>JAFBJZ010000408.1:0-600000 GCA_016785225.1 Psettodes erumei
TCCTTAGGTGCATGTGTGCCAGAAACCCAGCTTCCTGGAGCCAGCAATTGCCATGGGCCGAAGCACGCCATTAACAGTCACACCTCCGCCTCATCCAAGTTATCCCCTTCGAGTGCTGTTTGGGGTACCAGCCTCCTCTGTTCCCGAGTCAAGAGAAGGAGGTGGGGTTCCGCTCTGCTGAGGCCTTCATCCGCAGATGCAGAAGGACCTGGAGCATTACACGCCCAATCTGTTGAAAGCGGCGGCTCGGATGAAGGAACGGGCGGACAGGAGGCGCGATCTGCTCCAGTTTACCTCGTGGGGCAACGTGTGTGGCTGGCTGCCAAGGACATCCCACTGAAGGGCATGCGGAAGTTGGCTCCTCGCCACATTGGTCCATTCACCATTATCAAGGTTATCAGCCCTCTGCAGTCAGGCTTCGGCTTCCCCTGCCATGAGTAAGATACACCCCACATTCCACGTTTCACGATCAAACCGGTGGTCACTCACCCATTGTGTTCTGCCCTGAGCCCCCTCCTGCCCCCAGCATCATCGAGAATGGAGAGACATACAAGGTCCGAGCCTCCTGGACTGTCGCCGCCGGGCCGGGCCTTCAGTACCTTATTGACTGGGAGGGCTACGGTCCCGAGGAGAGAAGCTGGACACCGCCAGGTTCATCCTGGACAAGGACATGATAAGGACTTCCACAGGACTCATCCTAAACCATTCTGTTAAAACGCCAAGAGGCGCTTTCTTAAGGGAGGGGTACTGTTATGATCCATGTCCTTTCGGTTTCTGTCTGTCTTCTCCTGGTGTTTTCTGTTAGGCTCCCCTGGTGTTCTTTTCCCTTTTGGTTAATCACCTGACTAACTCCCCCGCACCTGTGCCTCGTTTGATAATCACTCCCCAGTGTATTTAAACCCTGCCTCACAATTCCCTGGTGTCGAATCGTGACCATTTCATGCCTGAGCCGAGAACCCTGTACGCCAAGCCTGATCTGTTTTTCAGAGACCCAGTTTTGTCTGACCACCGCTTTTTGCCCTAGCCCTCGGATTTGTTTGCCGCTTCTCTGGTTTTTCTGACTCGGACTGTTTTGACTACGCTCTGGTTTTGCTGCCCTGGTTTTCGGACCCAGATTACGGACTTGTTTGGGATTTTTGATTTATGGATTTTGGATTGTCGCTAATAAAGATCATTGTCAGCACACACTGTCTTGCGCCTGGTTCCTGTACTGATCACACGCAGCACACACACACATACACACACACACACACACTGCTTAGCCTTCACATTAAAACCAGTAAACAGTTCTGATGTTGCGGCTGATCGGCTGAGCTAATGCCCCTCTCTCTCTCCCGCTCATCTGTTACCCGTCCCATTACTCTCAGAGTGGTTCAGGGGTCAACCGTTAGAAGGGATGAGCTGGGAAAAAAGGATTAGTTTGGTGAAAAAAAAGGTGATCTCTAAGGATCTCCCCTCCCCCCAGCCGTAGGAAATCTCAGAGACGATGGCAGGAGAAAAATAAAAAGTACAGAGAGAGAGAGGGATGAAGAACATGGGTAAGAAATGGCAGTGAGCCTATGGGATTATAGGTTCAATGTTAAATAAATATGTTTAGAAGATCAGAGGGAAATGGGAGTCTAATACTTTAATTAGATTAAACACCGACTCCATCTCTACCACACACACACACACACACCCCACCCCCACCAGCCGTTCTCATCATGACAGTTCCCGTGATTCCACAGCAGATGAATGTTGATTGGATACCTTCACTGACGTTGTGTGTCTTTCCTTCTTCTCCCGTGTCCAATCAAACCCTGCGCCTAAGTGTTCAGTTTCCTCACCAGAAACATGACTATGCATTTCCCCCACCCCCTTTAGTTATCAGTAACAAATTAAAAAAAGAAAAAAACCCCAGAGATTCTTTATTGTGATCGTTTTTTGACACATGACTCAGAGTAGCTTCGAAAACAAACTGAAACCAGTCAAAACACATTTGTGCAAAACACATAAAGTTCCGTTGTCAGGAAGCGTCAAAATAATTAAATAGGGCGAATGTGAAGGGGTGTGCAAACAATGCTGATGGTGTTTTTGAAATTGATGAATAAATATGCATTTAGATGAGCCTCTTATCATGGAACTCAGTCATTTGAACCTTTATTTTTAGTGTATAGAAATAAGCAGTTTCGCTCTTTACATACCTCGCCTGCTGATCTTAATAAACAAATAACACTCTTATTCTCCGCACCTTTCATTTCATATGATTGTACGTAAAATGCACACAGTATAAACTTAATGAATGACTGCCATGGACTAATATTAAAAGTGTGGTATAGATCCTTTTAAGGTCAAACGTCAGGTTTCACTGTCATAAAAAAGTTGTCAAAACTGCTGTGAGCATAACTGGAGTAGGTGCTGGCAATGAGTAGGCAATGATAGCGTGGCACAGTATATTACATCTGCAGACATTTAGCGCTGCTGTTATGTGTGGGTGTCGTTATTGCACTTTCTGCCCTCTTATATATGTCTCTGTGCTCTGTTTTCCTCTGCAGTGAAGAAGATGACTGAACTGAAGTCTCGAGGTGTGAAGATGCTGCCCAGCAAAGACAATCACCACAAGATATCAGTGTGTAAGTTGTCTATAAGCCATTCCTCGGAGCTTAATTTGAAGAAAACTTCGATATGCATGTGCAGACTGGATTCACTTGGCACAGTGTGTCAAAATGTGAAGCACCTCTGATATGGCATCTTCCTCAGGGGGTAAGCAACATTTCCATAGATGCCTGGAAACATGTGCATCTGAACAGGTTTATATGTTAACAGTGACTCTCCTTATGAGTGCTGGGCAAAAATGCTTGCAGCGGCATCAGATGTCCATTTTTTCCTCATGGCACTGTGAAACTGACATTTACATCAGGAGTCTGCAGCATTTTTAAGAGCTTAAGCATTTTGCCCAAGGATAAGCAGCAAGTTAAGCTGCAGTAGGAAATGACCATATGACTTAAGTGGGAAAAAATGCTAATACAAGCGACTCAAGGCTGTGTACAAGAAAAACTCGCCCCAACACGGTGAATATGCATGTGTACTTAATGTGCGTGTGTAAATATGGGGGAAGATGCCACACTCTTTTTTTTTTCTTTTTCGCCTTTTTCAAGTCCCGTTCAAAGTCATTTCAAAGTTTTCTTCTGTACTGTTTGGCCAGAGGAAAGGGTAACTGCTGACTGTGGAAAGAGGGGCAAACACAAAGGATGCACTTGTCTTTGCTGGAGATGCTGTCCTAATGGCAAATGGACGGTTCATCTTTTCGCTGTGGTAGTCCTCCTTGCCCTTGTGCGGCCTCAGCCTCCATCTGAGTTCATTCCTGTACACCGTTATTTGAACATCAGGAACATTAACAGCTCGACAGCTCTGAGTCAACTGTCTAGAGCAGCACAGAGCGACGGATGTTAAAGGGTTTAAGAACAACCTGTCGAACAGAAAGGGGGGCATTAATGGTAATCCTGCCTCAAGGCCATTTCCAGTCCATTTTATCCACTTCTACCTCGCACTTTATCTTTTGCTTTTAATCCTCATGTTTCTTCACTCTTTCCTTCTTTCCTTTCATTTACGTTGTTTTAATGCTTTTTGTTTTCACTTCACCTTCCCCCACTTTACACTTGTCTCGTGCTAATATTTCCACATGATTTTTCTGCCTGTGACCCCTAATGGAGGGACAGGCACATTTTTTTAAGTGAAAGTAGCAAAGTCCATTACTTTCACCCATAAACTGTAAATTGGATTAAAATGTTGAAAATCCTGAGTAACTTTTATTACCTCAACAAATGATTAGTCAAAATTTCAGCTTTCTTGGCTACTGGATTCCCATCGCCACATCGCTGTTGGCTCCAGGCCAATGAGCAGGTGCCACAGCGATCTGACCCCCTGCAGACCTTTGACCCCTCTCAGCGAGTCAGACAGCCTCTCCCGGTTGGCCAAGTTCATCTAACCCCGTCTGGCACTCTGCCGTCCACCTTTTTCACACCCAGTCACACGATTTAACAGAGTGCCACCAGGAATGCGCTCTGGGATGAAATGTTCTCGTTCGGAAATATTAAATGTTTCAAGGTGTATATTAAATGAGTTGATATGTTCAAGATCAGTGCAAATACAGAAAAGTTTAGAGAAGCAATTGCATTTATTCCACACATCAGTCTTTTAACTTTAAAGTTGTTAAAGCTAAGCAGAGAGGCAGATTTTTTTTAATGCCGTTATTGGAAATATAAGACTGTAAAGACACAAGCATGCGTAATATTCCCCCCTGTTCAGACTTACCTACATTCTTTCATGTGCGTGTTTATATGTATGTCGCATTTCCTTAACATTTTAGGTATCAAGGAACTGTGTTTAAGCTTTCTTTTGTTGAAGCATCTGTCATGTTTTAATCCTTTTAACTCTGTCTTTTCCCATTAGTGTCTCAGATGGGTGTAGCCCAGGGACACAACATGTGTCCAGACCCGGGGATCCCAGATCGAGGAAAAAGAAAAGGCTCAGACTTCAGGTAAAAGGGAGGAATGATTTCAGGAGCAGTTATTGAAGTGTCAAGTGTAAGTGACACATTTTTCAACAAGAACAAGATGATTGACACATGAATGATAAACAATTAATCTTGGTTAGCAAAGACGCTTCTGTAAGAGAAGTGATTATATTAGGCTATCGTAGTTGTATGAATGTATGTAAATTGTGAAAGTAGCAAGGTAGTTTCTTTCTGTACTTTTTGACTTCATTTGTTAAATGACTTTTGTCACAGTTATTCAAATAAGTAACTTCAACTTTCACCATGTAATCGTTTAGCTTGTTTAAGTCTTGAGAGTGCACTGAGACAATTTGCTGCGAAGATTTTGTTTCACATTTAGTGTGATAGATTTTTTTTGTCATTTCAGTTTTGATTATTCTTTTCTGCTTCCAGTGTTTTCTTGGAAGTGGTAAATTATAGGTTCATCCTTTGAAATCTTAATAGTTCTTTTAAATGTTTTAAAATTTGCAATTGTGAAAATGGGCCGGTCTTCATCCATAAGTGAATTCCACATTGTCAGCATAGAAATTGTGCTTTTTAAAATTCAGCACCACAATTCAATTAAGATAGCATCCGGTTCATCGTTAGCGATTTTAACTGAGTTCACACTTGAGTTCCCGACAGTGAGCTGGGAGCACATATTGGAATATGGGGACACTGTTGGGTACTATAACAATATCAGGTGCCTCATCTTGAAATGTGCTCCAGCATACAGCACATTACCCAATGTCATGCCCCATAAAGCCACTGCAACCGAACGGGGTAGAGAAATGTGTACACTAAAACAAATATGCCACCATTTGAGCCACTGCACACTAATAGGCTGCCTCTGTGGGACGGTGATATTCCCAGTAGGATTATGGAGTTTCATTCCTGTCAGAGCCACTGTCTCTATCAGTGGTCAAGTGTAACACAGACAAATGGACAACATCCGTCTCCCACAATGCCGCACTTTTGGAAATCATGGCCAGGAAGTCAAACATATATATATGTTTTTACCAGTAAACATTTTCTGCTCTTGTCTCCTCTGCACCTGCTAAATAGTGATTCTTTTTGTTTCCAAGAAAGGTTTGTGGTGTTGATTTTTTTTCTCTCCCCCCTTCCCCCCGCCGAATGCAATCTAACTGCAGACGAGGAGCCACGGTGCATTTCTCCTGTGACGAGGGTTATGAACTGCAGGGCTCAAAGAGCATCAGTTGTCTCCGGGTGACAGACAGCTACGTCGGCTGGAGCGACGATCGGCCCATATGCAGAGGTATGGATTGAGGCGTGGGTCATCCACCCATGCACATGTGTGATGGAGGCATTCTCGTCCTCGACCTCCATTTTTACATCCACACTCTGTGACAGTCTGAGTCCGCTGTCATTTTGTGAAGATGCCCAGTCCATCTTCTCCTTTTCTACATTACTGATTCATTATTCGCCATTTTACCGTGACTGGTCTGACTTTGACCTTTTGGCCAGCATTCTTTTGCTCCCTGCTGTTTAGCCGTCCTGGCCTAGTGCTGCCCATCAGTCATGTCTTCCTCACGTCTCACCAGTTTGTGACAGGCAGGAAAAGTGGTCCGGCTCCCTGCACGGCGTTCCTGATGCTCGGCTCAATTTCACTTCTCAGCCTCAGTGAACTCAATCAATCAGGCCAGGTTTCATTTTAAACTTCTTCTTCTAAAGTAGTATGGGTTTAATTAATGGATATCAGTACTACAAAGCGGGTTTTTCAATGAGGACATATTTATATAAATCCTAAATCCAATTACAAAATTTCAAATAATAAGGCACATTTAGATGAGTGACCCTTACTTTAGTATTTAATTTAGCAGGAAGACATCCCACTACAAAATGGAATGCAAAATGTTTTAAAGTATTCTTTTCTGGAGGGGATTCTTTTTGGTTTCAGTTCAACAGACCTCTGATTGTCAGTGCCAGTCTCAAAGCACTCAGTGCAGACAGAGAAAAATAATCAAATTACATATCTTTTATCAATTACTCATACAGCTCAGGTTGGCAAAAATGGCAAAAGCGAGAAAGAAGAACTACTGTTTTATTAAATATGCCTCGGGTTTCTGGGTTATTCTAAAGGAAACTTAACTTGACACAAGTCAAGTTAAATAGCCTCTCTCCAGCCATTCCTCTTTTAACGGCTGTAATCAATGTGATTTTCATGACAATGGATAAAACAACAGTGTGAAAACAATGTGAGCATGTAAAAGGGTTTGCTCTTAGTGATGATGCAGCTCCCTTCATCTTTATGGGGCTCCTTCGGCAGCCAAAGGCAACTGGTTTCAGTGAAACCACTGGTTGACTCAGTACCACTGTGCACAGGAACAGCAACCAGCTGATTAACATGGAGGCTTTGGTTTTGCCATGTCATCTCAAAGGGGCGATGAGAAGTCGGTTGATGTTTTCAGAATTTTTGTCCCCAAGAAGCCAACCATAAATCAGCCGCCACAAGTTTAAATTGGTGGGTGCGGTGCTGGTCGATTATTTGTGTCATTGATTCCACAGCACTAAATGCTTTGTCATTACTTCACGAGGGCCTGGTAATTGGAAAGTGCAAAGTGATAACTTCAAAAGTTTGGAGTAAATAAGCCAAACAGTTATGCTTGCACTCAGATTCACATGCCATCAGAAAGTGCATTAATCCAACAGTTTATATGAAATGATCTCTGAGGTATCTTTGACCACTTACCAGTGGGGGATTTTTCATCCATGTTTACCTTCATCACCATTTTTGTACCAGTTTTCCCATTAGGACTTTTGAGCACCATAACCGCTGATGCAATAACCTGCAGGATTTGTTTACCCACTTTAACATGACCTACAGGCCATGGTTATTTCTCCACAACAGACATATTCTCTCACAAATTCAAGGATTTTCATTTGTCTTTAGCACTAACAAGAGGGGGGGCATGATCTCACAAGGTTTATATTGATGGGGGGATTGATTGTGCTTCATCTCTTCTAAGACACTGTCAGTCATCTGACTTTAAAAAAAAAAGATTTTAGTGTGTCATAATATCAAACACAGCGAGGAAGGCCGTGTTGTCTTCCTATCTTCTTCTCTTCTTTGAACTGAAATAATAACACAAAATTTGATGGAGTCTTTTTGAGTGAAGGCCATAGTACCACCACCAGGTGGTTTTCAGTTGTATGTAAAAAACAACAAAAAAAAGTTGTTTGAGACTGACGTGATGTCTGCAGATATGTCAGTGAAAATGCCCCTAAGAAACTTGCATTCCATCATCCTCATTTAACCTTTGTTACAGAGCCTTTGTTCTGCCTTACTCTATTTAAAAGAAGATTAGACATCATCCAAGAATAATTGAAGATCTGTGTCCTAAATTAGCATTAGTCATCATTTAAGTGAACAGCACTATCATTAGCACAGGAGGGAAAAAAGTCATCTGTGGCTACAAATTCATCCACGGCTCCCTTTCCCCACCTTTTTTCTGGTCACACTGGGGATTTTGATCGCTGGTTTGCTCGCCGCGCTTTCATGTCTGTCGCCGAACACGCAGGCACCGTGATCCCCGTGATTAAAGAAAATGTGATGGCTTCAGTAGGCTTCCTAACTGCTGTATTATTTTCATTAAGGTCACCCTCACTGTCAGCACAACTCATATTAATTACTCTTATTCTCCCGGTAACTTCACCCAAAGTTCTTTATTTAAAATGTTTTAATAGGGGTGACTTGGTGGGAGAGGGGTGAAGCATAGAGCCGGCGAGCGGGGCTCGAACACCCGAAGGACCTTTCTCAAATGTAACTCATTAAAATCTGGGTGGCCGGCACAGGCGTTCTAAAGTACTTCGGGTTATCCCCCACATATGTACACACTTACTTCCCTTAAAGTACTCATTAGGAATTCTATTTTAATTTGGATGGGTGTTGAATAGTCCTGCCATGCAGACGCCCTCGGGCCTTGATAGGAAAAGTCACATTGTCCTTCAAAAGCGTGGTTTGCAAACTGCTCACCTGCTCTCTTCAATGAGAATAACGAAGTGTGACACTCACATTTTGTTTTACATGTATTTTATTTCACATTATAAGGTTTTTGATACATACGCTGCTCTTGAGAGGGGCCCAACCATATTACGACTATATTTTTTGTGCCGTGACCCATTTAAACAATAGCAGAGGAGAATAAAGACAGTCTGATATCATCCACTTTGTTTTATTGTTGTAATAAATAACACAGACATATCTACAGAAAGATCTCCTTTCCAGTATATTTGAGACTTGTTTGATTTATGGTTTTGACTGAATCCCATTTTTATGGCAGCACACTAAAGTTGTAAGTTCTCCTAACCAGCCACTTGACAGACAGGTTCAGCGCTCATGCAGGTAATGCTCGCTTGTGGTTCAGCCTCAAACAAATGGGTTTTGAGCGGTGGCACAGTTGTATTTGGCAGTCCTCCTCATTAGGATGCTCTTCACAATGCCATCCGTGTTGCTTGATCAAGACTGACTTTTGAGCTTTGAACACACCAAGAGGTCGTTTTTGAACAGAACACAGTGAACCCAAAAGTAAAATACGAAATATCCATAATGCACGAGACAAATATATAAAATTGCCAGTGTGAGTAATAACAGATGGCAGCTGAGGTGGTTACACAAACAGACAAACAAGCATTTCTTGGGGGTTTGTTTTGTTTGGGTGAGGGGCTATAAATTAGAACGTGGACCATTAAACTGTCAATGACCAAACATTTTGCCACTTTCTGTGTCTTCTCCTGTAGCACCGATGTGTGGAGGTCAGTTGAGAGGACCCAGCGGCGTCATCACGTCTCCAAACTACCCCGTCCAGTATGACAACAACGCCAACTGCACTTGGGTCATCACAGCCACAGACACATCTAAGGTAAAAGTCATGACACATGGGGCTGAGGCAGCAGTGCAGAGTTCTAATACAGCTTTGCAGCTGTAATGGCCCGAGCCAGCAGTGTCATCAGGGGGTGTTCAGCTGCCAGCAAATAAAAAAGCAGTCAACTGGTGTGTTTGCACCTGTTAGGAGGAACTCCAGAGGAGGCTCTTCTCTGACGCACATGACTCATTTCATGTGTTTATAATGTGCTACAGGGCATTCTGGGGGCTGTTAAACCCATCATGTGACAGAAGCTCTTGCATGGAAGAATGTGAGAGATAAGGAAAATAAAGGGGTGGATGGTGGTTGCGGGGGGGGCACTGGAATTGAGCCCACAGTAGACAAAGAGAGCTGTTGGAAACACCTGTGGTGAGGGAGAGAAGAAGAGAGCGCAAACGGACAGAGGAGTAATGGAGAGGTTCTGAGTGCGTGCTCAGAGGATATCATGAAAGTGTCATAGCCATTCTGTTCAGACCATTGACTTTGGAGTTGTGTTCAAGGCCACCCAGCTGCTTTCCTGCCAAATATCCTCCTCTGAACTTGAACAAAATGGTTTTACAAATATCTTCTCCTATTGCACCGCACCGAGCGAAGGAGAGGCTATGTGAGGCGAGAGGCGCGGGGGGTAGTCGCACACGACGCACACCCGCCCAACCCCAACTTCAGACGCCCTCGGGTATAGCCGGCGGGCAGCCCGCTGAAACAGACAACGGCACTTTGGGCTGTCTCTCGCTCCGTGTCTGGACCAGATGAAGATGGAGCGAGTCTGTTGTTCCTGTTTAGGGACGTAATGGGCTTTCTATTCCTGCCCGTCGGCATCGGCCCAGCCAGAGGAGACGCTGGGTCAGGCAGGAGACTGAGGCGGAACTGCACGGGGAGGCGGGCGGGACATGGCACAGCTCCTCCAGACCCGCATCCCACCACATGACATTATGACTAATGTGGGCTCTTGACAAGTTGCTCCCTCATAAGGTCCTGGAGGAACCGAATGCAGCTGTTTTTAGTTGACAATCTTTCAAGTGTTGATCCGTCCGGAGTCTCTGTTCCAAAAACAACCAAAATGTCAGAGATGCCGTCAAAGATTGCAGAATATAAAGTACATGTACTTGCTGAGCTTTTTCCATTTCTGTCCCTCCCTCCCCCGCCTGTGCCTCACCTGTTGGCCAGCAGATGTGAGATGAGTTTGCGGTATGAAACTCTATTTATCGAGTGATCGGACCTATTTTGCCCACACACCATCCATCTCTTCTCTCCACCTTGGCAATTTTCATTAGGCGCTAGGTTTAACATAGGACAGAATGCAATTTGCATTTATATAAGCTTTTTCATTAGGCCTTGCTCTCTCAGCCCTCTGAAAACATTAAGAATTTGGCGTAAATCAGTGGCAGCTAATTTAAAACAGGAGACAAAGACAGTCCGGCCTTACTTAGCTTTTTATTTATTTATATTAGTCTCCCATATTACACTGCATTTTTGTCTGTATTTATCAACATTTTTCTGCTATCATAATGAAATCTTATTTGTTAGTCTGTCTTTATTAGACTTGCCCCTTGCTTCCCTCGGCTCGGGCACACTTATTGTTTTTCTTACCTTGTTCCACCTTCTCTCCCAGCACTCCCACCTGCAGCATAGAAATGAGAGTGTGTGTGTGTGTGTGTGTGTGTGTGTGTGTGTGTGTGTGTGTGTGTGTGTGTGTGTGTGTGTGTGTGTGTGTGTGTGTGTGTGTGTGTGTGTGTTCCCCCCCTCACAGTTAAAATCCAATACATAAATCTTTAAAACTTTTTCTTGTCACTTTTATGATGCATATATTCACCTTGTGGATCACCTCAAGTCCCCTGCCACACCTCCCTGATGTGCTTAAAGTCATTCTAAGTCTCTCTAAATAGGCCACATGCGCGTCTGCAACCTGCTGATTTGATGAGCAAAGAGTAGGGGTCATGCAGACCGTCTGGCAGGCAATCAGATATTTGATTAGTGGGGGAGAGTTTATAATCACCGGGCTGGAAGTCAGATGAAGCAAAGTGTAGACACAGTCTCGTGTGTGTCGACAAAACTCTTCATCTCCTGTGATCGGAATCAGGTGAGAGGAAATTTGTGAAGGCCAGCAAGTGTTTATGAGAAAGGAGATGACCGTGTGAACACACATCTGGGGCATATGTATGTCTGGAAATGAGCCAGAAGAATATTCAGAAGAGAGTGATAGATGAGAGGTTGATGGACAGAGGGATGGAAAGTCACAGATGGGAAGGGGTCTCTCCTCTGCATTGATGGCCGCCCTGGCGCTGTCCCCGCTGTTGTGCAGGTGATCAAGCTGACATTTGAGGATTTTGACCTGGAGCGAGGCTACGACACCCTGACGGTGGGAGATGGCGAGGTGGTGGGAGACCAGAAGACCATTTTCCACGTGTGAGTGACTCCTTTGACCTCCATCTTTTTGCCTTTCATCTTTTGTCTGTTCTCTAATGTCTCCTGGCTTGCACATCATTTCCGTTTTTTACTCGTCTTGCATGTAGTCATATTCTGGCTTTTTTTTCTCTGCCGCCTTTCTTCCTTTTGGCCTGCGTGCCTCTCCTCCTCCTCCTCCTCCAACCCCCCCCACACCCTGCACCACCCCTCTCTCTTCCCTTTCCCCTCCAGCCCCTTTCTCTCTGTTGTACTGTTTCTCTTTTATTTCATCACCACCTGATGCAGTAGTGCATGAAAAATAGATGCACCGCACCACATTGTCAATCACCATTCTTTTCAATGTTAAAAACAAGATCACAGCCATGTGGTGCAACATTGCGAACTGCATATTGATGCTCCCTAATGGAGTTTGCGATAGCAGATGCTCCATAACAATTCACAGGATGTTGTTATTAATTGTGCTGGAATTTACCACGTTAATAAAGTTTTTATAGATCAATTTTTATGCGCGGCTGCTTTGCCCGGGTGGAAACTGGGAGGAGGTGGGAGATAAATGAGGGAGAGGTTTGTGGAGGAGGGGTTTGTTGATGAGGGAAGATCTTTCTCACTTTAATATTTTTTGTGCACTTGCACATACTTTCACAACACCCAGACACTGAAAATGACCTGATCTATTCAGTTAAGGACTTCCCCTCTCTTTATGGACGCCTTTATGATGTGAAAGCAAAGTGAACAACTCACTGTCATTGGGATTGGATGTGCCTTGAGCATGCGAACAAACTAGAACAATTTAGGGCCAGAGAATATACTGCCGCTATCAGTGCAGTTTAACTCAGGACTATATTTTTGCGAATCAGCGGTGCAGGCAAGCATGCGCAGGGTGGAGGGAATTATTTCCTTTGTAACTTTAAGGTCAGAGGCACCTAACCCTACGGCAGCACAGTCATAAATGTGGTGGTTAATAGGCAGTGAGTCACAGCCAATCAAATGCCTTCTTTCCTTTTCTTGAAAGATGCTGTTCACTGACATGGTGATAATGGGAAAGAACAGTTTGGTGTGTCTGCCACAAGGCCACAAAGAGCCCCAAAATCTAAGAACCTGAACCCACATGGTGTTCCCTCTTTGAACACACTGCATATTTCATTTTTCCTCCCACATTTGCAGAGACAAGCTTGCTCACCAAAACTCACCAAATTAACAAAAGGCTCCTGGAAAGGACAAAAACACAGACCCAACTCCTCCAGACACTGCTTCCTTGCTGCTCCCACCACTCTCCGTGTACTGTCACTAAAATTAGAACCCTTAATCACTTACTCTGCAGCTATGCACTTCCTAATTAGAGTTGGGTAGAATTACTATTCAAATGGGATTAAATTACATCTGTGGCATTGACTGATCCTGCCTTCATTTCCCACTTTCTTGGAACCAACTGCTTTGAATTAAAGGGTTAGGATAAAAAAAAAAGGCTTCTCAGACTGGAATTGCCTACAACAGTTTTAGAGCACTTTTCTTTGATGAGAAACGTCAGATAGTTGAATGAATATAGTCGCTTCAGACCATATTCAGGACATTTCACTTTTTTCATAGGTCTACACTCATTAACCCTTATTAACAAAATTAAAACACCTTTTTTCAAATGTTACAAATTTGTTAAACATAAAACTGAACTCAGAAGCTGAATTCGGAAACAGTAAATCCCTTTGTCTCTACAAGTTTGGCACACCTGGATTTGGCCACTCTGTCCTCTTCTTCCTGGCAGATTCTCAATCTCGGTCAGACTGGGAACTTCACATCTTCAGGTCTCGCCACAGATGTGCGAGGTTTATGTCTGGGCTTTGGCTGGGTCACTGAAGAATAGTCCGAGACTCGTCCCGAAGCCACACCAGTCTTATCTTGGCTTTGTGCGCCACTGTCACTGTTGTGCTGAAAGGGGAAACATCATTCTAGTCTAACGTTGCATACAGTCTGGAGCAGGTTTCCTTCAAGCACCTCTTTGTAAACAATACTCAAAATGCAAATGATGCAAAGTTTCTTAAAACATGATTTTGCTTTGTCACTTTGGGTTCTTGAGTGTAGACTGATGAAAATAGCATTTTTATCCATTTAAAATGAAATCTAAAGTGTAGAGAAAGTGAAGGGGAAGTCTTTCTAAAGCCACCATAATGTCAGGTTTTCTTTTTACTGCTTGCAGTTGCAACTTTTTTTTATGATGCAGTAGAAACGGGCTATTAAAGTGTCACAGCAGTAAGTGCAACCACTGTTTATAATTCCAATAATTATTATAGTAATTGATCCCGGTTTCACAAACCTTGCAGTTATATACTAGTTGTGAAAACATCCTGCATGTTCATGTCCACCATTAAAAGGGACTTCTTTTTTAAGGTCCTGTCATCTTTTTTCCGTAGCCTGTCTGGTACCACAACTCCAGACCTTGTGGTCAGCACCAGTCACCAGATGTGGCTCAATTTCAAAACAGACGACAGCAGCGGTTCCCTCGGCTTCAAGGTGTCCTATGAAGGTAAGGATGCTTCAAACGTCCCGGTTGTCACTTGGGGGGCGGGGGCGGGGGGGGCTTGCTGCATTTTAGAAAGGATTGTTTTGACTTGTTTGCGGTCCCCAACTTAGCTGACACTCAAGCAGCATCAAAAGTCCTGCTCATGTGAAATGACTTTTTTTTCTTTTCAAGTGATGGTGTTTTGAACAGTCTAGATTCCTGAACTTTCAATCTTGGCCAAATAGTATTAAGATCTTCTTTTTTGCCCCATTTTATTCATTTATTTATTTTTACTTTTCTAGATTTGAGAGTCACCACTCAAAGCTCACATCATAGGCTTTCACACATTTTGCTTTGGTTGCCTGTAATGTTTTTGCCCCTCTCTGCATTCATCATCCTATGTTCGTTTAAGACTTTTGTAATGGAACATAGAAGTGTAAAAAAAGGCAACGTACCTAAGGTCTTGTGGCCTCCATGTGTCATGTGGCGTGTAGCACAAATACAGCTCAATTACAAAGCTTTTGACTAAAGCGTTGACCCAAGTGCTGTCTCTTAAAAACCCACAGTCAAGTGGCGCAAGTGAGTTGTTCTATGATTTATGCTGCATTGAGCAAGCAAGGACGAGCAGCGAATGAAGCTTCGAAATTGCGGGTTCCATAGCGCCTATCCACAAATTATGGCAGGACAGTAAAAGCACTTATTTTTGGTCACATAAACTGGTCAAACAGTCAGCGGGCCATCGTTGCAGCCTACCACAGACTGTGACCCCAGTGTAACTGATGCATTTGTCTTATCGCTTAATCCAAGTCTGCATGTGTGTGTGTGTGTGGCTGCACACAGATGAGCTTCAACAAATTTGAATTAATACGTGCATGTGCTTGCATGCACGCGTGAAGACAAGAAAGAGACAAAAATGAGAGACAGTGTGAGTTTATCAATCTGTGTGTGTGTGTATGTGTGCGCGTGCTGTATTGTTTGTGCGTATGTTTTGTGAGTTCGACTCTCAGAAGCACAGCGAGTCTTCTCCCTTGCCCACAGATGCTTATTTTTCATCAGTAAAAATAACAGAGAAAGTGGAGCAGCGTGCTGAACCAAAGTGTAATTAAAACAATGAGTTCTACTTAATGAAGGGGAAGAAACGCTTTGAACCACTTCACCTCCCAGATTGGAGCACCCAAAATCTTATTTGCATTCTCAATTACTTGTATTTTAAGCCTGATCATCAAGTGTAATTGCAAACACACTCATGCAAGTGCACCCCCCACACACACACATACACACACCATGCATTTCTGTGTAGGTTGCATGCACTTTCCCAATGCATGCAAACAACATTGGTGTTAATGCACGTTAAGTTTAGAAAAGTTAGTCAACCCTTGTAAGACTTTGTACGACATGAGTTCATAATTGAGAGTTGTATGTGTTGTGCCATGTGCCAGTGCTTATATTTTTGCTACTGCATTGCTGTGGACTTAAAATTACAATCAATTATAAGCAGTATTGGGTAATGCAAATAAACCTGACTATTACAGACCTCATGCCATCCTGGGCCTTAGGAGACTGCATTGTAGCTGTTGACAGTAATTTGAGTCTGAGTCCCATAACAATTCTGGGATTACCCTGGAATGTCAAGCAGACGAGGGCAACAAATATGCCATCACGTCTCTTCCCTTATTCATGAGAGCCAAAATGTCGTTTCCTTCACTCATGTCTCGTTGTGTGTATGTTGTACAAGACAAGAGATCTTTCTCATCCACAGCATGCACAGAGAGACACAAATGCATTTGCAAACACATGTATAACAGTCGATAAAGAAAGTCCGCCAATCACGTGCACAGCAAATATGGGCACACACTTCAAAGGGCTCATTTATCGCTTCCCTTTTCCCTGTAGGTCTAATTGTAGGGACCCACAAGGCAGAGCTGCCTTATTTCAGAAGAGCACTGTCGGGACTTTGGGTTCCTCAGTGAGTCTGTTACAGTGACAAACAAGTGATTGTGTGTGCGCGTTTTTATTCATTTGCATATGTATGTATTTTTGTATCCGTCTTATAGTGGGCTTCTCCCTCTGGATGTGGTCTCTTTTGGATCTTGTACATTTCCTTTGTTCATTTTCCCGTTAATTCTCTTTGAGCTCACCTTAAAACCGGCTGTCAGCGCACCCCCTTCTAAAGGTGACCTCCACGTAAGATCGATGAGTTGTCTTGTGAATGGGGCTGCCTCAGGATAACCATACATCCAAACAGCAGTGAGCTCTAAATATGTGTTCTAAATGATGATCATCATTAGGGCTGAGTATGGATTTATACTCAGCATCACCCCTGGTGCGATTTAAAATCGTATTAGGCTCTGCCATCATTTCTTGGATGGATGAGCTTATCCGCTCTCTGTGTTCCCCTCATCCGGATACCTCGATAGGACACCTCAGCGTTCCCATCTGCAGTCTGCATCCACGGAATGAAGTAGAAAGAAGAGCAAGCAAAAGAAAGAGACCTGCATAAATCTCGCCGTAATGAAATTGGCGTGTGTGGTTGTAAGGGAGAAGGGTGGTCATGGAGGTGTGGCTGTTTGTGTGTGTATGTGTGTGTGTGCTTGAAAGTGCTCACGTCAGCTTCTAACGCCAGGGAGAACGTTTGTCACATGGTAAAGGGAAGGAATACTTTTGCGGGAAGGTGGGTGGCAGATAAGAGAGACATTTGCAAGACTCGTGAATATCATGTTTTTTTGGGGGGGGTAGTACGGACTGTAGAGGATACACACTTGCAAAGTGATGATGGTAAAAATACATGCACGGTGACACAAGGGGAGAATGACTTTGATTTTAATGTTATGATGTATGGAGCCTGGTCTGTGCTGTCATTTGACACTTATTTCCATTGGGTTATATGAAATCTGTCTTGGCTGAGGCTCCAAACAGGAAGAACATCTTTCAACAAAATGAGGAGTTGCTGAGGCAACGATGCAACCCATGACACTCCACAGCTGGGGGTGCATTATCCAACAGAGGTCACTGTTAAGGACACTTATATGCAATAGCAAGCACTCTCAGATTACAGAGCCAGGCAGGTGCACACACTGACTTAATACAAGCGTGGTACTGGAACATTTTTTTTCTGCATGTAGTTCAAGGATGTTTTACTTTTGGTGCCCGTAGTCAAAACAGTCTGACCCAAATCTCACCTGTAAGCCAGAATGAACCTTACTCACTGGAAATGAAAAGGCTTCAGCTTTAGGAAAGTTGAAGAAGTGGTGAAAATCGTCTCAAGACCGAGCAATAAAACCCTGCCATTTCTAACTAATGAACGTCTTCAGTGATATCACTGTTCAGACATCCCTCAAACGCAGTTCAGCATCAAGAAGTTACTTCATTCTTTTTGTTTCCACCTAGTTTATGCCTTTGTGCTGAGCAAGCTGAAAGCTGCCACTTTACCAAACGTACAGAGACTAAATGAATATTGATTATTTATCTAGGTAGTGAAGAAAATGCATGAAAAGCGAGCACATTTCCCAAAACCTTGGTGTGCCTTTTAATGCTTGGCACAGATAACCTCAGGCATCTCCTCGTCATGTACAGTAATGTGCTCCCTAATGTTTCCTGCAAGGGAAGAATTTATTTAGCTCGTCTTCTCAGAAGGAAAGAGGGGTGGATAATGCTGTTGTGATGTTCCAGCAGCAGAAAAGCGATGTGTTTGAATGATTGGGGAAGTCATTTTTTCCCAGTCCATATGATTGCACATGAATTCACTGTTCTTGCAGTTTTCCTCAGTAGGAAAAAGAACAAATATGGTAGATACAGAAGTAAATAGATGAATACACAAAGGAATTGCTTTTTTGTGAAATGCATTTTCAGGGGCCCATCCCAGGATGTTTATCCAGTCATATTATAAGGTCAAACTAAATCAGTACAAAACAGAGATTCTGTGATAACCAACTGAACTCACATCGCCTGAAACCAGAATTAATGAGAAATAGCACTGTTCTGTTGTTGTTTGAGTGAAAAAACAAGATCCCGTCTCTCTGTAGCACTTACTATCTGCGTAGTTGCATCTTGTCAATATCTGCTTGAGGCTACAGTCAGTAACCTTGAATTCAAATGTCTTTCTGTCTGCCCCTCCTCTGATAATCTACCTTACGTTTTTCAGGAAAACGGGGGAAAATATGCTGCTCGTGTGTCTTAGGGGCACCACGGTTGTCCATGCTGCTAAACAACATTGTCTGTTTGATTTATTGTGCTGGTTAAGGAGAGGACAGTCAGGGAGTTGGATTGTGCTAAATAAATTGTGACCTTTAAATTTCTATCCTTATAATGATACTAGGTAATAGAAATAGGTCTTTATTTGTACAACCCACACTAATGTGTCTCTGCTTGAAATAAAAACGCATTAATATTATCAGTTTTTTTACAGTGAATATTCTGTGTCTGTTTCTGCCTGCACAGAAATTGACCAAGGCAGCTGTGGAGACCCTGGAATCCCAGCGTATGGCAAACGGGAGGGAACAGGCTTTCGTCACGGAGACCGACTATACTTCGAGTGTCTGCCTGCCTTCGAGCTGGTCGGGAAGAAGAACATCACCTGTCAGAAGAACAACCAGTGGTCGGCGAAGAAGCCCAGCTGTGTTTGTAAGCGCACGGGTGTTCAGACTCCGTGTACGCCGTGTGCACACATGTGCTTGAGAGCATCACTGCCCCCGCGGGTGCACAAATGTGTATGTCGGTGCAGAGGAGTGCAGGGTGGGCTGCATAATAAATGGTCAGATTATCCCTACTGTTTGCCTAGCAGAGGCAGTGGATTTTGAAACAATAGGAGGGCTTATTAGCTAATTAACGCCATGAAAGACAAACACAGAGGGGTGAGAGCTATAGAGGATGAGGGGGAAAGTGAGAGAGAGCTGACCATGCAGATAATGCCCACTGTTGTATTATTGATGAGATAATGGGGTGGACAAAAAGCTGCAGTATCTGGAGAAACATCAGTAAGCTGACTGATGGAGGGGTTGAATCATTATGGCTGCATAATGCAGCAAACTATGTTTCATCAGTGAAGCAAAATGCTAAGATGATGTGCTTTCTCACGTGTGCAATTCATTGGCTAATTGTTATATATCTATTTATATCCAATCTATTCAAGGGAGCATGGTGATTTTACACTAATTTACACTGACCAACCCCCCCACCCCCACCCCACCATAGCTGCCTTGAGCAACTGACTCCAACAATTACTGTATGTTGGAGTACATTGTCTGTAGCTACCTACTGCAAAACCTGACATTATCAGAGGAAAATTGAAACTATAAATAAAGCACACATTCATGAGAGACAGAAAGGTGTTGGAGGAGGAGTATCATCATTACATGCTCATTGTTCAGGCTTAGATCTTCTTGCCACTTATAGAAGTCAGGATTTCTACATATTGCCGGAAGGTTGTCCAAGGTTCACGGTTACAATCGGGCCCACCCCTCGCCTTAGAAGGCCAACCCATGTCAGTGTTGAAAACTTAGTTGTGATCAGTAGATCACAGCAGCAGAGTTCAGGAGCACGGCCAATTTCTCACCTCAGAATTCTTTGCAAATCAATTATGGTGGATGTGTTGAGAAATTTGGCAAACACCTCTGGACCACTGCTATGTGTCATTACTGAGAGCAAATGGCAATGATGGCCCAAGAGCGGTGTGTGAGTCCCAGCCGATGAAGATGTCTCCACGAGGGAGAGCACGGTCAGTGCTGCCATTTTCATATGGCTCCTTCCCCCTTAACCAAACATGTGCCTGCATAGTCCTTCCACAGCACTGTGAACAAAGCAAAAATCATGTGCTGGCTTTGCACGGAAGGCCACATCTGCCCAGTAACATCAAGGTGCTGCGCTCCTGCCCAACTGAGATGAAATGTCTTGTCAATAGTCAGGGAGGGAGATGAGACCATTTTTCATTTTCATTGCTGCTTTTTTTTGTTGTTGTTGTTTGTTTGCTAGACATTGATTGGAAACAAAGATTTTCGTCATTCGACGTGTTCAAATGTTTGAGGCTTTGGCTTCACCTGTCCCCCATTCTCAAATGAGATATGTTGTCTTTAGTCTGCCCTTCCCGTCAGATAAAGGTTTAATGTGTGCAGCTAATGCCTCTGTTAGTAAATCACGCTTCCCACCTTCGAGCTTGTCGAGAATGCCTGGACTGGCCGGGTTGAGAAATAGATAGATGGTAAAATTTTGTCACAAGAAACCACAGACATCTTTGTTATCTAATCTTATTGGCAACTTTTATTACATTCAGACTTATTTCTTTTTTTCATTTCCAGTGGAGCCCCGTGTGAGCCCAAGGTTACTGTCATTGTACACCTGTATGTGCGTATGCTACAAGACAGTAAATTGAGGTTATAGAGGTTTCTTTTGATATATGACTTCCTCTGGGGTCTGTTAGATGTCTGCAGTCTATGCGGGATTGTGACGTAGATTGTGACAGATTCAGTTACGTGAATCACATCAGATTGTCAACAAAAGTAAATGGAATTTGCCCCGTGTTTTCAGCTTCCTAAACAAGACTCATTTTTATGCAACTTTGTTTTATTTCTTACTCTCTCCCTGTCTATATGCCTTTATCACTCCTACAGTTTCCTGTTTCTTCAACTTTACCACTCCGTCCGGGGTGCTGCTGTCTCCCAACTACCCTCAGGAGTACGGAAACAATATGCACTGTGTGTGGCTGATCATCACCAATCCTGAGAGCCGAATCAACCTGGCCTTCAATGATCTCAGCATGGAGAAACAGTTTGACTTCCTTTCGATCAAAGATGGAGGAAAGGTACTGTTGAATTTTAAGATGTTGTCCTCAGTTACTTTGAAAAGCCTGTATGCCTCTGACCTTCAATGGACTTGCTGCACGTTTAATTTGTCCTCTTCACTGGAAGAGCTGTTTGCCCTCTGACCTCTCTCCCATGTTATTTCACCACACCTTATAGGTCTCATCAGAAACTCTTTATCTGTCTTTGTCAGGCTGAGTCTCCTATTCTGGGCACCTTCTCTGGGGACATCCTGCCTCCTCCCATCACCACCAGTGCCCACGTGGCGCGGCTGGAGTTCCTGACTGACCACACCTACACAGACCGAGGCTTTAACATCACCTTTACAAGTAAGTGTTGAAAGCACTGAAAGCTTCAGAGCTTATCACAGAAACCAGCCAGGACTGGATGTTTTGCATTCTCCATTGTTTGTGCATGTGTAGGCTACAGTATGCGTGCATGCAGCAGGCCTTGTGGTTCATTCGCCATATCTATGCACATGTCTCCCACAGACTGCACATCCTCCCCGCTATCAGCAACACATCCCTGGCACACACACGCACAGCCACAGAGAAATGACACAAAAAACCTGTCTTTAAAGTCTACATAGAGACTTGACATTTAAATAAAACCCAAACAAAGATGCAGCACCCTTACCTGACAGATACATTGCGGCAGTGCTCATTATATTCTATTCTGGGTAGCTGCTGACTTCTGAGGATATTCCAGATGGGTTTTATCCTCTAACGCAGTACATGTTGGCTGCACGCTGGTAAGCCCATTTCATGGATACACTGTACCGTGAGGGGTTGGCAGCAGTATTATTGTATTCATTGCATATACACTATTGTGTAATGAGCCTGATCTTTGCATTTTTCCACATCCCAAAATAAATATCTCTGCACAAAGCGTCTAACCCCAACCTTATAAACCCACAAAGCTATTTCATAGATAGTTAAGGTGCCGCTGGGAGGTTTGTCTCAATAAGACTTGGCATTAAGATTAGCTGCAGTGACTCACTTTCATGCAAGCAATAAAATGTTATTTTTACTTTTACAGTTTGTCATTTTCATTTCTTCTAGTTTGTACTTCTTACCCTTAGTCTGTCACAGTATTATATAGGAAGGCCCGGTGTTTAGCTCCTTGAGAAAATATAAGTATTATTAGGTAGTTATGGTATTTATAGAGTCATGCACACAGACTTTATGAGACGCTGGAAATAACAGTTACAGTGATAAAAGCTTTGTTTTCCTCATGAATATTACATTTGAAACAAAAGACTTTAAATCACATCCTGATCAGAACTTGAAATGAAGTGTCTTCAATCATCATGTAATCAGAAGCAGAACATAAAATGGACTTTATCTGCGGTCTGATCCAAAGTCTCTTTAGGCCATTTTCACATGAGGCTCAACACTATGCAACATGTTCACGATTTAAGTTTGTACTAAGCAATCTGTCTTTCTTTAAATAGCTGCAACAGTTTGTAAAAGTTTGTTGCAAGTTTGTTTGGAAAATGTATATTTTTCCTATTTTTATCCATTTATTTATTTTTCACCTGAAGACTACTTCTGCATCCTGCTCTTAGTTCTCAGAACCCCTTTTACCGCAGCTCAAACAGCGTAGCAGCCTACCCAAAATGCCTGTGGGCCCCTGGCTCCGGCTCATTTGCAGCCAGGTCGTCAGCTCAACGCAGCTGCCTCCGTACTGCCACAATGTGGACAACACATGGCAGCTAATGCATTCATTAGCAAGTCGGATGGATAAATAAATAACTGACGCAGCATGGTGAGTGCATGTCAAGAGCAGTTAAGTGAAGATGACGGCTAGTTCCCGAGAACAGTGTCATCCAACTGCGGGACTGTTTTTTAGGGGGGTCGTGGGGCTGAGCAGACAACTTCCATCATTCATGTTAATTAAGGACATGCCAAACTGTATTGAGGGCCTTTTCGGCACATTAATAAATAAGATGATCGTGATGGATGAGGTGTGGCTGGCACTCTGTTTGGGTCCAGTGGATACAGGAGAGGGATTCATCAACACCTACACATGTCACCTACCCGCGAGTGTGTGCAAGAGAGAGAGAGAGAGAGAGAGAGAGAGAGAGAGAGAGATAATGGCACAGGTGATGTATTTGTTTACGTGCCTTGTTCCAGGGTTATGCCTCTTCTTGTGTGACTGCGTGGCCTTTCTAAACTGGTACCTGCTCATTGAGAAGTCTAATAGATAAAGTTCTGAGAGCATGCAAAAACAGTTTCCCTCGTTTGTTTGCACCATGTGCGTATGATTTAGCAGTGTCATCTGGCACTGAAGGTCTGCATACGGCACAGCTCTCCACCCGCTAGAATTACTGCAGCGGGGTGAGTCAATGTGAGTCCCTAAGTGAAACTAATTCCTTCTTGTTAAATGCTGGTTTTGCTAAACACTGACAATGAAATGAAAAAAGAAAAGTTTTGTTAAGAAACTTAGCTAATTATTTCAGAATCTCCATGGAAATTAGCTTCTCTGTGACAAGGATTAACACCAGCAGAATTACATGTGATCTGTTCGTTTTCTTGTGTTTTCAAGCGAGTGCCACTTTGTTTCTAAATTTCTTAGAACACATTTCACCAGACAAAGGGTTTTTTAAGGAATTTTTCATTTTCATTTTTCTTTCACATTAACTACATCTTCTCTCTGCATCTCCTCCAGCATTTCGCCACAACGAGTGCCCCGACCCAGGTGTTCCTGTGAATGGGAAGCGCTTTGGTGAGAGCCTTCAGCTAGGCAGCTCCATCTCATTCCTGTGTGAGGAGGGCTTCGTTAAGACCCACGGCTCTCAGACCATCTCCTGCATTCTCAAGGACGGCAACGTGGTGTGGGATAATGCTGTTCCTCGTTGTGAAGGTAGGTATGGGGGGTTACAGTTGACAGTTGACTTCCAAAGTGAAAAGAAACAAAAACAGCCCCTGCTGGAATCAGACATGAGTAAAATGAGTCTTTCTTCAAACATTAAAACACAGGGTTTTTTTTAATTTCATGAATTCACAAACACAAAAATGAATGCAATTGTAGCATGTGCAAGATGATCTGAAGCAGGGGAGGCTATTAAAAGGAGAGTGGTGGTGCGCTGGTCAACTGTGCGGCACAAAGAAAGACACGTTCTTAATTTCTGTTTGCAGACGTGGTTGTTGTGTTTACTTTTTTTCAGAAAAAAATTTTGCCCTAACTTTTGCATACAGCTGTGTGGCAGAAAAATGTGTTGGGTGGTCTAGCACCTCATTAGCTGGGTGCACACTGTGTTTGTTTTTCTATTGTGACTCGACATGCAATGAAACTGTTCAATCACTGTTTCTAGAACTGTAAAGAGATTTCTTTTTCTTCCTGAACAGCCAACATAGTTGATGGATTGGTTTTGAAGAGTTGCACCAGAAATTGGCCTGACAATTGATTGGCTGCTTTTCCTAAATTGCATTAATTATGTTTCTTGTAGATATAATTAATTATGATTAATTAATAATGTCCTAAGATTTTACTTTACAGATCCCTGAGATCCGAATTGAGGCAAGTGATAATTTTTTCTTTCAAGCATCTGAAGCAGCAGACATACTGCGCTTACCTACAGATTGCTGACCATCCATTTACCCCACTCTGACTCAGTAGTCAATAAACTATTTCCAGCAAAACGTCAAAGATGAATGTAGCAAGCAAAGCTATAATGAAGCAAGGTGTTAACTGGCCGAGGTTGTTGGACACCAGCAGCGTAGCACACTCACTGCAGACACGGCTCGGAGTCTAAGGGGCCTAATCAGGTTCGCTATTCATGAAACGCAAAGGAGAAACCATTATTAAAACATGTCACTTCCCCCTGTGTGCCACAGCAGCTTTGTGTTCCTCTGAGACCATCTATCATACCCCTGCGTTTGTAGCGTAATGCGTTTTATAGATGTCCTTCAGTATGCTGAGTTGGCTGATTAAATCATTCCACTTCAAAGGGAGCAAGGAGCTGGCACTGTAACTAAGCCCTCCACTGTGCCTGTGTGTTCTGGTTAAGGGTAGGCAGTTAAAGAGACGCACGGCGAAGTGAGCCGCAATGGAGATGAGGGCAGGGGAGACGGGGGGGGCGATGTGCTCAAGTGTCTTTTGTGCTCGCGATCAGAGACGTTCCGCTTTTCTCTGTTTGACGGGAGCGATGGCGGCACCTCTTGCAGGAAGGGGTTTGATGACAGATATGGAGGCAGCAGTGCAGGGGAGGAGCCACATACATTCACATGGATAGATGTTGCACGCTCGCGTCCACGCACGCTCACACACGTGCGAAGACAGGCATGTTCCTAGGAGGAATGGTTAACCTTGAAGTGAGCTGTCACCAATTTACATTAGATAGACCCTGGCAGTAAAAGAAATGGGATGAGCCCCAGCTGATGCATGGGATCATCTATGGACATTGTCGTACATCAGCTGTTTTTTCTTTTTCTCTCCCTCCATTTTCATCCCTCTCTCCGTTAGCCCCGTGTGGAGGGGATCTGAAGTCTCCCAGTGGGATCATCCTCTCCCCTGGCTGGCCAGAACTCTATAAGGAGGCCCTTAACTGTGAATGGATCATTGAGGCTCCTCCAGGCTACCCCATCAAGATCATCTTTGACAAGTGAGTCACTCAGATAGCAACCCTATTTTTTTCACATTCAAGTTTGAATTTTTCATGCTTTTACCTTCTCACGATTTCAACATGTGTCATTCATCTCTCGGCTATCTATCACTTTCTTTAATCTATTTTTCATCCCTCTTCCCTCACTGTGAGTAATGCAATACGTCTAATGCACATTAACATACAGCCCAAACTAGGATAACACAATGTTTTATTTAGCAAGTGCCCGTAAGCATTTTGTACTTTTCATTTGATACCCAGCTCCCTGAAGATCTGCAGATATCCTTAGTGTACACACACCTACACATCTACACACATAGACACACACACTCACACGATTCCAACCAAGACCTGCAAGTATGTAAATGGAGATGGTCTGTCAAGGGGAAACGGAGAGATGGGAGAGAAGGTAATTTGTCCTGATGTTTGAGAGAGAGAAAGAGAGAGACGTACAGTCGTAGGATCAAACGCTACATTAGCGTTTCACCAAGGCTTATCCTTGTGAGCCCATCTCATCCTCATCCCTGCCACGATGGCGTGCCATGCAAAATGAATGCAACATAAATGTTTGTTGCTCTTTAATTTTTATGTAACATCAATAAAATATCACAAACCGCTTCATTTAGATGACACGGTTCTGAAACTGAGCAATTTATTCATGGCTTTGAAGATGAAGTGGCTCTGGCAACAAAGACAGGAAGACACAACGAGAATGCCTGCACATGCGCAGGCAGCTCAGATGCATTCACCAAAGAATGTCTCTGGAATTCCCAAAGGTCACTCTGCGGAAATTGGAAATAATTTCATTTCAACCTCCTGGTTTCTGGGTGTCCATTAAATTACAAGCAGTTACTTTTTCTTCTGGTGTTACTGTGAGAAACAACCTTGAGGTGGTTTTCACACTGTTCTTTTTAAGAAACTTTTGTAAAAAAAATGAAATAAAATTAACACCGCTTTTCAAGTATGAGTATGCTTCATTAAAGCATTTATCTCTTTTGTAGGATTTTGAATTGAGACCAGGTGTCAAAAGTATATTAATTTATTTTTTGGGATATCTTCACATTGCTATGAGTATTATAATTGGGTGATTTGTAGATTGTTTTGCGTGTGTGTGTTTGCATGTTTCACCCTCACTGCCCTTAAGCAGATTACCTCACTTCAGGGCCCTGGGGCAAAAATGAACCACACACTGCCACTGACCCCCCTGTTTGTGGTAATTTGCTTAAACACAAATTGATTTTGATATATACCCCATGCAAATTTCGACACTGTGCTCCACTGTGCACAACATGTATAAATGCAGGACCTGCCTGAAGACCTTTATCGTTGCAGTTGATATTCTCCTTTAGTGGTGCTTACTAACTGTGGACATTTGCAAAATCAGCAGACGCAGTGAATAAAAGTGCTGCTTCTTTATTCCTGTTCTCAGGTTCCGCACAGAGGTTAACTATGACGTCCTTGAGGTGCGCGATGGACGATTCCCATCTTCGCCTCTGATCGGCAGTTACCAGGGCACCCAGGTTCCCCAGTTCCTCATCAGCACCTCCAACTTCCTGTACCTCCTCTTCTCCACGGACAAGAGCCACTCAGACATTGGCTTCCGTATTCGCTACGAAAGTAAGGGCTCAGAGTTTTGTGAAGTAGAGCACAAACCCGTACCCAGAGTTACAGGAGAGCTATACTGTACTATAAAAGAAGGGCTCATTCGCCCACGCTCCACAAACCCTAATAGAGATGAAGCCATTCCATGCAGACAGAACGGCTGTAAGCCTTGTTCAACGTACTAGTAAAAGCTGTTGAGTCATGGCTGTAAATACAATCTCCACAGGCTCTCAATTTCACCATTCTTATTGGAACACCTATAATTAGAACCTAAATGGGGTGAGATTAGTCTGGCAGATATCCCCAACATGACACGCATTACCATACTCTAAATTGCATATATGCTGCAATATGCATGCACAGACTGCCCCTCACTCATTGTGTAATTAAATCTTTAGGACAATCCCCCCTTCATTTCTTCATTAATTCACTACAAGTGCTTCTTACTTAGAAACTATGCAAGGTGGCATGGAATGAGCTCCGAAACCTCTCCCTGGTTAATTCTTGTTGATGAAGGATGTTTGTGTAAATTATTTATCAGAGCCACTTTGGGAATGCAAACTGCCTTTCGGCATTCATTGACCTGCACTCGACCTATTGAAGACAGGATAAAAGCTTAATTAGATTGCAAGCAGGTGGATGTTCTGTATACTGTACGTGTCAGTGGGTCTTTGATCGTGTGTCAATTCTCTTTTTCTTTTTTTTGTCCCCTTGCTCTGCAGCTTTACAGTTACAGTCAGACCACTGCGTGGATCCGGGCATCCCCGTCAACGGACAGCGACACGGCAATGACTTCTACGTGGGCGCTCTGGTGACATTTAGCTGTGAAGCCGGGTACACACTTAGTGACACAGAGCCCTTAGAGTGTGAACCCAATTTTCAGTGGAGCCGTCCCCTGCCCAGCTGTGATGGTATGTTCCATAATATTGACCTAGAAATGAAACGCCGCCTGCCAGAATTTCTCCTCTTAATAAATGGGTTTAACACAAAAGCCATTGTTGTATGAAGAAACGAGAAGTTGTTTTGGGGACTTTGCTTTATATTGCATCACATTTAACTTGCTAAATATTTCTGACTCATTATAAAATCCATATAAGATGATAGCATTTCTGTTTGCGACTCCTGTTTAGGGTTTAAAGTTTTTCCTCATTTCGTCATAAATGTTTTAGATGTGCGACAGTCAGCTTACCCATTGAAGTTTCTCTTTTTCCTCATCTGCAAATGCTCTTTTTATTTAAGGACAGTATTGATTTCTGCCCACTCCGTAATAGTATTGATGATACCACTCTCCCTTTTTTATGCTGTTTTGAAGGGCATCTCTTGTTAAAATGCATTTTCCACTGTAAATACAAGTTTGGGGATTTTTTTGCAGGAAATTATGTTTCCGTCTTCTTTGCCCCCTCTGATTCTGCCTCTGTGCTGTTTTCTCATTTCTCTCTGCGTGTCTTCCCCTCGGCAGCATTATGCGGAGGTTATATCCAGGGCAACTTCGGCACCATCCTGTCACCTGGCTTTCCAGACTTCTACCCACACAACCTGAACTGCACGTGGATAATCGAGACCTCCCATGGCAAAGGTGAGCGGCGAAATTCCGTGTCAACACATGCGGCAGTCAAATTCAATTTCCCTTACGATGTCATTTCCCCCCACCGAGTGGCCTTTTTATTTTGCCGAACAAGCTGTCTCTGGATAACTGGAGTGCTGAGAGGCTGGCCTCGGGCTAAATGGCACAAGACGACTCTCCAGTCGTATTACCTGGTAGAGAGCTCACATGAAATTGACACAGCCTTATTTGTAGACGCTCGCTATGCGTGGGTTGATAAGTAGTAGTGGAGGAAGACATGGAATCGATGCTGTATGCATTATGAATATGAGTGAATATATATGAATATGAATATGTTCAACATGACTCCAAAGACTCCGGGCTGAATCTGTAAAAACGTTGTGTCAACTGAATTACAAGATGTATCATGTGATTATTAATTTTTCCTCCTTTAACTGCAAGTTAGGAATATTCTTTTTGTACATACATTAATGGAAAAAAGCACTTTTAAGTGACTTTTAAGTCAGTTTTAAGGTCAATGTGGAAAATTGTTTTTTAACAGCAACACATTTTAGTACTGGATCTTTCTGCCTCTCTTATTCAGGCGTCCAATTCACCTTCCACACCTTCCACCTTGAGAGCCCTCATGACCATTTGTTGGTGACAGAGAACAGCAGCTTCTCTCAGCCCCTGTGGAGGCTGACGGGCTCCACGTTGCCCCCGCCCCTCAGCGCCGGCCTGTTCGGGAACTATACGGCTCAGATCCGCTTTCTCTCCGACTTCTCCGTTTCCTATGAGGGATTCAACATCACTTTCTCCGGTGAGGATGGATTTCGTAATTCGGAACACTAAGGGGAATGAGGGACAGCTGAAAGTCACAGCGCCAAGGCGTGCTGCTAATTTAGAAGAGACAGAGAACGAGGAAAGCGAGATCAGAGCATTAAGCACCTGAGATTCATGCAGAGTGGACATCTCAGGCCCCTTGAGTATGGATCAGAGACTTCCCATGACCTTCATATAACAAGGGTCTGTTTCTATGGGTTTCTTACACAAACATGGTTTGTGTAAGGCATGCATGGTTAGGAGGAGGCCAACATCAACAAGGAGAAAAGTAACCATCCAGTATGTCTTCTGGAAATATGTAATTACATGCACCAGAGAGCGAATATGAAATGGTTAACATCAAGAGAATTGATTAATTTTAAATGAATCAATTATGATAGAGCACAGATGGCTCTTTACCTACTGACAGCCTAATATCACCTCCTTTTGCTCCCACAGCGCCCCTTGATATGAAAAGGAGAAAGAATATTGCAAAATCTCTTAAACTCTCGCTGACAGCTGACAGTCTCCCAAAACATTTTAGGCTTCACAGGAAGGATGGCTAAATGGAGGAAAGGTTGAATGTTGTTAAGATTTCATTACTGTAGAATGGGCCCTCAGAGGCACATGAAGCGGTCATAAGTGAAATAAATGACATTTGGTCCTACGATTTTTAGATATAAAATTGGATTTAGGTGGGATTCAACTTACTTAAACATGCACTACCCTCCCTATTATCTGTGGAAGTATTTTCTCAACCTTTCAGAGCATCGGTGTGTTCTGATTGGTTACATTTACACTTTCACACAACATAGGACGTTGCATCAACAGTATGATATCATCTGGGTAGGAATAAAAACAAGTACATAGCGAGTAAACAAAAGCCCTCATATCATTATTATTACATTACATTACTAATGTACTAATATAATGCACACCTTTTACATTTTATTCTTTGTCTCTTTTTACAGAGTATGATTTGGAGCCATGTGAGGATCCAGGAATCCCGCCCTACAGTACCAGAAAGGGCCTGCAGTACGGCGTGGGCGACGCCCTCATCTTCTCCTGTTTCCCAGGTTACCGACTGGAGGGTCCGGCAAGGGTGGTGTGCTTAGGGGGCAGGAGGCGGGTGTGGAGTTCCCCTCTGCCAAGGTGTGTTGGTAGGTGGTCACATGTTTTATTTTGGCTTTCGACCCCCCCCCAGTTCCCTTCACAATGCCATGTACCCCACACCCGCCCTTTCACATGCACCCACTCACTTAAGAAATGTACCAAACTGGGTCTCACTGGAAGACGAGGCATTTCCCTTTCAATGCTCCTCGTTATCAGCTTTTCATCCACCCACGTTTTGTCTCTTCATTGGACAGCTTCCCAGAATCAGCCTTTTTTAAAAATATATATATAGAGATAGAGCTACAGCTCTAATGAGGATGGCATTAAAGAGCAGAAATATGTTAATTATTGATGCTGCTTGTTCATGCCTGGGAATCATGACAGATCAAATTGCAAAGATTTGGGTCAGTGTGTTGTCTTTATGACATTTCAAACCTTAAGAGCTGCATTTGTGTGCTCAATATGAATTTTAGCCTAATGGCCCAATGACATGATGATGCGTGCTTCTATTCACATACCAAAAGCACTGTTAACCAGTAGCCCCATATAGGAAACAACACTGACTACTAATTACTTCATGGGAATATTTTTACCACTGGCAGAGGGTTATTTGTTTCTAAACTTAGAAAGTAATTTGTAAGCATTAAGGTTGTGACACTATTGAATACAAGTAATTACAGTTTAATACATACAAATGTTATGGAATCGTATTTATTTTTCTTTGCAGACACCAACAATATCTGATTTGTTTGTTTTTCAGTGGTTATGCATGTGTGAAGTAGGTCAAGCAAGTGCCTGACAAAAATTTATTAGCATTCACTCGGGTGCCTCTTTTGCTCCCGTTTGGAGCTCGTAGCTCTTGCTCATTTTTTGGCCTCTCGATAAATCTGGATCTTTGAAGGATGACAGTGATGCCCTGTTGTCGTTTATTTCATACTTCTGTGTTCAGCCTTATTTTGGGAACTTGATGCCTCTTCACATACCTCCAGACTTAATAGTCCCATGTCCTCACCTCATCTTACCTCACTGCATTCATGAGGTTCAAATTCTGGGTGCATTTGTGCTAATTTAGATTCTGGCAGCTATTTTCCTATAGAACACCCCCACCACCACCACCACCACCACACCTCCCTTTTTTACCCTCTCCTTGGATTTGATTTAGAAAAGGCAATTTTCAAATAGAGGTGAAATTACTGTTAATCATATTCAGATTGCAGTGCGATTAAGATGATGGGCCACTCAACATTCAGGTATGGTCAGTGACCATATTCCTCTCCCCCATCACCTCCCCCATCTCCCTATGCATGACAGCATGAATAAATACACTCTGAGTTTCAAACATATAGCGATTGACATGTTCTCTGCTCTCTCCAACACTACCTCCACCTGCTCCCTTCCGATCTCCTCCTCTTCTCTCTCTCTCTGTCTGTCTCTCTCTGCTCCCTCTCTTTTTTTCTAGCTGAATGCGGCTCATCCGTGACTGGCATGCAAGGGGTGCTGCTCTCGCCCAACTACCCCGGTTACTACGGCAACAACCACGAGTGCATCTACTCCATCCAAACGCAGCCTGGGAAAGGCATTCAGCTACGAGCGCGGGACTTCAGACTGGAGGAGGACGACATACTCAAAGTGAGGGGATGGGGGGAGAGAGCGAGAGAGAGAGAGAGATACCCTCTCTTTGTGCGTATGCAGATGAGTTAGGATATCTGCGTGAGCACACCTGATCATCTTGACCCAGAGGCCTCCTCCCACTCTCTCTCTCTCTCTCTCTCTCTCCCTTTCAGGTTTTTGACGGCAGCAGTAATAAGGCTCGTCTGCTGGGGGTGTTTACAGGCAGCGAGCTGCTAGACACAACCCTGAACTCCACCTCCAGCTCCATGTGGTTGGAGTTCATCAGCAATGCAGATAACACCAGTAAAGGCTTTGAACTGCACTTCACGAGTGAGTGAAACTCGTGCAAAGAAACACCCGTCCACCTTACTTTACATTTTATATATATATAATATCTGGATATAATATATATATCATACCATAGTTTGTATATGCTTAATTCTCCTTGTTGCGCATGGACATTACAGCCATGTTCTCTTCTTCATTACCCTCCTCATCTGTGTACATGTAACTCTCTCTGCCCCCCCACCCCCCTTTCTCCCTCCCTCTTCAAGGTTTTGAGCTGGTGAAATGCGAGGATCCAGGTGTTCCCCAGTTCGGCTACAAGCGGGAGGACAAAGGTCATTTTGCAGGGAGCACCGTGTCATACAGCTGTGACCCAGGCTACACTCTGAAAGGCCCCGAGGTGCTCACCTGCCTCAGAGGGGAAAGGAGGGCGTGGGACAGCCCCCTCCCACTCTGTGTTGGTGAGTCAGATGCTGTTCTGATACAGTATGAATACTGATCAGGTGTGACTGAGCTCTTTCCTAGTATTGCTTTGGGTTGTGCTGATTGGATGACAGAGGAAGTACACAGATTCTTTAAAGAAGTACAAGTATCAATATCACTGTGTAAACAAATTCCAGTACAAGTTAAAGTACAGATGTTCTGCTCAGTAAAATTATCTCTGACTGTTCTATTAATGCATGTTTGTGTTATATGAAAGTATATTACTGGATCGTCATTATGATGCATTCAAATGTGAGCAGCAGTTTCACCTTGCAGCTGGCCAAGTTGGAGCTAAAGAGCTTACAAACCGTTGGCCATTTCATCATAAACAACTCATCAAATTCTATAAGCCAGTGTATTTTGTGTGAAAAATTGTTCCGTCAAACTAATTAGCAGCCAAAGCTGTCACAGAAATGTCGTGAAGCACAAGTGCAAATTAGCAGAGAGTGGAAATAATGCTCTAAAGATTAACTTAGCTTCAGCACATGACGAAATGTGCTCGGGTAATTTTCACCACTGGTTGTGTCATGTACTTTATGGGATGTTGTTGAGTGGCATGTTATGCTATGGTTTCCTTGCCATCCTGCCATGTGTCAGTGTACTATTGCCTTAAATCCCTGTTTGTTACATCATTCTGTGTTAATTTACACTTAAATGTTTGGCTATGAAACATAGCATTTTGTTTCATAACACAGTATTTATCAGTGGTTGCTTTCCTGTCTGGTGCACCGCTAATCCGAACCTGTATTCCGGCCGGAAAAGATGTCTGACCTACTTCCTCCTCCTAATGACAGTGTGAATATGCCAGTGCAGGTTTCGGTTTGTTTTAGCGCCGCTATTTTGGGGCATCCATTTGGTTGCTTTCCCAGCACCTTCTCCGGTGCATCATCATTGAAAATGACTGTGCTCTATTTAGCTCCTTATGTTCATATTGCATCATGGCAGCACATCCCCTTTTCTTTTTTTATAGCTAAAATAAGACTTTCCCCATATCAACAAAGTATGCATGCAGGCAGGTTTTTAACCCCAAACTGTCTGAGGTGGTAGATTTTAAAATTCAACCAGATGATTTCTCCATAAAAGTTAAGCAGAGGACATACCCATCTTATCTTTGGATTTATAGAGTTCATTTCCAGTTCACCCGTCACTCGTTGCCAGCTGATGCAAACATGGTATGCATTATTTTCAAAACTGAACCGGCATACATAAATACACATTTCACCTATACAGCCCTGATGGTAACAAGCCGAGAGCAATTTTTTGGGATGTTCTCCTGGTCGACATCTTTGACAGGGTCTCTCAGAAACCAGCTAGATGCTCAGTAAGGAAAACAGGCAGGATGCTGTTCTTTGACATCAGCCAGGGTGATTAGAATAATATTGCTTGGCTCCCATTTCAACCGAAAGTGACAGGTAATTTCATGTCTGGGTATAAATAACATTCAGCATTCTGTACATCTCTGAAAGTTTGTCCTCCCTATGCCCGTTTCACTGCAGATGATAGCCCAAAAAACAGTGAATTTCAGGAAAGATGAGGGACTTGCTTCTCTTTGTAATGGCGGGATTATTTCCCGGCAGCGGAGACTAAGTGTACACAGATGTAAAGGAGGGGAGAGAGCAGGGGATGTAGGAGAATGTTGAAAACAGTGGGGAGAGTTCATGTTCTGCAGGTCACTGCAGAGGAAAGCTGCGAGGCTGAATCCCCGACCAGCAAGAGGATGGACACCGAGGGGTGAACAGGGTTGCGTTTTACTGCCACTTGATATTGAGTGTCTGTTGTTTGTCTGTTGGATTTGGAGATATTCTATTTCCATATATTACAAAACCCATCTTACATTAATACACACGTATTACATGTTACACATGTTAATCCCTTGTCTAGAGGGACATTTAAACTGCTTTGAGCAGAGGTCAAGGCAAACAGTCAGGCAGAAACCTGGTTTGATTTCAGAAAGTTGTGTGGGGAGACATAGATTGAAGGGCCAGAGTAGCTGAGGGCTGGTTACACTGAGCAGTCGTTTCGTAGGTCATAAGGCTGGAATAGAGAGATGTGCTTTGTCTTACTGTGATACATCACCGTCTCATCCTTTCACTCCATGAAACAGCAAAATTTCTACGACAAGAAAAGCGCATAGAGGGGGAAAAAGAGAGACTAAAACCTCAGCAAGACTGGAGAGATTAATATGTCCACACTTGATTTTACTTTATGATTTATTTTTTTCTTTGCATTCTCTCTTCCTTTTTCAGACAGTGAAAGCAAAAATGAAAATCAAATCTTGAAAATGGTTTGTGTAACAGTATGTGTGCGGGTGGAAAGCTTTGTGTGTTAATGCTCTGACGGCATAAATTTGTCAGAGGACCTGCTCTGGTGATTATTGCTGTTGAAATGTATAAAGCTTGATGGAGGTGGAGATGGCTGGGTGGGGGTTGGGGGGCTGAAGAGGAAAGACACGTTTGTTAGATTCAAGGTGACAAAATGTTGATTTAGCGAGTCCCTTCATTTGTGCTTCATGTCTCCATGTGTCTGCTGTTCACTGCTGACAGAACTGCACCTGACAGACAGATTTCACAGCTATCTTCTTCACTATCATCATCAGTATGATTCCGAGACCTCCATTTCCCTTCTGTTTGAACGAGCTATTTTCCTCTCAGGGGAAGGAAAAGGACACTTTTACCCTCCTCTCGTCAGCAGTGATGGCCTCAAAAATGTGAACGAAAACACTTAAAATCTGATGTTGTTGGAGAACATTTTCTCTTTTTTCCCCAGTCACCTTTTAGATAAGGAAGCCAGTTGGCAATATAGAGCTCCTTCATTCTTCTCACTGCTGTTGATAAAATATTATCGTGTCTGATTTTGCTTTGTTGTTTTATCGGCATGTCGTAGTCTTATTTGAGAGACAGAACTTGGGTTCTGTCTCTGTTGGGTTGCTGTTTACCTCAGGAGGGCTTGTTCAACCGTTAAACAACACTAGAACAATCATACTGACACCCACTGGTACTCAGGGATGCTTCTGTGGTTCTATGGAAACTCAGAATCTGTTCTGTGGCCACACTGAAACTTCTTTCGTTGAAGAAGTTGCCCCAAAGTTGATGTATTTAATGTTGTGTCATTCTGTCAACAAATCCATCAACTTTCAAAGGCAACAAGATGAGCTCATGCTTGGGATGGTGGATTGCCTTCACCGGGCCAAGAAGATACATATAGAGTATATTGAGTTGGCTGCTCTCCCATCTATCATTCAAAATTGCAAACAGGATGATGAAGCACCTCACATTTGTGTATATGACCGCTATGTCAATAATTAATAATGATGAGAGGAAACCGATCTGATGCACTTTACTGGAAATAGGATGATGCAGTTTTCTGGTATGTTAGTATGTTAACCTTGCAGTATCCTTTCAGAACACTGATGAACCTGTACTTACTTTGCACCCATGCTTTTTTTTAACTTCAACTCCTTAAATATCCCTGTTTTCCTTCCTCTTTCTAGCGGAGTGTGGGGGCACCATCAAGGATGAGCCTTCTGGTCGCATCCTGTCTCCGGGCTATCCGGCTCCCTATGAGCACAACCTGCACTGTATGTGGACCATTGAGGCCGCTCCTGGAAGCACTATCAGGTCTGAGCAACACTCCTTTCCTTTTTTTGTTTTGTCCAGTTCTGATTACAATTGTTTGGGGTTTTTTCCCAGGCTTTCTTTCAATCTGCCACCTTTCAATATACTTCCAATTTAGCCCCCCTTTTTCAGCGGTATTCATCACTTTCACAGGTTGTGTAATCAATCTTCAGTGAGCTGCCATCGGCCAATAGCTGAGGTACTGCTGGAAGAGGGGAAATGCCACCTCAGAGCCTCTTGGTTTTAGACTACACCAAAGAAAGTCAAATGTTTGTAGTAAATTCTGGCTTGTGGATGGATGCATGTCATATCCTGTACTTACATGAATTTGATGGAATGTAAGCTCGCAAAATTCTGCACTGGTTTTGGCTCAGGATTTTGCTTAGTACCTCTGAAGCCAATTTAATCTACTTGAGCTTCTGCTCTGGCTCTGTTTTTTATTTGCTGTGACATATATTTTGTTGGACAGTATACAGATACTTGGATATTAGATTAGATGTTTTCTCCATCATTTCTCCATCCGTCTTGATGGCCTGCCATCATCAAGCAGCTGGTCTGGGTCACAGGGCAGAGCGGCATCCCGCCGACTTGTCTCCACGTCTGTAAGATGTGGTAGTTTGTGGAGTGCGTTCATGGACTGCACCAGGGGCACTGGTTCCTGGTGGGCCGTGCTGTGGCACACCCCACAGAGAGGCTGGGATCTTTGCCATGTGATACAGACAGCTAATGTTTTTAAGCTCCTGAACAAGTCCTGCTTCAGAACGACTCACACAATTTTCTTTAAGTGTCTGACTCAAGTGGTGGAATTTCAGGAATACCAACAGTGATGCTTCCATCCTGCTCTCGTGGCCTTTGTGCATCAACTGTGCATTATTCTCCATCCATTAAAGTACTTAGGAATACAGAAACGTTAGCACCATGGCTAGACATAGCTCAGCATGCTTATGGGGAAACTAAAATGGTTCGACAGCACTGAAGTTGAGGGTCATAAAGCCACAGCCATGGACATGCACAAGCAGTAACGTGTACACATGTACTTTAAGGAACAGTGCTCCGGGGCACAATGCTCTTCAAGGTGACTACCGTTAAATCCATGTGCACATGTGTATGTGAAGGAACAAGTGGAAGAGGCGGCGAACACAATACATGGTTTAAGTGGGTGGCCTGTAATCCTTCTCTCATAAATCGGATTAACTTTTCCTCGAAGATCACATGCTCATCATATTACAACATTGTATATGTTTAAGACATTCATTTTTCCCATGGACACCAGGAAAGGAAGTATTTCCTGACTTGAATAAAGCATTTAATGTTTGGTGTATGTCCACAGACATCAGCAGAGTTTTGGTGCTAAGGTGGCCATCCTTAGCACTTGCTTGTTGCAGGTTCTTTTGAGCTTTATTGTGGTCATTTAAAATCCAGTGTGCTGCACTGACTCCAGAACACTTTACCTAATAATTCTGCATACTTTGTCTGTGTGCATGGACCTGTTTGTGTGCACGTGTTTTTTTTCACATCTTGCACATCTGACACGCCGAGGTCCCTCATGATTGCCGGTTTGGGTTCATTAGTGCCTTCGCTACCTCTGGGTCCCTGGCATTCCTCTGCAAGGTATGCTCCACATCCATGCCTTTGATCCTGCCCACGCACTTCATTATTGAGCAGAATTTGCAATGCATTAGCTCAGGGATTCCTTGTATATAAAATAGTGCAGATGAAGGTAGCGCACTAATCAAACCGTGCTGAGTTTGTCAGGGACCAGGACTTGTGCCGTCGTGTGGCAGCAGACATCTGAAATGCCCACGGACTGGATTGCCAAGAGTTATTGATGGAAAAAGTATATAGGTGGGCGGCAGAGAGTGGCATACATACATAAAGAGATATTAAGATAAAAGGAATGGAGCTGATAATGGAGGCAATGAGCCATTTCACAGATGGAATATTCAGTAGTCACTCCTACAGAGATCAAATGAGGGATCCGGGCCACAAGGTACACTGAACAATGGAGCCTTATGTATTCATCTAATAATTGGCATTTCATATTTGGTAAGAAGCTTGCTCTATTTGAGAGCTTCAGTGATATAAAACATGAAGCACTGTGTGGGTTATAATACTTGGTGGTATATGATGGTGCTGTTTTGACTGATATCAGTAAAACTAACACAGTATGCGAACTGCAGAGAGACCATTGTGATGAGGTTCATAGTTGACCTTTCTTTTGGTACAGTGTGGCTGGCAGAGGAGAAATTCCAACAAATGCCTGGTTTCAATAGGTTTGTTTTAACTTCTTCCTCTCCTTAATATTGTATGGTTAATGCTGTACATGTTATCAGCAATATTCAAATATTTGATCTACTGAAAATTTGAGATTGTATACCCACTGAGCACTGTGCTAGGAATGCCTGTACACCTGCTAATTCATGAGATTATCCAATCAGCCATTCATGTGGAAGTACTGCATAAAACGGTGCAGATACAAGTCAGGGGCTTCAGTTAATGTGCACATCAAACATCAGAACGGGAGAAAAAGGGGCTCTGTGACTTTGACCAAGGCTGTTAGTGCCAGACGGGGCTGGTTTGAGTATTTCTGGAACTGCTGCTCCCCTGGGATTCTCACACACAACATTCAGAGGAGTTTACTCAGAATAGAGTGGAAAACAACCCCAAGAACCCACATCCAGTTAGCAGCAGTTCTACGGACAGAGGTGCCTTATGGCCGAGAGAGGTCAAAGGAGAAGGGCTGGAGTGGTCGGAGCTGACAGAAACTAACTCAGGTAGCTCAGATAACCAATTTACAACTGTGCTGAGCTGTGCTGAGCATCTGAGAATGAACGAACATGTTGAACCTTGAGGCATGTGACCTGCAGTAGCAGAAAAAAACCCATCAGGTCCCACTCCTGTCAGCCCAAAGAAAAAATCTGAGGCACAGGCTCACCGAAAGTGGAAAGATGAAGATGGGAAAAATGTAGCCTGGTCTGATGAATCTCCCTCTCTGCTGTGGCAGATGGTAGGGTCAGAATTTAGCATCAACAGCATGAATTCAGGGACCCAACCTGCATTATGTCAACAGTCCTGGCCGGTGGTGTAATGGTGTGAGGAATATCTTCTTGGCATGCTTTGGGCCCCTTAATAAATGTAATCAGTCATCATTTGAATGTCTGAGTATTTCTTCCTGACCATTTGCATCTGTTCACGGTCCAAATTGATCATCTTCCAATGGCAACATGAGCTTCAGTGACCTCCCCAGTTGCCAGATCTGAATCCGGCAGAACACCTTTGAGATGTAGCAGAACAGGAGATTGGCAGTGTGACTGCGCAGCTGACAGATCTGCCGAACTGTCTCGAATACAAGAAAACCTACGCTCTAAACTAATGTACGGAAAAAATATTGGGGTGGATTCTCCCTTTAAGGAGACACGTGTTTTCTGATGCGGTGCATCACCCATTACAGCGTTTGTCACGCGCTATCACAAAGTACCGTGGGTGAATGAATATGTATATATATTTCACTGGGTTTGCACCACCCACAACATGGTTTCATATATTATGTATTTTCTTTCCTGTTTATTTCCTGTGTGTGTGTGCGTGTCCTGACAGCTGATTTCACTTTTGGACCATTCAGAATAAGGATACTGTTTTTCTTCTCACACGAAGAAGTTGTACTGACTTGTCCATACTTTTTAAGTGGGTGCTGTGAGAACGTGGAGCTGGGCATTGGTAGTTTTGAATAAGTTTAAAGTTGAATGCATCTCAGCCCTGACGAATGATCCCACAGGGACAGTCCCACACAGGCCACATCCTCACATGTCGATGAGGTTAGCCCTCAGTGTGACATTGCCTTTATACACGCAATCTCAATTAGCTGCGAGAGAGCGGGCCGCTGCGAGCGCATGTTTGCTCCACTTCTCTCTTCTATCCACATCCCCTCATACCACACACACACACACACACACGCACACACACCCCACATACATACTTATTTATCATCTTCATGCACACATACACCTACTCTCAAGACTCCCCACAGGACTTGCGATTGCAGCTCGCCTGTTTTGTATTCATATGAGAGAAGCTCAGCACTCTCCATTTCTCTCTTTATTTCTCTCATATGAATACAAAAAAGTTAAGGCAGAATCAAAAGCGACCTGCGAAATCTCTGCCCTGCCTCTCTTCCCCATCTCCTCGCAGCGATTCCTCTGACACTTGATTGAACTGTTTTATCCTGTTAAGAGGGGGACAAGTGTAAAGGAGAGCCCTCAGCCGTAAACTTCAAAACACGGTTTCCTATGATTCCAAACGAGTCCCAAATTTCCTTTTCCATAGTGAGACGCACAATAATTCTACTCCTCTTGTTTTATTCATCCCTCCCTCAAGCAGAAAGGTCATCTCAAAATGGACTCTAAAGAAGATTGGAGTCTCCTTACCCATTTGTCCTACAAAGACCTGTAAGAGTGTAAGAGAAGAAAATGGTGGAGGTTCTACATGCCAGAATCAACATCTTTTTATTCCTTTTAACCTTCCCTCACCACACTTATCCTCTCACTCACTTTTTCACTATCTCCTCATCTGTACCCCCACAGCCTTCACTCTCAGAAAGTGACAAGGAGAGATAGGCCATGTAGATCTTGTATAAAAGAAACCAATTATCCTAACATGCAGCCCACGTCCATCCTATCCATCCGACTGCTCAGCACGAATCCCTCCATGATTCAGAGCGTCTTCTGCTCTCCATCAACCTCTTATCCTCCTGCCATCATCCTCCTCTTCTTCCAAGAGCCGAGTGGTGAGGAACATTGGGCTTGTTTTTGTTCTCTCCCTCACCTTCTGCTTTCTCTTGGCATACCACTTCCTTTCCACCCACCTTTCCCCCTTCCTTTTAACATGCAGACCTGGGAATAGAACACGATGCCGTTCGGCATCATGAAGCCTGCATTAGAACACGGGACCTGTCGGTACACGTCAGTGACGATCAAACACGTGACAGCCGCACGACGTCGCTCATGCAAATCCCTGGGACCGTCTTTTACACTCGCCCATATCCTCAGTGCCATCTCTATACACACACACACACACGCAAACATGCTGTACATAAGCACATTAATATTCAGCGCAGGGAGGCACACACCTGTACACATATTAGAACACGCGCTCTTTTTGTTTTATTCATGCAGGCAAATCCTGCGAAATGCCTGAGCGTCTCCTGTCTGCAGTATGGGGAGGTGGAGCGCAGGGAAAGGGATTGTTGTACCTGAGGGTTTCGCAACAGCATTTGCATAACAAGTGTCTAACTGCCTGAGGCACTTACATGACAGGGACCGGGGCTTTTCAGCATCACCTTTGGTTGCGGGAAGTGCAGGAGTAACCCCAGATGGTAGTGAGAAATCAGGAGGTCACCCCTAAGCTAATTGCGTTTCTAATAAACTGCCGTAGATTACTGGGACTGGTGTTATAGTTTTGAGAAACTGTGCAGAAATTGACTCCTCATCTGTCTGAATTTGCGAGTGAGCACCGTGGAATAGTAACCTTTGATAATTCTAATTTACTTACATACTGCAATTTAATTTTTTTGTCATATCTGTATTTATCTATACTTCTTTTAACCAGTGAAGATAAATGCTATGTTTTTGTCGACTTTGCAGAAAGTATCTACGGTGTATCTCTGCAGATTTATTTTAACCAATTACCAGCATAGATGAAAACAATGAATGGAGCCACTGCAAAAGTTTCGGCACCTTGCCGTCGGGAGGTGCTGGGAAGAACTGCTGTCTCCTGCTCACGCATGTCGGAGCTGATTGCCCCTTGCAAGTGCTCCTCAGCAGTGGTTGGTGAAGGGGGTTCACTCTCGTGCCTGCATTTTTGGCTTCATGGCTCCTGAGTGGTTTGACACCCATCTTTCTGATCTTGAAGCAGCTGCCACTCAAAACAAAAGAAACAAGCGTCTTTTCTAACTCTTAACAGACTACAAACTTTGGGGTTTGATTGTCTGTGCCGCAAGAGAAAACACAGATGCTTGCCTTCTAATTCAGGTTTGCCATCAAAACACAGTAAGTTGTCTGGGGGGGGGTGCGCAGAGTACTCAAGAGAAGTAAACAGGTTCAGCTTGCTCTACCTTCATTGCTGTTATTTTATTTCGAAGGTTATTATTTTCACTGAGCTTTGATTGATTACTGTATATTGCACGGTATAATCAACGCTTCAGTGAACATTGGAAAGAGAGACGAAAGCAGAACGAATGATTGTGAGACAATTAGTATTTATGCTGTTTCTTAGCTGCTGAAAGTTGGAAACATGTGATGTGCTGCTTTGCAGAGAAAAGGAGGTCAACGTGTGCGCCGGATGCATGTCTCATGTTCCCGTTTCCCAGGCGTGGATGTTTATGTATGGGTGTGTGATGCAGCCTACCCTCTAAATAAATCTATCAGCCTGCATTTGCATGAATGTGCGTTAGTGCGCCTGTCTGCATTTGTTTGTTTTTCTGTGCTGCCTCTTTCACGAGCATTGCGACAGGACTTGTCAAGTAGGTTACATACAGTATCCACGCGCAGCACATTGTTTAGTGGCCTCTGGCTGCTGCTCGCACATCAGGCATTATGGGAATCGGAGTCTGACACCAATTATGCAGAAGCGGTTGGAACTTGTTGCTAAACCCGACATATCAGTGGGTTGCTGTTTCTCCTCTGCATCATCTGTAGCTCAAGGCTCTGTGTGTGTGTGTATGTGTATGTAAAAGGATGAGGATGCTAACAACACAAAGTGCCATGCCTCCCTCTGGATCTCTGGGAAAGCGATTTCCATTCAACTCACTTAATCTAAAATGGTATTTTGAGAAAGTGACTACTGGGCAGCTACATAATAAGCTAAGCTTCAGCATGTGGACAACACAGTAGAATAAACATAGATACTGTGTATACTGTTTTAAAAAAATGAGCTTCAAGTAAAGTCTTGTGTGAATATTCTCTTACAGTCACTGCGACGACAGATCACTGTCGCGTGCTTGGATTAAAATGAGAATGGTCGATGAGCGTGTCGGGGAATTGCCGTGGGGGAAAAATAGTTTTTGGTTGTTCAGAATTAATATAGGCGCACATTAATTCACTAAAACATTTAAATAAATGTTCACATCATGGAACCAACACCACCCAAACTTCCCATCAAGTTTGGATGCATTTGCCATGTTATCTACTTTTTTGTCTTAGCATCTGTCACTGGTATAATCCAAACAGAGCATCTGAAGCCACATTACAGACTTTGTGTTTTTTTCTTTGCTGTAATATATCTGAAGAACCAAAATATGTATTTTGTGTATTAAGGTGTGTTCAGTTTAACACAATTTTATGTTTATTTTGAGCACACGTTTGTCTCAGTGCATTTCACTATGTTCTTTTATTTTGAAGACATGCAACTTTATTTCAGAGGAAAAAAAAATCAAAGGCATGAATTAAATGAGCCAACATGTTTTTATGATTTCTTGTACATGAGACTTTGCTGGAGGATAAAGCTGCTGAGAATACTGTTTGTCCTTAAACAAGCCTGTTATATTGAGCAGTCCGTGTCAACATCACCTTCAGTCTGTCATTTGTTCTGAAATACCACTTTCTATCCTTTTAGTCCCGCTGAGCCTGTCCAGAACACATACTTACACATGCTCGCATACACGACTCCAAGCAATATATCATTATGGAACCCGCTGCATGGAGGCTGGGGCGCACAAACACGCACACGCATGCACAACCACAGCACATTTCACATCCAGCGGACCACCAGCTGGCTGACAGCTGTCTGAGCCAAAAGTGAAGGGTAGATATTTTGACAGCGTCATCTTTCTGATGTCTAGACTTGCAACTATTTAATGCCATGGCAGACATGTCTGCTTGACTGACAGTGTGGAACATCCATTGAATGCTCTGCATCTGGCATCTGTGATTCACTTTAAATGTTATTTGTTTTCCTCCTTTACATTTGGCCCTGCCTGTGTTTTTGTCTTGCCTCTGTTCTTATTGTCTCCTTTAATCACATCATTACCTTGTGTGTATTGACTCTTTTAAATTGTCAGTTGTTTGTCCCAATCGATTTATTTCCTCCACCCTGGCTCTGACTTATCCATTTTTTATGTTTTAGAAATTGTTAATTGTATTATTAACAGCCTAGTTTTATTCTCCTAATTTTTTCTCTCTTTCTGCTTTTAGTCTCCATATTAAACAAACAAATTGCTGAACATTGATCATAAAATTTTGGAAACATGGACAATGCAGAAGATGCAGAGGAGCCAAATCCCCCAGTCTGTTCACCACCAAAATTATGTGATAGAACATTTGGAGCCTTGATTTTTCTCTTGACCAACTTTTCAGTTCTGTAAAGGCTCAATCGTGGGCGTTGATGTGTGAATTCAGAAGGAGTGTCATCTATCAGCTATCATGGCATTTAAAGTATCCTGCTTGTGTCCTCAACAGTCTGCATTTCCTGGTTTTCCACACGGAGGAGATCCATGACGTGCTTCGGATCTGGGATGGGCCTCAGGACGGAGGGGTCCTGCTGAGAGAGCTGACTGGTTCTGTGCTGCCCCAGGACGCCCACAGCACCTTCAACACTGTCAGCCTGCAGTTCACCACTGACTTCTTCACCAGCAAGCAGGGCTTCGCTCTGCAGTTCTCTGGTGAGAAAGGGAGGGAGGTAAAAGAAGAGGAACATGGGTTAAACATCCGGGAAGTGCAGAGACTTGCCACTCACATGTTCAACTGTGAACTATGATGATAATATGCCTTTCGTATCATTTTGTAACGGCGGATCAATATCATGTCATTTCACTAACCGGGCCTCGTCTCGCTCCCTCAGTCTCCACCGCGACCTCTTGCAATGACCCAGGCATGCCCACTAATGGCACCCGCGGCGGGGACAGCAGGGAGCCCGGAGACCACGTGGTGTTCCAGTGTGATCCTGGCTACATCCTGCAGGGGGCCACCAGGATCACCTGTACTGAGATTAACGGCCGCTTCTTCTGGCAGCCGGACCCTCCGACATGTACAGGTACTCCATCAACACGATGTGCAGTCATCAGTTGTGGCTTATGATGCCACATGATTAAAAAACTAAACTAACTTTAAACTAAAATTTATAATAAAGTGCATCATTCCCCACAGCAATTCTGATGCCGTGAGCAGTATCGTGTCTCTTGCCGGGATGACTTTTGTGAAACAGGTAGACAGTACAGATTCCTAACCTGATTACTTAACAGACTCCTTAAGTGAATCTAAAGTGGCAAACCCGATTGCCGCTTTCCCCTGACGTTTCCTGAAGTCGCGGCGGCAGACAGAGATCTGATTATCCTGTTGCTCAATAACAACACCGACCTCTCAGTCAGACCTCTACTCTTTTTACAGCCTTTATATACAGTGTATATATATATATATGATCACTCTTGGTGCTCCACAAAACAAGGAGAAGTAATTAACTGTGGCAATTAAGACCTTGTAATTAGCTGCCTTGTTTAATTAGTGCTTAGCTGAATTAGTTTGATCGTTTTTTTGTGGAGGGGTTGGGCAGGTTGGTTCTCTGACACGTACAGGTGAGAACGTGGCAAAGCTGGTGTCAGTGGGCATGAGCTGCGTCTCAATTAAGCATCTGTCGCAGCAGCTTCCTGTGGGGAAGCCATACACCACATACAGCAGGAGATTAGTAAATGTTGAAGCTATGGGTGAACTACTTTAAAACCCGTAGGAACATTATGTAAATGTTTGGTTCATTTACTCATTTAACACTGTTGCGCCTGGTCTTCAGCCATTTTCACATGAAGCTTCACAAAGAACTGGCTGTGAGCTTTAACACAATAATTCTTCAGTAAGACAGACTAAGGCAAATCACTACACTAAATTAAACTATACATCGATCAGCCACAACATTAAAACAGGTGACTTTAATGGTGTGGCTGATTGGTGTATATCACCTTAAGAGGTGATATAGGTTTTTGGATCAATATTCAATGTCTTTTCATATTCCATTTGTTTTGTTTATTGTTGGATTTTCAACTGTGAATTATAATCGGGCACTCCATCTTCGTAGCTCCATGCGGCGGGAACCTGACGGGCCCTAGTGGGCTGATTCTGTCTCCGGACTATCCTGAACCTTACCCACATGGGAGGGAGTGTGACTGGACAGTCACTGTCACGCAGGACTACGTCATCGCTCTGAGCTTCAACCAGTAAGCTCTCACAGTATAAAAACTACAACACAGGTTCTGGTGATCACATCACCACAGTACAATATGATATGATACGTTAACATCATGATACCCATCTTTTAAATTATGACAAAACACAAATAAAATGTTGTAGATGTTCAGTTGCTCCCGTACTCTCTAAACTAATCTAACAGTCAAATATTCTAATAACTTGACACATGAACTTGTGTTACCAGGTTCAGCTTGGAGCCCAGTTATGACTTCTTACACATCTACGATGGACCGGACTCCCTCAGCCCCCTGCTGGGTAGTTTCTATGGCACAGATGTTCCAGACCGCATTGAGAGCAGCTCCAACACACTCTTCTTGGCTTTCCGCAGTGATGCTTCCCTAAGCAGCAATGGATTCGTGCTCCAGTACACAGGTGCAGTATTTTTGGCTGCAGGAATGGAAAAAAGGAAAAGGACAAAAACTAACAAAACTATTAAGCTAGTGGAAACTTGTGTGCCTGTGTCTGCATGTGTTAAACTTTTGCATCATTATTTTTTCATCTCCTGCGTCTCCCGATTCCGAACAATACGGTGAATTTTAAAGAGAATATGTGTTTTTATACCCTGAACAATTCACGATTTAAAATTCCTCTTCTGGCAGACCGAGGATGGATTTGCCCTGTGCTGCTTATCGACCTTGCAGATTGTTTCTTTTTAACTTTGTCTTGTGTCTGGTCCAGAGCGAGCAAGATTAGTGGTGTGAAAATTGCTTCAGAGAGACAATGGGTCTGTGTCTGCGCCGCAGCGTCCTGATCACCACCCTCCCATTTGTGCCACGGTCTGCCTGGGCGTCGTCATTGATCTGTGCCTCCTCTAGTAGCCGACTAACACGGAGAATTATGAAAATGAGAAGCCGGCAGCAAGTGTGCTTAAGCTCTTTTTGATCAGTGCTTTGCAGCTGCACAAAAGGCTTCTCATAAACCGGAGCAAACGACATTTTGTTGTCTCATGTCTGAGCTTTGCTGGCCACAGCATGTCGTTTGGGGGACCCTAATTTACTTGCTCACACGAGCTACACTGCACTCCCTGCGTGGTGCAAAGCGATCACAGACGTCCTTGATGGTAGGGCCAGTTGTTTTGAGGATAACACGAGACATCTGTGTTTTCTGCGTCTGTGTTTCCGACCAGCAGAGGAAAGCCTCGGTGCCAGTATGTTAAAGCCTTTGCCTAACAAATATACAGACGCTGAACAAGCTCTAAATTAAACAGGGCATCTTCGTTAGGGGCTCTGCTTGAGAGAACAGTGTTAAATCTTCCTAAATCTCCCAGCCTCAATTAGAGCTGTTTAAGGTATCAGACATTTAACCAATTCTGGATTGACCCAGAGTTCTCTTGTGTCTTGGCTGGTGTCCAGATGGGATTTGATCTATACAAACCGTTCAGGAACGCTACCTGTTAGTGTGATGCAGCACTGACATTCATTTGCAAACTGCCCACAAATGCGGGCAAAATCCAGCCCTTCGGTGAGACGGCGTCACAGAGCCTACCCCTTAACTCACTCCCAGCAATATTTACTGCAGTGTGTGATACAGTGTGCGATATTGTATGGCCAATCTGGTAGAGCAGATGGACCCAGTGTGTGGCTCAGAAAACCTCCCTCTCCCGACTTCCAATTCTCCACACTAATGAACCATAACCAAATAATACATAAATTACCTCCTCAGTTTCAGACAAACAACGTGGCACAAAAGGCACGCTTGGCTGCAGGTTTGGGTCTGTTTGGTGAGGAGGCAGCGCATTGACGAGTTGGCCCGGCTATTATTTGGTTTAGCCCACCACCGAAAATTGCATTACAAAATCTGCCTGAGGCGCTGTCATTCCCCTTGCCCAAGCAATCGCCGTTTCTTTCTGTTTCCGCGCCTGCGTGGCCATGTCTGGCGATAAAACTTTCCACGCCTGAGCCATGTTTGAACACACACAGACATGATTAGATATGCACAGAAAAAAAAACACACACACACACACACACACACACACACACACACACACACACACATCCTCACGCTCACATCTGTGCCAAGTCTCGCTTTCCGTTCACATCACATCACCCAAACCCCTTTGAGAGTTTTTCTCAAAACAGATGATGCCTCTCATCCATTTTTTTGTCACACCGACAAACATCTCAGTGCAGGGCTTGTTAAATCGGCCATCTTCATCACAGCGGCCGCCCTGCTCGCCGTCAGCTCGTGTCCGGGGCCAGTCCGCACCTCATGCCGGCTACATCCATCACGCCTCCGCTGTCTCCTGCCAGGTGTGCTGGTGTAATGGCGGAGGCGGCGAGGGAACGTTTAGGCCTAAATCAGCTCATGAAAGGGCCCAACCTGTCTGGAACAGGTGCCCTGGGTGACAGACAGACAGCGCATGAGGGTGGACTCAGCGCTCTGCTCAGCCATGAAGGGCAGCATCCTGTCTGGTCAGCTCCTCTCCAGCTTTCAGCCCAGAAACTAGGCGTTCATCCAAGGTGCCTCATGCACATTCGACCATGAATAAATCATTAGAACTTCAGCAAACATAGACTTTGGTATAATTACTGTACACACAGATGACTATGCAGGAAATGCATATGTTGTTTTAAAGCACAGAGGGCATGTGCTCATTTCAAACGTAGCTTTGCAAAGAATTTGCTCGAGCTCCTCCAGCTCTGTCTCATTCACAACAGGAGGTTGTTTGTTGTTGATGGTGCGGATTGAACCCCTTCTCTAAATGGGCAGATGGAACGAAGAACCCACACAAATCTCTTCCAATACGGTGGATCTCTTCAGTAACGTTTGACAGAAAAGAAAAAAAAACAGAAAAGAGATTCAGGAAAGCTAACCTTTTTAACTCTGACACAAGTAAGGTTATGGCTTTTGTAAATAGCACTGGCATGAGAAAGAGGCGAGTCTTAAAGGTTTGCTGGCAGCCCTATTGACCTTTACAAATTAATGCTTTTAAATAGGAACATTTTTGAGGGGTCGCCTGTTTAAAGTTTGCTGTCGACTCATTAATTTTGAGGACTCTTGACATATTTTTCCAGTTTGACTCACCTTCCTTTTTTTGCATGTGTGTGTGTTTGTCAAATATTGACGTCTGCCGTAAGACGAGACTGGGCTGCCTGTAAGATTGAACTAAATTGCTCGGGGCAGTTTTCCTATGTTTATTGTAGCTGTAAAAGTGTGAAGCGTGCCAGATGGACAGGCCTCCCCTCGCATGCACATTGTGTTGGTAGATCGAGCCAGACATCTTTTCTTACAGTCTCAGAAGCGGTGATTGATATGTGGTTAGCTACAGTGCATTTGGAGCTGGGTTTGTGTGTGTGTGTGTGTGTGTGTGTGTGTGTGTGTGTGTGTGTGAGAGAGAGACAGAGAAAGCTTGCGTATGTGTATTGTCTTCTTTAGTTGACTGCACAGCGAAATGTTGTGTGAGAAGCTGTTGTGTGCAGTCAGCAGACCTTGGGCCAGAGCAACGCCACTCTCAATCAGCTGGCTGTCCGTCTCCACAGCCGTCCCACACCTCCAGCAGCCACAGATGAGAGGGCACCCTCAAGGATTAAATGGAAAAGTGGCAGTCACTGAGATGTGTTTCCTGAGAGAGGAAAGCACAGAGTAGCAAGAAAAGGGAAAGAGCTAAGAAGGGAAGTAGCAAATCAAAGATTATCAGGAACCTTAGGCAGAAAACTACTTCTGTTCCAGTATCAATGCTGCAGCTCGATGCCAAAACTTTTTTATTGAAACCAACACGCCTTCCCTTCCGTCGCTGATTTTCCACTGTGTTACCTCTCTCCACAGAGAATCCCAGGGAGTCTTGCTTCGAGCCGGGCCTGGTGCGCAATGGGACCCGGGTGGGTGCCGACCTCAAGCTGGGCTCCACTGTCACCTACCACTGCGACAGCGGCTACACACTAGAGGGAGACCCAACCCTCACTTGTATCATGGGGGGAGATGGCAAGCCAAGCTGGAACAAGCCCAAACCCATCTGCATTGGTAAACACTGACATCTGGAGACGGGTGTTGGGGAAAAACAAAGCACATCAGCAGTTATTGATTTATCACATGTAAACATGCCTGTGTGATAAGGTGGTTTTTGCACAGATCTATGACCTCTGGGTATATACATAGAACTGTGTGGGTTTCGCTCATGTTAATAGATGTGAGGACGCAGCTTTAATTTAATCTGCCGTTTGCATGCAGCTACTTACTTTGCATATCTGCTCCGCACACTCGCGGCAAAACCTGCGTCATCCTGACTGTTCTGACATTCCCATGACGATACAAACGGGCGCTTTGGGAAAGCTGGCAACAGACCATGGCACATCGAATCTGGCTCTCGCAGTGTGAAGTTACATGTCAGGTGGAATACATGCTCATGTTCATATTTCCATACAACAACAACAAAAATCCACTTCCACTAACATTTCACATGAAGCACTTATACCAAGATATAAACATACACCAAGCATTTTTGGGGGCTTTAAGCAGGAGAGGAACCTCATCGCATCCAGGCTAAACCTGAGGGACACTTGGAAAACATTGCAATTTCACTGTGGCAAACACCAGGGACATCTTCCACCCAAAGCCCAATCAGACAAGAAAAGTAATTTAGGAGTGATGGAACAGAGGGGATGGAGACGCAGGAGGTGGGGGAGAAAAGGAACCTCACGCTATCAGCTTGAGACCTTCTCTCCGTGTTTGCCTTGTCTCTTCACGTCTCATCTCTGCCTCTCTCCAGCTCTGTGCGGTGGACAGTACTCTGGTTTGGAGGGAGTGGTCCTATCCCCTGGTTACCCAGGCAACTACAGCAGCGCACGAACCTGTCTGTACTCAGTGGTGGTGCCCAAGGATTACGGTAAGCCAAGGAAAAGCATTGTATTACTGGATGCGGCACTTTTTCCTGGCAGATTTTTTTAATTGTGTGTGTTTGTTTGTGCCTGTGAGTGCATACAGGGGGGTAATTACTGTATGTGTTTTTAATTACGATACAATTATTATATGGTGAGCAGAACGCCCTTATTAGGCTCAAACTATGCTCTCGTGCCTCACAAAATGCCACACTTTTCTCACTGCAGAAGATAATGAAAGGAAGAAGAAAAACAGGGTTTTCTTTCCTACACATGAATATTCTTAGTGGCAGGTATGTAGGAGAAAACAAGTCTGTGGAAAACTTACAAAAGCTCCCACACACACCGTCTTATGAACTTGAAATTAAAGTGCTTTAGTCAGAGGTTAACTGACTCCATTTTTTTCTTCAAATTTTTCTGCACACAGTAAAGTCCCACAGTGATTGATAGTTCCCATATCCATTTGCCATACACAAAGTCTCACATTACTTTAGTAGAGCAATTTAATCACTGTCTTACTCAGTAGGCATACAATATGTCTGTCTGAGGCATACGGGCAAAAAAAAAAATTGGTGTCTGGAAGATCTGGAGGTCCTGGAGTTTCGCTGCTTTTCTGGCATTTCCATCTTAAAGGTCACAGCTTGCTTTCAATATGTGATCTGATACCGCGGGAGCAGCAAATTATTCCAAAAGCAAAACAATGCGGAAGCGCGCCTCAGCTCAGACGTGCAAAAACAGAAGCAAACATGTTTCACTCACTCACTTCACCTTCCATCTCTCTTTCTCTATTTTATCTTCTGCCCTCTTTTCCTCTGATTCCCTCGGGCTCTCTTGTGAGTTATCAGCACAGTGCTTCACTAAGAGAGAGCCCACGTCGTATCATTGTTAAATTACACCAAACAGTGGAGGCTGGTATGTCTTTTGCTTTAGGGTACTCCACCCCAATCCTTTCAATATTGAGGTCGCAATGCCCATTCGTAGGTCCGCCGTTGTTCCAAAATGGCCCAGCACCCGTCTTTGACTCCTTGGATCCTGTCGGCAACATATTTCACTCACTGAAGTCAAAGTGAGGGAGGAAATTGAAATAATTAAATCCCATATTTGCATTTTCCTGGCAAATGACAGTGAGCCCCAGGGCAGCACTTGTCGCGCACAGCCACAAATGCTCTCGCCTCCATTCTTGCCGCTTCTCATTAGGGTGATGCACCAACTCTAATGATAAGCTATTTTACCTCAGTGCAGAGGACAGGGTAGGTGTCCCTGCAGTCACGGGCTTCTCTTATCTTCGATGTGGATGAAGGGGATGTGCAAATAATGGAAACCGCCGAGGATGAAGAGGAGATGAAGGACGCTGAGTCACGTTGTAGAAGATCAGGTCCTGCCATCAATACCTAATGGAGAGCTCAAGCCCTGTGTCCCCTCCACCCTCTTCCCCTCCCCCTCTTCATCCACCTCTTTAACCTGCAACATTCACAAGTAAACTAGACAGAGATTGGGTATGAAAGGGCTGAATATATTCAAGATGAAGCGGTGGAAGGAGTGGTTTGAAAGGATGAATGCACCATAGTGGGGCTTTGGCTGCACATTGTACAACAGATTGGCCATCATTGCCAAAGCCTTTCATCTGCTGACAAGCCATCAAGCCCAGACAGGATTGCTGATCTCGCTGTGTAATATCAGTTTTTGGTTGTGTTGTCATAACTGCTAACATTATCCACCTCACTTTAAAGAAGACAGTTTGATTGAAATTGCTGCCGATAATAGTCCTTTGAATTTGAATACCACAAAGTACTTTTTATGGATCTTCTGTGTCTTTTTGAATGGATTGGAGGATTTTTAGTGCGACTGTAAGTCACTAATTTGATTTCATTTCAGTTTTCTCTGATGTCAATTTTCTGTCCATGTCTGTCTTTTCTAGTGGTCTTCAGTCAGTTCGCCTTCTTCCAGACGGCCCTGAATGACATTGTGGAGGTTTATGATGGGGCCACACAGCATTCCCGTGTTCTTAGCTCCCTGTCTGGTGCGCACACAGGTACTGAAGCATGAACACGCACAATCCGATGCCTGCCTGCATGCACGTTTTGTGCTGCCTCCACAGGGGGTGTTTTACTAGGTTTTTAACTTAGTAGAGGTGGAAAATAGAAGCTATGGAGCTTAATGGAACTGTAGGACACAATTCACACATGCTCGCACAGCTTGTCAGCAAATATCATTTAACTATTTGATCTCCCAGTCGTTATTTTTTTAACATGACAGGGGACTACATAAAATTTTGTCTTAGCCTTATTTCTTTCATAAGGTTTCAGTTAAACTGGGACAAATTGCTGACACAGACAGAGCTGCCATAGCTGCAGGTGTGCTCCAGTGAGCTGTAAAACAATTCAACAGTGACGATAACTTAGAGTCACAGGTATAACATGCCAGCAGACGGGCTCAAGAGGACATGTGTGCATACACACCTGAATCGGTACCACACAAGCATGCATGTCAACTGTCAGTGTATGCATGTACGTAAATGCTTGTGTGCTCGGTTTACGCCAGGGAAATGAGATGAAAAGAAATGTAGCTGCATTTTTAGCATTAGAAACAAAGACACACATCGACACACCTATTATAAATAGTGCATTTCAAACTTGAAACATTGGGCTGACGTTAACATTATTGTCCTAGCCAACATTAAAACAGCACTGATCCTCTTTTCATGCCATGTTTCCATACTGATGTAATACCTTTATTTCCCATTAAACCATACTGTATCATTAAACAAACATTACAGAATGAGAGCAAAATATAGAATTCATATTATTTTGGGAGCAATCATTCACAGTTTAAATCCTCAGTTATGGTGTAGTTTTGGTGAGAAATCCCAGTTCCCCATCAAGATATACATGGGACCAAATGGTGTGTGGTTATTTTTAGTACCAGCTACATCTTTCTGTATTCTTCCTACTCCTGCAAAAAAGCCATATGGATGGAAAATATTGAAAAAAAACCTTTTATTGTAATTTTGAAAATATTTACCATTAACTGACAATGACACTCCTTTGGCAATGCAGAATCCTGTATTTTCCTGCTGTCTCAGACTTCTCAAACTGCAGAAACCTACCCCTCAATTCACAGAAAGAAAAAGATATTCATATGAAAAGTAAAAAGCAGGCCAGAGTTAAAAGGCTTGCTTATTACAATGCCTGATTAACTATAAGTAAGTAAATAGGTGAATCAGTTTGTCTGTGAAAGCTGCACCCTCACTCCCTGTCATCATACATGCTGACCAAGGTAATTAGTAAGATAACTTACATTGATTTGAGATAATAAACCACAGTATAATTTGCTGGTTTACTAGCTTCTGCTACCTCTCAACACTGAGGAAGTAAGGGCTGCATAATTGCTCTATCATTCAAATTGATGTCTCTTTTTTTTTGCTTTATCTGGTCAAACACTGCTTGTCTTTAAAGTCACTCAACCCATCTTCTGAGAAATCTATTGATTACTCTCTATCCCTACCCAGTGCTGTGATCTCATCCTTGGCCACAGTTTGTTTAAACTTAACCAGTCCATTTTCTTACTTTTATCTGAATTTTTTTCCTTAATGCTAAAGATAAACTTCGACATCCCAACCACTCTCTAAATGTAGTGCGGGCTTCTAAAATAACAATCTTTCGCAAACATAGACGTGCAATTGAGCCACAGCACAAATGCTTGCAAAATTCAATGGAGCAGTTGCGTGAGAGAATGGAGGTGAGAAGTGAGAAGGTGAAAGAGAATGAATGAACAGTGTTGCAAAGCTGCGGATGCACGGATGCGATAAACGCCACGACTGAAATGGCTTGGCCAGGAGGTTCACTGTTTGAAGAGGGTGTGAGTGAAAAGTTTTGTGAGTTTAGGGCAGCTGTTCATCTCAGCCTGCCCCGGCCCTGTGGCTTGACAAAAGCAAAATGATTACTTTGGTTTGTATCCAGGGCAGCCTCAGAAAATCCAGTTTACGGCTCAATAAACAGGACTCTATATTAACTTCGGACTCCTGGCGGCAGGTTCGCAGAGCTCTCGAACTAGGCATGGAAGAGCGGAGCTGACACAGTTTGGCATGGGAAGAGAGACTCTGAGCCCACACAAACAGCACTGCTGAAAAACTAGTGCATGTAGGCATAACTACCGCGAATGAGGCATGATCTAGAAGCGTGTACCTGCATCTGCCATACAGATGCGTACACAGAAGCTCACAAATCGACTAACATACACATCTGCAAGCTTATAAAGCAAGAAATTCACCCGTGCAGTCTAAAAATATAAGCTGTCAGAAGAAGTAAATATATAGAATCAGGTAATGAGTATTTTTGTGGTTGATGAGATATTATTTGTCAAGCATGGCAAATCACAGGAGTCAAAATACAAAGCAGTTTGCTGTGATTACATTGACCTTAAAAAGCATGTTACATTAAGCAGGTCTGCGTATAGCATTCAGTAGTATGCTTTAATTACTGCCATGTCATGTGAGGCAAATTCCTTCTTATTGAAAAGAAAAGGCACTGATTTGGAAATATCTGTGGCAGTGGTGACAAAACAGAATGAAATGAAAGGGAGAGGAGAATAAAAGGAAAATAAAAAAAAGGTGGGAGTTAGAAAAGGAAAGGAGACAGTATGTAGGCAGAAGGGACAAACGAACTGAATCCAAAAATCAAGGAGACTTATCTAAATGCTAATTTTTCAACTGATTTTTTAAAACCTTTTCTCTTAAATTGCAATTTTCACTCTTTCAGAGGCCATTTTCATTCGACTGTATTTACATTTGACCACTTTTATCGCTAATGTGCATTTGCTGCTTTTGTTTCAGTGCAAACGTGCTGCTGAATAAAAGCAAAACATGTTCATTAAATGGAAAGTTCGCTCTCTGTAATCCCCACCGGGATAACTGCATTTTTTATAAATTCTATCCGTGTTGGGGGTTTAGCAGCTTGAGCGTTAATCTCTGACATTGTTGCCGATGACTGCATTGTCTGAGTCAGTGCAGTGAATTTTGTCTGTTGACTTCCAGCCAAAGTCATATCTGTCCTTGTATGTCTTTCACGTGCCAGCTTAGAGGATCATTTTAAGGGCAAAGTGGTTTGGAGCTGGCAAGGGGCCAGAGAGGTTGATAAGTTACATGCTGACACATGTTTGATCTGTCCTGATGAATACCTGCACTGCACAGCAAATTATGAAACACTGTCACCATGACAGCACGCAGCAAGAGCTCCCTCTAATAAACTACCCAGCATGCCTTGGGGATCCTGCAGTGGCACTCAAACAGCCTGGTGGTGACGTAGTAAGAAACTTTGTCACCGGAGCTATATCAGGACACTGCACTTAAAGGTGTAGAGATATTCACACAGGAAAATATGTGCAACATGCTTGCACAGGATAGACTCACTTGCATGCACCCAGACACACAGATGTTGCCTCTGGGGTTAAGCGCGTCTGCCTCCCACTACAGTGTGACAGCGAGCAGACACAGAGTAATGAGATCCACTGCAGAGAGCCAGTCAACAACACACTGGGAGAAAGACAGAGAGTCAGAGACAGAGGTGCTCACACTTTCGATCATGTTCTGCGTCAGGCAACAAATGGCTTTCCACCACATTGTAATACAGTACTACATGGCTGCACTGAGCTGATGAGGATAGCAGGAGATCATCATCATCATGATTCTTTATATAAGGATTTTATTTATTGTTATGTATTGTGAAAAAAAGACAAAAGAAAAGTCCAAACAAAACACAAATTAATGGCCTGTCTTCCCATACAGGCTCTCAGATGACATTTAAAATGAAACTCACACCTGACTAATCTTATGTACATTGACTGCTCCAAAACCTGGCAGCTACAAAGACAAAAGCTCAATCACCCTCAGTCTTCAATTCTGACAGATGGACAGCCACTAAGCCCGAGTCAGGTGACCCTAAGAGCCCTGCCTGTATAGTATGCTATTGTAAGCAGGAGCCCAATTGGAGAGCCCTACACAGCAGGGGATAAATCCACCCATGAATTTGATTCTGTATCTCACACACAGTCCATGAAGCAAAACCAGGGGAGGTGTGATCTCTGCAGCTGCTTCTACAGCACTTAGAAGTGTTGCTGCACCATTTTAATCCAGCTGCTGATCCTTTAGAAATGATTTGTTAACTGGGGATGCAAGCTCCAATAGCTGAGCTAGGGCAACAACAGCAAAACCATTAGAAATGTATCTGCACAGGGGAAAGCAAGAACAGGACAGCGAGTTGACAAAAGCAGCTTCTCAGCACCCAGAACATGAATTGTTTTTAGTCAGACGGTGGTCAGAGTCAGCCGTATCTGTCTGCGGTGCTGTCATTGCCAATAATCAGGATTCCCATTTAGTTAAAGGAAATTTTTGGCTATCTAATAAGCACGGCAGATAAGCGTAGACCCGAATGACCATAAATTATTAGGCTAATCTTAATAACCGCTGTGCATTTGCATATTGTGATGTGCTCATGAAGCCTCCTAAGCGTGTTATATTTTCATCTTGGCAGGTCATTCTGTCAAAGCGTAACATCACAGCATCAACACAAAAGAGCAGATTTTCATCGAAATCATATATCTGCACCCTTTTTTTCTTTTTGCACTTTCCTGCAATGCGGTCCATGCAGAGAGGTTCTGAATATATCCATATTCAGAAACCTTCACTATGTCATGTTTCACACAATCCTAGCAGATTGCGATTAGTCGCATTTTTGAAAACTCATGCCGGCGCCCCTAAAATTGTCACGAACAATCAAACATAAATGGAATTGTGCTCGGTACTGATGTGGGGGAGGATGTGTTCACTGCATAGATGGTGATGGGATATCAAGAAACAGTTGTTTGCACCCACACAAGTATAAAACAACTTTTCTCCATCTCAGGCGAGTCGTTGCCGTTAGCAACCTCCAACCAAATCCTGATACGCTTCACCTCCAAAGGCCAATCCAGCTCCAGAGGATTCCACTTAGTCTACCAGGGTAAGTGTTTAAAAAAAACACACACACACACACACACACACAAACCTTAATGCCTTGTTTCTTTTGGATTCCCTCTGTTCGAACAGCCCCAGTTCCTCTCCATAATAGATGACTTGCTGAGTGATTTCGCAAGGATTCACCTTCAGCCACTGTTTCAGCTGTGTGTGTGTTTGTGTGTACAAGTGTGTGCTTTGGAGCATTAACACTGCAGAAGTATGGCAGTGTGTTGGAAAGGTTGTGCTTCAAGTCCCCTGTTCAACTATTCCCCTAAGAGGGACTTTTTCTCATGAATTGTTATTTTCCTTAAAAAAGCACTGTACCAGAAATGGCATTTTGCTGCAGATATCCAAAGGCAATGGCAGCTCTGGAGGAAGTTTAATGAATAAATAATTCCTTTTTGCATTTTATTGTAAGTAAGCTGAAGGAACCACAAGGCAGAGAGGAGCTGAATATCATATTTTGTGTTATCTATTTGGGACACAGTGTGATCATACTGACACTGATAAAGTAATGAGATTTATGGAAGCCGTATGCAAAAAAGCTTTCAACCAAATCGGTTTTATATTTTCTTAAAAATGTTACAGGTACTGACTCAAAACCCAAGAATCACCACCTCAAATCACCCCGCCTTTCTCTCTTTCTCCAAAGCTGTGCCACGGACCAGTGCCACCCAGTGCAGCTCAGTCCCGGAGCCCAGGAATGGCCGCCGCATGGGTAACAACTTTGCTGCTGGTGCAGTGATCCGCTTTGAGTGCAGCCCAGGTTACGTGCTGGAGGGATCGAGTGCGATTGAATGTTTAACAGTTCCCAATGCCCTGGCACAGTGGAACAGCTCCATACCCAGCTGCATAGGTAGGGCACTTTAAGGACTCACAAGTCAGTGGGGTTGTGTTTTTGTTTTTCTGGCTGGTTTCTCTTTCTTTTCTTTGTTTGTTAGTTTCTTCATTTCCTTCCTTTTTTTCTGTGTTCCTTACCACGTCCCATGTCACTCCCACTTGATGCCTGGAGTTTCAAACTCTTGTGACTTTGACACAGATGTGGGCGGCCAGCCACAGCTTGTAGCGACACAGCAAGATTCAGCCATGCAGCACGTGGGCACCAAGGGTCACAGTCTGACACATACACACACGGTGATATCCACATACAGAGACACGCTCTCCCTCACGCACACACAACATACAGCTGTGGCACATGCCCCAACACTGTCGCCAGATGTGAAAATGTGCAGAGCAGGATGGGAAGACAAACGGTGTTTAAAGATAATGTGTGCGCCATGCTCACATGGTCAGGTGGATCAGTCAGTGTGTAGTCGTAGAGTGCATTCCCATTTCAATTGTGATTTAATGATTAAATTAAGTGATACCTAAAATCTCCTTTTTCTTACAAAAATGTGCCAAGTAAAGATGATTAAAATTCTCTTCTCTCCAACTTATGGTTTGTTCTTTGTCCAGTTTCTAATATTGACAATTGTTGGGAGAAAGTTACTCAATCCCAGAGTCACATTGAGTGTATGCATAAGGAAAATGATTGACAAAAGATGATTCAGTTATGTTAACATATTTACTAATATTCATTTCATTGTGCAGAATTATGCCTGCTTGTATGCACCTCATCTTTCTACATCTTCTTCATAGCCATTGCACTGTTACTGTGCCTCAGGCCTCCTTAACCCTCTCCTTTTGTTTTCCTACAGTTCCATGTGGAGGTAATCTGACCCATCGAACTGGCACCATCTTATCTCCCGGCTTTCCTGAGCCTTACCTCAACAGCCTCAACTGTGTGTGGAAGATCACAGTTCCCGAGGGATCCGGAATCCAGGTTTGCATGACAAAAGTTTCTACGTGGCAGCAACATATCTCCTGGGTGACAGCTTTGCAATTAGCCAGTTGTGCAAAAACTAAATTCAGCTCAATACATGAGTAAATCACAGTTTTTGGCAGTGATTCAACTACGATAACAAGAAAGTTTAAATTCATTATATCCCCTAACCCAACCCAAACCTGATCCTGCATCTCCAATTCACATCCAACCCCAAGAAATAATCAACACATCAACAAACTGTCCACATAGGAAAAGGAGGCAGAGCTGTTATTGTAATGCCTGTCATGATATAGTAAAGTAGTTGGCTTAGAGGCATGTGATGTTATTAAATTTATGATTTGAAGTGCTGTGATTTTATTTACCTTCAGCCTCAAGCCATTGCAGCTCAGCATGGTCTTGGGATCACACTCATCTGTGGTCAAGCCAATTAACAGAGCTACACGATAGTCTATAGACTTTTACACAGGCTCAGAATTTAATTTGGCAGATCACTATACCAGAAACTTCAGATTGCACAACCTGAAATAAATTTGTACATAATTGCCTCTCGAATTGCTTTACTTTTCTTTCGTGGGAGTTAATTCAGTTTGCATATTACTATTCTGTGATGCGTGTGTGATGGAACTCCACCAGGAACGTGGGCGAGGTCCCTGTGGATCTGCCTGACGGAACGTTTTTTGGGCTTATGCTTCAGCCTCTGTGGCTAATGACCTCAGTGCCATCCCTCAACTATTAGCTCCTCCACCTCAGCTCACTGTCCTTGCAGGTCAAATACACAAGATGGCCCACACGCACTTAGCATGCCATGCAACACACTAACAGTGCAATAGCTTGGAGGTGAAACGGAGGAAGAATAAGAACTGAGATCTGAGTGTACGCACGCCCTCTGAAATGCAAACAGCATGACACCGAAATGTAGACATACCAGACTGTCAGCAGTATAGTTTGGTGAGGATATATGAGAGTTTGTGTTCTTAGGGCCATTTCTACACATACAGGTAAACACATTTCCTCACTGCCAGGGGGTCACTGCATGTACTATTACTATGTGAGGTGTTTACTGTATAGGGTTTGCGGGTCTCTGTTTATGCTCTCTGCAGGTCTATCTTCCCTGCTCCACCTCATCTGTTTCACACCTTCATCCTCATTCTCTCTGTCTGTCTCTCTCACTGCTGCTCCCCCTTCCACCAGCTAGCAGAGATACATTACATCAGAGTGTCACGATCCAGAAGAGAACTTAAAGGGGCGAGGTGCCTTGCCGGCACATTGGCTGTGGCCGCCTAATGAAAGATCAATCTGTGATCTGTCTCGTCTCCCCAGGAGGCGCCAGAGCCCCTACTCCCCTTTAATTGGGCCGTATCCGATCTATTACCATCAGAGGTAGAGCAGAGGGGCAGGGAATGGATGTGAGAGGGAACAGAAAGGGAAGTTTGCTGAGGGAAAAAGAATGGCGACAGACACATAGACCACTAAAAAAGTGAATGGATTTAATACAAAACGCCTCTGGAAGCAGTGGGATAGATCTACAACTGATCAGGGCAACGAAACATGACGTAGCGCAGAGCATCAGACAGGCTACGGCATGTGGAGAAGACCTGTGATAGTGCAGCATAGATATACAGCGGGTCCAAAAGTCGGAGACCACTTTCAGTGCATCAGTGGGGCTTCTCTGTGAGTCGCCTTATATCAACTCCACCCCATTTTAGATAAATGGTTGTGATTGGCTGACCTGTGTCAGGACAGATGGAAATCCGTCTGAATGGGAAGGAGGCCAGACCCATCCGCAACAGGGAATAAATATGAGCTCGCTGATTGGTCTGGTTTCCATGCTCTTAAATGTTGCTAAAAATGGAGAGAAAAAGAAGTTGATGCTAGAAATACTCTGGCAGTTTTATTAATTAGTGGTAAGCCCCTAAGTTTGAAGATCCATCATATGGGCAACCTTTGTGAGAATCCACAGTGATATCCTGACAGTATGTGGTACATCTTTTTCTCAACAGTGGTGATTGTTGTCAGGGAAAAGTCTGACACTGCTTTTCCTTGAAGAATATTCAACATTTTCTGCAGCTGCCATGCAGTTTTCTTACTTTTAAATTGCATGCAAAACACTTGAACACAGCCTTTTAAGAGGGCACTTAAAAAATAGAAAGCCAAATGACTTGTGTTTTATTCCTCTGGGAACTCTGAACTCTTGCTGCTTGCGAAGTCTTTTGTGGTTTTGATCAGTTCATAGTTTCACCCTCTACATTACATAATATAAAAAGAGGCAAAACCTTTATATAGTTAATTGAGTCTTTGAAGGCACTGCTAACTATCTTGGTTTCTGTAAAATACTTAACAAGTGCAGAGGGAAAGATTGACGGTCGTTGACTTTTGGGGTATTGTCTGTTGTACAAAAAATGTCTATCATGAGGGGGATGATGTAACTTTTTAACAAGGAGTTAACTGCGTCAGGCCTCAGACAGCTAAAGGTTCTAAATCTAAAGGTTTCACATGGTCTTGTCCCATTAAGTCGACTCATTAATTTCATTAATGTTCAACCCTTCAACCTAATTTTTTATTTCCCTGCAGAAATACACTGCTACCATCCTGAAATCCCATCTTTCTTTTTGATTCCTTCTCCATTTTTTACCCCCTATTTGTCACTAATGGTGTTCCTATTGCATCCATTCTTTCCGCTTGTCTCTTCCCTTTCTCAGATCCAGGTAATCAGCTTTGTCACAGAACAGAACTGGGACTCGCTGGAGGTGTTCGACGGAGGAGACAACACTGACACCATGCTTGGCAGCTTCTCAGGTACTGACGCACATCTGTTGTTAATGTGTGCATTTAATTTTCTTGCACACGTTTAATTTCGGACATGAAAAAGATTTTTAAAAATCACCCTCATCTCCACCTAGGACCTGGGACACATACTGTGTTTGTTATCCAATGCATAGTGTGATTGAAAATGGGTCCCTCATTTGGCACAGTTGGCACTGTAACATTCACAGTGCGTGAAGCCAGCTGGAGTTTCAAAATTCCACTCTGTTTGAGCTCCCCCTGGCAAACTGTCGGTACATTTCTACAAAGGTTAGCCTTTTCTGTGTGGAGTCGAAGTGAATGTTTGTTTACAGTATCCGAGTTACTCTCCTCGTAGTGAGCATACAGCAATGGGGAATTCTCCTTTTGTTTATGCTTGGAACCAGACCAAAAGTAAATGTTAGATGTATCCTGAAGCAAATAGATGAAAGAGAAATGCCAGGCCTCTCAAATCTGAGTTATTAAACGGCCAATTTTAGGTCATATCTGTAAAACATAGTTTTCACTGATTCTAGGTTTTTTTCATTTTGGACGAATATTTGTTGTCTTTTATTATCAGCGGAATAAAACCACGAGTTGAAAGTAGTCTTAATAATGTTTTGCTTCTCTTCCCCAAAAAATCCTAATGCATCCGCACAGGGTCTTCATGCATACATCTTTTCTGCATGCACAACAGTCTCTTGAATTGCCAAATGCAAAAAAGAACAGGCTTTTCAGCTGTTTGCCAACTAACCATACAATTAGCTATGGTTGGCCTATGCAGAAGATAGCACTGCTAATCTCCACTATTAATCTTCTCCCCAAGGCACCACAGTCCCAGCGCTCCTCAACAGCACCTCCAACCAACTCTACCTCCACTTTTTCTCTGATATTAGTGTGTCTGCAGCTGGATTCAGGCTGGAATACAAAAGTAAGTGAGAAAACAGTCCCCATTACCCAAGTGTAAAGTACCAACACCCTGGGGACAAGTATTACATCAAAAAGGAGTGTTTCTTTTGAAGATTTCAATTTACTGGTTGTGTCCCTCCCCACATTTTGAATTTGTCATATTTAATTCTGTCCGTTGTTTGCCTTTCTGCCTTTTTCTATTTCTTTGTCCCTGTCACCCTTTCATCTATTCTTTATCCCCTCAGCGGTGTCTCTGACCAACTGTCCAGAGCCTGTGGTTCCTATGAATGGCATCAAAGTTGGCGAGCGTCTTCAGATGAATAATGTGGTGTCTTTCCAGTGTGAACCTGGATATACTCTACAGGTAACATCTACTATCTTGAGATACAGTTCAGTCATAAATTACCATAATACCACAGTGATGTTGCTGGACTCTGTCAGTGTCAGTCCTGTCAGTTTTCCTTTTTGTCAATCATCTGCTCAAGCAGTAGTCACATTTTATGGCCATGGATAAGCAAAACATCAGAGAGAAGAAACCGGAATAAACTGGATTTACTGGATAATGTTGCCAGATATTTTAGGAGCTCCTTTTAGAAGTTTATTTAGAAGTTATCCTTTTGTATTTTGGCCTCAGTGAACTTTATGCTCTGATTGTGTTTTGAACATGATTAAAGCAGTGTAAATATATTTGCATTAACAATTGGAGTACTCTGACCTCAGCATTAAGAGGTACAGGACGGAGAATGTGTGCAACTTATTTGCATCTTTTCACCTGTTACCAAGTCACGCATGTGCTGAGCTCAGTGTTTGTGCGAAAAATATCTGTGTGGTTTTATAGATTAAGGGATGATTGTTATGATTCATCACTTGTCATCCATGGATGCCATGAGGTTTGACAGTATTGCCCTTAAATTCATCCAACACTTAAAGGCAGAGGGTATCTACACAGGTACAGTCCATATGTTGGTTATAATTTATAGGACGTGGTGCTGGTTTGCCATGAACTCAGAATTCTGCTCAGCCTCTGAGTTTGACTGTATTCCACACCTCCTCTGCACATTATCATCTGGGCTTTGGGAGACAGATGGTGACATCTGTGGAGCACATTGGATGCAGCAGTTCGCACAAATTTCTGCTTGAAAGTTCTCTCTCCACTCTGCACTGCACAAGTCTATCAGGACTGTGTGTTCCCATCAGTTCTCACTCTCTGTCCTCATCTAGAAATGCCAGGCTCAGGTTTACATCACTCCCTTTTTTGACACCAGTATGACTTTGCATTTTTTAATTGTAACACCTGTTTGTCCAATGGCTATGGTGACACATTTTGGAAAACTGTGCAAGAAAGAAGTTTTAGCAAAAAAAAAACCCCAGCAAAAACAGGAAGTGAGGGAATGATCTCACTTCTGTGTTACTTTCTTAGTGATGAACATAATGCACATGTTAATTTTGTTATTGTGGGTAAGCATCCTATGCGCCATTGAATATGCCCAGTCATTTTACTACTATCCTGTTTTATTGGAAAATAGGTTACATCAGTCATTCTGATAAAATGCTGATATTTTTACACTTAACTACTTCAAATTTGATTATATAGATTTGTATATTCAGGCCGTAAGTATAGGTAGAAGTATCCTCCCTAAATTTTGTAAATATCAGAAGTCATTATCCACCATTGCACCAGCAATAATAGTAATATCAATAGTTCAAGATGCTTTCCCAGCATGTCAGCATTGTCTTAGCAAAGTATTAATTTTAATAGTGTCAAAATCAAGTCCTTAAGTATTACATTTTGTTTACATACGTTTCTTTTTGCCCATTTTTTGATGAAATAAGTTGTGTAACGTTGTAAATCACTGTCGAATGGACCTGTTTAGAGGTGTTGTGTCCAATTTACAGTATACATATAGCATTAGGGTTAACTGGTGTCTGCATTGCTTTACGACCACCTTGACAGTGGCACGTGCGTGAGCCTAGCTCAGTGTAGATTGACAGAATGGGCAAGTGTTGGTTCAGCCTCGGAACATGGCTGCATCAAACAATGCGTTACAGCAGAAGAAGCTGGGAACAATGCGCTACCAATGAGCCGCTCGCTAACTTTTTTAGACTTTATTGAAAGTAGACAGCACTAACATGCAGGAAACGGAAAGTATTACCTTATAGAATACCAAAAGTGGAGTAACACATAATATATTATAAAAATAAAGTTTATAGTAAATTATACAGGATTTGTTTCACTCACTATGACTGTACATGTATTTTCAAAAAGGTCAGCTGAGTTTGTCAGTTTTGTTCTAATGTTAGAGATTTGTCAGTACATTTTTTCTATCTTTATGGCAATTTCGTCTTGAAAATCAACTCCAGAGCTTTCAGAAAAATGCTTGTTCTGTTGCTTATTTTGGTAGAGCAGCAGTAAACATGCACTGCTCTGTAATCTTTCCCTCTCTGTTTCCCTCGCTGTATGATCATCTTAATATGCCTGTGATGCTGCCTCTCTATTGTTCTCTGTCACTTCAGATGGATTTAGTCATTTAGTCGCCACATGAAGTCATGTAGAGGCAGGCAGCAGGTTCAAATAATTGGAGCAACAGATGAGTGGCAGTGGGGAGAACAAATTAATTCATCGCCTGCTCTTTGTTGCACTTTTGTCTTTGTGTGTGTGTGTGTGTGTGTGTGTGTGTGTTTGCACACATTACTGGATGCTCCTCGCAGGGGAATTCGCATATCACCTGTATGCCTGGAACTGTTAGACGATGGAACTACCCACCTCCTCTGTGCATAGGTAAAAACACTTTCTCCTTCATTTTCTTCACCCCTCTTTCCTTTCGACTTTCAGACTATTTTTCTTTGTGGATTCCTTACCTTGCCTAGCACACCAGCTAATCATTTCAATAATTACAGAGAGCATCTAAAGCCAAGGTCTTCTGTTTGATGTTTTTGTTATCATACACCTTTGAATGAATGCAGAATTGGAAAGCACACGATAGGTGACGATACTGCAATACTGTTTCTCACACTGTAGCTCACACACAAACGCTTCAATGCCAACACAGTGCCAGAGATGACCAAACTCAAATGGAAATTAATAGATATATGAAAAAGCCAAAATGATATTGTGTCTGAGTTCAAGAGAGCTGTGGCAATTTTGAAAGGATTTTTTTTATTTCTGCCTTGAAAGCTGAAAGTGCAGGCTGAAGGAAACTACATTAGGCTCCTCTCCCCTTTTGCACACTGAGTCCTCTTGCTTGTGCAAGCGCCTTGACAAACGAGTTCCACTTATTGGAACAAGCTACTATTGCCTAATTAGTTCCATCTCAGGCCATGATTGGTTGAAGTCGAGGGAAGATTCATTGTGTTCGCAGGCATCAGCAGTTTCCTGATTACTTCAGGCTTTTTCTGCTGCTACAGGATAACATTTAACCCCTCACTTATTCTTTCTAGAAAACAATGGTACATCACTCTGAGCTTCTCCATGTAGTTTCTCCTTCCTCTGACTCATATAGGTTGTTTTTCCCATTTATTTCTTAATCTTCCTCCCTGTGTTTGCTTGTACCTTGTACTTGCATCACCTCTGTCTCTCTCTTTTCCTTGAGTCAGCCAATTCTTTCGCCACGAGTTTCAGCATCCTTTCATCTTTTTAATTTTGGTGTCAGGCTCTCTTGCTCTATTCATCTTTCTTGATCCCCTCTCCTTCTTTACTCGCCCTTTTTTCCTCATTACACCTCTTTTATAGTTCTTTTGAGTCTTAGTCCTTGATTTCAGTCAAAGAAGCGTTTATCCATCAGTGGTTTAAGTTGAAAGGCAAAAAGAGCAGCAGCAAAAGATACAGTTTATTGAGCCTTGATATCTGAAGTAGAAAAGAAGAGCTCCATAGTTCTTTAAAGGCAAGATAAATTGTCCGTTTTGATCAGATGCTGTCTCTTTGTACATCAGTCTAAACTCTTTCATCATTACACTTCTGTTTTGTTTTTACATTGAATTCAGTGCATTTTTAAATGCATTATTTTTAGTATTGCAATAAAATGGATTCCAGCACACCAGCCTGAACCTTAACCGATTTCACCTCACCTTCAATGCAAACCCACCTTAAAGACACTAAACCCCAGGATTTGGATTCTGAATTTTCCTCTGCCAGTTTTTTGTGTCCAACTTTTGCAGGCTGCTATGCCTCTAAAAATGTATTAGCTGCCATTAGGCTGTGCTTTTTTGACTCATTTAAAGTCATCCTGTAGTTTCAGCTAATGCTTAAGTTGCTCAAGCCACCCACTAAACAAAGAACCACACTGAAACGTATTTGTATTATTTTAATCTGAGAGAATCACTGTTTGCAGATGCTAATGAAATGCTGTGTTTGCCCTCTGCCAGCTCAATGTGGTGGAATCCGGGAGGAGATGGAGGGCATGATTCTCAGCCCTGGTTTCCCCGGCAACTACCCTAGCAACAGTGACTGCACCTGGAGAATCTACCTTCCAGTCGGTTACGGTGAGCATGATAACAGGCTCTCAGAGCATGCCACAAAATGACATTTCCACACTCAAGAACCTTTAATTATATAACTTGTAGGGCTGGATTGTTGGATGACCTTTGTCGCTGTTTGTACACAGTGTTTGGTTAATTCATTTTGATCTCAGACCCTGTCAAAGAGTGCCTCAGTACTGTTTCAACAAAATCAGTGTTTCATCTCATTTCTTCTTTTTTTGATTTTCCCAGGAGCCCATATTCAGTTCCTCAACTTCTCCACTGAGGCCAACCATGATTTCCTCGAGATACGCAATGGGCCCCTTGACACAAGCGCAGTGATTGGCCGATTCAGCGGCCAGGATATTCCCTCCTCCCTTCTCACCACCTCCCACGAGACAACGGTGTATTTCCATAGTGACCATTCACAGAACAAACCAGGGTTCAGATTTGAGTACCAGGGTAAGGATCCAAACATGACGGTGTTTCTGAAAGTGTACCGAAAGCTCCTTGTTAAAGATTCAGAGGATAGCAACAGCAAATTAGGATCAGCCTTTGGATTGTCTCTGACAAAAGTAGACTCCGTTAATATATATTTATAATAATGAGCATAATCACCGAGACTAAATTTTGCTAATTGCAGAGCTGAGCCACTATCAGTATTATGAGTTATTTTCCTCTGCAAAACATATTCAAGCTAGTAATTGCTTTAATGCATCTGGAGCTTTTTGGCTGTTTTGCACACTGCTTTCACCGAAATGCAGTTCTATGAAGGTAAACTGAATGTAACTGTAACGATCCGGCCTTTTTCCCTGAATCCTTCACAATCAAGGAATCCCTCGAAGAATCGGCGTCACAGAGATTGAGAGATTGAGCGTTGCCTTTTCCGTTGTACATGTTCAGTTACGTATTATTAGTGTTGCTCCGCTGGTGAGGTGTATGCGTGTAACGTCATTGAACATAGCCCTGGAACTAATCAGCCCACACAGCCAGCAAATTCCCCCGATGTGTAAATCTCTGTATATAAAACTGTTGATCACCTCAAAGATTTCCTCAGCATGTGCCGTTAACGGGCGTTGCTGCATATCCGAATGGCTCCAAGGAATAAATTGCCCTTGCCTGCAAATGCAAAAGGCACACGAAGTTTGTATTTTGTGATTCAACAAACGAGCCGGCAAATCGAAAGGTAGCATTGTGCATTTACATAATTATGTGTATATTAGCATATAAATCAAGCATTATATTTGCAAATATCCCCCTTTTACAGTATTTTCACGAGTTATCTCCTACAAAGGGAAGCTGTGATCCATAGAAATCAATTTCTTTAGTCATATAAATATCCTGGCTCTTCAAGGCTTTCTGCCTGCTCTGCTTTTTGTATCCGAGAGGGGGAAAAAAAGTAGAATTATTTACCCACACTACTTCTGATGACTGCATCACACTCCTCCGACACAAGTCAAACCTGCTCCTGGCGTTTTTCTCTCCTCCTCTGAAAACTCCTGTCTACAGAGGAGGAGGAGGAGGCAGAAAGAGCGAGTGGGAGCTTGAGCAAAAGGAGGAAGAACAACAGAAAGCTCAGGAAGGGGAATTAAAGATGGGGAGTAAAAATAGTGTAAGCCGCACTGCTGTTCTCTGTGAAATCAGTGGTGGTTGTGTGATGTGATTGCAGGCTTTCAGGCAGCAACAAACACTCTGAAACGGTCAGGTGCTCAGCAGCTGGAGGTGGCCACAGTGACCGTCCTGTTTACACACATGTTTTAAAATGACAGCGTTTCACTTTTGTTCTTTGTCGTGTGGCTAAAGTGGAATTCTAAGATCATCATTGAACTACTTTGTGTTGTTTAAAACATGGCTCATTGAAAGTCTTTTGCATTAATTCATTGCTGATTCAAAGCAATTGATCAAATTCCTCCTCTCTCTCTCCCTCAGCGTATGAGCTGCAGGAGTGTCCCGATCCGGAGCCTTTCCGCTACGGAGTGGTGGTGGGTGCTGGCTACAACGTGGGCCAGTCGATCTCCTTCGAGTGTCTGCCTGGTTACCAGCTAATGGGACATTCCATCCTCACCTGCGAACACGGCACCACCCGCAACTGGGATCACCCTTTCCCTCGCTGCGAAGGTAAGGGGTGCGAGATTCGTCTTGCCTTACCCAAACAATCCTACTGCATTCGCAAATGTAAATAACCTCAACGCTCAATACTTCTGAGCAAGTGGCCAAGTACAGTGGCTCACGAGCGCAGAGCTGAACTAACAACACGACCACTTCCTGTTTAGAACGCATTGAGCTATTTCATCATTAGTGCGAAGTGCGGCCATGGAGATAATGATTATCTATTATGAATAATGCAATTAAAGTGAATTATCATCCCCCATTAATGAAGCAAAGTACTCAGACGAAAATCAATACTGTGCTAAAGAGGAATGGAGACAAATAAAAGATGAATACAAGTCGGCCGAAATTGAAATGAAAAAGAAATGGACGCTCTTTCTTTTGCCTCGTCCTTGACCCACATTCTCACGCTCTGGCTGTCGATTATTCAATAAGGCAGGCAAAATTACAGAGGGAGGTGATGGCCGTGACACTGGAACTTTGAATGGGCAAGCGGGGAGATAAGTGGGAGTGAGAGAAGGAGCAACAGAGTGAAAAGGCAGAGGGAACAGGAGGGTTTTTTTTCTCTGGCAATAATACAAGGGAAAGTAGTTGAGACAGCTGAGCACGTACTGAAGTATATGGCACTCTAATAATTCGCAGTGTTCCCACCTGCGAACACGCACCTTATGCTGTTTGTCATATTTTAATGCAGGCAAATGAATATGTTCACTAATGTTCATCATTGTTTGTTCAGCTTGAATTCACTACTTCACTACTACTGCAGGAAATGTGCATGTGCATCAACATGTGTTTGTGTTCATGCCTGCTGTGTGTGTGTGTTTGCTGTCAGAAAAGACCAGGAGAAGGTAGCCTGATGCTTCTGACTGTGAGCGTAATTGAATTGGCTTTCATGCTGCGACTTGGTGTGAGGAAGTGGTACAGGAGGAGATGAAGTGATAGGAGACACTTTGGTCTTAATGGGATAAAGAGACCACAACACAATACACATACTTTCACACACACACACAAAATGCATGACTGACTTACCACAGTTAAATATTAAATTTAATGTGACTACAAATACATATTCCCCGTATTTTTTCCTCTTTTGTCGGATGGAGTCCAGTTTACATTCACAGATGAAAAAAAAATTGCAAAATGGACCAAAATATTATTAATATATTAATATATAATATATATTCATATAATTGTAAATACTTTTTTGTTTAGTTTTTAATTTTGCAGATATTTACATTCATGCACGCCCTTACAGAAACATCCCTGCCTTTGTTAGCAATGTAAATGCAGGTGATTGATCTTTTTAGCAGATCTCCTATCAGCTACTATGTCAACATTATTACATGGCAGCAGACCATGTTGTAACACCTTTACTTGACCCAGGACAGCTCAGTACAACCTGCCCCCCCCCCTCTCTGTGTCACTGCAGCATAGATTCTCTGTGGTGGGGGGGCATCGATTTCTGTTACCTTGCCTCAACTCACCGGCTTGCTTGGCATTACAGTCCCATCGCACTGTGTCTATAAAATGCTTTGCGCTCGAACCTGTCTTTCCTGTCGTTTGTTTCAACTTCTCTGCACACTTGACCTTCGCTGTCTCATCTCCCCATCCTTCATCATCCCTTTCCTATTTCACCTTTATTTATCTAACTTATATAAGTGGATCCCTTGAGAATAAACACCCTCCTCAGTTTCTAATTTTCTGTGGAAAAAGTAAAAGCTTCAAGTTGTGATGTGACATGATGTCTGAAGGCTCCACAGATAAATTGGCAATGTTTCTGGCCTTTTTTTATATTACCATAGTAACACAGCACTGTGGAAAACATCCAAACACAATTTAGTTCAGTATGCAATCAGTGTACATATAAATAGTTGTATAGTTGCAGTCAATATTGATCAAAAAAGTTTGAAATTTAATTGTGATAACAAACATGGTACCATGAACAAAAGAAACAGGCTCTTTAAAAATGAAAGGTCAGGATTTTGCAGACGTAATTCTTTTCATTTGTCGTGCAGGCATCTTGTTCCCCCTCTTTGTGTTTGAAAAACCCTCAGACTCAGTGCACTCTTTCCCGCACACAGCAAGGCTTAAGGAGCTCGCCAGTCAATGGCGTCACCCAGAGGTGCAGCTCCATAGAGTGTCTGGGGTGTAATCAACTGGCCTGATCAATAGCTCATTTAACAGGTGAGGCGGCAGAGGGGCCTGCTCAACCGCAGGGCTAAAGCAGGCAGCTGCATCACATGAGCGCACGCATATCCTGAGCGAGAGACGGAGGGATAGAACACGGTAGTCTCTGCTTTGGGAACCATCTTCGACCCATAGGCATCCCAGGGTGTGCGGTTAAGCTGAATACTCTGGCTCGCTTGAGTTGTCTGCGCTCCTGCGATTACCAGCCCTTTGCCACTGTCTGGATACTGCATGTACGGGGGTTTCTCCAAGGGCACCAGCGGGAGCGTTAGGCCTCCTAATCATTAAGTCGGTGAGGACCTCCTGAGTTCACAAGGAGTATTTTAAATATAGTTACAATTTCTATGCGTGCACACTTGAGGCTGGGTGTCGAGATGTGTGTATGTGTCTGTGTGTCTTTTACTGTATATGTGTGGTAGTGAAGGATTTGTCTTCTTTTTTTTTTTTTTACCCTCAGGATATCAGGCGTGTGTGAACCTTTGACGTTCCAGTGTTGTCAGTTTTGACATGGACACGCTGCTGTAACCTTTCCCGTCACTCAAGTGCACACACAAGCGCACACACAAGCACACACACAGGTTCACACACTCATGCATAGCCACTCCTTATAGGCGCAACACGTACTGTAAAAACACACATACACCTCAAAGGCCCAGACCACACTTGCCCCTTGCCTCATCTCTGCGCTCTTTCTATCTCTCTCTCTCACTCCTCACCCCCAATGGGAAAGGGTTGAGGCCTTATCTTAGCAAAACACTCCATCCAAGTCCCCACTTGCTAACAGGCTTTGCTGGCTAATCTTTAGCTCAGACAAGCGCCTGGGCACTAGACGAAGAGTGAAGGAGAGGGGGGAAAGAGAAACCGAGAAGGGAAGTGGGAGAAGAGGGAGGGATGAAAAATCCCCATTTTGCACCAATTGCCGCTGATTTATGCGGCTGTCCTGTTGTGTTCCTGGCCCACTGATGTAATTGCACTGCCTCTCTCTCTCTCTCTCTATCTCCCTCCCTTCCCTCAGTGCCCTGTGGTGGGAATATCACGTCCGACAACGGCACCGTCTTCTCCCCGGGTTACCCGGAGGAGTACCCCAGCTCAGCTGACTGCTCCTGGCTGATCACCGTGTCTCCTGGCTTCGGCATCAAACTCAACTTCACCCTGCTTCAGGTTCACGGGCCACATGACTTCATCACCGTCTGGTAAGAAACGACTGTCCACAAGGAATGTAGATGTGTGGGACATTCCCTTTTATCAAATGCTATGTGTATTTTGTATTACATTTGGTGATGCAGTTAAAATGAAAATGATATATATAGCGGTTTTCTAGTGATAACCAAACCTAAATCTCAAGGCCATCTGAACAAAGAGTTGATTTTATCCATCACGCACTGACGTGTCATTGAAATGTTTCCATGGTTATTAACTTTGTGTTTCAATTTTCTCATTGTCATCACCTTCATTATGCCTTTGCTTTGAAGTCCTTGTCTCCTACTCCTGCTTTTCAAAAACTGTTACACCTCCAGCTTTTTCCTCGATCAGCCTCTGTTGTGATGCTTGAAAAACCCTGAGTAACAGTCTGGTTGGTTAATTTCTTATTCCCCTGCCCCCTCCTCTCTTCTCAGCCACTGTTGCTTTATGAGACTCTGCAGCTTGTTTTCAGTCAGTACAGTACACACACGCACACACACACACCTCTTGAACATGTGTGTGGGAGAAACCAGGCTGGTGTGTCTGCTCCCTTTTTTGCATTAGGACAGCGAGGGGTAAAGCTTCCTCTCGTCACCTCCGTAATGCTGTGCCATATGTTTGACCCAAGACAAGATTTTCCATGCACAAAGACTGCCAGCCCCGGTTGATCCCCGCTCCCCGAGACAATTTCCAAAGGTCTCATCTCTCAGTGAGAATGGAGATCTGACTGCCACCCATCCTGGCAACCTGACAGCCTCATAAAAAGTGCACGTGGCATGAGGTGACGTCTATGTTGTGCAGATTGGGCCGCTTATAGAAATTTGCCTGAAGATTTGCAGTCCGTGGGGAGTTTAAGTCCTTAAGCTGACATGGCTCATGAGCCATTATGTCCACTTTCTGTCTATTGTTGCTCCTCCATGAATGGCTCCCGCTGTGTTGATATTTCCCAGCAAGCTCCTGCAGGGCCAGGATGGGGACTATCGTGTTCCCCAGTTTCCAGTTACCACTGCTTTGTATCTATCCGCTGAACTACTGAGCCAAGGAAATGGGCCCTGTAATGGCGGCTTGGCCAGAGTGCTGTCAGGCAGCAGTCCCTAGCCAGCCGTTTCCAGAGCTGCTTGTAATCGCCCATGCCCAGTCTGACAGCCAAAGACAGATGGTTTTTAAGCTGAATGGTTGTGGCAGGAATCAGGGAGCTGGCTTAATCGGCCATGCCCACGCCAGGGGACTGCCAAGGCTGGGCCACAGCTTCCAGAGACACTCCCCTTGGATGGCAGTTAGCAGGAGCACCGCAATCCAGATCTGTCATTTCACGCTTATCTGTCATTTTTACCTTATTTCACCATAATCGCCCAGAGCAGTCCAGAGTAATTGCTTTGGGTTAGATGAAGTGAGAGCAGCTTGGTTACACTCTTCTGCTGGAAGCTGCTTGACGGTAATCTGGCATGTGGCTTTGTTGGGTTTTCCCACAGACATGCGTCACAGAGTCTCGAGGTGCTTGATGGTTAGAGACCAAATGAGCACTTTAGTAGGGGCTACTGACAGAACACCCCCTTCGGTGAACTGTAATCAATGCATCTCCAGTGTGTTGCTGTTTTTTAAGTTGTAGTTGACTTGTGACCTTCTCCCCTATAGGGATGGTCCACAAGAGACAGCCAGGAAACTGGGGGTGTTTACTGATGGAGAGCCCAATGACCCACCCAGCAGCACATCCAACCAGGTGCTGATACGTTTCCGGAGCAATACAGAGAAGGGTGGTCTGTTTCGTATCAACTATCAAGGTATGCGTATTCTCCTCCTTGATCCTTATTTCTAGCAGATAGTTTCCATGTATTCTCTGTTTGACTTGTCTCACGTCTTTGATGCTCTCACTAAAGCGTACAGACTGCAGTACTGCCTGCCTCCCCCCATCATTCCCAACGCAGAGATCCTGATGGCAAGCAAAGAGTTTAAAATTGGTAGGTGGAATTGGTGTCAATGAAACACACAATGACACATATACAGACACACACACACACACACGCTGACTTCTTCCTGTTCGACGTCCCATCCTGACTTGCGGGACTGCAGAATTCTGAAGACTTAATCCCACTGTCGGTTCACCTGGCTCCTGGCTCTGACAGACTACATTGCCCCGGCATCATCGACTACACATCCCATAAGTCAGTGGTACTGAATGCAGACTCTCACCCCGAGCTACATCACCCGTGGAGCTGAGGCAACAGTATAAATGAATGATTCTGACAAAATAATCAGAGAGCCAGAGGGATTCGGGGCAGGTGCTCTCATTCTTCCCCCTGTAGAAGACAATGGAGATTAATTCTCTTTATCTGTTTATTTGCATACCTCCTTGACTCATTATCATTCAGAGACACAAAGGCAACGACACTGACATAGTGTTTCTTCTATAGAATTCCCAGTGGGGATTTATTGTGGTACTTTTCTCCACTGTTAACTTTTTCTTTCACCGAGACACACAATGGATCATGATTACTTCTGGAGACGTATTGGCTTGTTGCCCTCATTTCTGATTTGTCATTGACCGCACCTCTTCCTCCTCCATCTCCCTCCTCAGGTGATATAGTGCGCTACCGATGCCTTCCAGGATACCAGTTGAGTGGAAACAGCATTCTGACCTGCCGGCTGGGGACACACTTGGAGTTTGAGGGGCCTCCGCCCTCATGCGATGGTGAGTGAATTCCTCAGTGCTCCAGAACTTGAGAGCGTATCCAGGACGACCCCGTTCACACTTTGACACCTGGAGGCTTATGCATAAAGCCGTTTGATTTGTTGGTCATTGAGCAGCTGCAGATGAGGAGTACAGAGATGACTTTTCAGTGGTGGTAAATGGGGAAGCGTCAAACACCCATTATTTTCTGCTGATCCAGGAATCGAACCCATTCCTCCCAGTCATAAGCTCTTCCTTCCTCACCTTCCACCTAGCTGCATTTAATATATTCTTCTCTCCATGCTTTATCTTTTCTTATTATCTAACTGAAATGGAAAATTGAATGTACAAATAAGGGTCGTCAAATATCTCTAAAATATATATGCATTTAAATGTGATGAAAAATCAAAGCCAGAGGACAAACACTAAGCAAAAAATGTGAAATTGTTTACCTTATTTCAATGAAGTTATTTGTGTTGTGCAAGTAAATATAACTCCACATTTTAGATTGATGAGCACCTTTTGCTCCATTGCTGCATATACAGTAGACAAAAGTGAATCTTAGGACATTACTGGCCATAAACTAAATGTAAATGTGTGTAACGAGGGTTAAAACAAACACAGCTCTGTAAATTCTTGTGAACGTTAAGACACTTTAAAAACTATTATGACATTTAATGTGGGTAATTCGGTCTCTTGCCACTTGGCCTGGTGCAGAAATGGTCTCGTCTCAAACTCCACCAAGGTCCGATCAGATCCAAATGGTCAGTTCTACTCAATGGCACAGAATTCACAGTCTTCCATAGTAATCTGGTGATAATCTGTATCATCTGTGTTGCTGAATATTCCTCATGGGGGAAAAAAATCATGCAAGCATAGAAACAATAGGTACAGTTATAAAATGTGCTATATGTTGCTCCACCTAGTACTTCTTCTCTAAACGGCACATTATGACACATTTTGTCGAATAAATGTTACTGTGTGCAGAATTCACCTCTTGGGACTCCTCAGCTCAGTATAGTATATACTTACATATATATATATAAGTATATCACAACACAGGTCAAATGCTGCAATTCATCGGTGTATTTTCTTCAGGGCTATAGGCAGCCAATATCATTTTCATCCTTTTGCTCTAATCATAGACTCATGCACCAGTTGCAGTTTTGCTTTATTCCTGGCTCCCGTGGGTGCTCTTTCCGCCTTTGGTCATGGCACAGCAGCCACACATCAGTTTTGTGGCACTTTGCGTCTCTGCGGATGACACTCGGCTCCCGTGAGGCTGAGGTGCCTGCTGCGGTGCTCTCCACATGCCGAGATATCATCCTCCCAGAGGATTCGACGAGTGCACTGTTCCCAATGCCTCGTCATATTGCTGTATCTTGTGTGCAATAATTTTGCTGTGGGCAAAAAAGTGGGTCCATAGAGGGGTCTCTCTCAGTTACTTTGTGCTTGAAGACATAAAAGCATGTATCTTTCATTTGGCTTGCTCTCTTTTCCAAAATGCTGTGCTGCTGTTTTTTCCCTCCCATCTTGCTTTGCCGTTGTCAGTTTTGTGTGTCTCTCTCTGTTTGTGGGTTGTGTGGTGCTAAATAGGAAAAATATGCAAATGCTCTCAGCATGAGGTGAAGAAGAAGGGAGATAAAAAAAAGAGTTATAGGCAAAAGACAGAGGGCAATGAATGGGGGAGAGGATCTATGTATAGGCTAATAATGAAGATGTGGAACAGAGTGCACAGGCCACCCATGGAGAGGCAGAACAGAGGAGACTCAAGAAACTCAGAAAACTCAGAAAACAACACAATAGAAAGGGAAATCCTGCATGTGAGTGCAAGTGCTTTTCTTGCCACTTGCCTGCCTCTCTCCTCACTGCACCTGCACCTTGCTAAGCTGAACAAGTTGGTGACGATTGAATGTGTTTTCTTGCAGTTCACCATGCGTTGAAGTTATGAATCTGCACTTATGCTCGTGGCCTTCGTGCCCTGCTCACTGTTCCCCATCGCGCCAAGAGACACGGTAAACTGGGGACAAACAGTCACCATCTACCTGTCAACCTGTCACTTTTCCTGCATAGACGCAGACCGGGGTGATGGAGAGGAGCGCCTCAGACAGTAAAAGCTGAATGATTCAGGAGCTGTGGGAGAAGGAGATGGGAGTAGGAGAGGAAAGTGAGGATACAAACTGATGCTGGAGTGAAGGGAGAGCAGACGATTGGATGGGGAGAGAGGAGGGTCAAAGATAAACTGATAGACGGACAGCAGTTTGGGGTTTTCTGTGAAAAAGCAGGATTCTTGGGCAGAAATAGGAAACAAAATGTAGCTGGAAAAGAGGGGGGGGTGCTAATTGAGCAGAAAACGGCGAGTACGTGAGACCAGGACAGGAGTTAAAAAGCGAGGGGAGAAAGAGAGACGGGCAGAGACTTCGTTGGGCCGAGGAGCGAAGAGAAGTGCAGAGCTCATTGAAATGCAGGGGACACGCCGGCTGCAGCTGCACCTATCAAATCACCACTGCTTGCTCTGACAAGTACAACCCTCCCTGCACATTTTTCAGCCACCCCCATCACACACACACACACACACACACACAAACTCATTCGCATACACCTACATATGCAGGGTAGACGTGAATGCTGGTGAAGCACGTGTCTTGTGTCGCGCTGCCGTGCATGTTGTCATTGTGATAGTCTTCCAAGGGAGCAGCGCTGGAGCCTGCAGCCGGGTTCTGCAGTGTTGCTCACCAGCATCCTCTCTCATCCTGTGCCCTCCCTCCTCCCTCGCTCGCCACATCTCTCCCTTCCGCTGGCCCGTGAGCGTCACACCGCTCCGTTCTGACGTCACACGTGTACCCTTTATCCCCCGCCGCTGTTCTGTTTTATTTTTCTGAGGCTCCTTCAAAACACGGCGCAGCGGGTTCTCGCACACGTGAGTGCACCGGTGTCAAGCAGAGACGCAGATCTGTCTTTGGCTCTGTCGTTCCCTTTCTCTGAAAAACTGACATGCAGACGTGGAAATGAATGCCGCCACCATACGCGCGTAAACAAAGATGCACGCTCAGTCTTGTTTTTTTTTTCTTTACTTAATTGAGAGAGTTGCCAGTCATGATGGCAAATGGGTTTTTCCCTCTCTGGCATTTCCTGCAGTTAGAGCAACCAGCTGATTTGTACAGTATTTGATTAAACAGGGCTGTACTGGACCCACAGCCCCTAACTACATCTGCTGTCTGCTGAGACTACAGGGAGTTCCAGCATCACACCCACAAAGCAGCAGCATCAGAACAAAGTGTTGCTTGAGTTCATTATTAAAACACAATGAGTCCTGATGATCCAAAATCCCTCAGTCTATCCCCCAGACAGATTTCTGGTTAAAACCTGCATAATCACCCATCACATTAGTTCCCAGACTCGGTCCCTTCGCCTCCCTCGCCTCTCCATCTACCTCTTTTTTTGTTCCCGAGATTATTTTCTGCCCCAGCCCCCTTCTTTCAATCCCACAGAATGGATTACAGCGGCCCCCTTTCTTTTTTCCTTTTTTTTTTACATCGTCATTGTCATCCTTGACTTCTTAGAGTTGTTAGTTCCTGATCCACGCTAATGCTTATGTTGTGGCCCATCCCCTTCAATCAGCTTGTTATCGTGCCTCAGCTTATGCTAATTAAACACCAACATGAGTAAAGGCACCTCTACAGCACTGCAGCATGACAAGCGTAATATATTGTGCATTTATGCACGTGTGCTTCCATACTCGTACGCTGAGGTGCACAAATGTATGCTTATGGGGGCAGATGTGTGTGCATCTGTGCTCGTCTGCGTGGAAGCCTTCCACTGCAGTTTTTTTTCTTTTCGTTTTTTTAAACCGGGAAGCTGTTGCATGCGATGAAGAATTAATACGCCGACAGAATGGATGTCTCACAGATTGCCATTCCTCCCACCCATTTATTCCATTCCTTGTCTCATTAAAGGGAAGTTTCATTTTGATGCCTATCAGCGTTGATCTCATCTTGCTGCCTTTTTCCAGCTGTCGCGTTTGTCCCCTAATACCCTTTTGTTTACAGCCAAGCAGATTGATGCTTAATTTCAAAGTGGATTAGTTTAATAAGTAGCAGTCTATAGATAAGAGCCCCCCTGCCTGTCTCTCTGCATCAGCTCTGGGACAAGCTGAAGGCAGTTTTGAAGACACATTGAAGCTCTCTGAAAGGTCACTGACAACACACATCTCATCCTCGGAGAATTGATCGTTTAATGAACTTCAGTCTTAGATTTTATACAATACTTCAAGCCACAATCAGTTTCACTATCGTTGATGGATTTAAGCCTTTTGACTCACGTCCACTGAGGTGCTCGAGGCTGCAAATGATGAATGGCGAATCTGCTCTTGGAATTTAGGATCATATCAGATTACTGTCACTTTTCTTCCAAAGTCAGAAATACTTTGTTGATTTTTAATTACAGCATCAGATACAACATGGTAATACTGCATGCTACTGGAATCAGCTGAGTGAAATGCTGCTCATAACATTATCATAAAGCTTTATACAACTAATTTTGCTTTAAAAAAAGACTTAATATGAAATTGGGACACAGCTAGTGGTAATGTGTGGTTAGACTTTGCAGTTAATGCCTACAGAGACAATAGCAAAAAGCTGTGGAAAAGGAATTCACCGGGAATATATTTTTTTGAAGTAATTTTAACATGCCTTTCTGTTAGTGACATCTAACCTGACACTATCTGAGATTGCCTGAGGCAACAAACCCGCACCTTGGCGACACACCGAGCGAGGTAAAACAAATGCTAATTATTTGCAGATTCTGTTTAACCCAGACTCTCTGCCATAACATTTTTTTTCTTCCTGCGGATTTAATAACATCTTTCCCCATGAACTTGCAGAAAGGAGGGTGTATGAGCTGAGACACAGACACTGTGCAGCAACACAAGCATGCGAGCTCGTCCACGCGCAAACACACACACACACGCAATGACCCACAAAGGAGGCAACTACTAGAATGTGATTCGGAGCGTTCAGTGTTTCACCGCTGTAATGAAGGACCTGCAAGTGCCACGAGCTGCCTGACTCTGAGGCACAACAGGCTCAGGTATTCAAATAGCAGCACACAACAAGGGCATTTAAATAAATGGGAAATTTTCTGCAACACTTGGTTGACAAACTCCTTTGTACATAAAATGCGTGATCACGCAGTGTGCACTGTGAAGTGGTTTTTAATCACATTTACAGCGTCTCGCGATGTTTCTTTCTTGATTTCTGCTATGATGGTAAGTAAAAGACTTTGGTAATTGCAAAGCTTTTAACAAGCTGTCGGGATGACTTCCAGCGGAGCCAACTCCAGCGTTAAAACAGTTAACAACCATTATGTATGCCAAAGATGAGCGGGCGAAGGCAGTCCGCTCAGACGTGCCGCAGCAACAGGGCTCCGGGGCAGATGTGAGCGTTAGCCGCCAAGTTAGCATCACATCTGTCACATCCTGACAATGGGCCAAGAGCAGACAATATGCTCATGGCGGCTCAGTAATATTTGATCCTGTGTAAGTCATTTCCTGGGCTGACTTAGCACGGACAGCTGCGTTTCCTGTGACGGCACCGGCACCAGAATGTCAAATTAGCTTTTAGTCACACGTGGAGTTGCCCTCCAACAGCAATAGTGATCTGACCAATCCAGTTTGTGTTTCAAGGTAAATGAAATTCACTAAGAAGAATGAACAACCGTTACAAGTTATTAGCTGAGAACAGCAATGCATAAACAAACCATTATTCCAAGATTTATTTGTTTTATTTGGTTTTTCAGCTCTGACTTTCACCTCTGTCCACAGTGACTTGTCCCATGAACGAGGTGCTTACGGCTTCCACGGGCGTCATCATGAGCCAGTCACCGGGCAACGGTTTCCCCCACTTTGAGTCCTGCTCCTGGGTGGTCAAGGTAGAACCAGGCTACAACATTACCTTCACTATTGAACACTTCCAGACCAGCCGGCAGTTTGATGAGCTGGAGATCTTTGATGGTGAGTCCCTGTGCATGCGATGAAAGTCAACATGCCACTGGTCACGGGGTATGGTGCGATGTAGTTGAGCAGAATTATCTTTACTCTGACTCTTTTGTAGCAGAGTTTAAACGAGCTTCCACTTTTTTTTTTAAATCACTGGTCACACTACATGCACGTGTGCTGTTCAGAGGTTGAGCGACCCCCGTGCTTCCCTGTTCAAAGAGTCATTTTCCACATACATCCACAATGATGAGCTAAAATGAGCCGGACATTTTCTGTTAGTAGATCCCCTAACAAGGCATCTACTAATGGTGAATCACACACAGGCTCCCTTTCACACTGACAGAACATCTACATCTGCCTTGTACATTTGCATGTGATTAGAGGCACAGTCAGCAACTCTGCCAGGCTGCTCGGAGAAAATGGCGGTCGTATACACTGGCGTTGCTGATTAGTGCCTTTTATCTTCTGCCGAGTGGAGGGGAACAGACCTTCGCTAACCTTGGGGCTGCCGAGGCAATTACGGAGAGAAATATTTTTTTTCCCACAATAAAGCGTGGCAAAATGCATAATCCCTTAAATGCCAGAACTCTGAATAATTTAATTCATATCATCATTTAGTCGAATTTTTTTTCGATAAAATTTGTAGAAACAGAAAAATTTGAGAAACTTTCTGAAAAAAACTCAGTTGAAGATAAGCACGGAGCATTATTTTAAAGACTTGCTAGTTTTGGTTTACATAAATGCATTGGTTTCAGCAGATCTGGGACTTGTAAAGCTGAATTCTTTCTGACCATTTGAATGTGCCTCCATGTGTTTACCCAGGCGCGTCCAGACAGAGCCCCCTCCTCATCACCCTCAGTGGCAACTACTCCAGTCCACTGAGTATCACTAGCTCCAGCAACAAAGTCTACCTGCACTGGTCCTTCGATCACACCACCAGCCACAAAGGCTTCCGAATACGCTACTCAGGTGAGCGAGGGCGAGGGCTGCACCATTCCGGAGGAACAGGCATTTTTATAATTGTGATTTTGTTGCCTGGGTCCATTTAGGGCCTGATATTTAACTTTGTTAGTTTTAGACATTTTTGTACATTTTGCTCTCATCAGAGGTGTCTTTTTTGTTTACTGTGTCAACAAGTGCAAAATTTGGGCTGCCAACTGCAGCTGAAACAGCTAGGAATATGACCCATCTCCATGACAACCTAACGGGGACAGTGGGCATCTGTGGCACTCCTTGCTGGGAATTAACAAATGCTGTATCTCGTGTTGCTTATTATTCTTGTGTATTGTCCTGCTCCCATGAAGGATCTGTTGGTGTACGACACCTGCATAACTCGCCGTGAATTATGACTGTGTAAATATTTAAAAGGCTCCCTCCGTTCTGTATCAACACCACTCAGCCAGATTGACTAATCGTCTCTCTCTTCCTCTCAGCGGAGCCCTCTGTCTCCCCAACCGGATGTTCTGTCATTTCTCTGCCCTTTTCTCCTTTTTTTTGTTTTGTTGCCTTGCCTCTTTTTCTTTTCTTAACGGTGACGGATTTTGCCACGGCAGGCTTAGTGACAGACGGACAAAGCAATGGCTGAGAACTCACAAGTTGCCGTGGTCAGTATGGAGCTGCTTTCTGTAGGGAGGAGAAGAAGAAACAGATGGCGCAGACAGATTCAACGTACTCAGCTGTGTTCTTCGTCAATCCATCTTTTCTCTCCACGGGCCGCTCTTTCATCACCAACTTGCAGTCATCTCTACTAGCAACTCCAGACTTTCTCTCCATCCGTGGCTTCTGTCACTGTTTTTCTCTCACTTCGTTTGGACCCGTTACAATTGGCCTGACTCTGTCACAATCTCCCTCGCTATCTCTTTATGCTTAAATGTCTCATCCTTTGTCTGCATCCACCAGTCTCCCCCTCCCTCTTTCTCCTCCTCTCTATTATCTGTTCCAATCCAATCAGCTGCCCATGTAGATCTGATTCCTCTGAGCTGCAGGGCTGATTGCGGTGAGACAAGCGGTATACCATCCCAGGCTGAAGGACAGAGGGAGCGAGGAACACAGAAAGGGGTCGAATAAGTTAGACGCAGAATGAAGGGAGGAAGTGAACTCGAGGGTGGCTCAGGAGCTGCCAGTCACACTGACTGACAGGAGGAGGCCTTACCAAGGAATCATAGCTCCTTCAGTATCAAATAGCATTTGATTCAAACATTGTTCTCTTCCTCACCCATGAAGCCATCAAGAAGGACATTAATGAGAACTCATCCCTTGAACACTGTGCAGACGACGAGATTTTTAAACTTGATAGCTGCATTTCACAAAATTATCAAAGCCTATAGCAGACCCGCGCCGTATGTATCATCCACCAAGAAATCTTAACATCTTTCTCAGTGAACCTCAGTGTCAGGTTCCACACAAAGTCTGTTTTATCTAACATCTCTTCACAAAATGGTTTGTCAGCTCACTCGAAAAAGTCTCACATTCTGTCTCACTGGAGCAATTTATGTGAGGCAGCAACATCTCATAAATGCTGAATACCACACCATAGACGTGGCTTAAAGTTTTTATACTGCAAGGGAGTTTTTATCTGATTGTCCAAGTGTGTGGTGCTCAAAAGTCCCACTAGCTTGAAAGAGGGGGCATTTTCCCTGCCACATATGAGTGGTTTCAGTCGGAATTAGCATTTTTATAGGAATGTAATGGTCATAGTGATTAAGTGTAATGGATGATACGCTTTTCTGTGTCCATGCTCCACTTCCATCCTAATCTCTCCCCGTAATGAGCAGCGTTTTCTGTGTCACGTTGCCATGTACTTTTACATCACATAATTTTTTTAAGGATTTCACAATCTGCGTTGGGTTTTTTTTTTTTACAGACCTTGCGCCTCTTCAGCAGGTGTGTAGTAATACCATGTTATTGTCTGATCTGCAAAATGCAATTTAGGCCTGGGAGTCTTCCGTTCTCCGGAAACCACAGACCTGTTGCTGGCACCATTTGCAATGATAAACGATTATTGCAGCCCCCAATTTAGCCAACAAACAAAAACAGATATTTCGTTCCTGTTATTATGTATCCATCACTTTTATGATCCTCCTCTGCTGCTGCTGACAAACTCCTGTTTCGCTTTGCAGAACATTAGCTCCCTTTAATCAATTTTTCTTGTCTCCAGTCTGCAGATTTTGTCTTAAAGAGATTGTATTGCAGCACTGGTATTAATGCACATCCTCCTTTACCATGCCAGGCGTAGAAGACAGATGCAGAGGAGATCTGGGGGCTCTGTGCTACTGAAGGCGCATTAATCCTTCACCTCCTCAACAACAACTTGCATCATCGTGCATCATCATTGGGTTTTCATGCTTGTTGCACTCAATTTTGGTATGCATATTTATATCTTTACCTTTTATTATTTTTTTTTTCCTAGCGGCCTACTGCAGCCCTCCGAACAACCCTCTGAATGGCACAGTGCACAGTCTGACGGGCACGAAGCTGGGCAGCACCCTGCGCTTCAGCTGTGACCAAGGCTTCCGGCTTATTGGCCAGAGCAGTGCCACATGCACTCGGACTGCACAGGGGATCTACCAGTGGAATGCGCCAGTACCACTTTGCCAAGGTGAGGGCCCCGTCTTCACAGCAGGTCATGAGAAAGGATGGGAGGGAGGAGGATCTTAAATAATATATAAATACTGTACATAATGTATATTTCTGTACATGAATACAGAAATTTAATACAATACATACATTGTCTTTCTTTATTCCAAGTGGTGAAATTAGCTGGGTAATTTCACATGATTTTCTTTCGCTTTTTGTTCACTTCACTGTGACTGTGGCATTCAGCATTCAGAAATGAACCTTGAAACTGTGCAAGTAAAACAGGAGTTTAGATATTACACAGAAGATATTTTTTGTAGCAAATGCATTTTGAAAGTTCAGGCTTCTGATCTATGTTGAGTGAAAAAGTATCCCTGAATCTACCTACTCGGGATCAAGGTGTGTTCTCAACTGATGGTGTGTTTTCACCAACAGTCCTTCAGCCTAAGGCGCGCTTCAAGGAAGCTCACTTCACTGTTCCCCAGAATGACTTTGAAGATAACACTGCATCATCATAATGATATGTGGTTTGACTCTCAGTTGTATAGGTCATAGTCACAGTTATCTACTTGTCACTCACCGCAATTATTTGTGAATGTGATGGATCACATGTGAATCAGTGATGGAATCAATGATAGGGACTGAGAAACCAGGACTTTATATAAGTATTGAAAATAAACATAAATCACACTAATGAAGTCATCACAAGGAAAGAAGTATAGACATGAACATGAAAATGCTTTTTAAAAAAAAAAAATCCAAAAAGGTGAGATGTTGAAGGCCGTGATGCTGCGATCACTTCGATATTCCATCACAAACGTTTCCAACCAGCCTCATGAACAGTATCAGCTGAAAGCCAAAACTGAGAGCGGCAGGGCAGCCATTCAGCGTCTGGTCAGGTCTGCACCAGGTGTAATCTCCACATGAATTGCACGTGCTCTCTCTAGGCTTGATTGTTTACTACTGTGCAGATGGCAGCCCGAGCTAATGTTTACCGCACATCAATGCTGGCCCTGGGATACTGTTTGCACAGGAAGCCTATTGTGAACTTGGCTATCTGCAAATGAAAGTGCTTATTAAAATGTACTTTGCTACCTCTGCTTTCACTCTACCAACCACACTTCTTGCCTTTCCATTTTGATGCCCCCTCCCCCCACATCCCAGTGATGTCCTGTGGAATGCCTGTGCCGCCGGTCAATGGCAGTATTGTTGGCCAGGACTTCTCCCTCGGAGCCAGAGCCACGTACCAGTGTAATCCCGGCTTTCGGCTCACTGGGCCTGTCACCACCTCAGTTGTCTGCCAGGAATTTGGGAGGTGGAGCCCCATTGAGGCCCCTCCCAGATGTATACGTGAGTACTTCTCTTTTTTCTGTCAATTTGCTTACCTGCAGTAGCAGTAGTGTTATCGTAAGCTCTTAAACTTGTGCTCATGGTAAAATTTCAAACTGTGCTACCTGGAGCAAAAATATTGAATATAAAATACTCCTGGCAGGTTTGAGATTGAAAGTCATTCGTCATACTTAGACAGTAATAAATCATCAACATGTTGCACGTCCTAAACACATGATTCGCCTCATTGCCACCATAATGACAACAGCATCAAACTGAAATGGATATTTTAATTGATAGTGTTTGTTTCACCTTTGACCTTCCAGCTGTCACGTGTCCTGACATCGGACACTCTGCTGTGGAGCATGGGAGATGGAGGCTAATCTATGGAAGTCAAAACCAATATGACGCTATTATGATGCTCATATGTGACCCAGGATATTACTACAGGGGTCAAAGGGTCATTCGCTGTCAAGCCAACAGCACCTGGAACTACCCAGATCCACGGCCAGTTTGTGACAGTAAGCGAAACCTGCACATATTACTGTCTAATTTGCCTGATGTTATTTGAGTTAACTGCCTCATTTGCACTAAGAAAATAGAAAAACCTCTACCGAAAAAAAAGTAATTTGCCAGGCTTGAAAAATAATTGCATCCAAGTGTATCTTATTTCCACTGTGATATTAAGAAAAGAACATAACTAAACAGGCGCAAATCTTTTAACCAAAACAAAATGAATGAAAGCCAAACAAACACCATTTCCCAAACAAAACAGATGAACATTGTTGATTATATTTTGACCATGTGGGACTGCAATAATGTGAAATTGTTTTCTCATTTCAGTCATCTCCTGCGGAGACCTTGGGACTCCACCAAATGGCAACAAGATTGGAACGCTGACTGTGTACGGGGCCACTGCCATTTTCTCCTGCAACACAGGTTACACCCTGGTGGGCTCTCGGGTACGAGAGTGCATGTCCAACGGGCTTTGGAGTGGAACTCAGGTCCAGTGTCTCGGTGAGCTCATCAGCACCCAAATGTTATTTTCACATCACAGAGGCCTGTGATTTGCTCCAAAAGTTCAGAACAGCTACAAGCATGGCCCTGACCCTTTCCTTCTTCGTTTCAACCGTAGCCGGTCATTGTGGCACCCCGGAGCCCATAGTGAACGGACAGATCATCGGGGAGAACTACAACTACCGAGGCAGCGTCGTGTACCAGTGTAACCCCGGATTTCGTCTCATCGGGGTTTCGGTGCGCATCTGTGAACAGGATCACCGCTGGTCAGGACGCACTCCTGTCTGTGTCCGTAAGTGTCACGAGAAAAATATTCAGTAAAGCTTGGTCATTAGCTAAAATTAGAGTGTATTATAGTTGGTGCAGTTAATTTTTCCAAAATTGCTCACATGAACAGAGTGCTTGGCATATAAGTAAGCTCACTAGGCAACTGGAAAGCTTAGAGCTCAGAACAAATAGTGTTGCAGAATGGCAACTTTTAATAAGCTCAGACATACATACATTACCCGGAGTGCTCTGGAGTGGAAGACCACCACGGACCACCAGTTACGTGTCATTAGACTCAAGCTGCCTGGTACCGATCAACACTTAATTCCTGTTACGGAACTTCTTTTTTTTTTTTTTTACAGAAACTACGACACAATCTCCTGGATAAAATACACTATAAAAGTTACTGTTACTGTGACAATATTGCTCATTTTACAAGAAGTTTATTTTACTTGAGGCCAATGGTGAAAATAGAGACGTGCAGCTGCTGGTGTCACTCAGCATCTGCATGTGGTTTCAGTGCCTGTACTGCTTTTGTTTGTTGCTGTGACATTACACTTTCTAACCCAGCCTTCATTTGAGTAGTTTGAGAGGAAATATTTAGATTTCAATGAGCTGCTCTGCACACGTGTTACCATGTTTTTTTTCTCCTTTGACCTTTTCAGCTATTACATGTGGGCATCCTGGCAACCCTACCTTTGGCATGACCCAAGGAAACCAGTTCAACTTGAATGACGTCGTCCACTTTATCTGCAATACTGGATATGTTCTGCAGGGGGCCGTGAAATCTGCCTGCCAGGCCAATGGGCAGTGGAGCAACTCCCTCCCCAGGTGTAAAAGTAAGTGTCAAGTACTGTAGATGTCTATCAAGCCTATTGGTTAGTGCATGTGGGATTGGTGGAGGATAAAGACCCAGGACTGATGGAAGATATGTGCCTGGTCCTGCTTAACACTGGATCCAGTTGGCACTGAAACCTGTTGTAACTCAGAGGGATTGGTGCACTGTCCGTGTTACATTACCTAAGAAGCAATTTTGGAAAAGGTTTTCTTGAAATCTGTTGTGCATATACTGTACATCCTTTTTTATACAAATACAAACAAAATGAAAATGTATGTTGTCACACAGATAGGGAGGGAGCAAGTGCAGACTCAAACCAAGGCAGGTTCAATGAACAAACATTCATTAGAGAGCTGAAGAAAACCAGGATTACAGACTGGAGGCTAGCAGGACAGAGGCTTGCTGATTTGGAGACAGGCTGCCGGCTAGCAAGACCCACACCAGACAGCTGGGCTGCAGGCACACTTGATGAACGGGAGGAAGCGAGCACTGTGTGCGCCACAGCACTCTGCGATGGCGGGCTTCTTCACCATCCAACGCAAGATTCTGTGCCAGTGCCCGGGCTGCATCTTCCTGCTGTACGCCAGAGGCATGTTGACAGAAGATTTGAAGACCATGCCTGCGGCGAGTCACCTCATTAAGTTCCTCCACAGAAACTGTGAGGTCTTCCAGGTCCATACTTGTCCAGATAGTTCAGTCGCAGCTGAAGGAAGCAGCACAGGCAGGGAGGACCCAAACGCCGATACACAGAGGCAGCTTGAGTGAAGGAAATTTTAATTGATGATCTGAAGAAAACCGGGCTTACAAGCTGATTGATGGACTAGCAGGCAGTTGCATGAAACAGGATACTACAGACACACACTGGAACGTAAGCAGACGATCTGACAAGTACCTGGCAGAAATGGAGGGTTTAAATTCTGGCTGGGACAAATGAGGAAACCGGGAGCAAGTGTGAGCAGGCGGGGAAGCTCTGGGGATTGGGAATAGCAAAGAGGTGAGCAGGCAAGTCCGGTAGTGAGGTGACTGGTGCAGTGAGTAAAGTCTGAGGATGGGTGGATGGAAGGAAAGTGGCTGGAGGGCAAACTGAACAGGACTTGAATGGGGATCAGATAAGTCCAAAGAGATGAATTGTGACACTAGGGGGGCTATGTATATGCATTGCAGATCAAATGTCATTTTTTTATTTGTACATGTCATGGCGTGTGAATCATAAATAAGCCATTTTTGTGACAGCCCTCAAAAAACTGTGCTTGTTTCTACCTGCTGGCCTGCGAGAGCACGCCTCAGCTTTGGTATTCTCATCCATTTGTGTGGGCAGGTATTAAATTACCTGTTGTATTGTACCAGGTCGAATCTTCTGTGACGACAGATGACCCCAATCACAGAGAGAGCAGAGATGGCGCGCAGTGAAACCCAGAGGGACAAAGAGTATAAACGACACATATTGGCAGAAATTGAACTAAAGAACCAAAGAGAAGCCCGGATTATTTAATTAGTACGCTCTCGGCCACACGGTCCATGGGGCTCCTGGACAATATTTACATGCGATGTTATTTTCTCTGAGCCGAGCTACCTCTGTTCCACCCTGAGGCTCACCTGTCTGTCAGTGAAGCAAACCCAGTTAATAAGCATGCAGAGACAGCTGAAAACAATCACAGGATCCTTGAGCTGGTATGAAAGACAGCCGTCTTTGGAGACCTGCGTGCTTGCTTTTGCACAGAATAAGAAGTACGCGGCTCGGCTTTGAATGAGCAAAGCGAGGACTTTTAATTTGGCAGCGTGTCTGCGACAAGCGATGTATCTCTGCACCCGCGGCCGTCTCCAAGTCCCCGCTAACTGAGGGCTGTGTGACAGGCGCAGAGAGGGGCCGCTCGCAAGGTCGAGCCCCGAATGTGACGAGGTAGCGACAGAACCAGTGACGGATTGACTTATGAGTTTGTTTTAAATGAGGAGAGAAAGGATTTGGCTGGGGTTTTTTTCTTTTGTTTTTTTCTTTTTTAGACATATGGGATGAGGAGGTTACAAGTCTCGCAGGAAGCCTTCTTCAGTTGTTACAAAAAAAAGAAGAGAGCAGTACATTTGGCTGTTGCATGCATAAGCAGGCGAGATTTTCCCCCCAGACATCCGCCTTAAATCTCTCCGCTCTGGTAGTGACATCATATTTGCATTGGCCTTGTTTCCATGCAGATGCTGACTCTGAGATGCATTTTGTGGGAGTGTGTGTGTGCGTGGGCATCTGTTTTGGTGGCACATTATCCTCACTGTTGATGTGCAGACATAAGTAGCTTAGAGGTCTTATCGTCAATCAGATTTATCACCTTAATTACAGCACTGGAGACATATTTAGTGAATTGCGTTCTCCTGGCTGCCATGTAGGCTACTTCCTCCCCTGGAGTGGAAAACTCGACGTTCTTCGATGACATCCGCCTCATCCCTCTCACCTTTGCCTCATCTAAGCTTAAACATCCGTTCATCCATTTTTTTTTAAGGGGGTGCGACAAGTGGATAGATAGAGATTTTAACTACATCAGCCTGTAGTCTGCTCCATCAACAATGCAGGAGGCAAGAGCACGCGACCGGCCCAGCCAGTCTCCCATCCCTCTCTAATCACCACCAATTTGAACCACGGTGATGGAGCCACAACACTGCCTTCTCTGGATGGCTTGTGTGCATTTATTTGTCTTTCAGCAACAAGAGGCAAGAGATGCAGAACAGGGAAGAAGAAGAAAAAGAAGAAAAAAACACCCTCTGACACACCACTTACAGGGCTGTTGCTTGGCGGGAGGCCAGGGGGAGGAGAGGGTGACCAGGGTCCCCACTTCTGAGCAGAACAGAGATGAATTACCTCTGCCCCTCTTTCCCCTCTCACTTTTTTATTCTTCTTTTCCTTTCATCCCCATGCTTCCTCTCTCCCTGCCCACTGGGCCACACACGCACACACACCCACACACACACACAATTTACCAGGAGGTCAGTCGTTTCAGATGACTGCCAGATCGCTTTTGAGCCTGCGCTGCCCAAGCGCATTTATTCAAAGGCGAATGCCAAGCTTGGAAAGTCTCGTGCTGAAGCGGCGCCACCGCTTCAAACACCCTTTGTGGTGTTATTATGCAGTAAGTTGTAAATGATGGCACCACGGGTCAGCTCTCCGCTGGAAGGAATACATTATAATAGGTATTTGGGGGGTGATTTAGCTGTGCTGGCCTGCTCGGGAGCATTGAACGAGAGAGCTTTTAGGTACATTAGCATACAATGGGTTCATTTTGGCTGTGGCAAAGGCACACGTGGGGGGGGTGCGACTGGCAAGGCAAACTGGGGCATAATGGCTGCATCGGCACTCCCGGGCGGTGTGTTTTAGAAGCCATTAGAGTTTTGGCATCACAGTAAACGTTTAGTTTTGCAGTTCACAGTACAGAACAGCAACTGTTACTCAGACTTTGTTGAGGCAATGTAAGGTTTTTGCTTTGCGCCTTGAAGCCGCGACGCCCAAGATGGATTGGCGCTGGTGGCAGTCGCGGCCTGACACTCTGTCATGCATTTTAATATATTCGGCACCATCAGGGTCTCTTCCTCTCTAACTCCGCGCCACACCCCCTTTGCCCTCCCTCGCTCCTCACTCATCCCTCATTCTGCTTTTCCCGAACTCACTCCATCTGGTGCTAAACTGACATGGTGCCGCTTCTCCAGTGAACTCTCCATCCATCACCATCCCCGCAACACTGCAGCCAGCAGGAGTCTGGCTCTAATGAAGCAAATGTTTATTTCCGGAGTCTGCCTTCTACTTCATTTAGGCTAAGGTGGACTGATGGTGGAAGTAGTGGATGAGGAAAGCAATGGACACATAGTAAATGCAAGCAAAAAACAAAAACTCCCTGAGAGTGAGAGAGAGAGTTGTATTTCTATATCATGCTTGGGGAAAAGGTCCTCACATCAAATCAACATGTCAAAGTAAACTTCAAATAATTCATATAATTAGTTAAATTGATCGTGAAAATGCTTACACAAGATTTCTGTCCCCCCCCCCACTAATCCTTTCTGCAGTTGTGAACTGCACAGAGCCGGGCCATGTAGAGAGCAGCATCAGGCAGGTGCTGCCCAGCGGGCCACATCGCTACAGCTTTCAGACCGTGGTGTCGTACCGCTGTAACCCGGGCTACTACCTGCTGGGCACCAGCTCCATCTCCTGCCAGGGGGACGGCACCTGGGACCGCTCCCTGCCCAAATGCCTGCGTGAGTACTTTAGGCGCTACCCTAGAGAGAAACTATTTTAAACTTCAAGCCAAAATCTGTTGTTGTCCCCTGCTAGCAGGTTAGTTTTTATGCAAAATCATTGTAAGCAATGTGCATCGAATAAATAGTAGTGGTGATTAGCGGCTTGTTGTTATGATTATATTAATTATTTAGCTTTAAAAACGTCAGTTTTTCATTTGACATTTAACTATAATAAGTATTGTATTTACTCTCCCCCCCATCTCTGCTCTGATTGGACAGTGGTGCTGTGTGAACGCCCCAGCATGCCGCCTTACGCCCAGATCTCAGGCGACCGTCGGACAGTGGGCTCGGTCATCCGCTACAGCTGCATGGGCCAGCGGAGCATCATCGGCAACACGACGCGAATGTGCCAGCTGGACGGCCAGTGGAGCGGCTCGCCGCCACACTGCTCCGGTACGGAAAACTACACCCAGATTGACTGGCTGACGGTTTGGAACAGTGAAACTGAAAACGGTCCGCTGAAGAAGTCGAGTTTTCAATGCTTTTTTTTTTTTTTTGATCAAACGACATCAAACTATCAGTATTTGGAGCTATGTGCCATGTGGGCTGTCTTCTTGTCGCTCGGCTCAGTTCAGATGTGACATCACTACCCAGTCACACCGGTGCCCCTATAACTGTGGGTCAGCAAATAAAGAGTTTGGGTAGCAGCTGTTCGACGGTAACAAGCGAAGTAGGTGGACCAAAGACGGTGCTGCCTGTCTGTGCCATGGGCCTCAAGGGCAACGAGGGTGTCCTTCATAAAACGGCTTTAATCTGCTCACATTAGGCTGAGGAACGGGGACGCCCACACCTCAGCCGGGTTATGAATCGCAATAAAGACGTCGGCCCACACCTCCTCTGCCCGCGCAGTGTTTCGCCTCAGGGCTCCACACCACACCAACACGCACGCAAAGGCCTCAGGGGGGTGTCCAGACACGCCAGCGCATATCCACAAATCCCACGACACTTTCACAAAGATGTGACAGAGACACACAAAGTGCCACACGCAGACACACACAGGCCCATGAGACTGTGGCGATAAAGTAGCACACTGACAGTTTAACGTCACAATTCATGACGCTCATATATATCCCGGGGATTGCGAGTGTTCTGTCAACGGGCAATAAACACCACCTTTTTATAAAGATTTGCCTGACTTTCGTTGCTTAGCGCTATTAAAGTGACGTTGACCAGCTCCTTATAAAATAAGGAGCGAGAGCAGGACACAGCGGCATTTAAACGGTTTGTGATTGTTTTAAATCGAGGGCATGGAATTATGTAGCAAGGTGCAAAATATATGTCGGGTCGACGAATGGTGCTGCGCAAATCCTGTACGTTAAACAAATAGATATAATGAAACTTAATGTATTTGGGAAGCTTGTTACTCCTCGGGGAGGCAGGGGAACATTATTTTCCTGTTGTGTGGTGATCAGGTTGAGAGGGGGTCTGTGCTCCCATTCTAATCACATTGTTATTGTGTTTTAATATGAAAACATCACTCACGTGGAGAGTACCTCTCTAATGTGTGCTCTCCACAGGAGTGTTAGTCTCACATGGGCTAATACGTGAGCCATTCTGCTCGCTGCATTTGTCACGTTTATAAATACGTATACATTTGAATGTTATTTCCTTATTTTATTTTATTTTTTTTGTCTTTCCAGGCGACTCTGCAGGGATGTGTGGAGATCCAGGGGTTCCCGTGCATGGTATCCGTCTGGGCGAAGAGTTTACAGCGGGCAGCATCGTCCGCTTCAGCTGTGAGCCCGGTTACTTGCTGAAGGGCTCACCAGAGAGAACCTGTCTGGCCAATGGGACCTGGCTGGGAACCCAGCCTGAGTGCCATGGTAAGGAATACATACGCAGTGCCTGATAAACATTGGCTGATTAGAAAGTAAACCCAGGCACGCTATTTATACAGTACAGCAGGATCACACCGCTCAGCATTTACAGGAACATTTTTGTTTTTTACCCAAGTGCTGGGAGGGAGACTGTGGACCAGTTCCAGGTGAGGTAATGGTGAGATAAGATCAACAGGCAGTTTGGAGTGGCATCCAACAATTTGTTGGAGCTCTCGGGAGAAGCTTTCAATTTAGGCTCCGAATCTCACTTGTGGCTCACAGCGTTTGGGTAGTGACCAAAAGAGTAAAACCCTTCAGGGATAGGATGAGCATCTCGGATATTAAACCGGTAACTGATTTTAATGTTGTGGCTGATCAGTGTATAATCAAGTCTGTTACTGTCAATAGCATGCATGGTTTATTTTTAGTACCCTCACAGCTGTTGGAGGCATCCAGCAACAAGTTTTTTTTTGCCTGTCAGAGCCATGTTTCTTTTGCATTTTTCTTTGATATTGGGGAAGGGTATATCTGAGTCTTTACTCATTACCTCGCTACATTAAAATGCAAAAAAAAAGAAAAAGAAAAAATCCATTAACTTGTTAACTTGGCAGCGGTTTTTCAATTTCAAGTTGGCAAGTTGTACCATCCAGTTACATGTACCAGCTCCACTGTGTTATTTCTCCCCTGCCCTTTTCTGACTCTCCACCAACACACGGCCCCGTTTCTCTCTTCATGATTGTGTACAATCCTGTCTCCCAGGCTGTTTTCACTTGTGCTCTTAACACCCCCAGCGTGCGCACACACAACCACACACACATCTAACCCCCTCCTCTCACACCAACGCCACCCCTCTCCCTCGCCTCACTCGCTTTCGCTCCCTCCCTGGCGTGTGGCATGCCTACTGGCCGAGGTTGCCCACCTGTTCTCGGCTGGCACAGACTTCAAGGGCCGGGCCACATCTGGTCATTATGGGAGGGCGATGCCCACAGGGCGGCGAGGGCCCAGGGCAAGCTGGAGACTGTAATGAACAGAACCACCGCTGGAAGCCGGACAGAAGCCGAGGGATTTTCTGAGCAAAGGATGTGTCCATCACACGTCGCCGATTCACGTATGAAGTAGGACGCAGGGGAAGATGATGAGGGTGGTGTTGAGGTGGACAGATGAAGAGCAAAGGGAAGGGGAAGACAATCCAAGCAGATGCATATCAGACATATGAAGGAATGAACAAAAGGAAACCTAAATTTTCTCACTAAAATACATCATAAGAACACTAAAAATTGAGAGAAATAAAGGAAATGAGCCTTTAAAAAAAGAATACCAAAGATTTTTGTTGGAGCCTGATGGTGTTTAGTGATGACTTGATTAAAAGTAAGACATGAGCTTAACCAACTGTAGTTACGACTGCATTGTCCTTAAAAAAATGTCATTAGATGAGAAGATAAGAGAGAAGTTCTTATCTATATTTCATACATTGGTTCCTGATTCTTCTGTGATGGTACAGTTACAACACTCCTCTGCCCCCGCCCTTCTTCCCAGTCAATAACACACACACACACACACACACACACACAATATTTGACTTCTGGTCACTGTGGATGTAGTCTCTAAATGATTATTACTTACCTTTTTTTCCACTGCCTTTCTCTTTCTCTCTCTTGTTTTCAGTGGTGTCCTGCGGCAACCCGGGAACGCCACGTAACGCCCAGATCCTGATCCACGATGGCCTCACGTTCTCCAGGTCCATCACTTACGCTTGCAGGGAGGGCTATTACTCTACAGGCCTGCTCACCCGACACTGCACTGTGAACGGGACCTGGACCGGGAACATGCCCGAGTGCTCAGGTAATTAAGAGCTCCCACAGCGGAAGTACAGCCATGTTCACAGTTTTACAGCCTCGTTCTGGTCTTTTTCTTCATAATGAAATGGAAATCCATGTTCCAGTGTAGGTTGCTTTCCTGTTTTTTTTTTAGCTTTTTCTACCTGATGGTTTCTCATCTTTGTACAACAGTAGTTAACACCAGTAAGTTACACATCTGCACCTTGTAGAGAAGGGAAATTCAAATTGAATAGGAAACAAGCTTGCAGGGGAACCTGGAAGTCACATTAAATGCTCGCAACATTAGATATTTATTTAGCAGTGGTTCCTTGGATTGTGAGGTGGATATCAGCTGGTGGCATGGTTCACTCAAATGGCAGCCCGTTATCATCCTGTTTCTCAAAAGACACGCCGCTGCTGTGCAGAACCAAGAGACCCTAGCAAATAGAGGTCACGATGAGAACCAGTGTCTTCTGAATGGAGAGGATAAACCCGAAGCAGGTCCAATAATGAATTTCAAGAATTCAGTAATCCATAGGAGCAAAAGGCTGCATGTTGACACACTTGAGCCGGAGAGAGGCATGTAAATAGGAGTTAGTTCAATGTTTTTTTTCTTGATCTTAAAAAAAAAAAACTGCTCGAAGAAGTCTCCTCTCTATTTTAGCCGTAACTGGTTACTGCGAGCGACTCCTTTCCAAATTTCATTCAGCATCTGGTGATGATAATCTAAGAATATTAATATGCAAGGGGAGAAATGATCTCGCTGCATCTCAGCCGTGTAGGTGTTGTCACAGGTCAGATAGGCATCGTGGTTGCAAGCTGCACACTCGTCCCGGCCCAGCGGGACGTATAAGTGCTTGCTCAGTCAAGGGGAGACACTACACCGCTAAGAGGCCCAGTTTTCTCACCCTGCTGGGAATTTTGCAGGATTGCTGCTTATAAGCATTTAGAGTAATAAGGCTTTTTTTTGCCCCAAAGGAAAGTTAGCGCACATTGTCCCTGTGTGCCCTGGATTTTCCTTCGGAGCTGTTTACAGCAGAACCCAGCTACGATGCTGCTGACTCGCACAGCGGACTTCTCACTATTGTTATTGCATCACACTGTTTTCCCCCGCAGGATGTAAAAGTAGACTCGAGGAATAATATGGTACATTTTGGAGACTGAGTGAGCTTCTGCAGAGGGAGGGATACCCATCACAAGATTAATCTTTCTGCATCCTGAAAGCTCTAAACTCCGGACAAGCAAAGTCCAAGGACACCTTCTTCATTTAAAAATCCTTAAATCACGTCGATGAACGATGATTGTAATTGAAAAGTAGTAACTTATGTTTTTCAGCATATATATGCTTGTAAATATATCAGACTAAAGTGTCTGTCCATAAATGAATGAGATGCCTATTGCCTGTGAAGACCCATCAACTGCATTGCTTTTCAGATTAAGTTTGTTGGTGAGGTGAACTGCTCGGTTCGAGTGCATATAACACTTCATTAATTTGACTGCGCATCCAGGGCGCGGCCCTCAAGAGTTTGTTCGCTTGTTTGTGTTTTATCCTGTGTGTAAGTGTGTCATATTGATTTCCTGTTTTAGCCAGTGGTATAGTCAAATGGAAAGCTAATTAAGTCATCAAATAATATTTCTCAGGCATGATGATGTAGAAAACTTTTTCTTTTGAATTTTCCTGAACCCAAACAAGTCTTCTTTTGCTTCTCTGTCCTTGTGTTCAACTCTGCCTCTGCTGTCATTGTCCAATTCTATGAGGCATTTCAATTTGTTCTCACTTGTTCTTACTTCTTTTCTTTTTTTTCTTTTTTAATTGTTTTGGCAGTCATCAACTGCGGTGACCCTGGAGTGCCAGCCAATGGGGTGAGGTTAGGGAATGATTTCACCTACAACCACACAGTCAGTTTCCAGTGCTCGCCTGGTTTCACCATGGACGCTGACCGGGCGTCGACTCTGGCCTGCACCAAGGACCGCACCTGGAACGGCACCAAGCCACTCTGTAAAGGTACATTTGTTTAGTCCAGATCTTCTTTTTGTTGTTACAGAAGTAGTCATTTTCCATTACACTCATTCTTATTAGGACAGGAATGTGGCATGTCATTTATGATAAAATGAATTCATGATCCCGCATTGTGTCCATTGTCTGCCCTGTAGCGATCGTCTGCGGCCCGCCACCAATCATCCCGAATGGACAGGTCATTGGTTCAGACTTCACCTGGGGCTCCAGCATCAGCTACTCCTGCAACCAAGGTTACCAGCTGTCTCTGCCCACTGTGTTAACATGCCAGGGCAATGGTAACTGGAGTGGAGAGAAACCACAGTGCTTCCGTAAGTGGCACCACGCTGGACCCAGTTACATTAAGCGTAATTGATTTGTCTCTGACATCGATACTATGTCGGCTGACAGTATGGATGACATTTCACCCCTCTTAATTAAAATACGTAGCACCTCACAGTCTCCTGTGTCCCTCCTCATCTGCAGCTGTGTTCTGTGGAGACCCAGGGATGCCGGCCCAGGGAAGGAGGGAGGACCGAGGATTCACCTACCTCTCCTCTGTCTCCTTCTCCTGCTACCCTCCTCTTGTCCTGGTGGGCTCTACCAGGAGATATTGCCAGTACGACGGTACTTGGAGTGGCACACAGCCCTCTTGCATAGGTAAGATACGAGTTTGTTTTCTCATTTATGCTGAGGCTAAAACATCAAATAAGTTAGAATACAACATTTGATGCGATAATGAAAGCAGAAAAGTAGAAGATGGTTATGGCGGTTGCTGGCATCAGTTCTGTGCTCTGCATGCTCTAGAACCAGAGCCCAGCATATTGAGCGGTGTGTGTAATTACTTTCATGTAACACTAGTATTGGTGTGAGAGTAGCCCCCCATTGGCTTGCTTACATTCTGCCCTTTGCAATCAAGATATAAGGGATGCAACAACCATTTAACCCAGCTAACAAGCTATTGATTACCGGTTTTAATTCAGCTCTGTTACTAATTAAAACAACCCACAACATTTCTTTCCACCAGTTTCAGGGTTTACCATGTAGGCACAGTTCTAACAAACTGCAGGTCTGGCAACGCAAGACTGCAGGAGGGACCGGTTTCACCAAACATGCAAACTGGGATTTGCAACATGAGATTAGTCCCTCGCCTGTTAATTTTGACATATTTCACTGATCAAAGCAAAAACCATACCTGTTACCAGCGCATGAGCATGCAAGAACCCTTCAGGGCTCATAGATTCATCTGCAAGGTTGCGAATTACAAACATTTGGGAAATGCGACACTGCTGCCGTTTGTTTGTTACGTGTAGGCAGTGCTTGTAAACACTTTTGTGAAAGTGGTTCCAATATTAAATTTCATACTTTCGTAACCGCTCGCCAGGAAAAAATTGTGTTTCTTGCTGCAGCAAACATCTTTAAACAATGAATAGTAGCACCATTTCAGAGGCACTTTCTGCTGAAGCAGAAAAGAAAATCACATTGTGTGATCAAAAACACATTGTGCATGAAATAAAACGCATTGTTCCAGCCCTTAGGTCCATTCTGGTATTTGAAGTTAAAATAGCAACCTGTAAAATATGCACACTTGCAAACCTTTGACCTGATAACAGTTGGTTTAAACATTAATTCCTTATAGCCACGGGTCACCAATAATTCCACTGCCGATATGCATCATTTATCAGACAGTTTGTTTAGCCACTGATGAAAAACCGTAGTGCTCGACATTCGGGAAAGGTTAAACTAAGATTTAGCGAGAGTTAATGAATTAAAAATAGAACCCGTGATATACATGTATATTATGGGGCCACTGCCGAAACAGCTTCACAGCATCATTTGCAGCACCTCTGAGTTGCTCTGAATTCCCTGTAAAGACTGGCCTCTTGTGGCTTCTTGTTCAACTTCTCTGACTGAGACCAGCTGTTACAAATGTATATATAGCCTTAGCTACTGGGTTATAAAGAAGAACATTTTCAATTTTATTGTCATGATTAGTAATTTGAAGCTTCCTTCACTGTCCTCACATAAAAAAATATAAAATAAAAATTGTTGTGCATGTTTTTCAGATCCCACTCACACCACCTGTGGAGACCCTGACACACCTTTGTTTGGAAACCAGAACAACACCCAAGGCTACCAGGTGTGAATATGTGGTCACACAGGAAAATGAATTTATATATTGAACTAAATTCCATCTGAAGCCTGAAAGTTTGTTTTTTTGGTTTTTGACCTTTGTGCAGGAATGCGTGTTTCCTTCCTTTATTGCTCTATCTTACATTTCACACAGTGTGCTCTGCAAGGTTACATCAATGACTGCCTCAAAATCTGTGTTTTAAGAAGGAATGCTTGGATCTGAGCTGTGTTTCTTCTGATACCCTAAAGCATGATGATAAACTTTTCTTGTTAGGTTATTTTCCAGATTGAGTTTTCATGGGAGGAGCTGTGGATGGCCATATTTTGTTCAAATATTCATTGCAGGAGCATTACTACTTTCCTCGTCCATAATTATAGGCAATCGCAAATCAGTGTTTCATATTTGAGCTAAGACATAGACACATTTTTACTGAGAACATTTTGGCATAATGTAGACATTAATAGTGAGATAGATAATGGATTTTAAAAAGATAATGAATTAAAAATTACAGCAGTATCTTCTTGTTGAAATAGGTAACTTATACTTATGAGTGTGGAATAGCAAACCCACATATATGTCTTTTGCCAAATCCACATGCTCCAATGTGACCTCTTACAGATCGGCAGCACCGTGTTCTTCAGCTGCAGGAAGGGCTACTTACTGCAGGGCTCCATTTCTCGTACTTGTCTGCCAAACCTCACTTGGAGTGGTTTTCAGCCTGAGTGCATTGGTAAGCTCACTTGTCTGCTCATATTACACAAACATGCTTGTAGTTCAACGGGAAGCATAATCTTCAGTAAAGCTTTGCATCACTCAAAATCAGACAGGTACATACCCGGTATCATTTTGCTCGACCCCAAAATTTCCACTTCTGCACTCTGATCTTGTCTGCTCATGTCCTCATCCCAACATGAATCTGTCCCTCTCAAATCTCACTCTGTTCTTCTCTGCTCTCTTTAATCCCTCCCTTTCTCTCCACTCTCCAGCCCACCACTGCAGCCAGCCGGAGCTGCCAGCCCAGTCTGATGTGAGAGCCATTGAACTGCCATCCCTTGGCTACACGCTGATCTATACATGTCAGCCTGGTTTCTACTTGGCCGGAGGATCAGAGCACAGGACCTGCAGGTCCGATGGGAGTTGGACAGGGAAACCACCTCTCTGTGCAGGTGCAAACATTGTTATATTGCATAAATAAGGAAACATGGAAAAATATGCAATATTAAATATTGCATGGACATGGACAAACATGCACCCTTTTTACTTTTGCTGCCACTCATTTTCCACAACCGTATTTGTCATCTGACCTGCTGCTACGCGTACACAGATTCATTCACTAGTGCCTACAAGCCGACAGAAGTGTGCACATGGCCACCCTGCCTCCCATGGCGGTGCACAGATGTATTGCACACTTGCACATTTCACCTCTTGTTTATAATGCACAGCTTCCATTAGCGGTGTTTATTGAAATCACCGGGGTCGGTGTTGGTGCGGGAGACACATGCCAGGGAAGAATAGCCCATCCATCACGCAATTACGTTGCGCGCACACACCCTCGAAAGCGTTCACGCAAACGCACACACAAGCCTTGAAACATTAACAAGGGTGCAAAACCTGATTAGGCCAATGCATCCCATTGATTAGGTTAACGGAAGTACCTCTTATAAATGGTGAGGCAGTGTTAACAAGGTCTAGCAGACAAATAGACTTCCATTAAGACACCCCTCAGTATTGGCCTAAATACATATAGGAAAAAAATAAAGTCATCGACACACAATTATCTTGGGTAGATGAATGCTAATGGCTTGAAGACTAAAAAGCATACTGGAAGAGGATATCCGTGTGATGGATTCCATGCCAAGCTGTTGCTGAAATATAGCGGGTGATGGCCGTGCCATTAAGACTGAAGGCGAGAAAGAGAACTGGCCTTAGCACATACAGGATATTAACAGTGCCTGTGGGCGCAGTGATGGAAGGGCAGCTCAAAAGACTGGCAGCTAATAAAGTCGACGGCCGGAGGAGTGTGTGTAGACTGCATGTGTGCCTCTTTGTGTCGGTACACATTCATCTGAGGTGATGTTTTTGCTCTTAAACTACCCCCGCGTCTTTGTTTGCAGTTGCGCGTGAGGCCCTCTTTGCTGTTGCCTGCGTGGGTGTATGTTTACTACTAAGGTGTAGTCCTGCGGCCCCCATGTGAGCAGTAAGGCATTATTAAAGTGCTTCCCTTGAAGCTGCGAACCCGTGTTCCTATCTTGGCTGCAGCCCCGCGGGGGACACCCGGGCTGCTCTTTGTCACTCCGGCCGTCACAGGGATTACTTGGCGAAGAGGTTGACAGGAAGTGCTGATGGTGACACCCTACTACTGCACTTACCTCAGAGCTGTTGTGTTTAAAACTGAGGGGAAAAAATGATCTTTTCCTCCCACTTCCTGAGGCATGCACTGTACCCGTTCACATGATGATTAAGGATTTATTATTATTGCGTATTGTCTTTTGTTAAATTTGTGCTGGTGTGCTCTGCAGCTGATAATCGCCCAAGTGGCAAGAGCCCAGTGGGGACAGTGCAGGAGCCACCCTCCAAATTACCAGGTAAGAAAGGCCCTTTTTGTATTTCATCTGCAATGACTTTTTGTATAACTTCAATTCATTAGTATTTTTTTATCTTACAGTATGTATAAGAATAATAAATATCCTCTGTTATCTGTACTTATTATTTTGTGTCAATAATTTCACACCTGGCTCTTCCTCCCTGTACAGTTTTGTGCTTAATCAGCACTATAAAGTATTTTAATATTGATTATTTTCTGTATATTATATTGATTGGTTAGTCAGTTTTCAGTCTGTGTCCTTCAAAAATTGAAGTAGTATTTATGAAAGTCAAAAGAACAAGAAGATAACTTCTCTGCTTCCTCCATCCTCGCCCTTTGCTCTTTGCCATGCCTCTCCTCCCTCTTTCAGTCCCTGGAGGTGTATTTGCGAAGAACTCCCTGTGGAGGGGCTCCTATGAGTACCTGGGGAAGAAGCAGCCGGCCATGCTCAGCATCACTGCCTTTGAACCATTTAGCAACCGGGTTAACGGGACACTCATCGACCACAGCGGCGTGGAACTCAAGCTGGCCGGTAGGTATTTCATAAAGCGAAGCCGCAGTCAAGACCTTCAACAAAACCCTCACGCGCACAAACCCCTCCTGCATGACTCGCTTTTATTTGACATCATGTTCCAACAGTATGAGAACCCCCCCCCCTTCCTTGGGCTTTATCCAAACAGACAGCTGTCAGACAAACTCAAGGGAGGTCAAGGAGCGAGAAACGAATGCAGTCAATGCACAGAGTCGATCAGTGCTGCTCTTACAGAACAGCAGACGTTTTATTTTCATTTTTTTTTCCCCGTGGCATAATCACTGTGCAGCTGTGATCATTAAGACGCAAATTCTCACCAGTAACGGATTGGACACTTTGCTCCTCCGTACCTGGGCGCTATCAATCACACTGTCATAAAAATTAGTATCCGCAGCACCGGACGAGTGCCTGACTGTCCGCTGAAAGAAATGTTGCTGATTCACACTTATACATTGTTGCTGTGGCTGCACAGTAAACAGGTTAAATTTCTTTGTTGTAAAAATGCTCCATGAGCACGGCCACTGCAGTTTACATTCACATCCATGCAGTCACCAGTGAACCAAACCTGCAGCTGATTCAAATGCAGACATGCATTCAAAGTTCTTATTTGTCTTCTGGGATAGTCTCATAAGCAAAATGCTAAGCAAACGGGACAGAGCCACAACATGAAATGCAGTGTTTGCTCACAGATTTGTAGTTATGTACAGCAGTTGCGACTTAAGTTGTAATTGAGCTTCAGTCACGACTTCAGTTAATACCAAAGAAGGGCTTTGAGACACAGAGGAGGGAGTCGACAACATCATCAGAGGATGAGTCAGATTCAGCTTTTAAATTCCTACTGTAAAAGTCTCAGTCAGTTTGGACACCCCTAGGCTAAATACTTAGAACTTTATGTTGATGTGAAGTGAAAAGAAGTAAAAAAAAAAAAATTCTCAGAACAAACTTTTAATTTCATCCTTCCACAGCACTCGTTTCCAAAATGACTCATCAAGATGTTGCTTCGTGTTGAGGTCGTGGTTAAAGTTTTCTGATGATCAGTCCCTGTTTGTGCATCACAGCGGACCAGTGCACCATCACTCCTGTGTCAGCGAGACTGGGCTGGCTGGGGTTTTGCTTCACCTTTCTGCCCCGCAGATGTGCAGTTTTATCTGAGATGTTTTTGAAGTGCTTTGATATCTTTTTATAGCCCCCGCTGCTTTGTGTCATCGATCGGCCTCATTTCAGATCCACATTCAGTTGATTAAAGGAGCCCGTGGTTGTTTAGTGTTGTCCCAGGGTTTGTTAGAATCATCACCTCTGGAAAAGCCATCAGCTGACCTTTGCTAATGCCAAGTCTTGACCTGCTTTCCCAGTCCTTACGAGTCATTAAAGGACTACTGAGTTAATGATGTGTTTTACAAATAAGTAGGATTAAGTATGTTGATTAAGAGTGAGTCGGGGGGGTTGTTGCTTATATTGTGATATTTCTTCATGCCTGACATGATGTCAATCCTTAACATAGCAAAGTGCTCCAACTTTTCTACATGCCACAATTACTGTTTTAATTTGACTTTTCATGAAATTAATAGCACCACAGCCATTAGAGTTAAAGAAACGTGCATTATTTTCTGTCTGTCTGCTGAAGGAATTGACTTCTGTTCACTTCAAAAATCAGCAAAATTCTGCATGCAACTGTATCTGTATCACATTACCCTTTCAGGTGGTTTTAGTGGGGCCACTAAAATAACTGTAAACCTGTTTATCTCGTAGGGACGTACAAGAGGGAGGAGGCCCAGCTGCTGCTGCAGGTCCACCAGATCAGAGGCCCTGTGGAGATCTTCGTCAACAAGTTCAAAATAGATAACTGGGCCCTGGATGGACACGTAAGTTCCACGCTCGGGTTCTGTACAACGCCTCCCTTTGTGACTGCGAAGATGTAACAACCCACGAACACACACATGTACATAGTGAAATATGCGCAGGCACACATACACGCTAACCTTGTCACCCTGGGGAGATGGAGGGCCCACCGAGAGTTTTCTCTTTAATTAAAACGTCAGTTAAATCATTGCCTGGTAATCAGGACTCGACAGACCCCCTCCACTCCTCTCCCCCATATTATCAACCAACCTCAGGCACCTCTAATGCACACACACACACACACGCACTCAACAGATGAAACCAAAAAAAAATCAGGTCACAGTATATGTGTGCCACCGCGCACAGGATGCAGTGCTTACGCACGAACGTGCGAAGTGGAGCGTTCCTCTCGTGTAACATGCTTGCTGAGTGTGTTTGTGTTTGTGCACTTCAGCAGCCATAAGAGTGTCTCTCCGCTCTTCTGACATGATCTTTCATTTTCTGCGTGCACCAGCTGCTGACACTTTGATGATACACTCCTTTGTAAAGCCTGGATATGACACATTAAGTGTCTGTCTTCCATCTCGCTCTCTCCCTAGGTGTCCTACATCTCCTCATCCAACTCCTTTGTGTACCAGGGATTTGTCAGAGGAAAAGGCTTTGGCCAATTTGGTCTCCAGAGACTGGGTGAGTGAGCTGTCCGTTTGCTTGTAGAAACCGCTGTGACCAAGTGGTCTCCTGGGAGAAGACTGTATGCGCCTGTTGCTTTTTATTTCCCCCCTCAGGATTTCTGTCACTGAAATCTTTCACTTAAAACATACAGTCCAGGCCATAAGTTTTTGGACAGCAGCACTTTTTTTCGCTCTCCGGCCTCTGTTCTTCACTGCATTATCTTTGAAATAGAATAATGGATATGACAAGTGTAAGTGCCAAGTCTCAGCTTTAAGTGGAGCAGGTTTACGTCAATGCAGAAAGAAGTGTGTGTGAGATACAGCGTTTTTAACACGCAGTTCCCAAAGTTTAGGGGTTTGGTTTAAAGTCTGAAAATGTACCTTATGTCATTTCAAAAGGATTCTGCTGCAGCACAGAGCCCGAAGAACGAAAGCCAAAAAGTGTCACCGTGCAAACGCTCACTGCCTGGACTGTACGCAGTTACCCTGAGCAGAGCTGCAAGTGCTGTCACAGCATGTAGTATACTGTGTTGGATTTGTCATTCGTTTACTTTTGCAAATGGGAAAACACCTCTGGAGGATGCTGCTGGGAACCCAGCAAAAAGAGGCGAAGCGCAGTTCACAGATGTGATTAATAGTCAGAAAATGAAATCCACGCTCACACACAACACAGCGACAGAAGCTTCCCTTAGAGAGATGGTGGGTTGCCGCATCAAGTAACCCCCGCATCACGCCGTTTTGATGGAGTAAATATCATCCATTCTTTGGTTCTTTCGGCGGCTTCAGCTCTGCTGTCACAGGTACAGAACATTTTATTCAGAGTGCTGCAGTGATCCATATATTCTGCTTCATGTTTGTGACCCAGAAATCCCACCCACGTGATCCTCCTCACTCCGATGCCATTGCTCCACTATGTATGCAGCATACCCTGGCTGCGGCTGCCGTGTGTGTGTGCGCGTCTCTGTACGACTTTTATTACTGCGCTTTCCCCGTGGTTTGATGCACCTGCAGCTGCAGCACGCTCCCCGCTCCTCTGTGTGAATGTAACAAAGCACAGATGGAAGAGAGACATGGAGTATATTGATGTACATTTAAAACATATGCTGGAATTTTGGCAAATGCTCAACTATTTGAAATAAAGGGGGGGGGGGTTCTTCTTATTCTTCTTGTTTGATTTTCATTGGTTTACTGCTGCCATCCACTGTTATGATCCACTTCAAAAGGTCCATGGTATAATATGTGTGAACAGAGAAAATACATGAATTAATCTATTTAAAACATTAATCAAATCATCATCATAAACGGTATGTCTTTTCTATTCTAGGCTTTTCAGACAAACCTACCATAAATTAGACTCACTCACTAGAATCTCACTTCTGAGCAGATACACGTGATTGCAGAGCACTCTTCATCAGCGCACCAGTGGTGGTTAATTTAAAAAAAAGAAGCCCTTTTTGAGGTAGCCTTGACAGCCTGGGTACCTGCTGCACACTCTGGTCAGAAAAGGGAGGTAAACAGGAACTCTGTGAGTCAGAGTTGGATTGAAAATGTAGAGCCTCAAGGTTCAGATTCTTTACTTCCTCAGATGTGACACTGACCTCAGTTTATCTAATCAGTGTAAACAGCGGTGGATAATGCAACCGCTTTTACAATTTTCTTTTTGCAGATGCTCGTGACGGGGATGAATTTCACAGGCACTGGGCAGCTTTTTAAAAAAAGAAAAACAAAATGAGCGAAACCCAGGTCAGACTCGCTCACACACAGATGTGGAGGTGCAGATCTGCCACCAGCAGGAATTTTGGAAATGGAGCATAAAGGTCTGCGGCATTAACGCAGATTTAATGTGTGTTTGCGAGTGGAAAGCAGATGTGAAAAATCTACTGTAATGAGAGAGGTGCTTGAACAGCAGGTGAAGAACCCCCCCACCACCACCATCACCACCACCACCCTGCCACAGCACACTGATTGAGCAAACAGCTCTTTATTATTGTAGAGGACCGGGGCCAGCACCAGGGAATTCACGTGTATGTGTGTTTGAGGAAAAACTGATATGAACGTGGGAGGTGGGTTGGACTTCTTGGAAAATAATCCCGCGCAGCCTGTCACCCCCCTTTTTTTTGGTGTGTGTGTGTGTGGTTCATTTTAACTCGACGGTGGTGTAACGGCGAGTGTGTTCGTGCATCTGTGTGCTCCAGCTCATCCGGCAGGGGGTTGATTGGCAAACACCACAAAACCCACTAATTGAATTTCTTCTTGTTTGTCAGTCGTCCTTTATTGGAGGCTTTTTTGGCACTCTGCGGCATACAGGTGGGCTGTCACTCCTCCGCTGCTGCTGCTGCTGCTGCTGCTGATGCAGACACACACCTCCATGAATTACAGAACGAACCCGAAATGAGTTAATAGCTGCCGGCTTTTGATGTCAGTAATTAAGAGTCGTTGTTGGGATAATGGAACTTGATGTTCCCAGGGGGGGAAAATAAAATAAAATGAAACAAAAATTCCCTTTTGTGCAAATGGAGCACTCCTGGCAGCTCTCCTCAGCCATAGCTGTTTATTTTATTTCACTGTTTTTCTGCTCATTGTCCTAAACATTTATCAAGTTTTTTGGTGGAAAGGAACCGCTTCACTTTTGTGCCCTTGTTCATTTTGTTAGTATTAATTGTGTTATTCATAGGGCTTGATTATAAAAATCTGCTGCCGGAGGGCCTGATGTCTTCTGTCTTTCTTCCTCCAGAGAGTTTAGATCCCGGCAGAGAGAACCCAGGCTACAACTTTGCCTCCAACAGCAGTTCAGTGGCAGCAGCCATTCTAGTGCCTTTTATAGCCATGATCATCGCAGGCTTCGCTCTGTACCTCTACAAACACAGGTAAGGCTCACCTCGTCGACATACATTTCACACTGCTCCATCACACCCTCCAAAACACTTCGACTGGACATGGATCTTTTCAATGCATAAGGGCATATACTGACCTCAACGTGAGGAACTCGTCACCTGCGATATAGAGCGAATTTCCTCTTCCTGCCAAGAAAAATCATAGGGGATTGAAGTAGTAATGAGCCAATGAGTTATTCCCTGAAGAATTGGGGGACACGAGCATGTATACTAGCATGCATAGGATATTGCAGGATTTTGGGTAAATTTTAAATTCTGGTGGAGCTCTGCGCTCCCTGAGTGCCCCATAGTTTTTCATTTTATGCCTCATTTTGTTACAGAAGAAGACCCAAAGTCCCTTTCAATGGTTACGTGGGCCACGAGAACACGAATGGGCGAGCTACGTTCGAGAACCCCATGTACGACCGCAACATCCAGCCCACTGACATCATGGCCAGTGAGACAGAGTTCACAGTCAGCACAGTGTGCACAGCTGTATAGCAACTGCTTCCTTCAGAGGTAAGAGTCGCACGCCGCCTGGGCCCACACTTCTCCTTGCAAGCAGGTGAGGCTATCCCCACACGGCTTGCCCGAGCTGATCGCGCACATCCGAGGCGTCTCGAAAACTGCTGAAGCAACAAGACACAGAATCCAGTTTCAAAATAAACCTTTTACACAGTCCCTCAAGAATTTCCTGCAGATAGGAAAAGAAAGTATGTGATTGGATTTCTTCTGCCGCATTTCCTTTGATCAGTATCCCTCATATTAATGAATCTCTTTTGGTTTGTTTAGACTTTATTGAAAAAGATAGGATATGTGTGTTTTATTTTAACACAGTGAATATTTCATTAATGCTTCTGTCTTCTCTTCTTGTGATTTCTTTCACCTTTATCATCCTCATTCCTTCGGTTACCTCTAACCTTTCTTTTTCTTTTGTCTGTTTCCCTGTTTTTTCATACATATTTTCTTCCATGCACTCATCTCCTTGCCTTTCCCCAACCATGACTTGTGCTTACACCCCCGTCTTTTGTTAGATCTTTGCATTCATCCGATTCAGTTAGGGTAGGAGAAGTGCACCACATCTTCGCCTGCCTGCCAGCAGAGGACATCCATAGTTCCTTGTGCAGAGGGCAAGACAAAGATTATTTTATTTGCTGAAATACATCCAAGAAACATCTACAGTGGCGAAGGCTCTTACCCAAAGGAGACATGGGAGAAAGAAAAAAAAAAAGAAACCTTGCGAAGAGAACAGCGACTGTAACAAATGCCAAAAGCAAAATGCTTTTTATAACTTTACATGGTTTCTTGATTGATATTTTGAGGAAACGCTTCCACCTGAAACTGCAGCCGGAGTACCGCTGGAAGCCAAGCTGTGATGACTTTTTTTTCACCGCCCTCCGCCTAAACCCAAAGGGAATTTATTGGTCAACTTTGAGTCAAGAAATTGACCTGTAGCTAACAGAGATATCTGTGCAAGCAAACTGTACGGTGGACAGTCCCTCGTTGGCCTGTGTGAGTGCGAGAGAGACAGTCTGGACTGTTTCGATTCATACTTCTCTCTGTTTTCCGTTTGGCTTTATTTTGTTTTGGGGTTTTTTTGCTTTCTTTCTTATATGCTGCTTGCTTTCTGTGATGAGTAACTGTGAACCTTGCTTTTCCCCCAACTGTCTGCTCCCGAGGCTGTTGAAAGGTTTCACCGGAGAGGCCCCGGGTTTCTGGCTGGCTGGGATAAATTAAAAATTCAGTGAGTTTTGAAGGCCGATGTCGAAGACACACATTCTATCCTCTATCTTTACTTTTTGAGTTTGAATCAGTCCTGTTTGGGGTTTTTTTGTTGTTGTTTTTTCTTGCGAGGGGGTGGGGGGGCAGGGATGCTTCTTCTGTTCTGCTGACATACTGAGGCACCTGTGTCCAGATCAGGGGTCAAAAGGTAGCTCGGACTGCTGACAAAAGCACTTAGTGAAAAATTTATAGAGCGAATTGATGCGTATACGTGAGTGTGCATGTGTGCGTCTGGGGCTGTGTTTCTGTACACATTTGTGGCGGCTTCAATCTACAGTCTGTCCCAAAATATCTCCTGGCTGTTTTGGCCCCAAAGATTCAACCAGAAACTTGACAGATATGATGCTAAATTATGTTCTTTTGTTGTTTTTCCTCATTTATATGTCATTGACTTCAAGAAATGCAAAATGAATCGGGTTCAGGAGCATCACTTCATGTCAAAGTGGATGCTCTGCACACCAATCAATGAGATGTCTGCCCAGAACAAGCATTTGCAACAACGTGCAGATCCTCTGAGCGGACCAAAACTGGAGGTTCAGTCTGGAGCCCCAGCGTTCACCTTCTTTCTTTCAGTTCGGAGCGATTCCTGTGCAAATCACTTTCACGTCCGTGTCTGGGAGAGACTGAAAAGAAAAGTGTGGAAAGACAAAATCCACTGCTCAAACTGATGCCCTGAAATCGCACTGTTAATCAAGATGCAGTGCTGTCAGATTTGCATCACAAAGGCATCGGTTCAAATCAGTGCGTCAGCTGGGTCAAAGTAGTAATTCTATGGATGTTCAAATGCTGATGGACCACATCACACTGTATCTCACTCTTTTCTTTTCTGTTTTTGGGTGGGGGGACTTCATTACCAAAAGTAAGAAGAAAACAAGAGCAACAAGTAGCACACTGTCTTCAGAAGGACTGCAAGTTTGATGTCAAACTCCCTGCTTTTGATTCACCTTTTCAACCCCGAATCCACCTTCACGTGTTTCTTTGGCTCAGAGGTAGCACTGTACTGTAATGTTTCTGAGATCAAGATGCAGTAGGAGCTCCCTAAACTTGGCCGTAGGGAAAACAAAGATCAAAGTGCGGTCATGTTCTAACTCCCTGGAAATGCTCGACTGAAGGCGTTTGAGTCTGAAGAATGGATGAGTCAGTGATGTTTTCCCGCTGGATTATATTCAGGACTTTTCCTCCAAGTTAACTTCTGACAGCTCCATCCCTTTGAAAGAGAGCAGCAGCTTTGTCTTTGCACATCATGGAAATGTTGCAGAGGGCCTCCTCGCAGCTGTGACAGCAGGGGAGTCGCTGCCACACTGATTACTCCCATGCATTCAGCTGGAAATGATAAATATGATATGGGGGGGGGGGTTGCCTCTAATGCTTACTAACGCTCCTCAAATCGGTGGCAAACGGGGAGTGATGTTCAGAAAATGTAGTTTTGAAAGCACAGGGAGGGAGCGGCCATCAAACTGACACAATGGCAGGACTCCACCTTGGCTGGTGAAGAACATGCCTGATGAGGAGAGTGGACTCACAAACCTGAAAGCTCTTATGAACCTTATAGTGTGTGCGTGTGTGCAAAATGTGCATGAGAGAGACAGGAAGCCCACCGGATTTCACACACCCCGCTCCCAGCTATTTACCACTTACCATCCCCGTGTCTGTGTATCCTGCAGATGCTGACTGGGGGTGAATAGTGCACGAATTTCACCGCAGCAAATTGAGACATTACATGCAATTTTGCTTTAATTTAGCCCTGCGTCATTGTCCAACCCATATCGAATCCCGAATCCATCTTTCCATTATTGCTGACAGGACGGACCTTCAATTAAGAGATGTCTGACTCCCAAAAAAGTAGTCCAAAACATCCACGCTGCTTTGATTCTCCATGACTGATTCACCATCATTTTTTGCTGCATATACTTGCCTCCATATACAGATACATATGCTGCACTTACTCATATATATATATATATATATATATATATATATATATGCAGCATAGTGGCGTTCTCAGTCAAAATCAACCTTCAGCGGGTTTTTAATGAAGTCGTTACAATCACCTACAGTATGTACAGCATTTTCCCTCAGAAATTTAGGCTTTTGAAACCAATCACTCTATTGTTCCTTCAATCAGTTTCGCTGTGGGTCGGTAATTGCTTTTACAATTTTATTACTTTTAAAGCTCTCACTTATCTCGACAGCACAGATAGAATATTGCCCCTCGCCTGCTCTGGTCGTGAATTGATGGAAAAGGAAGCGATTGAATTACCCTGGAGATTTCACGGGCAGAGGAGCAGTTGCACTCATATTATCTCGCGAGGCGCCGGTGCTCGGTTCTCATAGTTTGATGCGGCTGTTGCCTCGTGCATTTCATTTATTTTCATTCGGAAATTGCTCCAAATATTTTAGCCGTGCGAACGGCTTCGTTGCATTCCAGTTAGCGTCTGTTAGGGCCACTTGGAAGTGGTCTTGCACCTCCATTGATTTCTCCCACGGCAACGTTTAACATACATTAGGCAACACTTTATTAAACTGTGCTGAGTATTAAACAAACAAATGTGATTAGCTGGTGCAACAGGACACGATGCCCCCCAATCCCAAGATGGAACGGATTCAATTTGACTAGATTTCGACTGGATTTGATCAAACACAATATAGAAGCATATTGTTCACATAACTATGATTGTTTTTATCAATAAGGGCTCAGTTTTAGAAAATTCAGAAATGGTTTTCAAGGGCCAGATTCCTACCAGATACCTTTTGTCCACGTTTATTTCCTCCTCCAGTCTTCATGAAGCACTTTGCTCAATATAGTGCCTTGGTACAAACCCACGATATGACAAACCAGCTCGAGTAGTTTTCTGATTTTTCTTTCTTTTTAAAGAATTAGTAGAGAATCTTCATCATATCTTTCCTAAGATTGGAGGCTTATCATATTTCAACCCGGACACACACTGACTGCTGACACAGGGAGCTCTTTGCATCTCTGCTTTTGATCATGCTTCTCCTAAATGAGCAATGTGCTCATTAGTACTGTATTTTGGTGTGCAAGGATTAATGTCTTGGAGTTCCTGTGCTTGCCTACATGCTTGGCTGTGTGTTTGTGTTGCGTGGATTTGAGAAGTTAAAAAGTCACCTTTTAAACAAAGAAAATTCCCTAAATTCAACCAGATTAGAATTGAGCAAAATTTACAAGAAAAAAATTAAGATTAACTGCTCAATCCATTCTTGATTTTAATTCCACCAGTAAGAAAAGTTTTCTAAGGGAAACAATTCCTATGCTGGTAGTTTTGCAGAAATTAGGACTTTTCACTCAATGGGTGCTACATCAGTGTTGAAATAACTTCTTTTTAACCCATCTGGGTGACTTCAGAAAGTTCTCAAAGAAAGCGCCGTACAGTTACATGAAAATGAGGATCAGTGCGTTCTAGATGGAGCCGCGCTGTAAGAGTTGATAGCAGCCAGCTACTTCCTGGTTGTCTTTGCATATTTTAAGACAGAAACTCGGGCTCATCCTAAGTTCATTTCCGTTATCAGCGAGACACAGCTCGGAGTTCTCTCCTGCTCACCATCTCTTCTATAATGAAACGCGCCACCGCTATGGTCTTTGAGTTCCCATCTAGTTCACTGAATTTCCGGGCAAAAGCTTCCCACTTCTTTTTGCAGATAGAGCTTTCACTTTTCAGCAAAGGCTGCACCCTACCCCCAAGTAAAAAAAAAAAAAACAACAAAAAAACTCCATCAGTCATGATGTATGACATATTTTGCATCAACTATCATTTCTAATCTTCCATCTGTCATTTTCACCGCATAGTGACAGCTGTGACAAAGCCACGCTTCCTGGCGTGTTTTTCAAGCCCATTCAGTGTAATTTGCCTCCACTATTCAGCCCATTTCAGTGTGTCTCATGGACTCTCACATAGGTAGGTGGGTGGGGGGGGGGGGTATTTTTTAAAAGGTTTGGAGCTTGGATGGATTTTATTCTATAAATGGAGATAAGAGTGGACCACTATGATTGACGATCAGATCGCAGGAGTTATTGCTGAAATGCTACTGAATGTATTTCATTTCGCTGAGTGCATCAGAGTTTATCTTTCTACTGTATACTGTGTTCAATATCTGTCATCCCACGGCTGCTCCTCTTTGTTTGTGTGCAGCAAGAATCTGTGTTGCCACTTGCCAGTGCGTGTCAACCTGGGAATAAAAAAACGGAACGTCCATAGGTATAATGCCACAAAAATATTCACAGTGAGCAGCTCTTAATTAGCCGAGGTGTCCAGTCCTGTGTATTTGTCATGGCAACAAAGTTACCACAAGGTCCCCAGTTTTCTTTTTTGGTTTCTCATGATATTTGGTTCATACCAGTCCAGTAGATCTGCGTGAGACTTAAACGCATGACAGCCCACAGCGCCTAAGGGAGATCGACGTGGCCCTTAAACGCCTCAACAAAACAACAACACAGTGAACGGCATAGGTCGAGTGTCGTTGACCTGCTGTACACCAAAAGGGATTCTTGAAAAGCAATGGACAGAAGTGGACTCGAGCAGACTGTGTGGAACCAGAGAGGGAACGTGTCTCTCAGAAAAGAGGATATGTTAATGAATAAAAACCTTTTTTTGTATAGAGATATATTTTTATGAAAATACATTTGTAATATAAAAAGAAAAATGGATTGACATATATGTAAATGTTTTTTTTCTTTTTTCATTATTGTAGTACAAATGCTAGTGGGGAGTATATGAAAAATCTATATATATAAATATATATATATAAATCTATACAAAGGAAAATAGAAACAAGGCTTTTTGTATATGTAAAAAAGTTTGTAAATAAAAGTTTACATACATACTGTACATATGTAAGACCCACCATGGCTTGTCTGCAATATATAAAATGTATTTTATCCGTCTGTATATGATGCTTTGCATTGTGTCTAAGCTTATTCTACTTTCTTGAACTTGAAACTTATTTTGAAGGTTTTGGAATAAAATATAAAACCAACTCTCCATTGTGGGGAATTTATTGGACACAAGTCCTGTATATACATATATATATATGCTTAGCTTGACTAAGGAGGCCTGCCTTTTTATAGCTGCCGTTGTTCTCCGTCTTCCAGCTTCTTAAACTAGGAAGTTTTCAAAAACACAGCGGGAGACACGAAATGAAATTTTTAAAAAGCCTTTAATCTCAGCAGTTGACGTATTAAATAATGCACTGCTGATCTCATCATTAGAGTCATGAAACATCTTGGGCTTCTTTGTATTCCATCATTTAAGGTATTGTATGTTGTGACAGTACGGACATAAAAGAACACCCCCAGGACTTCAGTTGGTTGTCATTTCCACCGCGGCAAAGTTGATCATGGCAGCGGAAAATGCCTTGCAGTCCTTTTTTTATAATAGACTGCTGAGAAAATCTTAGCTTTTATACAGATATGGATAAATGTAACATCTGGTGAGGTGGCTGACGTTTTCTCATAAAATGAGACCATTAAATGGTGAAACAGACATTACTTTATTCTTTTTGCCATATAATCATGGTTTTCCTCTTTGCCTTCGCAGGCTGCACTTGCATGTGAACTGCTTTTCATTTCTTTGATTCAATCATGGACAAAGGCGGGCAGTGTCCTCTCTGTGGAAATGTTGGGAAAAGTTGCACAAACAACCTGTGATTCATACCGGTAGCGCACCCTACATCACACAAAATATTTTAATTCCTACTCCTGCTGGTACAAATAAGTAAGTGTGTGTATGAGTGAGTGAGTGAGTGACTGCGAGCGAGCGCGTGGCTGTGTTTCATCCAAGTATTGGCAAGGTTAGAGCCTTTTCTTGATTGATTAAATCAACAGCCATACACGGGTCATTAGTCACTCCTGTTCTCAACTGGGCTTCCCACAGTGATTAATCAAACTTTGTCAAGTTGCCCTGACCTGCGAGAGTTGTTCCTTCACAGCAGCCGGTTAGCCTTCCATCCTCGAGAGTGGACATTAAAAAAACATTTGAAAAAAATGTCCGTGGTCTCAATGTGTGTCCCAAGTCATTGTGGGGCATTAACTTTATAGCCTCTCTAGCTCACCACCGAATGACAATGCAGATCAGAAAAGAAGCTACTGATGTGGTTTCCAGGCAGATTAATCGCACGTCCCCAGTTTATGAATTCAAGCTGCTCTCCACGACTGCCTCTTCATCAGATCAGAATCTGACTTTGGTCAAATGTACCGTACAGTGGTTTATTATTTGTAAGATCAAGTGGGGTTCTGCGGCATTCCACATTCAAAGTTTCCAACCTGCTTGTTGCCCTGGCTTGCTGATAATCCTCTGTTGCTTCTGTGATTTTCACTGAGTTCTCTGATCAGTTTGCAGTGACTTTAATGTAGTCAGGCTCATTCTGCCCGACCGCAGTCTGACTTGCACATATCAATACCAGCCAGTAGTCAGAAGCCAGTAAAACATCAACACCACTTTTTTCTGCTTTTCTCCACATGGTGCCACCCAAATGTCTCCCTTAGGCCTTCTAATAGCAGCGAGAGACACTCGGAGGGAAAAGACTGGAGGAGAAAAGATTTTCAGAGGTGTTGAAAATTTTTTGAGCAGGGAGATGCGAGACGACAATTAGCTTTGTCACTTTTATCACCGTGCAGAGTCTGACACATCACACGCTGATATCCACACAGTCCACTGCATTGCCTGAGATGACAGGTTCATCCAATTACCCAGGTGTCCAGCGACCATGTTCCTCATGTTGCTTTTTTGTTTTTAATAAAAGGAGCTTATTATGCTGCATTAAAAAGCATGACAGCTCTATTCATTGCAAAAATCATTCAGGACTCAGCAAGCCCCCCCTCAATTTACAATATACAGTATGACCTGTTTACTTGAGTCCCTTCTCAGAGGATGTGTGTGGTTGAGAAATTAAAGATTGAGTTGTTACCCATTTAACAGGCTGATACGGCGTTTAAGCAGACAAATAGGAATGTTTGCTTCTTGTTAAAACTGCTTTTACACTGATAATCCTGTACATGCGTGTTGTGGATATGGATCATTTCCTTATCCACAACATGTAATCGCCCCCTTTTTTGTAAGGAGCATAAAAACACAAAATTAGTTTCCCTTCATTCGCTGATAGCAAGGTCAGAGGGGGCATCTCTTTTGGATCAGTCCACTCAATTTCCCGCTATCCCTTGTTTTACTGTGTCAAGCTGGGATATTCGAGGAGACATCAAAGCATAAGGGTTTACCCTCGCAAATCCCCCCAGCGTGCTGGCCTGGGCCTCGGCTAATATCAGGCAAATCCACCCTCTGCTGTCCCAGAAGACATTGGACCAAGGATGAAGGGATTGACTGATGAGAGGAAGTATATATTTGCTCTGTCAGTTAAATTTGTCAGCAGGGGGCTGGCTTACTTACTGCAGCGATGCACCGTGGGAAGGCTAACTCACTATAATTATGAGTAAATATCAGAGAGCTCAGTCCTTGCTCGTGTTGCTTCAGGCCGAGCTCTCTAATCTGGGATTCATGTGGTCGTCATGAGCCTATAAAGATATTAGGGTGCACGATAATCTATCTTTTTATTAATGCAATTACATACATGGTTTTTTTAAATTGTTTTTGTTATTCTTATCAACATGTGTTCCACACATCTGTGTTTTCTTTACCCTGCTCTTTTGCTGACAGAAAAATGGCAATAGCAATCTCCTCAGCCCGTCTTTGTTCCAAAGAATGCCATGGTTTAATTAATAAAGAAAGCAGAGAAAGAAAGAAAAAGATAGATAATGTGCCTGTGAGTTTAATGATGAGAGAAAACTTCTCATTATGTTAAATAATGAATGAGAGAAAAAATACAATCCCAGCACCATGATAACAGTCAACAGTGAATCTCCAATTACCGCCATCCTTGGCCCACAACAATAGGACAATAACGAAATGGGAGCTGTCATCACTCTGTGGCATAATGGGATAGTGATACTCGAGGCTCACCGGGGAGAAGATGCACAAATGTGGAAGCAGACTTAGAAACAACTCTCTTTCTTATTCTTCCTTTGTGCCTCTCACTCTTTCTCTCCTCCTTTTCAGTCAGCTGGAAGCACACACTAGTGTGACTGTCAAATCAATTCATTAGCACATTTGTGTTACTGTCGGGGCAATTAATGTCAAATCAGCGGGTAATACAGCTGTTGATGAGGCAGTTGAGTGAGATGTTTCTATTTTGATTATGTTGATTTTATGACTTCAACTTCAATACATATTTTCTTTACTTCTCTGTCTTTACTAGACAGATATTTACCATACATTTTCCTTTATAATAGGGTGTCTCCAACTTTGTGTCTTATTTCAAGTCTAATCAGCATTTTAAATGACATTTCATCTGTTCTCAATGTAGTTATGATTCATTGCCAGGTTAATGAGTCATAATCATGTTCAATTCAGTGCCTGTAAATTGGAGGCACTGAAACACACACAAAAATATTTCTCAGTCTGTTACATAACCATTGACAATCAGGGATTAATGCTTTTGTCGCGATTCAAGTCTGTCATGATACTTGATACTTACATGACATGATACTTACAAGTATTGCACTTTTTTCTTGTCCTTAGACAAGAGCAGGTTGAATCATACACACACATCATACGTATTGACAATCATGAGTCAGATTTGCAAAAACAACGCAAATCACAAGCCAGTCAGACCTACATGTATTATAGCTGCATCGAAAACTGGTTCCTAACATTTACAACAGTTTATTTTTAGGTGACATTAAATGGTCCTGCTCATTAAGCTTGTAACATAAGAAATAAAATAAATGCAATCAGGTCAAAATTAATTGAGTACCTGATCTCTACTCAGAACAAACCTGGACCATGTTTTAATATACACAAACAAATTATATAGTAGATTCAAATACTAGGTATTGCTGAGGTAGTGCTGTGAGAAAATAAAAAAAAATAAATAAATAAATTTCTATAGATGCCGAAATGAATAAAGCCTCTGAAAACAGGACACAACACTAATGTAAGCCTTTCAGTTAGCATGCAAACCTATGACAACTGACAACTGTTGCTTTATAAATGCATAACGTAGCACGGCTCGAAATGATAAACCATGTTCAGAAATGGCGTATTCTCAAGGCCATGGCAGAGTTTGCATACGGCTTTTGGCATGTCTGTTCCAGCCTTTCCTCCGAGCAGGTACCGTAAAACCCAAAGCAGTGTTCCCCATACATTTAATACTATGTGACGGAGCGGCGCAATATCATCGCTGACTGCCACGCATTCAGGTTTCGTTTGTTTTTAAAGGCATTTTCAGTTCATTCGTCGGCCTGACCGCCCTGCTCCGATCACTCCCTCACACACACACATGGGGCTCAATCGGTATTGACGGTAATTTAGGATTGTCTGTCATTTTTAACTTTCGGCTACTCTGGGCTCACTCGGCCCACCTTTGCTGTTTTCCTGTAACGGATATGACGTCATCGCCACAATAAATAAATAATAATCTGTTGATTCGGAGGTGGGAAAATCTGTTTTTAAAGTCGTCTCATAAAGAACCAATACATCGGCGAATATACGTATTGCAGCTCACTTTGACTGTAATTGGACATTTAAAATGTGTCTGTCCGAGTAGACAGTTGAATATAGCAACCACTCTTTGCTGACAACTTAGCAGTTTGAAATCTGATTTTTTTTCTTTAGAGAAGGATTTCCATGACAACCTGTATTTAACCACTGTTTTCAAACACAACCAACATTCTGTCAAAGGTCTCCCTACAGCTGAAGTGGCCGTGATCTCAATTTTCTGTTGTTAAGTCAGAGAGCTAAGGTGCATTTTGGTGACTCTTCAACTTTGACTTTCAAAACTACAATGCATTTGTATTTTTCTGGACGGTGACATTTATTGAACATTTCTGAGGGGAAACTCCCAAGAATTTCCAAGTGAAATCAACTGTCACACTTGGTAAGTATCATAGGTTTTCCGATTTATCACTATCTCAATTTCTCTTCACAACAGCACTTCATGGGGAAATTTTTGACCATTACTATTACTGTTATTAGTATTAGTTGTAGTATTACTATCATATAGCTTGTACTGTATAAACTTTGTGAATTTGTTTAAAGCCCAGTTTAAACCAAAGATTTGCGATGAGTTAAAACTGTTTTCAAATGTTGTGGGGGGAGTTGCAGCAGTATAAACTGGACCGTGTGAGAATCAGCTGATCATTTCTGAACCCCTCACATACTTATTGTCCTGCAGCAACTAACTCACCAATTAATTAGACCTACCGAAAACCTAGCGGTCAGTTTCATGATGGAACTGAATTTTTTATCCTTCTCATAAAAATATAAAAGACCACTATGGAGCAGTGCGCAGCGCTTTTTGTGCTGTTCCCTCTCCCGTTGTTTGTGATTGATTTATGACAACCTATAACAACCAACGAGAAGCCTATTATGTAATAATAATGGTGTAAGAGAGTTGCTGCTTGTAGCCTCATGTAGTTGCATAGGTGTAAATTGAGGAGGTTTCAGTAGTTGCAAGTTTCAGCTCATCTTGTCGCTAATCTTTCGTTTAAACCCGGCCTTAACACAGAAAATGACTTTCACATTTTACATATCAGTTGTTGATACCAGTGACCCTATGATGCAGAAGTTGTGATAGTGTTACATCATGACTAAGTGTTGTGTCCAAATATGTCTTCTGTTGCTTTCCTCTCAGTTTTGAGCTCACAGCAGCAGTCATGTGATCCCGTGTGAAGTAATGGCTTCAATGATGGCCTCCACTCAACCAGACCAGGAGGAGTAGGTCTACAAGGGGGCCTGTCTCATCTCTGGCTCCTCCGTCTACATGGTTCAGGCTTTCGTGGGGGAAGGCAATTTCGGCACCATTGTTAAATGTACAAGAATGGACAACATGAAGGACGTGGCCATCAAGATGATAAAGAAGCATGGCTCTTATGTTGAGCAGGCAAAAGAAGAGGTACAGATTGTACAGATGATTGTACAGTGGTTGCATCAACCACATTTACACGCATAGGCTCGTCTAAGATCATACATGTGTCAACCTCATGTAAAATGATCTGTCATATATTCCCAGGTGGCTATTCTGTCGAAACTTAAGACACTGGACTCGGACAAATGCAACATTGTCCAATGGTACCAGGATTTCACATACAGAGGACATTTTTGCCTGGAGTTTGAGCATCTGGAAAAAAGTCTCCTTGATTTCATGAAGGATAGACATTTCCAACCTCTCCCTCTGATGGATATCAGACCCATGGTCCAGCAGGCATGTCCTACTGCTTTGCTCTCTGCATTAATCAACACTCTGAAAATAGATACTGGTGGAATATTGTTGACGTTATTATTAAATGGATAACTTCAATGATGTTTTAGCTCGCCAATGCGCTCCATCACTTGAAGAGTGTTGGCATCATACATGCAGATCTCAAGCTGCCAAATGTGATGCTGGTCAACCACGCTCAGCAGCCCTACATACTCAAAGTGATTGATTTCGGCATGGCCTGTACTGTGGCAGATGTGAGGGTGGGTGCAACCCTCCAGACCTGTTCATATCGGTGAGTAACTGGCACATTAAACAAACCCTTGCTGGTGTATTGGTGGCTGACAAAGTGGGCCTCCTAAGAATATGAACAATCCCTCCTCATCCATTCACACAAATCACCAATGTCTTTTTGAATGGTTTTAACTACAGAAGTAGTAGAAGTCATAGTACTGAGAGCTGTGAATAATAAGGATTTCTGTCAAAGTTTTGGAAATGATCTTAATGGCTAATGTGATTTTGGTTGATTGTCCTCTGTCAGAGCTCCAGAGATTATTTTGGGGCTTCCTTACACAGAAGCTATAGATATGTGGTCTCTGGGCTGCATGGCTGCTTTTATGTACCTTGGCACTCAACTGTACCCCGGCAGGTGTGAATATGATGTGGTAAGTACTCTTTGAAATTTACTCATAAGTATCTTTTTATATCTTATTGAAATAGTTTCGTCTTAAACTTTAGTGTATACCATGATACGCTCATTATATAGAAACAAATCAGTGAAAAATCACTGAAAGCCCTCTATCTGTTGTATTTTCAGATGAGGTACATACAAGACACTCATGGTCAGCCACGGGACCACATGCTCAGCTTTGGGTTTCAACTTGCCGTTTTTTCCACAGAGTCTATTTCCCCAACTGTCTCTGGATGCTCAAGGTACATATCCAGAACCACCTGATGGATTCAAATTAACCTTCCTCTTTCTAACATTCTGCCATGTCATAAAATATATGGTCCTGCATGTCAGTCTGTCCAAGTTTTGGTGTAGGCAGAATCTCATTGCCAACAAATACTCTCTCTAATCAGTCACATGAGCAGTTCCAAAAAGAGACAGGGATTGAGCCAGTGGAGACCCGGAGGTATAAATGTAAGTCTCTGGATGCCCTCTTTCATGTAAGTGCTCTTTTTGTTAATTCACTGTAAGAAAAAAAAAAAATCTGAAGATGAACCTATTTCTTAAGCATTGATAAAACCCACTTGAATATCTCCAGGAGGGGGGGTTATCCACTCCTGGGGGTAAATGAAGATGCCCATGACTTCTGCTACAATTTTTTGTTTATTTCATGTTTTAGATTAGGTCCATCAATCCTGAAAATGTAGCAGATAAGGTTGCAGAAATGACGGATATGTTTATGTTTGTGGACATGCTAAGGGGAATGCTTCAGATGGATCCTGTCAAACGCCTTACACCAAGTCAGGTGCTGGAGCATCATTTCACCAGCATGAGTCACATTGCAAGCATGTCCCTCCTCAGCAACCAGTAAGTCAATACTGTGATTGGATGAAAACATACAGTATTTTAAGACTTAAAATACTGTATGTTTTCAGTCATGTTTTCTCAATTAATGTTCCACTTGTTTCATTGTTACGTAGTGTGAAGTCCTGCTTGAGGAAAACTCCAACTACTGACAGTGCGCCCCCTGCAACCAGCACCCGTACCGAGAGTCAGGCTCAGTCTGGACTAAAAAGAAAAGCTGCTGCTGATGAAGGCATACAGCCTAGAAAGGGAACCTGTGATTCCTGGTCAACCAATGACAGAAAGAGGTTCTGGAAAAGCTCTGCAGGTTCGTCCACTGCAAGATACAGTAGACAAAGCCAGGACTATGTCTCAACAAGGGTAAAGGGGACAATGGCTTGTGACAAAGACTCTGGCTACTACGAGAGATCACAGCATGAGAGATGGAGGGACAGAAAAAGGTTTGTGAGCAGATGCTCCTGCAGCAGAACCCTTGATCCTACCAACACTCTACCAACAAATATGATTATCTATGACTGTCTTTGCTACACTGGAGATGGTAACCAACAATCAAGTGTGTAGTATTTATCTGACACACTTGGCTAATACCACATCCAAGCTTCTCTTATAGGGGCCAGCCATATGTGATTTTATGGGGAATGTATTCCTAATGCATCAATAAAAATACCAAATGCCATGGAATGACACTGACTCAGAAATTGAGATGAACAACACTGACCTCACGGCTTACTGCTTATGCAGTGTATCGCTGCCTGTGTTTACTGTTTGTGTGGCAGAAGACATAATTTTCTTCAATATTTGCAGAAGAAAAATGGAGAAAATGACAGATTTATTTAAGTCACACACTTATTATTTTTTTATTTACTATTTTGTTTCCACAATTATAAATGCAAAGTCCTTTTTGACGTTGAAAGGGCTTTGATGTACTTGATGACCAAAAGAGCTGAAAAAATGCAATGACACCTTGTTTCCATTTTCATCATTTGATCCTGTGACCCCATAATTTGTGGTTGAGTTCAGTGCTGGTGTTTTTCCTGACTTAATGAAAATGAAGGCAGCATCCAGGAGAAGTAATCAGCTTTGTGTAGGGTCAATAACATGATCAGATGAGCCCATTGTTAAATCTTGATGAGGATTGCTCAGCACTTGTGCTCCTGCCCTCCTTGGAGTTGGAGAGAGGATAAATTATGAATAAGGCATCCATAAAACATGTACTTATTTATGGAGAATAGGGGTTATTTAAGATAGTTCTAATTAGATTCAGCTGATCCAAGGTATTTTTTTTGGCCAGAAATCCCTGTAGCTAAGATTTAGTTCAGTTATTGTACTGAAAGAAGAGCAGTCGGGAGAGATAAAAAAGTGGCAAAAGAACTGAGTTTGCATGCACAAAACATGTTCAGAGCCATGGCCTTGCTTATTCTCTCTTAAACTAATGATGGATAATATTGGTAAAATTATTTCTTCCTCAGGTTACTGTCTTTCTATCACTAGGATTCTCCACACTCCACTGCTGAAATAATATTACAATAAATTAATATATTATATCAAAGGAATAAAATCTTCGAGCACATTGATGAATGGTTTCAGCAAGACTGTATTGATTTGTTTCTGCATATTTTTGCAGATATTTTGTAGCAAGTTTCATTCAATATATTACCTTATCTCAGTGGCCACACAATAATTTTGAAAATGTATTTTTGCTCTTCCATTTATTGTCCATTTTCACATGGGACAATATATGGATTTTTTTTAAAGAATTACACAGTGTACTCATACAGTACATAAATCTGTAAAGCCATGTGACCAGACTCTGTGGAGTTTCCTTTCTGTCCAAGACTTTGATGGTGAAATGATGAAGGAGAGATCAGATGTTCACTGAGTGAGTACATTTACCATGTTGAACAATCCTCTGAGGAAGGTTGCTCTGGTTTTTACTAAGCCTGGCCCCTACTGCTTATTTGGGACTGAGAATAGACTTTGCACTAGCTGTACCAAACAAACTAAAACCTGATTTTAATTTCACCTTGTCTTATGGGTGTACATTTATGTGAATGTCCACTTCTGTCCCACTCTGCCAGAGAACCAAATTTTTCTTAGCTGATGTTTGCGCTCTCTTCACATGGCCAAACCCACATCAACTGAGCTAGATGTTTGATTTCCCCGTTGCCCTTAAACTGTGATTACGTCTCTCTCTCTTTGCTGTGAGCGCTGGCATCCAAATGTTGACGGTAGATTGAGCCCGGTCTGGAAACTACCGAGGGAGATACTTAACGTTAAAAACAGATTTTGTGGACTACAGTACAAGTAGATCCAATGATGATTTGTTTATTTCCTTGCATTTCTTGCTAAAATTGATGGAGACTTATTGTCGCATCATGTGATGGCAGTGAAGTGATGAGTACATACCTGCTCCATTTAGACACTTCAGAGAGTGCTAGGGGAAATGCAATCACCCTCACTCTCCATAATGAAAAGCCAGATGCTTCTGTGGAGGGGAGGGGCTGGTCAAATAAACACACAACACCAATCCTGCAGGGTACTACGCCCGCCAGATATGGTGCTTTGTTCAGCTCCTCAGGTATTGGTAAAATCAAACTATCAGTCATTCCACTTCAATCTTATTCTGCCAACAGTCAGCCCCAGAGTGGATGAAGCAGCAGCAGCAGCACACCCACTCAAATCCTGCACAAGTGTGAGTGAACACACATTCTCTCACAACATTTCACTGTTATTTTCCTTAATATACAGTAGGTTTGCCAAAGGGGTAGCTAAAAAGGCAGACAGAAATTTCCCCACGGCAGAAATGTATTTCTTTCTCTTTCTACACATGGGCTGTCACTTTTTCTTTGCAAAGCTCTTCAACAGCACTGCTGTGGTTGAGTTACTGCTGAGCAAAGTCCTCCAAACATGCAGATTTCCCTCACAAGCAGGGATTGACCAAGAGTGAAAGCCAGCCCTGTGACATCCTGGTAGACAGAGCTGGTAAGATCCCATGTCATTTTCTCCGTTCTCCATCTGTGCTTACGTGCACTTGTGTACTACACGCAACCTCAGAAGGAGAAAAATCTCAAGGAGTAAGAATGACTGACTTACAGTATTAGTAGACATTATGCATAGAGTAAAGAAATAATCTTAATGAGACTTGTAAAAGTCACAGTTTAATATTAGTGGCATAAAATTAATCTATACCTTATTTTATTATCCTCATGAAATTATTGCAAGCCATCAATCTCTCAGTCTATATACTTCACAGCACCTGAAGAAACACTTAAACCTGATGAGCCAACAGCTGTGCTTTCCAGGGCTTTTATTGTACTGTCTCGTAGTCAGGCAACATGACATCCTTCTGTGATATTGTAATTAAAGCCAGTGGCCAATGGCTGAATCTCAATATGCTTAAAAAGGGATTCACAAACAGAAGGAAGGAAGTTTGCAACAGCTACTCTTTTTTTTAAGAAAACTTTTGCAGAAGTCATCATCAGAAAGTCATCGCCCAGAGCACGATAACATGGCCACTGGCTTTACTACCAACTACACAGAGTTTATATGAAGTGCCAAATGAGCAGTGAAAAGAGAAGAGCAGTTCTCGGAATTGCACTGGCACGTCAAACATAAAGACCAGTAATGCATGATATAATTTGATATGTATAGATGCATAGATTTCTGATCATCTGCCCTCCTTAGGGATTCTGCTACCTCGTTTCCACCCATTTATAAGATAGTGAACCAAAAATAGGCTACAAGCCTTCAGATCAAGATCAAGCTTCACACTGAATCTGTGGTGCATCTTGGTTGAAAGTTAAAACGTTCAGTTTAGTATCCAACAGGAAAAAAAAGTGATCAAACACTTCAAGAGACATAAATGACTGAAATTTGAAAGAAATTTGACATAAGAGTGTTTCAAGTCCTGTCACCTGACACTAAAACTATGCCTATATTTTCTGGCGCATGACTGGAGCTGAGATTTGTAACTGAGAAAACCTAGCTGGTGAGAATATACTGCTAATCAAAATTGCTTCATCATCCCAACGAACCAGAATCTCTCCATCTTTTAACAGGACACAGTGACCTCCAAAATATCTTTTTAATCATTTTCCGGCTTTTCTTTAAAAGACTGTAAACAAAGCTCTGTTTCTTCTTGGCCTCTGGGGTTTATCTTACAAAGCAGCGTAAATGAGTTACATGGATAATTACCCTGAGTAAAACCCCAGACAGCTCTCTCTCTCTCTCTCTATAACTTCAGCCTGTGTTTCAGATGTGGAAAGGTTCTGGGTTTTATTCAGCAAAGTCACACAATGGCAAAGTAATCCCGCTTTGTGAGAGTGCTTGGTTTCTATAGTAACAACATGCACCATGTCTGAACTGTGAACACAAGACATTGTTTCATTCATGCCACTTACTAGCTTTTCTGAGCTTTGGACTGCATCTCCCTGCTGTCTCAAGCGAAAAGCACCACAAAGTGAATGCTCCTCTTTATTTTTTTTCTCAGTGTCCACCCACCTGTGAATGGTTTGGTCATGTCCCCACCCTGCGCCATTTGCTGATGTGGTAATCCTGTCCTTTTGCTCACTGATGAATCTGCTCTCTGTAGGAAGGTCCTCACCATTTACCTTCACTGTTTTAAGAGATGGTTACTGTGAAAACTGAGATTTTGGTTCCTGTGTGGAGGTTTCCCATACACTGCAGTGTAAATGCTGCCCTGTTGTTATTGCTGTGTGAAGCTGTTGATGCCAGAGCAGTGCACTGGTGAAAACATAAACCACAGCAATCGGTTTTGATTTAATGTTTTGGAGAATAGTGATCAAACCTACTGTATGAGCTGTCACTTCTTTTCGAAACAGAAACATGCAGTGTATTCAACCTCGGGGTGATGACCTGAAAGACGTGAAATGCTCCTTGTCCACTGTTGTTCACCCTTCATACTGACACATGCTTGATTTTGTCAACACACTTCCCCTCTCCTTTTCCCATCTTCTCTTTTAATGTGGAGGCCATTGTCGAGGTCCCCTTGTGTCTCCTCCCTCACTCCAATCTCAGGCCTCTGTATTTTTTCATCCTGTCCCCTGAATCCCCAAATGTCTCTCACATTTCTCCCATCCATTCCACCTCCCCACTTTTTTTTTTTTTTTTTTAACCTTTTCACCTCTTAGCTCAACATCTCATCTCAGTTTCCATCCCTGCCACTCTGTGCCACCATCTTATCATCTTTGGCCTGTAGATTAGATTTTCTACCTATTGGGATGCCATAGATGCCAGAGGGGAGCATTTAGATGAATCTGAGATCACTAGCACACACACACACACACACACACACACACACACACACGCATAGATATTGAATGCATGCATTATTCCACACACACAAACCAGTCTTTTTTTTTTAACACACACATACCCTGCCATGGATAGATATGTCGTTCATGTATCACTCTACCGCCTCCAGCCAAACAGCCAAAAAGGCTTGATGTTGTTCATCATCAGGCAAACTAAAAAGTCTTTCTCTCGCTTTCTCTCTTTGTCACACATACACACACACTCACGTATGCTCTCTTTCTTCCTCTGCCATTCCTCTTTCAAATTGTCGCCCGGCACATAAGAGCACCTCAGACAGATTAGAATCAATCACAGTGATGAAACCTGGTTGTAACACCTCCATCAGTGTGGGCATTGTAATTTAACAAAGGAGACACGAATGAGGTTTTTGTACATCCTATTATCTATCTCGCACCGTAACAGCATTACTTTTATCTTGAGTCAAAGTGAGATGGGCAAAAGGCCACACTGAAAAAAAAAATGACACGTCTCTAGCAAGTCTTCAACGGCAGTGTGCCGCAGTAAGAAGCAAATTCCCTCAGAAATTGCTCAAAATTAAATCAGTTAGCTAGCCACAAGTTTTGGCCCCCAGTTCATAATGGCATTCTGAAGGTGTAACTCAACCTCAGGTTGGCTGAAGATGAAGTAGGCCGACACTATGTGAACCAAATGTTTCATTTCACAGTGGAGATTCATTTGGCATGTGTGGCGCTGCTGTGCATGAGTCCATCCCAGCTGCTCTGCAGAGCATCAGAGGGAAGGAGCCACATCAGTCTCTCAGGTGATAGATTGGAAATCAAAGTTTTAATCATACACTCTGAGCTGTTGCCTGGCAACAGGCCTTCCTTTGCTGAACTTGTCTGTTGGCTGAGCAGAAGCAAAGATGAGAACAGGATGACAAGCAAAACTGAGAGAGCATGTCGCTGAACTGCATGACATGTCTGAATGAATGTATTGTAATCAAGTATTGTATAAAAGGATAGAAACAATAGTAATATATTGCATTCAATTACCAAAGTATGATTTGTAATTTTGCTTCTTTGTTACAAAAGAAGTCATCATTTTACTTTTTGAAGCAGAACATCTCAACAGTATTTGCTCTGTTAACAATAGAGACCAGTACTTTAAATTGCTTCTCAGAAACTGCCTAGCAGCAGCACAAGCTGCAAGCAGAGCCCTACATAAATATGCATAGTGCTGCCAACACGTGTCTGTGCATGTCTCTTTGTGTCTATTAAACTAATAATGTGAGCAGCTAACTGTGCACACTTTGCAGTCTGCACACACTTACCCAGTCCATCTATGCAGTAAAAGCACAGATAAGTAACCAGTTAACCTTCAAAAGTGCCGGTAATCAAGCCAAGACTTTTCTCAAACCTTTAGTATATCAGGATCAGTTGTACATGATTTAGCTGTAGCTATTCGTGGTGTTGATTAAATGCATTAATTGTTATTTTACATGTCCTACCCTTTACCAAAGTGGCCCAGCTGTCTCATGATCATTGATCATTATCACTATAGCAACAAGAGAGGTTCAGAAAAAGACATGGCAAAGACATGTTGGAGATGATTTTGGAGGGTTAACTTCATTTCTTGCTTGGTCAGAGAATGAAGATATAGTCTTATTTTTCTTCTGCAGAATTTTTGTCTGAAATGAGGAGAGTCAGCTTCTGAATCAGCTGTCGTGGTGAAACAGGAAACTGATTTTGTCTAATGTCACTGTTGTCCTGCGTGTAGTGGAGGATTTTTGTTAAGTAATAGCCTCTGCATTTTTAGGGCTACTTTACTGGGAAACATTGCTATTCAATCCATTTAAATGGGCAGCTATTGGCACAAATAAAGTCTGAGATCTCGTATGACCTCTGACTTGTCTGTTTTCCTGCTGGCACATCCTGAGTCAGGCGATGTCAATCAATTCACTGGTTGGTCTGTCTGCCTAGCAAAATGTCAGCAAAATACTTGCAAAATTTGGCGTTGGTATTCGTGGTGCTGCGGGCAGTATTCCTAATATTTTCTGGACCAACAATCTGATGCACACAACCTCATGGCCAGATTTCCATGAAATTTGTGGGGAATACATTGTTCCTAAATAATTCATCCTGTTGTTTGAAAGAAGTATTACATGTGATTTTGGCAGTTTGGCATGGAATTTAATAAAGAAAGTAATCCTCAGCAAGTTAACATTTTTTATTTTATTGACCTCAATGTTTTTTTTCACTAGTACCCACAGAACAAATGTTACATTTTTAACCTCCAATCCTGTTTAAGTCTCTAACTATCTTGTCTTCTCCATTCAACTCTTCCATATTGTGTAGTGAATTGGACATTGCTGTCTCTAATGCTTTAGGTGAGGCAATCTTAATTAAAGAACATTTCATACACAATGACAATTTAAGGTGATTTAGACCGAGAACAGAATAATAATAATATTATAATATTATATATAATAATATTCACAAAATGCAACCCCCTCATGACCATAGGACTGGTCAGTAGATCCATTCTAGATAATTGATTTATAATATTTCTCATTGTAAATGATGTAAAAAAAAAAAGATTAGAAAAGAAGGAAAGGAAATAATTTATTGAATTAACAGGCCAATTCATTAGTGAACAGATAATAATGAATAAAATAAACAAATTTAAAAACAACAAACAAACAAGAAAACATTAACAAAATATTGTCCATCCAATTGGTAACCAGTTTAGTGGCTAGAGAATTGATGTAGTGCATTGATATCAGTTTTTTGTTTGTTTGTTTTTGTTTTTTGTTTTTTTTTAAAGTCACTCAGTGACTACCTATTACACTTTTGGCTTCAGCAAAACCAGTTTTTGTGGAAGTTATTTTTGGTCTTTTTTGTGGGTGTTGGGCACCTAAGAACATAGTTCCAATTTTTTATTATCTAACTGGACTTTAGATTCTGTGATATAGTATGATGAGTAATGATGACCCACTCACTAGGCACACCAATCACTGAACAATTCTGAAAACCACGAATTATGTTCAACAGCAACATGTTTGTTCGACTCAGTGACTATGATAGCATTACAGATATGGCTATATGAATGCATATAAATGATCAGGAAATAGTTGCTGCTTGATTAAACATTAAAGAAAGCTGGCAACAATGATTTTTATCTATAAAATATTTATAAACATCACACTACCTGGATTTGCATACAGTGTGCCACTGGTTGTCAAGAAGTACTAGTCCACTGCGGGCCATGGCTGTCATATGTAATATTTTATAAAACCACATTAGCAAGAAACAGAGCAACAATTGGACCTCTGTTGTTCACTTCTAAGTTTAAGCTGTGAAAATTTTTTGTATAAGATTCCTCAAGTCAGCTGGATGATGACAAATCCAGATGGATGTAGCAGCAATACAAAAGGTCAAAGTTCTTCTTAATAATATTTTATTGGCCTTACAGTGAATGACTGAGATTTTTATAGAGTGCTTGCCAGTAATTAGTTTCCAAATGACTATTTGTTATTTTTTGGGTGTCTGATTCATGAATTAGACTATTCGCCTTGGTCCTCTGAGGAAAATAATGGCACTTTCTTTGCACTGAGCCTCGAAATTAAAAGGATAAAGCAGCTTCACTTGAACATCTTTCACTAAACCTCTCAGTAGTCTTACAGTTGCCAAAAGCACATCTTTTTTCTGTCAAATAAATGCTCTAATCATGACAAATAATTCCACATCCATTTACAAAATGTCTTAGTCTGCACTTCATTCAGGAGACTATAGCTTTTCATATGTAAATGTTGGCCGTATGCAGCCAAGAGGATGAACACTGAATCGTCTCCTGATAGATTTAAAAATAGTTTGCTCTGGATGCTCCTTTGCCAACTGTACCCTATTTAGGTTCCTGCACCTAATTTAGCTTAATTTTCTTTCTGTAATATATTTTTCTTCACTTGCAGCAGAAGTTAAGCACTTTGATTGAAGGCTGAGCAGCTAATTGTTAAAGCCTCTTATGTGCTCTGTAAATGGGTTTGTATGGGCACAGATAGACGTCAGAACAGCCCAAATGGACTGCCCACCCCTGCAGTGAACACTTGAGTGGTTTTGACAAGTGAATCACATTGTCTCTGCTGCATTCCATATGCCTCCCAAAATTACAGACAAACGTCTGACAAAAAGCAGTGTTTGCAACAAGTAATCATGGGCATTTTCCACAAAAAATTGACGTTTGCCTTCTCCTTGTCTTTTCATGTTTTCTCTTTTTCTTTTGTCCCCTTTTAGTTGCTACAGATTGGAACAAGACACCAAATTCAACTTCATCTCCTTTAACAACCAAGCAACCAACACCAAAACTCCTATTCTAGGTCTTCCTTAACTACAGCCAGTTACTGTGTTAACTAGTTGTATACTTGCATTTCTTTTGTTGTACTGAAAAGTAAAATTATCTTACATTTAAGGGCTAACTACACTGCAGGCATATCATTGTGCATTGATTGTGTTTTTATTTACCTTACATCCTTTACCGTCCTTGAAGAGTTCAATATCTCTGATGGCTTAAGTGAGGTGTTTTGTCTTGAGACTTATAAGTTTTTAATACAATAATTTAGGTTTTATCCGATCATTTTTGAAAATGTAATATGAAATTGTGTAAACAGGAATGTCTTTTTTATTAAATGAAATATCATAAAATAAATTGATACGATTCTTGCAACACCTCTGGTTGGTATCAAGGAATCCATGGGTGCCACAACATCCAGATCCCTTGTACCACGTATACAGATAATGTTTAATATTTGACTTTTAACCCCTCCATTTTTATGGAGTATTGCACCAAAAAGATGCAAGATGACACAGGCTTGATAAGTTAGACCTGTCATCCACCCCATTTTGTACACACATCCGTCACATCGACAGAAAACTGAAAGGATGGGAAAAGGGCAATAGATGAAAGTGCAGATGCAGCAGCCAGAGTTGACGTCCTCATTCCTTCTCCCCAGTCTGTTTTATTACAGTAGTGTCAGGGCTGAGCCTTCCTAATTGTATTCAAGATCACCATGTCTCCCTTTGATGATACGTGCGATGGGAAACAGAGGGAGAATCAATCACAGGGCATCCAGGCTCTCACTCCGCCGTACAAATTGCAAGCAAGCACACGGAGAAATGTGCATGCACGCATGCACATACACCTTATGTTATTCTTTTTTCTTATCTTCAGTATTCTCTATATCCTCTCTATCCTAATTCTGTCTCAGTCTCACACATGTAATCATGCACACAAATCCACAGCTTTCCCAGTCTCAGCCCTACATGATGAAAGCAAAAAGCCTGAATTGATCTACCTCCCATTTTTTCTAATACACACACACACCGTGTCCATGACTTCTAAGGATATTACATTGGGTTAAATTAATTTCCTGGAGAATGACTTTAACATTAATGACTATAACCTACCCTTAAAACTTGTCTTCACCTTCAAATTTAAGAATTTACATTATAGGCACTTCTTTTTTGTCCTTTTAAGGAAGACTGTGTAAACATATAATTGCAGGTCCCCACAACTCAAGTAATACCTGGACCACACACACACACACACAGTCAGTAAACATGTGTTATGTTGCTTTTGTCAGCGTGAGTCACATTGGAAATGAAGCTGTGCAAATGTGTTTTCATGTCCTGTGTGTGTATGTGTCTGTGTGAGTGTGCATTTGAGTGAGCCGTGTGTCAAATGTGAAGTGTTGTGTTGCCAAGAAAAAAATTTAATGAAGGTGGCCCTGCCAGCAGTAAAGAGGATTCAGTGCAGGGTGGCGGTGCAGATTCAATTAGCTTTGTGGGTGCCATGAAATGGTGATAATACAGGCTGGTAATGTCAACAAGCATCATAGCTTTCTATTTTTTTTCTGGAAAGAGCGGGTCTCATTCCCTCCTCTCTCTGCTATTCTGCACCCAGCATGCTTTGTCCTTCACGTTTGGTGGTAGTTAGGGTCATCCAGGCCGTAAATCGCTGGTAGCAGGACGCGCAGCCAACACCATTCATCAATGTAATTAGCGTTCGGCATACGACCCTGCTGCTACGGACATAGCTGCCTGCTTTCCGACAGGCGACCTCTCCATTCCTCGCTCTCCTTTCCTTTTCTTGCCTTCTCCAGCAAAATGGGCACGTACACCTGTCACAGCCTTCTTCTGCCCTGTTTGATTGTCTCCCTGCAGTAAAACTTTCACTATTTGTGCGTGTGTGGATAAGAAAGAGAAACATGATTTCTGGATCCTAATGGGTGTGTGTGTTTTAGGTTGTTGGAGCAAAGACGGAGCAGGCAGGCCGTGGTATTGTGACATTTGTTCATTTGTCATTTCAGCTGAGTGGTGCAGTAATTACTGCCACCGGGGGCTCGCTCTTGCGTTTGGGGCTCGGCCAGAGAGCAAAGAGCGCTGTCAACAGGAAAACACAAAGGGGGAGTTGGGGAAAATGCAAGGTCCCTGGGGGAACCACTTTGCTCATTGATAATGTTCCCACTGTGCGAAAAGCTTAAGCTGTTGCCAAAATTATAGGTTATTTTTTTTTTTGAATTTATTCAGGTGAAATAGGATCTGCAGTTCTACAGGGTAAAAAGCATTAGACATGCTTTTTCTCAGATGCCCACACAAATCCAAACAGACACAGTACACACAGTAACATGCATAGAATTGCACAAAGATGGAAATCAAGACAAACAACAAGGAAACACAAAGCATCAGAGGATTGGACCGCCATGGCACAGGCACAGAGAATGGTATCTTCCTATGCTCTCCTTCCACAAAGCCTCTTTTGTAAGGCTGCATAATGACACAATGCTCGTTTTCTCATTCATCCATTTCCACCCACGTCCTCATCCATTACGTATCCCTTCTTCTAAGTGGGTGCTTGTTAACTGTCGGGTCTTGGCTGAAGAGGTTACGAGTGTTCCAGCTCTCTACGGTGGAAAAAAGAAGTGGCTTGTTGATTCCCAAGTCGCGCTGGGGTGAGCGTTCAGAATACCAGAATGCCAAGTCCATTAAAGTGAGAAGGGTTCATTTGTCACGGCTTCCACCGGTGTTGCTGTAATGACCAGGTATGTGCGTGATGAATGGCCTGACCTTTTCTTCCCCCTGATAATCAACAGTTCTTGCTAGATTCCCATGCCCTGTACATGCCCACTCCAAGTTCTGAGTGCTGAGTAACTCATATGCATTCCATATGCTGATTGGTCATTAAAACAGGTACCTGGTTTTAAGGGTGTTGCTGATCAGGGTACATTGGTGGCCTGCTTTGAAGTTTGAGTTCCTTCTGAACCATTACTGATGTGATTTAAAACTTTCGTCGGTATCATGTTGTGTCTGTACACTGCAGAAGGACAGCTATTTTTTCAGCAAGCTTTTGAAACACAAGCGAGATCCCATTTTTCACATCAGAGTTCCAACACCAAGGAAGGGGAAATTAGGAAATTACGCTGTTTGACTTATCTGCTGCCCACACTCTGACCTCCACCCAAGCTGAGCTTTGCCTCCCCCGTCACTCCATCACCAACTTGTGTCATGTATGGATTTGCGATGAATGGCCACTGTGGATGACTTACAATGGTGGTTGAGGCAATCAATGCACATTATGGAGTAAGTTATGCTGTCATTACAGGGGTGGAAAAGAGATGTCACACAAAAGAGGATGAAATATATTAGAATATTTGGTAGATGAAGAGGCAAGATGAGAGCTCGTCAGAAATAGAAGGTGGAAAAGTAAACAGCAGTGTTGAGGCTCACACACGGGGGCTGTGCAAAGTTAGAAGGCTGCCGTTCTTTCCTGCAGGCACTGTGCTCTGCCGTGTTCCTCTTTAAGTCTGTCATTCCAGATGATTGAGCCGTGAGCAAAACACACTGAGGATTATGTCCCATGTTCGATGGTAAATGGGCAGAGAACGGCAGAAATCAGCATGTGCACTGGCTGATTGGCAAGTTCGCCATCATCCCGGGAATAAAAGTACCTGGCAACAGCACAAAAATGAACGATATCAAAGAGCAGCACCAGGGAAAGAGTGTCTGTCCATGTGATAAGGCTCTTCTGGAGACAGTGGAAATCATGAGGACATAATCGAGTCGCTCCTTATCTTTGCATTTCATTGTACTCTGTCTAACCTCTGTCATGCTGACACCGTGCTGAGCTTCATGTCTGTCCAACCTGCTCTGCTTATGTAATTTTAGTGCTGTAAAGTCAAGTGGCAGAAAAAACGCGCTGACTGGCTTGGTTATGATAGGACCAGAAGGGAAAATTGAAAACGCAGAAATAGGACAATGGAAGATGTACACAAAGCTTAGATTCTCTTCCCATCCTAGAGGAGTAAAAAGAGCTGACTGAAAACCCATTTTTCAGGCATTCCATGCACAGAGAGGAAAAACCATTTGCATTTCATTTCGATAATATCTTGAAAGCTTTTCCCATACTGACTTATGCCTAGGCACTCATAAATAATTAAATCATTACACTAATGACTTCAAATACTTCAAATAGCATTCATATTTTTTGTACTCATTTTACGAATAATTGGAATAGAGCATGATTCCTTTTTTTGTTGTTTTTGAAGGGAACTTCAAAAGGACTGTTGCTAAATCTCCACCAACATCAAAACAGACCTGTTAAAATTACAAACAATGCTCATTATTATGGGCAGAGAGCCAGGAAATGGCATGACTTTGCAGCATGCTTTCCAAATGACATTTATTCCAGCTCTGCAAAGCGCTGTGAAGTGAATAGCTAACTAGCATAGATCCAATTTCAGACATGGTGGTACTTCTTCCTGCATCAACCCTCTTCCAGCCTCCTTCAAACACACACACATGCATACCTTCTCACACATATGATACAGCAGACCAGGCGACCTGCAGAATTGTTTCCCAGTGTCAGTTGAGAGCACGAAATGGGGGGGTCAGAAACATACATACCATTCAAGTAAATGTTTTTCTAAAGCAATAACCAACACTTTGGCCTCAAGGGGGCATTCTTATTATTTCTCTAAAGGTAATGACTCATGGAAGACCTCTCAGGTCAGTAAGTAATCATGAGAAACATGATAAGTTAATTATTCACAGATATTTCACCACATCTGATCATTTTTCTGTTCTTTCAGAGACAGAGAATCTGTGCAGGCTGGAAATGTAGCTACTGCAAAGAGCTGGGTTGGTGCATTCTTGTTTTGTTAAACATCTCGACAGGTTTCCTGCATTGTATCTTTTTTTATTGCTGGGAAAGAGGTTGAGTCTTTTTTTTTGTCGTCCCCGCCCCTCCTCCTTTCACTTTTTCTTCTGCCAAAGCAGGCAGAGGTTTGGACGGAGTATCGACTTGCCGCAGGGCACCGACCACACACGCCGACCTCTGCAACCAGTGCGCTACAGACTACCGTGCCAAGCCCTTACCGCCCCACACACAGTCAACCCTCAAGGGGGAGAGAGGGGCTGACTCTCTGGCAACTCTTAGCCTGGCAAGGCAAGGCTGGCACAGGGGGAGAGGGGAGGGTGGAGGCCCAGACAGACCTGGGTGCACCATTTTGCCCATCTGCTGTTTCAAAGCCCATTCTAGCAGACCAGCATATAAATGCGCATCCTCTGTGGTTTGCATTCACCTGTGTGCAGTTTACAAATTCAGAGTTACATATAATGAAACTGGACTGTAGAAGCTGAGAAATACACAAACCAACAGCAGTTTTGTCAATATGACAACAACAGTAGCCCTTTATTAAACAGTAGATATTGATTGGTCAATGTCATTGATTAGTCAGTGAGAGTTACTTCATGTCTACAGCAAAAAATAAAATGCAAAATAATTGATTTGCATATCTACATTACTTGTCAAGAGCTTTTTGGCAGATTTACTTTTCATTTGAAGCATTAAAATCAGATATAATAAAGGGTTGCATATTACAAACCTGAATCACTGCAGGAAGGGTTATTTGTTTGAGAAACTTAACAGTAGGGGGAGCAGGTATTAATCAAAAAGTCATTAAAAGACAGCGGCTCTGAAAGTAAGAAGGAGACATCGGGTGAATACATTTTTTTCTCAAATTTTCTTAAATAAATCTGCTGATTACAATGATAAGTAATTTCATTATTTCAGTTTTATTATCATTATGCCACCATTTGTAAAACAAACCTTCTCAGTTTTCTTTACCCTTAACAGGACCATCATGGCATCTCCATTTAAATACACCCATTAATACACCCGACTATTTCTTGGCCAGACATGCTAACTTTCTGCAGCCGTTTGTCTAGATGACCAGTAAGTAACAGTTCCAATGCAGAACTCCCCATGTAAGCCAAAATTAGTTGTTTTTCCATTCCTGTTTGTGGTTTTATGTTTCCCCTCGGTGAAGGTCTTTGTTCTAGTTCCTTGTGTTTTGTCTGTTTGCTTTTGTTTAAGTTGCACGGCATCAAGCTTTCAGGACCACTTTTGATTGATTGATTGATTGATTGATTGATTGATTGATTGATTAATGTGATTCTTATATAATGGACACATGACCTTAACGACCAACTTGTGACCTTAATCACTTTCCTTTGACATGGTGTGAACAAACATTTGAACTGATGAGGCTTTATAGAAGTGTCAAAACATCTTTAACAGTCCCAATTGCCTTTGACTTCTACTTGAAGATGTTTTCTGACCTGGAGGACTCGAGGATCTCATGCCCCCCCCCCCAAAAAAAAGCATTTACACAATAATTAATACATGTGGACTGCATTAAAATCCAGCCAATTCAAAGAACACTAGGCCATGCATAAAAATCTTTATCTGCTCCCTTGTTTATTCTGCACTGGGACACTTAAGTCATATCTCTATGGTAATAGCAGCATGTGAGCAAAAGCCTTTGGACTGCCACAAGTGAGTCTCAGCTCTCACTGAGATCCAGCGCAGCACTCAGCAAAATAATGGACGGTGCAGAGGGAAAAATAAAACAAAGTAGAATTTGCATTACATGAGTTGTATATTAAATATTCATATGGAGAAGTTTTATGGACCCAGAGCACAGCTGCTGTGATGGGATTTGCTTAAGGGTGAGATGAGGGGAAGGGAATAGGGTTTACATGTGCTAGCTTCTCTCTCATGTAATGCATTTTCATAAAAAATCTATTATGGTGTCTTATTATCTACCAAAGGTACGTTCAATGCATAAATGAGCATTTAAAACATGAAGTGCCAGGGTTCAATTGCCCTTGTTCCATTGGTGACGGTGGAGAATTACTCCGCAATACTGTATCAGCTCTGCCCCCCCACACACACACACACACACACCGAGAGACATTTACATGCTGGTCACTGAAGTAAAGGCTGACACAGGAATAAAATGCTTCATGTTTGAGAACGTTTAAATGTAACAATGACTCAATGGGCTTTCAAATAGCTGTTAACCTGCTGGCATACCATAAAACGCTTTTGCAGAGAATGTCTCTGGTGCCTTTTAAATGCAGCCAGTGGGAACATCACGGCACACCATAAAACTGTGAGATACTTGCTGAATCATTAGACCATCTATTAGTTTAATTAATGTATTGTAATACCACCACTGTGAAGCTTGGTGTCTGCAGTTCAGATTATAATCCATCAAATAGCAAAAGTGTGCTCAATTTCTAAATGTACATTTACTAAATTACAGTTTAGGACAGTGTTTCCAAAAGAGACTAAGTGAGGAAGCTCTGAAATTCTATCAAACAGGAGTGAATGAAATTTCATAGCCTAATAAATGTACAAGAACTGCCTCAACTAATAAAATTAATATTGAGTGTTAGAAATGTAAAGGCTAAAGGTTTATGTAGATTATTTATCACAGAAAAAAGGTTTTCACTTGACAACAACAGCAAATAACACTTCCAAAAAAGTCTGAGTTCCTGAGTCTAATTTGTGATATGGCACTGATGCATGTTGCTTTGCTAAGAACAATGAAGCTTTTTTCACAATAACTTTTAACATCTATTAAATCACTTTGCAAAAATGAGAAAGGAGCCGCTTGGTTACTGTCAGTGTAATTTTTTATCACTTCCCTTTAATTCTCAGCAGAGCGATACTTGCACAGTGACAGCTTGTATTTGGGAAGCAAATTCCTCTTGTAACAGGACATAAAAGCAATAAAACTAAACAACAATAGAGCATATAACCAGCATATTTCAAAACAAAGGCTATTTTAGATCAAATGAGCACCAATAATTTCACAATACAGCACAGGCAAAATGACTGTGAGCTAGTATAGTCCAATGTATAGTGTCTATTTTTTTTTTACATAATCCTCACACATAAACATTAGGAAGCTTAAAAAGCCTTTAATACAACAAATATTTTCTCCTATAATAATTATCTTTGCTCCACAGGCCACAATAACTTTTTGTGCCTGTGTGAAAGTGTGTGTAGAAATGCATGTGTGTGTAAGTGATGCCTCCCCGTTCGGCAGCAGGTGTGTTTTAACAAGCTAATCAAACTGTGTCCACCTGTTTTTAATATAAGGGAGACGTTTTTGATAGACCTGTGAGCAGGTGGTAAAGGTCAAGGATTACACTCAGCAACTGTAGAACACATGGCCACTGCATGCAGGACGGAGACAACCTCACATGCGCAGGTATGCACAAGCACAGACACACACTTTATATTTGTTCCACATTACGCTGTAGTCCAGCAGGTTCGGGGGAAATGTGATGAGCGAGCTGCTGCTTTGGGAATGCTTATTACGCTTCTGTCAATAACTGGCTTTCCATCCAGGTATTTTGATCCAATATATGAATTGAATTATAGGAGGGCTGAACGAAAAAGGCAAATCTGATCAAATTATCACAAAAGAAAGTTTTTCAGTTTGCTTGGACGAAACATGATTTTGGCAGTTGCATTAGGAAGACATTTGGTGAATTAATATTCATGTAGAATAGTTCATCATGACCTTGGCATTCGGTTGTGCTGTCAGATGTTCAAAAGTTTCAGTCTTCATAATTGTGCTGGCCTTTGGGCTGTGCTTTTTAATATAAATATAAACATATGACATTGAAGAGTCATGAAATTATCCATCAGTTATGGAAGAACATCTTTTCTACTCAAGTGATGTATTTTTTTTGTCCTCTGTTTAATGGGTTTTTTTTATTTGCAACACTAACTTAAAACATTGCTCAGAAATGTTGGATTGGCTGCATGTAGTCGCGCATGGCTACTTGTGCATGTGCGTACGTGTACTGGATAGTTTGCATGTGATTATGTGTGTAGGAGAAAACCACAGAGTTTCCCAGCACTTACTTCTGTGCAGCTGCTGTACCGGAACACCTCTTCCTCTTGTCTGCAGTATTGACTCATTCATTTCTTTTGCATTTGTTCCCCCCTTTTTCCTGCCCTCCTCCTTGCCCAACCCATTCTTATTATTTTAATGATGACAGACTTATGCATTGGCCAGGCACATGTAGAGTAATTATGGGGAAATGAACCTGTGGGATGCATGGGCCATTGACCAGCATATTGACTTTGACTGCCACCACAAGCAATTAAACTTAAGCTGCTCGCTGTCTATAAGCCCCCACCTTTCTTTATTACCACCCCCACATGCATGCAAACACACTCAAACTGGATGCAAGGTCGCCAGAGAACAGTTAGTCAGCATGTTATTTGCTAGGGCACCAAACAAACTAACAGGATTTCACTTTCTAAGAATATAACCTAAACATTCCTTGCATGGATAAAGTGTGATTTTTCTCACCTCTCTTCTCTTATTACCTCAAGTGAACGCACAATCTTTTGCCATGCTTGAGACAGCACAGAGGCTGACATGATCTTAGCCCCCCTGCGTGGGCTTCTTAGTCCGCAAACTCTACAGCTGCTCTGACGTGGTTTTATCAGACACTTCTGCCCCATGGCCGGCAGCGAGGCACCGACAACAGGGAAATAATCCATCTGTCGAGCCATCGCTGAGTCACAGAATGCTCATCCAGTGAGATGGATTTAGAGAGCTGTGAGTCTGCAGCTATGGTTGTTCACTTGAATCAGTTTTAGGAGGAGTATTAGCGAGAAGTTAGCTCGAGGGATTGAAAGTTTAATAAAAACAGGGTAAAGAAAGGGACATGTTATACTCATAAAGATGGAATGACTTAACAGAACTTTATGCAGTGCTGTGATTTGTACTCATAGGTGGAATGATTTTGAAAGACGGCTTAACCTGAGAGATTTTTGTATAACAAATGTTTTTCCCTAACTCATTGTAAGTAGCTACAATTCAGTCACACTCTGTCAAGAATGCTCATGATGTCCCAACCCTTTGTCAGGGCCCCTCAAAATATACGATTTTCTCTTCAACTGTAGTTTTTAAATAATATATGCAACATTACAGAGATAGTCTGAAGGTCAGCCAGAATGATCCAAGTGTCTCTGGAAATCCTTCACTTTCAACTCATTCAACTCATTAAGTCATACATAAACACAGATTTGGCATTTGCCTCAGAGAAATTTATTGTTAGCTGTTCCTGCATCTGACCATGGGAGTATTCCAGTATTTTCCACTGGAAGAAGGACTAGTTAACTTCAGACAAGTGGCATGTAGTATGACATTAGCTACTAAAAGGAAAATTGCAAGGATGCAAAGTGTGCACTAATGTTATTAGTGCATGTGTGTAGAGCTGTTTGAAAGAACCCTCTTAAATTAGCATGTGAATGCGTTTGATTAGAAATATTCCCATCACTTGAAGCTGTAAGCCACTTTTCATTTTCCTAATTGGCGCTCAAGATGATGGCGGTGTGTCATTCAGCTTTTCACACTGAGTGGCGGTAAAATTGCTTGTTTTTTGGTGGGTCTCCATTCATGGCTTCTGGGACAGATATGGGGACATTCTCCCTGCTGGATTTCCATGAAAATCTACAATACAAGCAGGAGTAACCCGTAGTATGATTTCTGTATTTACATTTATCAGATTTGACAGATTACAGGAGCTTTGAATTGATAACAGTCCAAAGCTAATGTTCTGTTTTCTTTTTTCATCCATCCAACATAATGATACACACATCATGTGCTGGTACCGTGTTTATGTGTAGGGCTGTGTGGTGGAGTGTGTACTTTTTTGCATTGGTTTCTACGAATGTTTACATTACACAAAGCCTCAGTGGAACTAAATGTGAGTGCAAAGTTGCATATTTTCTGGATTGTGCCCTCCAGCCTTTGCTTTCCCTCTGCGTTCTGAGAGTGACTCAGAGCAGTGGATTAGTGTTGGGTTGACTGTCAAACAAACAGACCCTCTGCTAGACTGGTGCTGTGACTCCAACAGACCTCCTTAGTGTCTCGGGGACTGTGAGCACATATTGACTAAACACCTGTAGGCCAAGGTTTTAACCTTTAACTGACTGCTGAAACTGTGTCTGAGGGGAGAGAATTTTAGGGTCCAGCAACACCTACAGGTCACCTTTCATGTCAGGGCTGCCATTCAACCTATTTAAAACAGTTGTTCATTTTTTCAGTTTTGCAGCCTGATTTTTAATCATTATAGTTCAGTTACAGAAGGGGAAAACAGTTTAAATATTTGCAGTACTTCTTCACCTGGGTGTTTTTCCTGTATTTGTTATTTTACCTTGAATGTTATTCAGTAGAAAATCCCAACAAGAATGGCAGCTTAGTCTTAAATATGTTACAAACAAGACCTGTGGCATGGAAGATAATAAATTCACCCAATGCAGTAAATGGTTCATACAGTCATACCGTACTTTCATATACAGGGGAAACATACTTATACTTTACACATACTGTAAAGGAATTACTGCTGGTTGGATTTTTTTCTGGTTCTCTAGTTAGCAACAGCCTTAACAAGTCAACATTTCAATGTGGCTAACATATCTATTTCTCGGCTGAAGGTAGCATGCATGTCAGGCCTGGGCTAAACTTGCTTTTAATTGATTACCTTGGATTTTCTCTGAAATAGGTTAAATACTCTCCTAAAATGAGTTCCATTAGTCTTTCGCTCACTATTTATATTCTCCCGCTGCTCTCTTATTATCCAGCCGAGATGGTTGTGATTAAATTGCCCTATACTGTACCTCCCTTGCCTCTGCATCTCTCCTTCCCCTTTGGCTTATCCTTTCACTCTCTTTCTCTCCTCAGCTTCATATCCTCCATTGATCAGACACCCAGCATAGCTTGCAACATCACCCCCTCTCTCTCTCTCTCTCTCTCTCCCTCTCTCTCTCTCTCTCTCTCTCTCTCTCTCTCTCTCATGTACTTCTCTAATGATAATACAGTTGCTGTAATGTATTGGTTGGTCGCATCCATGAGTGCAGCACAAGGCTTAGCAGCCTGTACTGATAGCTAAGTGACCAAGGACCTTTACTAATCTGCACTCACCATGGTAATGGCTGATCTGTTTATTGACCCCCCCCACCCAAACTAGCCTTAGAGGTATTATACTTCCTTTTCAAACTTTTTTTGGAAATGGATCATGTTTTTTCAAAGTGCCTCCCTACACTCTGGCCTAACTTCAAGCAAGTCCAACAATCCAATAAAAGCCAATACTGTGAATGTCAACTGACCCTATAGGCATCAGTTTCCAATTTGCCATTGGCAGCACTTTTGAGAGGAATTTCTTTCTGGCTTTTTTCCTTTCCATACCTGGCACAGTTACCAGTGTGAAATTCCCATTCATCATAATAACCAGTGTTGAGTGTCCATTTATCAAGCCCCGAATGCCAGTGCTTTACTGTGGCAGGTTGAGCCAAGGGGATTTACCTTCTAATGACTGTTATAAAACCTTGTACTTATGAGACAAATTAGACAACAACGGAGAGGAAAACAAGATGGCCAGCAACCACCCACCTCCACTTTCCCTGTGGGACTTTTGTCTTAAACAGTATTCCTGACAAGAAAGGAGCTGCTTTTCTGCTGCTGATTACAATTCTCTTTAGCAGCCAGTCTCTGAGAGGACAGGGCCTTGAGAAAAGTTTACAAATCAGCAGGTTTCATATCTCTGTCTCCATTTATTGTATCTCAAATTGACTTTGCATCTCAAAAAAGGCATTCATAGATCTTTGGTTGATATTCTAAGTTTATCATCTATATTCACTGTACAACTTGTCATCTCCAATAGACACATAGTGTTACTCTCCCCCCCGATTCTTTCTCACTTCAGACTTGTGACTGGGGTAATATATTAATGTGATGAGTCTCTGGTGAGACACCTTCACCAGAAGACTAATCTGTAATGCATGCCTGTTTGAGCTTTATGCAAGCCAACATGAATTTGCTCAAAATGTGATTAATACAACCTCTGTATCCCACAAGGTACCGTTTTGATGAATTAACAAATCGGGTGTGAATGTCTCCCATTTAATCACACTGAGAGATGAAACGCTGGACTGATGGGGCAGGCTGGGTGAGTGCATCTGCAGTAATCTTTTTCCATCCATATCCTAGTTAAGATGAGGTGCAAGCGATGACTCGAAACCCCACTTTGGCTTGATAGAAATCCAAATGGTGATCTTCTGGAGAAGATCTGAAGGAACTGGAAATGGTTCAAGCGTCTGCACCAGCTGTTGTAATCTGTTTCCTGTCAAACAGAAGTCTGTGCCTTGTTTGTGCCAACCAGAACTGTATAATTTGTAATCAGTCTGCACCTTTACAAGCAGAGCGGAAAAAGTTAAGTGTGAGAACAGAAATGTATTTTATTATCACAAGAATGCAGTAGCAGTATGCGTTTTTGTGTGTGTGTGTGTGTATGCTCAGGGTATTACTCATGTTTGGGGACTTAAATCTGTTTACACATTGATATTATGGGAACAAAAAAAATCAAGTCACCATCCTTTAAATAACTAATTTTAGTGTAAAACATGTTTTCAGGATGGGATACAATTAGGTTTACATTTAGTTTAAGGTTTTGATTTTGGTTAAGGCAAATAGTAGTGATTGTCAAATTTAGTGTAAGTCTCCAGGAAATAAAGAATGTTCCATGTCAGTAGTCCACAGTGGTGCCAGAAAATGTGACTTGTGTCACATGTGTCCTTACCTTGGCTTGCCATCATACAACCTATACATTAGACTTTTTTTCTGAAAGGGGGAAACTTTGCATTAAGTAAAAATCTTCAGCTAAATCAGCACTCAGTCTTTGACACTGAATAATTCAATGTTGCTGATAATTCTAAGGGTCAAGCCACTTTGATGAGTTATTAATGTAGGGTTGAATCTGCCCACATAAAGCCCAAGAAGGCTTAGAGCAGGGAAAATGTGCTGGTGTCTTGGCTCAGCTGATACTAAATAAATGCTTCTCATAATATTTAGCCCTTCTGTTCCTCCCCAAAGTAAAGCCACATTGTTGTGTTTCTTAAAATGCCTATCTCATCCTCCTGTATCATCCCATCTGTCTGTCTAAGCATGTCAAAAATGTAATCGCTTTAGAGAATAGAACAAGCAGTAGATAGTGAGAGGGGAATTAGACAGGTAGAGAGAGATAGTTCCCCAAAGCCAACACATTCCTTATCTGTCTCCTTTTCACTCAGATTCTCTCTAACAAGCTGTATGTAACTTAAGGTTTTGCGAATAAAATAGTTGCTGCCCCAAGAGTTAGTATGACATCTGACACCCCAATTAGTTTGTGTGTGTGTATGCTCACAGCTGTACTCCTGGTACTCTGTATGCATGGATAAGAACAGCAATGCAAACAGGCTTACCATGCTGTGTCGCAGCGTTGTGTGTGCAGAAGGGGGACAGACCCCCCTTGGTGGATCGACTTCTGTTCAGCAACTGAGTCTAAGATGTGTGGAAACAGCAGGAAACTTGACACATTTTCTCCTTCTTTAGCTTTAGGATATGGTCCTACACAGAGCAATGCAAGCTACAGTGTACATGATGTTATGTACAGTTACCTCTTGCTGGAGAGCCGACTTAATTTGTAATGAGAAGTGATAATGAGTTTAACAGCTGAAGTAATCAAGGATCAGTGTTAAACAGGGATCAATCTTCGGTAGAAATAACATCTCAAGCTATGTGGGGAAAAAAATTACAGAGCTCAAACTCAACTTCAATTTTCTGATTACCACAGGAAGCCTGTTTTATTAAGACTAAATGATCTAAATGAACTTGTTCTTAAAGCTAATTTCCCTGGATAGCTTTAGAAACAAATATTTGCATGTGTCCACATTCTTGTGGACCTGAGTGTTTATCACTGCATGATACATTGCATTTGTTCCTAGATTTCAGAGCAGATTAATAGTAACAATGCATCCATGCTGAGCTGTTTTACCTATGAATATTTTCAATATATTCCTGTATGCAGTTGTATCTGAGGCTGGTTCTGTGCTTTTTCTTAGATGTCTGTGGGTGGAATTAAAGGAGGTTGTGCTTTACTGGCTGCTCACAGTAGATACCTCTCCTAATGCTTGGCTATCTCCCCATACACGATGGGCATTTTTAGTGGCCCTTATCTCTTTATGAAACATGAGGCGCAATGCAGAAGCTTACATTACACACCTCGGATGCTTTGGCTCAGGATAATGCAGGCGTGTGGACGGGGAGGTGGTGGAGTGGGTGTGGGAGGGGCGCTGGGAGCAATAAGAGTAGAGAAATAAAATTATTGACTCCCTGCAGCCAGAGAGCTGAGTCAAATCCAGCGTTGTTGTTTTTGGGGTTTTTTCCCCCGACACTTTCCCCAGAGTGTGAAACAGGGGTGAAGGGTGGGGCGGTGTGTGTGTGTGTGTGTGTGTGTGTGTGTGTGTGACCTGGGGGGGGGTACCTGGATGTGTGGTATCTTTGCAAAATAAAGCGCTAAAGGTCTAAGTATGTGTGCTCCTGTTGTTGATAGCAGTCAGGCTGTGAGGGTAAAGTGCAGGAAAACTGTCCCACAGTACTGTGAAGGATTTAAGGCTGACAGATCAGAAAGCAGCATGTTAGGATACAAGGGCAGCTTATTTTTCTCAACTCTCATCTCTGTGATCCAACCTGCGAAGCCTTTCAGTGTAACAGATTCACCTCCCTTAGTCAGTGCAACAAGGCCTGACCTCATGTCTGGCTGATTTCAATTTTTTTTACCCAGTGCTTTAGACGACACTGTCTCAACCCAAATACGGTTTGTTAAGAGTCAAAAATAAAATCTTTCCAATCTTGTTTTAGAGCAATTAATAGCACAGAGCCTGCACAAGCTGGCCAACAAATTTCTTTCAGCAGCAGATGTGTGTGCTGCATGTTGATATTGTACCGTTTTGTTAAAGTAAATGGCAGGGAATACCCCTTCATCTTTCATGTGGGGTGGGATTAGGTACTTTATTAGTTGGTTTTCAGTGGCTAATTTAATGTCATTTATAGTTTGTCTACTGTTTTGTGAGTCTGCATGACAAATTGTCCCTTTTAAAGACTCTACTTGCAACAACTGAACCTGAATCCTGCATGATTTATGTTTTGTGGAATCTATTTTAGCACCAGGATGTTTTCACTCCTCCCAAATATCAAGTGAAATAATCCATAACACTGAGTGAACTTTTGCATTTATGTATACATGTAGATACAGCTGTATGCCTTTTTTCACACTTGTAGAAGACCAACACTTGTGGTCAAATTTTCCACTAAAAGTGGGGATAATTTTACAGTCTTATCTCAGACTACGATGTGGTCAGCCCACCCCTAATCGCCCCTGGAGCCACTGCAACTCCAGACTGAGAGAAGCCAAATGAGGTAGTAAGCATGGCTCCCTGCCGTCTCCCTTTGGCGGTGCTGTGGATGCAGCTGAGTAGGAGGGTATCCTAGGGCAGACCAGGTCACACTGTGGAATGGACCTGAGCAGCTGACCTGGAAGTGTTTGTCGGTCCCCCAGGAGGGAATGGAAGACTTCACTATGTGCTGCTGTGACTGCCCTGTTGCTGCTTCAGCACTGTCTGAACTGAGCAGGTAGAAAAGGGATGGGTGAGGGAGATGGATGAGTCTCCAGGGTTGCTGACTTCCAGAAAGATTCATTTATTTTCTTTATTATCCATTAAAGTACTGTTCTGTTCAAGTACTGTTCAATAGCAGTGTTTGACATTTATTCATGTATTTGTTAGTTTCTGCCAGTTGTCTCTGGGTGATTTAAAATAAAATGGATTTTTTTAAAAAAACACAAAAAATGAGCTTGAAGGCTTATTTTGTCCTTGAAAGCATTACAAAGAAATCCTTAACTCAAGCTCCAATAACTTTTCTTTTTTCAAAACTTTTAACGACAGTTTGATTGTAGATTCAACACTGTTTTAGCTAAACCTGATATAGATTATGCACTGCAAAATTCGTACTCTATTTCACAGGGAATGTAAACTAGATAGAGAAATACTGCAAATGCGCTACATCTGCAAATTATGCTATTGTTCTCCACTACGATTGTCCCACTCGTAGTACCAAGTACCTAACCTTTGCTTCTTTTTTCACCCAATTGGCAGTTCATGTGGAGCTAGTGATCGATACTGCGCTCGCAACAAGAGGGCAGAAAGTCCAGTAGTGGAGCAGCTTAACAGCTCCACAAAGACCTGGGTGTTTGGGCTGTGAGGCAGGAGATCAATGGTGTAAAATAGGAGAGAATTAACAATGGTAGCAGAGCAAGGGGAGGACAGTCTGCTTTGACCTGGTGTGTGTTGAGACGACAGGCTTCACCCTGTCGCCCTGATAATCGCTCCACTGGAGGGGGATAAAGCTAAGCAGGAATGGTTGTGATAAATGTTGAAAGAGTTCTGTAAGGCAACTGGACTTGAAATTTTCTCAAGTCCAGTTGCAATGATATGTTGTGATAAAGTAAAATCTCCTATGTGTCTGAGCAAAGTAATAGTTGCCAGGGAAAACTGTGAGTTATTATTAGAAGTGTGAAAGTTAAATTACATTAAAAATCTCTCACAGTGAAATGAACAATGTGTTAATTTATGCAGGGGTGGAAAGAGCACTAGAAAACTAAAGAAGGAAACTTGAAAGAAGTAAAAATCAGTTAAAATGTTCATTCCATTGCTAAAAGGAGGAAGAGGGTGAAAAATGTTGTATGGTGATAATATATTATAAAACTATTAAATAAAAGAACATCTTTAGGCTACAAGACATACAAGTTCCCAGGTGAAAACCACCATGAAAGAAAGTATTAAAATCCATTTAGGCACTTTGCAGCTTATAATTACAAGTATACACTCAGTTGTGAGTTTATTAGGTACATCAAGCTCAAACTAATGTAGTCAGTTTGAGCAGCAGTCCAGCAATAAATCCTCCTTTGTGAAGGTTATAATGTTCAGATTTTATTAAAATTGGTTTAGAGAGTTTTTGATTCAACTGTATGATCATTTTGGAGGCTGGAGTTTGTGGTGTTGCTGAGCTGAATTGCACTATGCATTGCATTATTTAGCCTACCATCAGTGATATACTATAAATGTGGTGGACAAAATAATAGAAACACACGGACACCATTGCAGGTGTCCATAGACTTTATGTAGCAATATGAAGCCAACCACTTCTTACAGAAGAAACAGGGAAATATAGAGGGAAACAAACTCCCCAGTGGCTGCAGTCGACAAATACATAAAAAAGACGATGTTGCATGGCAACGCAGTAGTTGTTGATGCTCTCCTCTGTTCAGTGAGTTGCAGCAGTAAGTAATTTTTTGCACTCACCTGTATGAGTGTCACTCTGAGCACTGTACACCGTGAAGTCCTCCACAGTCTGCTATAAATACAACTTCTCTGCCCATTAAGTCTCAATGCAAAATATCACCAGTACGCTCAGCCCGTCAGTGTGCTCCTCCATCCCCCTGACCCTCGGTCAGTGAATGTACAGAACATGCTGCTGCAGCCGCTGATTTGGCTCCTCATTTCTGCGATCTCACGCAGTTATTCATAACTCCATTGGATGGCTTTTGTAACTTGTTACATCCACCCCTGAATTTATGGATAATAATGAAGAAATGTATTCTATAAACAATGACTACAGTGAAATTTGTGTATTTTTTATGGAACAACTGTGTTTTTTCTATCTTATTTAATCTCAAGTAACTTTTGAAGGCTCATCTTTCTCCACAGTCTGATCTGAGTGTCTTTCTTTCCCTCTTTTTTCCCTGCCTCTTCATTAGATTAACATTGATATTCATTAACACCTGATCTACCCTGTGTGCCTGTGCGCCTGGCCTGGCACTGTGCCTCCATAGGAAATCAATGCTGTTTTCGTTCATTCAGTGGGGAGGGCCCACGTCACTTTGCTTCCACATGCAGTAGTGATTAACAGGCTAGGAGAGGATCCACAGTGATCCTTAAGTAAAAGCTGTGACTATGGGCCTTACACATGGATCTAATTATGACTATTCATATCTAAGCAAAAAGAGAAGAGTATTTTAAAGAATAAATGAAGAATTGGACAGCGATGATGACGGGATGAAAAAAGAAAGGGATAATGTATAGCTTATGGATAATCATGTCTGACAACGATCCTCCCCTTCGTTACCGATCAGGTAGAAAAGGGTGAGGACAAGTTGGCAAATTTCCCCAAACTCCACATGGATGCCCTTGAAAGTGACAAATTACCAGGTTAATTGTGTTGAGGTCAAGGCCATTCGGAGGGAATGAGCCACTTTATTTGGAGAGAAAATCCATGAAGAGACTTCATTTCCACTCTACTCATTCTCTGTTCGGATCCAGTGAGGGATGGCCTCGGTCCCTTGGGAAGAATCCTAAACCATCCCAAGTGAGCACGGTGTAGATACAGTATATGACAGACAGGCAAGCCTTGAAATCAAGTTAATCTTCCTCAATTCAGGACCATGATGACAGCATTTCCAAGTCAGCTCTCTCACGGGATAAGATGTATTTTTTCTTTTAAACTATCCACCCCCTGGGATCAATTGCACTTCATTTTCTGGCTGATAGATGAAACAGGGGGCATCTCTACTGAAGAACTATTGAATTCCTGGAACAGCACTCATCCCTAAATCCTGCCACCTGCTTACTCCCTCTCCTCCCTTTAGTCCACCTCTTAGTACCCCAGTGCATTTTTAAATATCTTTTTCATAAATACTGAAGGAAGGCCAAACAAACAATTTGAATTTACATCTTAATAAGTACAAACAAGGTTGAGTAGGGTCAGTGCTGAGCCATAAAGGAGACAAGCGTTAGGGACTTGTTTGGGTTGGTGTGGAGTGTGTGCTGGCAGACTATCAGTGGTGACTATGAGCAGAGATTTTTCTGGGCAGAGGCAAGCAAGTGGGGGTCTGTGTATCTGAAGCAAAGCCAGCTTCAGCCTCTCTGCCATGCTGAGATTAGGGAAGAAGAGGAGGCTTTCATATAACTGACTCTCCCTGTGGCATGACGGCGCAGAGGCTGTGAGAAAAAGGCAGCCTGGCTGGATGGCTGTTTGGATGGATGGGTGAGGGTGGGATTTAAGAAAATAACATGGGAGCGAGTGCACAGGAAGAAAGTGAGAGCGAGATTTTAGTTTTGTCTCTAACTGTACAAGGAGAGGTATGTATCAGGGGGTAGGAGCATCCTCCAGGATTCTGATACTAGGTTGTAGAGAGCTGATGGTCCTCAATCTCTCCATCGCCCCTGCCTTATCCTTTGTGTGTTCTTTCTTCTAGCCTGTCTTTATCTTGTGCATTCACCCTCTCTCCTCTTCTTTCTCTTTATCTTGCACAGTTTTTTTTGAGAGCGACCAGCCAGAGGAGCCTTGAAGTCAGAGAGGAGAAGGAAGTAAAGCCAGGTGTGCAGCAGGAACATGATGGGCCCCGAGGTTGGGCTGAGAGGTGAGGGACAGACACTGGAGTGTGTGACAAAAGGATGGGCTTCAGTGCTAATGACTCCCACGGGGGAGACCAGCTGCTCATATAGCAAAGGCTTATACATGCACTGCTTGCGTGTAGGCTTGTCTCGTCACCGCACAAAAACAAAATTTACAAGACATGGGGAACCACATACGCACACACAAATGCTCTTTTAAAAATCCTCCTTTTCCAGCCTCCTTCTCCACCCTTCATTCTAAATTCATGTAAAAAAAAAAATCCTCAGCCTGGTCAACTCTGTCCTCAAATTGCACTTCAGTGTCATGAGACAATGATGCAGACTGGCTCATGAATTCAGATATTACATTCCACCTACTCAGTAGTTGTTGTTTTTTTTTTGTTCTTGTTTTTTGTCCGCAGCTATAAAAGGGATGTTTTGGCACAATAAAATATAATCAATAATACACCGGACAGTCATCTGTATGATAGCGTGAGATTTTTAACAACCTCCACAATGCATAAACGAAGAGGAGCTCCACTGTATGGCAATGCATGTGAGCCCTCTAGTGTTAAGCCAAGTGCTTGTTTCGTGTACTTTGAGAAGGATAAAATAACAGCAACAAATAAGGGCACAATGTTTGTATGCTTTTTTTCAATGGACACCATGTTGGTGTGTATGCTGTGAAGCATCTCCCACACATATCTAGCTGAATAACTGAATGTTCTTTTTTTCTACCTTAAATGTGACAAACACAATTTGCAAACTGAAATTTACAACCCCGTATACAGTTTTCCTAATCCTCAAGACAAAAGCACATATTTTACTTCCATTCATATAGCAATCAAAATGGGCATTTAAAATGGCACAAAGTCCTCGATGTTCAATGTACAAATCATCGTTCGGGTGACATTTGCCTGCAGATTTTCATGCGAGAGAGATTGTCCACTGCTTCGGAAGGCATGAAAACCTGTAAAGGCCTGGGCTCTGTCTGGTGAATAATGTGATATTAAGTAGATGTGACATTTTAAAAGAGGCTTTAAAGTCCAAGCATTGATCAAATGCAGGGTGACAAGCATCATAGCTCAGTTAATGGCTTTCTCGATGAGGCTTTCTCAAAGGTTCACTTATAGACTATGGGTAGGCCATGGCAAGCTCCTGTGGATGTCTCTATATCTGTATTTACGTGCACAGTAAGCTGTCTTAATTTACAGTAGCTGCTCATTGTCATGTTTGTATTACATGACATGAGCAAAAGCTTAACAACTTGTCACAAATCACACACACTGCCAAGGGTCAAATGCATCCATAAGGAAGTTAATTCCACGGTTAAATTTCCTCTCTGATAAAACGGTTCACTCACTATTCGGGAGCGTATGATAGACCTGAATGCTGTAATTCAAATGCTTTTATAAGTGGAAATCATTTTTACACTACTGAACTGGGTTCTTTGTATTTTTGAGCCCATGCTCCCTCATACACAGACATGATCTGTTGTACTGTACTTCACACTTCATTTTGTTTGTTGTTATGAATCTGTTGGTTCATTCATTCTCTTATGCCTTCAAGGCATTTGACTTGATGCAGGTTGGGCATTCGGAGCCCCGTTCGCATTCTAGGGAGCAAGGGACAAAGATGCTGCCACATTATCACTGAGGACATCTGGTCAATAATTTTGTGCCAGACCTCCCTTGTCTAAGAGGGTCACTTATTACGAGTGGTTCACGTACTACAGGCATCTGTAACTGTTGGCAGGATACTGACAGAGCAAAGGATTAAAAGGAAGAAAAAGGAGGCTAAAATTCTATTCATTATTTGCATGCTAATGTAGTAATGTAATGTTCTTTTCATTTTCCTTTCATTTCTTAAAATTTATTGACAGTTACTATATCTGTAATAGTGCAAAAAATTACTCAAACAGTTGTTGACTCTGGGTTAAGTAAATGGTTTATGAAAAAAATGGCAGCCTGTTAGCTTAGCCAACATAAAGACTGTAAAAAATGGAAAAATATGTTTAAAACATCAGCACCTCTAAAGCTCATTAATAAACTAGTTTTACTTCTTTGCTATGTTTTGTCTGATCACAGTGACTTCCCAGAATCCCTTTGGACAGATGAGCCAGACTAGTTGTGTTGACATCATGGCTTCATGTTGTATGGGCATGAAAAAGAATTTGAAGTGAATTTCTAAAATGTCTAACTATTCCTTTAACTTCATTTAGAGATTTACACAGTTTCTCTATTGTTTTGGTTATTTGGTATTATTTAGACCTTTACTTTAGCAGAGTAAAAGACTAGTGTTCATGCTGAATGGTTGCTCACCCTTGCATAAGCCAAATGTGTTTCCCGGGTAAAGCATTATTTTTAGTGAATACATAAAAATAGAACAAGACATGCTTAAGTCCAAAAAATTAGTCAGTCAATGTATTCTTTGAAGTGTAACTTGTTGCTCACTGATGTCAGACAATGTTAAAATCAGACTTATTATTTATTCCAGCATATTTAACACTAGAGTAAACAGAACCTTTTGAGTACAGTACAGTGCAGACATTGCATCCCTACAAGTGTCCTTGTGAATATGCAGCCTATAGCAGAGTGAACCCACTCAAGCCTGATCATTAATCATTTTGTGTTAAGGATGTGTATGCAGTAGCTGTGCATACCTGCATGCAACAATGTGTGTTTGTGTGAGTGAACTGAGCTACAGTATGTCCTTTCTAGTCTTTTTTTCCCGCAGCAGTCAGTATAAATGAGTTTTAAAAAAAGGTAGGTAATTGATGGATTGGACTAAAAGGTCAGAATACAAGGGCATGGTGGGACTGCACTGGCAAAAGACTGTTTCACCTCTGGATGTCTCTGCTGCTGACATACAAATCAATCACTGTGACTGAATACTAAAAACCATGCATGATGAATTTTGTTCTTCTATTTAACATTATTTTGGACAGGTCATTGTAATTTGTTTTAAGTTAATTTAATTTCAAGAAGCAGAGTGTAGGCTGTTGAAAATCATTTGCATGTATGCAATGCATATTTAGATCCATGGGAAGCTTGGAATATGGGTTATACCATGAAATTTGTCATGGAAAATATTTTCCATGAACAATTTGGAACTAAGAAACTGGAATTAGTGCCCCTGTCTATTGGAAGGCATTTTGGTCCCTGCATGTTTATTTGATTTTCGTGCTGTTTGAAGTTGGAGGTGTTTCTTGCGGCCCTGTGAATTTAACTATGTTAAAGACATTTCTGTTGGCAACCAAATGAAGAATTGGCCCAATGACCACAATTGGGTCATGTCCAGACCTCCTGCTCCGATTGGTTGGCTGGCAAATAAACATTTTGTGTGCACTAAATGGAAGCCTAATAGGAGACAAAGAGGAAAACAGATGAAACAGATTACAGGAGGGAGGGGAGGATGAAATGAGGAGAAATAATCCCTAACTGTGAAATCAACCATCTTTTGATCCTCTTTTTAAAAAGATTTCAAAAAAGAGATGCTCCCCCATGCGCACACAATCTCCTCACCAAATGTGGAGTCTTTTACACAGGCATCCAAAATCAGTGAACTCCACCAGTGAGCCGAGTGCATTTAATTCTCAGTGCAGTTTGTCTGAACAACTGCTGTGCTGTGTGAGTGTTGTCCTAGAGCTGCGGTGGGTTTACGCTGCCCACATCCCTCTGCACCGAGACCGACCTCTCCCCCACTTTGCTTCTTCGGACCACTACTGGCAGGGCGACTGAACACTCTGTAGATGAAGAGAGACACATAACAGGCTTCAATTCCCCAACTCCCACCAGGAAAGTTACTCTAAGATTAATGAGTTTTGCAATGTCTGCTGGCCACATGCTTGGCCATCAAAAACTTGGACGCTGAGATAACTTCAAGGGATGCGGGTATGCGTGCGTTGGGGGGTGGATGGAGTTTTTTTTCAAGCTGTGTCAACCAAAAAACATCAGTATATGGATATCAGAAAAAAATGTTCTGTATTCATTTGATTTATATAAAACATGAAAAACTACATATGCTCTGTCCTAGGACATTGTATTTCAACAGAAACCTAACACAAGCCCGATAACGTGAAGAAATAATGAGCAGATGGTGTGTGCTCTAATACAAGACTGCCACATATCAGGGTTGCTGGTTTATTTCTTTTCCCAAGACAATGTTGTAGCACTGAAATTTTTTATTATTATCATTTATTTATTTATTTTATTCCAGGGTTTCTTATGAAAGCTTCCTCATTAGACATGTAGACAAAAGAAACACATTTCATTTTGTCAGGAAGTCATCCGGACAGACAAGTCTGTGGCAGGAAATGAAATAAATAAGGAAGGAGTGGCAGGAATGAGTGGCTGGGTTGACATTTACTGTGATTAGCGTTTGTAGCAGTGAATGCATTTCTGTCATCCACTCACTCACCATCTTTGTTTCGTACTCCTCCTCGATCCCTTAGGTTCAGCTTTCCCTTCTGCATGCAGATGTCCATGACCTTTGGCATTCCTGTATGAAATAGAATAATAGAAAAGAAGCACTGAATTCACACACACACACACACACACACACAGGTGCAGTACTAAACAGTATAACTGAAGTCAGACTAAATCATTTCTGAGTGTGTGTCTTAGGTGTGTGATCCTGATAAATTTGACCGAATTTAGACTCATGAACATACACTCAAATCTCCATAATGAGGATGTCTATGTAATTCATGCAAATGTATGTTTCTGCATATGTACCTGAATCTTCCCTCTCTGGCACCTGCCTGTAGATTTGTATCATAGCTCGGAATCCTCCCACCACATCCAGAGTTCCCCTCCATCAAAGGTATAATGGCGCGATCCGTCGGCTGATAATGGCGGTGTGATCCACAGGTCGGCCGGCCCGGCGCCAGAGCAGAACAGCATCTCTCATGGCCCATTACAGTCTGCTTAATGACCACACTGATGACCCAAACCCTGTGGCAGGCTGTCCTCACTCTGCCTGTTTAAAATAACATTTCACTCCCCAGTCCCCTTGTATTCACCTGCCTCCCTGGCAACTGAATATGAAATGGAGGATTTGGTTTGTCTGTGTTTTGGTGGTTGGCACAGCTTCCAGTAAAATTAAGAGGTGAGCAGATATTTAGTTCATTCTAACACTGTCCTTAGGCGATACAGTGTTGCAAATAATGAAACCTTCACGTAATGGAAAAAAGCTGTGTAAAATCTCCATTAAAAAGTAAGGGAATATGAACACACCAGGTATGACTCCCTTTAAAAGCTAGCTGAAATTGGGCCATAGTAGTTGAATCTGAAAGAGGAGGAAGTTTTAGATGTTTTGAATAGTCTCCCAATTCCTTTCCTATGTGGAAAATTTCTTACAGAACATTAAATATTTAAGAAATTATGGAAAATATCAGTGAGAATAATAACAACAGTAGCCAACATCTCCCAATCAAGCTGCAAAGTTTTAAATTGGAACAGAGTTTCTACGACAATCAGTGTGGGGATAGCTGAGGGCCAAAGTGCAGGGTAGAACAATAATAATAATAATAATAATAATAAACAAGATGGCCACCAATAGAAGAACATTTAGTGGGACTGCTTTGTCACCAACTAGTCATTGTACCTGGTGCTACTTTATCAGAGCATTGCTTAATGAGGCTTTCCTTGTGTGTGTTGTGTTTTTTTTTTTTTTTTTTGGGGGGGCATGTGTGAAACAAATATCACTGTTAGACAAAAGCTTAACATCTCCCCACAGAAATTACAAAAACAATGTTGACAGAGCTACATATTAGTCATGAGTTGGAGATGCACTTAAGAAAAGTGTCATGTAAAAGGAGAGAGCATTGACTGATGGAAAACCTTGCCTATTCCATGATTAACTCCTCATAGTTAATATAACATTTTAATAGCAAATAAGCTCTCAATTTGGCTCAGAAGTCACGATCACTAATATGTGATCTAGCATGTTAAGCATGGATGGCCCTGATACAATTAAGCATCTGGCAAAACAGCCCCCATTACTATCAATACACACGCACAGACACTTTCACACGCATGCACTTACTGTCGCTTCCACTGTAGCTACACTGTGCTGATGTCCCAGAGAGTTGTGTGTGTGTGTGTGTTCTGAAGGAATGGCTTCATACAGTATGTGCATGTTTTTCAAGATATAGTATACATAGACAAACGATAGGAAACAATGTGCACAGTCATGTCTGTGCAGGCAATTGCATGTCAGACACATTGAAAGCAGTATGGTAATCACTGGGTTTGAGTGAGAGAACAAAGGATATTTAAGTTTTGGCTTGTGTCACATTTCAGAATTCTTCATTTGTGGCTATTAAACAAGTGAAGCTTGGTGTCCCAGTATTAGAATCGACTCCTTTCTTTGCCATAATAATTAAGTAAGTAATAATGTCAATAAACCATAGACCTGCATGTTTGTATAACATTCAATTATCATTATCGTACAATGCAGGTACTGTACACGGTCTTGTTTGTAGTATATGAGAACTATGACTAGTTTTTCATGCTGGTTTTGGAAGACTCTGCTCATCTAACGATTATTTGAAGGATGCAACAGTGGCGGGATCCTCAGATATGAATTTCATTTTTGTTCTTTCTTGGCCATTTCCAATTTTCCTCACTGTCCCTCCCTCTCTCAGTTTTGGGCTGTTGTGATATGTGGCCATGTTGTACAGTGACTGGAAATGACTGATGTTCTCTCTGAATGAGTAATACAATCAGAGCCATGGGGCATTGGGGTGGGGAGAGCGCGAGAGCGAGAGGGAGGGAATAGATCAGCCGGAGATATGGGACTGAATCTGGGTATCTTAATTTAATGGGCCATAATTAAAAATCTGTTTGCCAGTTTCTCCTCTCCCTGCTCTGCAGTCCCACCTCCCCTTGACAATTAAAGATTTAATCACCATCTGCAAAAAGGGGCTGGGAAAGTATGTCTGACCCAGAACTCAAAATGCAAGATGATGCTGTTGAGGGGCATGATGCAGAGAACTTGGACACTGTTTATTCGCTGTCCATTCCCATCCAAATATGAATCTGTTTCACTGACATAATTACTGATATAATGAGCCACTGGAAGCAGACACGTGTGGCAGTGTTTGCTTTTTGTATTTTAATTGTGTTACTTGCCAAAACATAGGAAGCCAGATCTGAGCTTTCAGTGAACTTTCAGTGAAAACACAAGCATGAGCATCTTGTTGCAAAAATGAGGAAGTAACAGATTATTCTAAATTTAAATACTGCAGTAGCACATTTTTTCTGTCCAACAGACCAATCTATACACAAGCTCAAACAACTAGCATATCAAATATGCTTCTGAACTGTGTGTTGGGAACGTTGTGTTCCACATCCAGCTCCAACTTTTTGTGTTTTCTCTTTCTGAATGCATCTAGAGACTGGCAGCAAACCTTGAAACATAACATCACACAAACACAGCTTTCCTCTCTCAAGATTTCAAGTATTCATACGGGCAATAATCATTTCTTTGGACTGTAGCCCTCCCATAATAAAATAAGGGAAAGCATTTTTATTTGTGATATGGAAAAAAGAAAAGGCAGTTTCAGATTCTTGCGATCTCACTTGTATTTGTGTTATTGAGGCTTTCTTTTTGATCTTTTTCATTGTACGGTAAAGAGGAAATCATTCTATTTGTTATATGTATTTAAGAACCCTGTGGAAAACATTTTAGTTGGTATATGTAATCAAAATCAAATGTTATTCCTAATGGTCCCTCGGTATTCATTGCTGGTGTGTGTCTGCTTCAAAACCTTCTGAGGATAAAGGAATTGGTAAAGATATTGCATAGTGAAGTGCTTTGCAGTCAAAGGTATCTTGTTTAAGTTTAAAGTAGTTAGCACTGTGATTTTATTGAAGAGTAAGATAACGTCCTTGATTTAACAAAGTTCAGCCTAAAGTCTACCTTGATTGATCTGAGTCCTTTATCCATCTTTTTAAATGGAGGATCAATGAACAAACAAGTTCACAAGAGGACCACTGGATTTGCTCTTGATCTTGGTTTTACTCCTTTTGTGTTTCACCCATTGTAACTGAATTGGAACATTTAACAAAAGAAACTGCCTTAAATGAACTCGTTGCCCGTGATTTTGTTAGCTGTTGGTTGAATCTTAAAAGGTTCCTGGCAGGGAATGCTAGTACATTTTTTGTGGCTGGCTCTTGCATTATCTTGACAGGTCATCTGGACCTAGAACCTAGTGTTGATATTAATGTGCTGTATCAGTGTGGAAGGATGTAAATACAATTCTCATGTTCTGTACCAGACTGACTCTTTATTTAATTTGAGTCTGCCACCACACCTGTGTCTCTGGTGTTTCATTGGATCTGTTTTTAGCCGCAGTTTGAGTGGCTATAATGACAGTGTTGGCCAGACACTTTGGTCCAGACAGTAATAGTTCTGCTATTTGCTATACTCCACTATACTCTCCATCTATTAGCTTGATTACCAGACAAATTTGCACAGATGGTCGTCCTGCCAAATGACAAATCTTACCAAATGTGGCAATTCCCAGATTTTTTTCTCTACTGCCACGGTGAGGTTGATTGGGTTTCTGTGGCTCAGGTGACATTGAACTTCTCTGCCACACTGCATATAGGAAGCTGAAGCTTTGGCAAAGCTAATAACATTACAGCCTCAGCCATACTTCTGTGTATTTCTGTGTTAGGTGCTACTTAAATGCAAGTGTTAGTATCCTAACATACAACAGTGCAACATGGTAAATCTGTGGTGAGCAGGGTAAACATTATACTGCTAATCATCAGCAGAATAGCATTGTCACTGTGACAATGATAGCATGCCAACATTAGTATTTAGCTGATAGCTCTGTTCTGCTCAGAGGCACTGGCAGAGTTGAAGACACTTAGTCTTATTAACACTCAGAGAGAGACTTTCAACACAAGGCATCATTATTCTTGTAATTTTTTGGAAATTCTGAGAAATTTTCAGAATTTGAACAGGCCAATCAGCCGTTGGTCTTTGTCTGCCAACAGTGTAAAGTGTTCCACATTTGTTGTAATGCAAAACATCTTTTGAACTCATATAGTAGGTCAAGGTCATGCATGATGATACACCAGTGTACTCGCAGGAGGGCATCCGTGAGCTGGCAAGGTGGTTCTTTGCAATGAACTGGATATACTGCTGTTCACAAAACAGACACTAATTAAGACAGAAACTTGGCTCATCGTGGCACTGTGAGACAAACAAGCCACATTCTTTATCAAGTAAGTGGATGAAAAACTAAGAAATGATAAAATAAATAACAGAGAACGTACATGCGTATTTTGGATCACAACATTTTGAAACATCCATGAGGACATTTAGGATTTCTTCAGACCTCCAATTTTTGTGCCTTAAGTCCTGGACAAACTAAATCCCCCTGTAAAAGATGACTTTATCTCAGACTTACCTCAGTCTGTAATTAAGTCACAAAGTAGAACAGTCTGAAGTTATCTATGGGGAAAAGGTGGGCAGGGAAACTTTGAGATGGTGACATATCATGAATTACAACTCAGTCCATTTCCTGGCCAACTCTTATCGGGTTCAGAGACCTGTTCTAAAGGGAAGCTTTAGTTTTGTGTATCAGGCCAGTGCTTAATGGAATTGATGGCTCTGTATCAACTTTGGGCCAACAGAGGGGTGGCGGATTGGAGCTGGTTGGACTCAGAGGAGGAGTGCCAAAAAAATAGAAAGTCTCCTCAGCCACTTTGACTGAGGTTGATGATATCATTTTTGGAGTTTGGAGTCCCTAAATTATGTGTTTTATGACTGTTGGACAGATCATTTCACTGGAACATTACTCTTTTGTTCGTAACATGTTAGGTTTTGGAAGTTTTTATTTTGAGTTGATATTTGAGTAGCGGTCATAAGAAGATAAATGGAGAAATGACAGGATGAAAAAAGAAGATCAATGTGGCCATAGAGCTATTGGAAATAAAAATAAAAAGACACACTTCTCTTTCTTCCTTTGATCATGAGCCAAAGATATACTCAACCCAAAAGTACTTGGTAGTGAGGGGTGGTATGTTGTCAGCTACGCTGACCTGCTGACTTTTCTTGCAGGGAGTTAACAAGGCAGCATCACTTTTAGCACAGTGCCCAGAGCAGGAGGGGGTCAGATGGGGTAAGGAGAGGCAAATTATATCCCCAATCCAGCCACAGACAGGGGTCCTTCTGATGCCTTGCATAAAGCACTCATAAATGTTTGATTTTGTTTACTGGGCAGCATAGTATGAAAAACAAGTCTCAACACACTGAGTGAGCCTTGCCTTTGCTGAAAGCCTCAGGAAAGGCTTCCAGTAGCACACAGTTGACAAGAGGAATGAGGAGATGTCAGGAAACAATGAAGAATGATGGAAAGTAGATTTTGCTCGAGGAACAGGATTTTTCTGAATGCGTTAAAGACAATATGAGTCTGGAGCTGAAGTAATTACATTCAGGAAGCAAACTGGTAAAGCTGCACAGGTTTGGTTTTCCCCTGACGGAATACCTTCCTCCAGGTAGTGTAGAGTTGGGTATTATAATCAATTTCTTTCTTTTTGATCTGTATTTACACTTACTCACATGCTGTCTTCTCTAAGTAAGTAGTATGAACATGTGGAATTCTTTTGTGTGTCACCACCTTTGTATAGAATCCAAGGGTGCAAAATATTGAAACAGATTGGGCTTACAACTAAGGTTTGCGATGTTGGAAGGCAAAATGTATTTAAAGGAGAGATGGTTCAATTATACATCACAGATTAAATATTTTACCATGCCTGGAGGAGAGGGAGATTCATTTAATAGTTGACATTTTTTTGCATTTCATTTGACTATCTTTCAATTTCTGTGCCACTAATGCAGAGCAATGCATAAAGCACCCAAACAATGTAAATCTTTACTTCTTTGTCTGTCTGAAATTGCTTGAATGGAACAGTTTGTCTGACAGATAGGTATTGTAAGAATAAAGTTCAATATGTGCCACAAAAAGACAGTAAACTGAAATGTGAAAAACACTTTCCTCCTGCTGCTGAGATCCAGCAGGTCAGTCCCCCAGTAGTGGTGCTTCTGGCAAGGTGATGCAGGTCCATAGTGCTGGACGTGGCTCCGAATTGGAAAAAAAAAAGGTACTTAATCAATGAATAGAGTAAGCAGGGAAGGTCAAATGCCCACACAACTGAAACTAAACTGAACAGATTCATATTAACACATTACCATTATTAATGTGTAGGATAGTTGCTACAATTAAGTTTGACTTGAGCACCAACTAACTAATGACTTCATCATCTTCTTCTATTGAAAAAGAGAAATATCTATTTATTACAGCAAAAGTCTGAAGCACTTGGAGTTATCATACTTGTCACTAAAACAGCTGTTGTGATTGCTAGGCTGTTATTCTGTTATAATTAGATTGTTTTGTTTCTTAACAAAACTGTAAGATTGTGAAGAAAATCCTGGTGGATTATGTAATAATCACAAACAGGTTTTGCAATCAGATAACTCATTTGTGTGGCATCCATTCAAACTGGGGTTTTGCTTTATTCTAAATTTGATTTCTTGTCTACGCTATAAGTCAGATCACTTGGAAAGGAGAAAAAAAAGAAATAGTCACAGAAATGAGAAACAAGCAACCAAAAGAAATGAAGAAAATGATACTTTATGTGTTCAAAAAAAGTATCAAAGTATCAAGTTATATAAGTAAAGTTATAAAGTATCAAACAGTTGCTTTGAGTTGTTTCTTTATAGTCTATATAATATCTGTCTGAGTGGTACAACCTGCTGCTTTGATGAGATATAGGCAGCTGTGTGTGCTGCTGACTTTAATCCCCGACTGAGCTCTGAAGCTCTCTGTCATCGTCAGCACCTGCTTTCTCACGTCATTTGTCTAAACTCTCCAAGGAGCACCTCCATTAGCCTCCATTAGGCCTCTTAGGTTATTTCCTCCTTCCCCTTCCTAGGCTCTAACCACAGGGGAAAGTGCATTGAATACAACCATAAACACATTAATGCAGATTCAGTGAATCAGCATTGTTTCCCTAAATCAGTCAGAAAAGTTTAATACTTTAAAAGTCAAACAATGTTACATGTATATACACACATATATATTTACATTTTTGTTTTAGGAAAAAGTTGACTGAATTCTTGATGTATTAATGCTATTAAGTGTGACTTTTTGTTTGCAGTGATGCGGAAAAGGATACTAGATTAACCAGAGCTGAGTTGCCAAACATTATACAGGTCCAATAACAACGCCTGAACTTAATACCCTGTGCCTCTTTGGCATGGTCAACCACCAGATATCAGAGTTCTGACCAACACCACTAAACATTTATCAGTTTGATAAAATAAACACTCACAGCTGTAGTTACAACAAAAGAGAAAGCTTGTTGAGGGAAGTATTATTTCCTTTTTTTCACTGGGAAGAGCAGCTTTAATTCTGACTACATTCATCATTGCAAAGAAAAAGTCACAGGAGGCAGACTGACACAGACAATTTTAAAAGGTTTTTGAACATTGATGGTAACAAACTACTCAAGCTGCTTGATGGATTTTAAAAAAAGCCAAGCAAGGACATTCTAAACCAGCCATTAAGTTTCCAGAGTCAGGCAAACATCACTAATATATAGACCAGCTCACAGCTGGTATAAGTCACTTTGTGCAGTACCTTAATGGTTTCATGATATAACAGAAGAAATCCCAGATAAAGAAATGATGGTGGATACAAGATTAGATAGTGATTTCATATTAGAATCCATTATTAGCCAAATACACTTACTCTTAAATTGTACTGTTTTTGTTGCCAGTTATCTTGTCAAGCAGCACTAACCCCCAGCAGAGAGATGGATGTTGTCAAGTCTCCCTGCATAACACCCACGGAAGGCCAAGTGAGAGAAGTGACGCAGCAGTGGAGTCAACAGTATAATGTGTGAAATGGGCAAGGATTGCTTTTTTTTTAAAGCCATAAGGCATGGCTGCTCAGTCTGAGCTTAGCATAACATAGTTGCGTTTCACTAAAACTGAGAATTGCATGTGCATTTGGAGTTGGAACAACTTACATATAGGTGCTACCTTGTGTCTGTGTGTGGTATCGGTAAGTACTGTTCATTTGGGAACTATGTCACCAGTAAAATTTATCCATAAAGTAAAAAATGCTATAATGGCCCATACTATTCAGATAGCAGTTGTATTCGTTTTCTTATTCATTTCTATTTATCTCAAACTGTTGATATGGAGTAAGATGTCCGAACAACTTTTGGATTGATTTCCAATACATCTGTTTCAAACATTACAGTTCTCCCCAGGATGAAGTGTAATAACGTTGGTGATCCCTTAACCTTCCATCTAATGCTATCATCAGATCAGAATTGTCCAATACTGTGGTCTATGTTTTGTGGACTCCCATCTCATTTCTTGTCTCAGGCAAACACCGGAGCTTGACAAGGTGGGCGCATGAATCAGCAGATGATACCTACCGGGGTTTGGACTGGAATACTGTCAATTCGAGTGAGCGAGAAGAAGAGCACTGGATGTTTCCTGAGTATTTGTTTGCACAGTATATATCCTCATGTTTGTGCGTGCATGCCTTAATATATACAGTATGCATTGGGTGTATGCTGTTCATGTTTTTGTTTGTGTATGTTGATATATGCATGTGCATACTGTCTACGTGTGCTGTTAGTACTGCAGTATTATCTTGGGGGAGTAAAACATTTATATGAAACCTGTCAATGAGGAGCCAGAGAGGAAAGGCAAGAGAGAAGGAGGGGAGAGGCAGCGCATGGGCATCCTGACCTGCAATGAACTGTTACCTCCTGTTGAGCTTTCATTTCATGGTTAAATGTGGAGTTAATGGCTGGTTTACATGGTGGTGGCTTCAGTGTCTGACTCAAGCCTCCATTAGTCCCTGTAGCTTAAAAAAGAACACAGCTGTCTCCAAGCAGCAGAGCAAAGACCAGCCATTTCTTTTAGAGGTTAAGTATAGTACATTCATTGCAAACTTGCTGTATTGTATTTAATGAAACTGCGACAAATGATTTGTGCCAGAATGCAACACACAATCAAGACTTACCCCTTTGTACATCTGGCATCCTCAGTGCTTTGTAAACATCAGCAATCTTTAATCTTCTTAAAAGTTCAGTGGTTTTATAGATTGCTTTTAATTGCAAAGGACAAAATTGTGAAATGACTCATTGTGCTGCATAAAAAGAGATATACAGTGAGCGGGTACACAAAGATGTGATGTAAAAGAAAAAGTGTTTAAAGAAAGAGAGGGTTGTTTTTAAAGAAAAAGCTGAACTTTTAACATCATGCTTCAAAAACATAATGTCTGTAACAAAAATGGCTACAGCTGGTTAGCTTAGTTTAGCTTTGTCTCCTTTCGACAGACTAGCTGTTTAACCTTGTTTTCAGTGTCTGGGCAAATGTAACTTAATTGTCTTTCGTTTTTAACCTTGCATTTAACAGACACACATGATTAATGGTATCAGTGTTAGCATTTAACTCTCGAAAGCTAGAAACTCCAGACAGTGTATTTCATCAAATATCAAACTATTCTTTTTAAATGGATGTTCACTGTCATTTTACATATCAAAGTCTGCTTTCAGGTCTTTGGCATTGCTACATATGCAGACAAAAGGAGGTATTGGTTTTGATATAATTTTCAAAGCTGTCTGTCATGAGTCTGACAGTGCTGAATAACTGAAGTGGCTACCTGACTTGGGAAGCTCATAATGCCAATTTGAGACCCCACAGCTGAGTTTCCCTGATGCTCGACTTCATGTATTACTTCTTCAAATAGAGAACCACTTCTTGCGTTAGATGAACATAGTGGCTCTCTTCAAGTAATTAATCTAATATCTTTTTATATCCCATATTATCTCAGTGTAGGTTTGCACAGAACGTGAGGCACTCCACCAGCACAAAAGTGGCATTTAATAGCCACTAAGCCATTTCTCTTTTCCTTACAGTTATTCTGTACCTGTTAATCAACATCACCTCATCCTTGCCCTTCCCTGCCTTGCATTGCAGGTCTGACTTGCAACACATGGAAGTAGGAGAACTTGATAACAACCAGTAGCATGGAATGAACTCAGCCTAAAACCCAGTCCTTGTGTGGACATGCAGAACAGTTAAAGCATTGGGTCCACTTTTATCGCATTGCTGTTCTTTTATACATCCACTGATGGTAAAGGGAATGCTGGGTAAGCACTCTCACCTCCCCTACTGTGAATCCTCTAATCACTCACCACATACTGTAGGCACCCCTAGATAGAGCAGCTGTGTCTGCTTTTTAAAATTAATCTAAAAGATTTACTCTAATTATTTTCATTGTCAAAGAGGGTAGTGATTTGGAATGAAAACTTGTAGTGAGATCACAGTGAGACGATGGTTTGGAGCAGGAATATCCATTTCTAATACATCTGATTTGGAGAAATGGAAGTGCAGAGTTCTGCGGCTGGGAAGCACATGCAAGAAAAAAAATCGAAAACAATATGATTAGGGCATGGAAGGTTAATATAACAAATAATTGGACAGAGGTAAAGCCACAGGTGGTGTTATTAAATTCAGTCAGTGTTGGATGTGTAGACTGTTGGAGATTAAAGATAGTATATGGTACTTTTTTTACAGTTTTACAGCTTTATTTGAATTATATTTATAGATAGATATATAAAATCTCACTTTCTACTGCTATATCTGGAAGGAGGTACATGGACCTAATCATTTCAACAAGGACGTTGGCATCTGTTGTACCTACAGTTCCATTTCTTTTCCAACACGAGGAGAGCACTCCCTGAAAATGAGGGGACAGGATCCTGAATTAGATATGGAGAATTAATAATTGATGGCACCACAGTCGCACACAGGCACACATGCCCAACATGCACCCTCACACAATTTCATATGGTATCTGAGCAAGTATTAAGGCTCTGCATCCAAAAGGTCAAGAGGGAGTTAAGGTTTTCTCCTTGTGTGTTACTTATGGTCAAATTAAATATTGAGTTTCTCAGAGGTAGGATGCTCGATATCCCGCTTACTGCAGTAGGGCCTGAATTGGCCACTCTAAAAGAAATGATGTAAGCACTGGGAAATAGCCCCTCTTCTTGATGACCAATGATAAAGAGACCCACGTATAGAATCAATTTAAGGATTTAAAATTGCCATTAAGGTACATTAGAGAGCAGAAAATTAAATAAGCCCATGAAAAGGTCAAATGAGTTTTAAATATGGAGCCTTGAAGCAGACTGTTCCCTCATATGACGAATGCCACTCCAAGGCCTGGGGTTTATCAGTCAAACAGCTCGTAAATCCCACCACCTGGTCAGCCTGTGTTTGGAGAGGGAGTGATTTAGGTGGCAACGGTTTACCCAGCTCTGCATATAATAACTTGCTTAAAGACTCGTATATGGACACCAAAGAAATCCAGAGAGAGAAGCCCCTGTCTCTCATCCTTGTCACCTCAGCCGGGATGAAGTGTGACTGATTGCACAAACTTGATCGACTACTTTGCATGATGTACAATCAGATAAAATGGCCATCACTCGAGCTCTATCGCGTCATAAATCACCACCAAGATATGGAGGAATATGTATTCTCTTTTGTCCATAAATCATGGTTATCCCTCATCTAAGAGTCAATTATCTAACGCGCAACAAATGGCTCGGCAATAACCTTGAAGACAGGGGATACATGCAGGGACACAAGCTTGTGGGTTGTTGGATCTTGTCTGTTTTGTAACCACTGCCCACAACTTTGCATTATTTAAAAGCTGTTTGAACATGGATTCATGGAGATTTGAAAGCATTTTGAAAGTTTTCTCTTTTTTTGATGTGACCCTCAGATGATGATCATTCATTGACTGCAAGTTTCACTGGGAGAGAAATTTATGTCAGTTTTGATGAGTAAATGGGTACTAATTCATCCAAAAGCTCTTGTAATGATGGTACAGTGTTTTATTTTCTCAGTAGGGACTTTGTAAAGGAACAACTCACATTGCATGAAGGCTTCCAGTGATCAGAAGCCAACCTTGAATGTTTTGCTCCTGATCTGTGCTTCAAAGACAAACACATCTTGTGTTGTACTTCAGCTTCATCTCTTGTTAGTGCACTACTAAAAAGGAAACAAGGCAAATCATAAGGTATACAGAACATTATATTTCCTTATCTTAGTGATTCCTATAATGCAAACATATGAAAAGGGGCCACAGGAAAAGAGGCTGTCTTTCTTCTGTTCCACCACATTTGATTCATTGAACTTCCCAGCCTGTGCATGTTACAGTTCGAGCCCACTGACAGTCCCTGGCAGTAATTGGGTGCTTCAGGCTTGGTAACTTCACACAGGCAGAGAACCAATGTAACAAGCGCTGATGCAAAATACACAAACTCACACACACACAGACACAATTATTTGTGCTCTCATCATAAATATTTAGTTGTTCATTGCAAAGACAAGATTTCTGATCTTGATGTATACATGTAAATGTATTTGATATTTAAATTGTTCCTGTTTGGGTTTTTTTAAAACTTTGCATAAGTGTTTGTTTTGCAGGGCATCTGCAGTAGTTGCATTGTTAGCCTTTGGGCAAAGCAGCATCAAGTTTAGAGATGATCACCATTTAAACACAGGTAAGTTTGGAGAGAGGATGACAGTTTCGGGTCACAAAATGATCTTGGAATGTGTCTCCTCTGCAGGCTTTTATTTAGCCCTCTAAGACCTGATAGTTTAAGAAGACTGCCTGTACTTGTTCATACAGAGTGGAACATCTGTGCATCTTACATTCAGTTTTCCTTTTATCCCTTCCCTTTCCCTCTCCTTCTCTCAATCTGTCTCCATGAGCCCATTTCCGCATTTCTCTAACTGTTGCACTGCTTCTGGTAAATGGACCTCTGTGGAGGAAATTCTCAACACTTTCAGAGACAGGTTTTTCAGATAAAAGACAGGTTTTGTTGAAGGGATGTTTAAGTGAGAAAGAGAGAGATTCTTCCCACCTCCAAAGAGATTTCTGCAGCTCTCTTATTGTAGTGAACAGCCAATTGACATCTCTGACCCTCCAATCAATTAGGAAACCCTACAATTACCAGTGTTCCTCGAGGTGTTTTACTCAGTATTGAGTGACCGGGAATACATGTAAGAATGCAGGGGAATTAAACACACACAGGAAGATTTGCAGAGCAACAAGACAGAGTGTGAAGTGGGCTGGTGTGCAGGTTGCAGATGGATGGTGACCGGCTTGGGAGAAGACTTGAGAGAAGGTGGGAAGTGGAAGAGAGAAGGAGTAGAGTATATGTGTTGTGCATCAGTGAGGTGAGAAATTGCGAGAGCTGCACAGATGGTATGCTCTCACCTTCATAAGTTTTATTTGCCCTGGCACCAATGCCACATGACTTGACCTACCAATGTGTGCATCCATACAGTAGCTGTTAATATTTTGCATTTTCTGCTCTAAAAACTGTGTCTAATGGGTCTTACCAGCTTCAAATCCTCAGGTGCACAGGACATGGTGTTTGGAATAACTGTTAATCAAATAGGTGGGTTTGATGACCCTATTTAGTTTTGGTTTTTACCAGTAGGATATTTCCCCTCAACCAATAGGTACTGCAGTTCCCACTGTAAGAAGGTATTGATCATCACGTTTGCAGTAAATGAGTTCTTCTTTATGAGGTATTAAATATTGCAGAAATACTAAAAGTCATGTATCTGACACATGCATTTATAATCCAAAATAAAATGCCTAAGGCCGGAAAAAAAAAATATTAAATGCTGATCGTGTCTCACAGTTTGCAAAAACAACAAACAGACCCACATAATGAACTGTGCAGATACAGATTTCATTTCATAAATTTGACTTTCTGCATTTTGTTTATCGTTACATGTAACTCCCTAACAAATACAAATAATCTGATAATTTTATCTCTGCTAGAAAGAAATCACTGGGCTGTAATTAGAGCACATTTTATACAAGCTATTTTTCTTCCTAATTATAGGCTACACCATTTTCCTTATCAGTTAATATCTTATTGAAAGTATCTGTCGTATGTCTGGTAAGGTTTGTATTGAGTGTCTTTCGAAATGGTAAAACAGTGGCACTGCACCACTAAAGACGCCCCTGCTGAAGCACGGCCAGGTGAAATAGCCATTTCTTGATTCCACTTCAGTCCTGTGAACATCCGGGTGCTGTGCAAAACATGAGAATCGTAGGGCTGCCGTGGACTGATGTGCTGTTGATAAAGCGGTTGTATTGCTTGTATTGGGTAAAATGCATTGTGCCATGTTTGGTTTAATCTAGCCAATCATGTCTTGGCTGACGACGGCTAATGGCGCCACCATATTTGACTCATAACCAGCTGTCAAAACTAGTGACTAGTGAGCTATTGTATTCTGTGCAGAAAGCATGCAGCTGAGCTAGTTGATAGCTAATTTACTGAGCACCAGCATGTGCAGGCTGCTTGTCTCCCACAGTTTGGATGGGTTTGGTCAGTTTACACTGGTGTGAACGGAAACTTTGTCAGCAGCAAGTGTGGTTTGTTTATGTTCTTTACCTGCTGTGTACTAATACTTTGTTAACATACTATATATCACTTGTGTAAGTCAGTAGGACAGGCATTTGGATTTGAACATAATACTGTATGTCTGAAGTTAACTTTGCTTGTAAAACACTGCCAGTGTTAGATGGTCTGTTGAACTTGAAGTTGTTCCCATGTCACTGCTAATCTGAACCTTTGCAGATTCATTTTGCAAATACAGTATATACTCATATTATATGACATTCTTTTGGAGCCCATTATTGTGCCTCCTATAGTTTAATGAATGTGTTTCTGTCTGTGTTATACATTTCAATTAGGACTGGCAATTATTTTCATATCGATAAAGCTGCCAATGGATTGATTCTTTGTGGCTCACAAAATGTCAGAAATGTTTATTTTAAATTCCCCGAGTCCAATGTGAAACCTTCAGATGTCTTGGTTTGTCTGACAAAGATAATAAAGCCTAAAGATAACATCCATTATTGGATTGTTATAACCAACCAGTAATAACCAGTAATACTGTGGGCTGGGTGTTCAGGTAATTCAAAATCACTTCAAGGAGCCCATAGCTTCAAGATTCACCATCCTGTGTTAATCCCATGGGTAAAATTCGCTTGACCAGACGAATTAATGAAAACTCTCCTGTCTTCCCTCCTGTACAAGCACACTTACAGCAGACACTGTCTACAGTGTAATGCAGAGGAAGCCATAGATTGGCCCGTCTCACTCTCTCGCCTCTCCTCTCTTGCCTCTCTCTTTCTCTTCAGTGGGAGAACAGATGCGTAGGCAGCACTAAAGCAGCAGCTGATTGTGTTTGTGATGTTTATCGCTCCCCTAGCTGCTGAAGATTTACAGTAAATATCTCTTTTATTGCTCACACCGGTGCACCGGTTCCCCCTCTATATACCTTGGGCCACCCACGGTCGACTCAGGGCCCATAACCACAGCTTGTCTCTTCTGCCATATGCACGGCCCACTTTAAACGGGTCCTCCTGCGCATGTATCATATCATTAATTGCAGGATCTCGCAATGACTCGTAAAGTCCCGCTCATTGTAAATGTACCCAGCAGTAAATAAAGCAGCCTTTTATTAATTATTGTCCCCTGCAAACAAACACTGACTGTTATGCTTCATTGTGACAGTTGAGGTTGATCCGTGGAACGAAAGGGAACCGTTGCCAGCATTCAACCACTTCCATTAATACCGGCGTACCTTTGAAATGGTGTAATTTGTATTCAGGGGAGGAGTGAACTTTAACCACAATTTTCGCACATAAATGAAATACTGCTTTCAGTCGTGGTCTCTTTTAAAGTGACGTGGAGTGACTTGGGAACACAAAGACTCAGGAAAACGTTATTCAGGCTTGTATGAGTGTGCACTGTGTAAAATGCAAACGTGTATATAATGTAATATTCATTATAGGATTGTGGATGTATATGCATACTCATATTTCAACATTTAAAAGTCACATGTGTTTTGAACTTGGAGCGAAGTCAGTACAGTAATGCTGCGGTACACTTTGAGTATGACTTATGCTCTGCATCATATTGAAATCTCTTGTCTCAAGAATGTTAATACATTGATTTGTGTGCCAGTCACTGAAATACAGTATCTCATAATGCTATCTGAGAAAGTGGAGCGGTTGAGGATTATGTTTTTGAATCAAGATGCTCAGCTTCCTCTCGGCATCTGTTCAAGATAGATTTCTTTTTGTGGATCACCCATGTTTTCATTTCATGCTTGTGGCCACGCTTCTATTTCACCATTACCCTCTCAGCCAGTCGGTTATCATACCTCATGGAGCACAGGGGGATGAGTTGGGGAGAGGGGTGGGGGGTTGTTCATATAAAGGTGAATGATACGGAAACTATCCCTCCCGAGTGGAAGAGAAATGGTCGGATTTGTTGATGGAGAAAAGGATGTAAGGTGATGGAGGGGTGACAGAGGGATGAAGTGATAAAAGAATGCGAGTTGGACGAAGGGGGACGTGATGGAATGGTGGCCTCCTGGAGTCCAGGTCAACCGCTGAACTCTAAAAGCACCCATTTGATCATGACATGTCAAGGTTGTGAGTAGAGAGAGCGCAGGGGACGACGAGCCGGGGAGAAAGATGGCACAACAGCCAGAAAAAATGCTCATCGTTTGGCACCAGATTGAGTGATCCATTTCAGGAACTGGTGAGCACATATATACGTGTGCGTGTGTGTGTCTGTGCATGTGTTTGTTACCTCCATTTCATGCACTGTCTCGCACCCATCACTTCTTATGGGGAGGTGGTGTATTGCTTAGCCCGTGGATGTGACGGACGGCACATCAGTGAGCAGCATCGATCTGAGGGGTTTGGGTGGGAGGAGGTGGGTGGGGGGGGGGGGGGCTGGAGTTTGGTTGTCACAGACAGCGAGATGGAGGATAGTATCAGGCGTGCAATCTCACAGCCAGGGACCCTGGCGTGGAGGGATAGGTCGGAGCCATCCATCTCTCTGCATTACCCTTAGCCGCAAGGACATTAAGCCAGAGGGATAAGGGTCTGTCTGGGGGTGTTTAGAGCTACGCGTGGTTATCTCTCTGCAGGGACCACAGCGCTAGAAGCCACTGATACACCCAGACAGACGGGCACTTTCTCTGCTTTGAAGTCTGTCAAAGTATAGGAAGCAGAGAGGTCGAGTGCATGGTTACGAGGCATTTACAGGCTTTTCTCATTGTCTGTGTGCTCTTTTGTAATAATTCAAGTGTATTTAAGATCAAGTGTATTTTGTGATGGTTTAAAGTGTCCTTAAGAGAAAGAGAGCATGCCAAGTCAATGAACTATGGAGCCACATGACTCCCGACATGTATTACTCATTTTATCTTCTATTCTTCTTGCGACTTTAGAGAGAAAATGAGCGGTCGTGGATTAGCCCCTTTTTAAAACCAGGATATAATACCCCACATTCTCTGCAGACTGATTGCCACCTGATTAGACAGTCAAGACAGTCTCATCAAAATGAAACTTTCGAGTTAAGAGGTGGAGCAAAGGCGAAGAAGATATATAGTGAGAGAGGGTGAAGTTTTAAGTCGTCGTCATTTAATCAAAAATAAGTCTCATTTTGGCAGCATTAAACATTCCAGAGCTAATTTTTCTTTCAATACCACAAAACACTCAAGTGCTCTAATTAAAGGTCATATCACACCATTAAAGTCAGAGCTGCTATTTTACCCTCAATGACACGAGGCCTACTCTGAAACTCAATAAATACAGCATTTAAAAGCAGCAAGTTCTTATGAGCAGGTTTGACTTTGAGGCTCATCTGTGGGGAACAGTGTTGAAACTCATGAGTGCTTTCGGTGGTTTATCCAGCGACACTAAAGCACCCTGAATTGGACTGAAGTGTGAAGACTTACAGCAGAGAGACTGTTCAACACAAAGCCTCACCCTGTGCGTCGCAGAAAGAGTTGTATGACCTCTATTTTACAACTCCCATCTGCAGTTTCAAAGAAAAAAGAAACAGCTGGAGATGTGCTGCTTGTCCCAGCAGACGCAAAGGCTGTGCAGACAAACGAGTAAGAGTTAAGACTGCGTGGTGTCCCTGTCACAAATGAGTCTGAGGCCAGTCTGGTGTGATAAGAGAGAGATAAAGAGGAGTGCTGATGGGGCCTTTGAGGACCATCTAAATGAGACGGGGATACGAGCGTGATATGCACAGTGTTTTTCACTCTAAAAGCCTGTCTGCCGGCCCGCGACGCCTGGCTGGACGCTCCCCTGGTGCCATGGTGTGGGACTCCTGCGATCAATATTTCATGCTATCAGGCTCAGTTGTTACTGATAAGCAGACTCACATATACACACCATTCCCCGCAAAACACATCCACAAAGGCTTGTGTAGTTAAAAGAAAGGCAAGCAGTGATGGGAGCCTTTTAATAATAACTGTCAACTGTATTTTAATAACTATCAGGGGCTGCACATTTCTGTTCCTTGAACTTCATCACATCAGCATGACGAAGCTCCCAATGTCACTGTTTACAGAGTGCTGAGACATCCATAATAACCGACAGATGTTGGTTCCATGTTAATTGTAATGATAAACATTACAATGGGACAGAGGCAGCAGATGACCCTTTTTATTTATCTAACGATAAAAAGCGTCAGAGCAAGAACAGCGCAATGTGCTTTGGTTATGTTACTGTTAAGTAAAACATTATGTTTTCAGCAGATTGAATTCCTTTTAAAGACCCAGCTGGTAACTAATGGGTTCAGTCGGCTATTAGGGTAACATCAGCCTCTTCTTTTCTAAGCTGGTGTCTGTCATTTGTGGATTGCAAATGTTCATGTGTGTCACTGAGAGTTTATTTTTTCCAAATCCAATGTCGAAGTATTTCACCTGGCTGGGTGTTGAACGTCAATATTTTCAGTTGTTTTGACAGTGGCTCACAGAACAGCTTCAGTAATAATAATAGTCTCTGTAAGCCCCCCCATGCAAATGCATCATTCACATTCATTCACATACACAAGTAGCATGCACTCACTGTGAGACCATTGAGTGGAACAGCAGCCCATCCATTACATTTCATGCTGAATTCTGCTGGCTGTGATTGTGTTGTGTGTTTGTCCTTCTAAGTACTCTTTGTGCAATTTTGCGTTTTTTTGTTGTTGTTTCTTTGTCCGTGCAATAAGTTTGTGTGCGCGCCTGCTGGGTGTATTTACTTGCATCACACTGTCTCAGTGTGCATATGTACACACAGCTGCCTTTGTAACACAGCTCGGCTCTGTGTGATCCAGAGGGAGGCTTCAGAGCTTTGATATACTTTCAGAGCAACACGAGGGGATAGCGGGGCTGTCAAGAGAGCCCGGCAAAGCCAGACCTTCTAGCTAGGTGGATGTGTTGTTGGAATAGAGCAGACATCCACTGCTGCAACCACCACCATCCTTAAAACTGCGCGTGTGTGTGTCTGCTTGTGCACGTGCATATTCATGCGCGTGTTCTACTGTTTGCCCTCACAGCAGCGAGGATCTCTGCCATGTCAATAACAATGAGAGCAGCCAAGATTTTAATGGGAATATAATCTCCTGCTTATTTGTTCTTGTGTTGGCGCTCAGTATATTTAGCTTGCCTGCTGTGATCCAGTGCAGAGAGAGAAACGAGAGATGAAAAAGGAAGCTGAATTTGATCAACTGAGGGACAGCTTGTTCGGGCGGGGGGGCAGTGAAGGAAGGAAAAAGGAAATGTGGAGAAGATGGAAGACAGGGAAGGAAATGGCATGGAAGGTGGCAAGGATAAGAATTATATAAGGAAGTAGCCGGAGAATATTTTTTTCCCCCACACATAAAGTCCTCCAGCTCATCTCTGGCTCTCTTGACATTGTATTTCATCCTGTTCCAGCCTTTCCACCTCCACCTCTCCACTAATGCTTTTACTATGGCATCACGCCCCTTCCCTTTCAAGCACCCCTGTGACACACATGCACACGCACACTCCACATTCACGACTAGAACCAATGATCCTTCCCTTGGCCTCTGCGAGACCAGAGACCTCTCTGCTCCGTGATAACAAGTTCTCCTCGAAGAGTGAGCGAGGGAGGTTGGAAGTGAGATACAGAGAGATGAGGCCACTGATAGGAGGGAGAGAAATAACAGTCAGCAGTGCATGACCCCCCCCCCAGCCCCCCGCCCCCCCAATCTTCCAGAGACTAATATTGTTGTCCTCAAGGTGGCAAGGGGTATTCTTCCTTCAGTTTGTCTCCTGCCCTCTTTACCTCTGCTCTAAGGAAACAGCCGACTGTCCCGTGTGGTTGTGTGTGTGGTGGTAATTGGTCCCATGTGTGGCAGTCTTGTTTCAGTAGAACTGAAAAAGAAATAATTAGATGAATTAAAATAGATTTTTTTAAATATACACAATATTTTACATACTTGCCAAATGCAGCACAATAATTTACATGCGATCTTGATGTAGTTGATGAACTGTACAGTGGTACAGTTTATGTACAGCATAAGTGAACTTATGTAGTATACACGCAGTGGCCTATCTATCTATCTATCTATCTATCTATCTATCTATCTATCTATCTATCTATCTATGTATCTATCCACAAATCTATCTATCCATTCATCCATCTATATGATAAGACAACTGACAAATGCTCTCTCTCTTCCCAGCCTGACACAGCAATGAACCTCTGGTTTACTGTTACATTTTTTCAGCAGCCAACTCCAGCTCATAAAAAATGGAGCTTCAACTCTGACACGCATGTTATAAAATCTGAAGTGATCAATAACGTCATCTCCGTGTATATACTGCAAAGTCAGTTTGGGTGTCTGAAAGTGTCACCCTCAACTCTGGGAGTTGAGCGATGCTGCAAGTGATGCTGCTGATTGAGGCTCCCTTGAGGCACGGGGAGGATTATCAAACCTATCTCTCACATAGTAGTTATTCTGTCATCAACGGACATTAAAAAACAAGAAGTACACTGGCTGCAGTGATATAGAGAACACTGAGAGCTACTGCAGACATAATAGGTATATCATCCCTTTTTTAAGAGGAGGCTTGGTTTGACACCTGATCTCCTGGCAGCTGTAGTGTGAGTCTGGAACAGAAACTGGGTGAAACAGTAATTTTCCGCTCACAGCTGAGACAGGATGTTTCAGATATGTTCTATCGCTTTTTATATATGGCTGGGACAAGCAGTTTGAGGTTGAGCAGAATTAGAAATGATCTGGCCCGCTGGGTGGGGGCACACTTAGAAACGGATGTGGGAATAAACAGCTTTTAGGTGTTTAAAATTGTAAACGCTCTCGCTGTGCTCCAGAACTATCATAGGCCAGGCAGTAAGTTAAATTCTATATTTTGAAATAATAAAAAATACTCACACTCAGGGGCCTGGCATAGTGAAACCTTAATGTGAGCTGTATTTGAGGTCACAACATCTTGTAATTCTCTTCTTTCATGGATTGGCTGTGCTTTAGGGCCAAATGGGTATTTCTGTAAGTCCTTGGAGTATGTGCTTAGTAACTTGTCAATATTGCACTAATGTTAATCTTCTTCCCTTGTCCTTATGTGTGATTGTATACACTTCTTAATGTTATTAGTCTCAGTTACGCACTTCTTTGAGCCGACATACCTCACTTCACCATCCCGCTTTGTTTTCATGGGATCAAGTCTTGGACAACACCCTCGAGAACACAGTTTTCCTTTTGTCTTTGCTAAGATGTGTTTTTTTCCCCTGAAATTATCTGAGCCTATGAGACAGCAGGTCCAGGGGAAATCACATTCTGTGGATTAGTTTCAACTCTCCCCCACTCCTCAGGCAATACAGAAGTACATAGATCAGCCAGATCGTAGCACTAGAAGAAAAAGTGTCAGAAAACCTGAGCAAGGTGACCAGTGTTATTGCGTTAATGCAGCCTAGCATTGAGGTTGGCCAACATTCAGTGTCACTCTTTGGAGAGATGTTGAAAAAATTCAGGGTCAAAGTCACAGATCCTTAATGGAGCTCAGAGAGACTTTTTGAGCCGTGAAACTGTCAAAACGAGGCTGACAGCATCAGGCTCCTCATTTTCGGTAGTAGAAGTTCTGGTTAAAATTTCCCTGAGATAGAAGTTCTGGTAATATTTTCCGGGGTTATTTGGAGTACTACCAGTGAGGGTATAGGTATGGAGAAACTGCAGCAGACAGCATGGACTCAAGAGGGCAGCTTTGACCCTAAGAGCGACCTCTCTCATTTAATTGAACTGATGGGGTTGGGAGTTGGGGTTGTCGTCTCTACCCATGAGCTGAAATCCTTGATCATGCCAAACATGTACCTTCATGGGCTTGAAGTTGAACTGCTCTTAGCATTTGAAAGAAGAGGCACAAGAATATATTTAGTGCAAATAATGTGTCTTGTGTTTAATTTAATCTTTAAACTTTCTCAGTTGCAGAGCTGCCACATCCTTTCCAGACAGTCGTTAAACTTTATGCCCTGTAGATCAACTGTAACACCTCTGGGGAACTCTTTTGCTCCATCTCTTTGCTCTGGTAATTCTATTTTTGCATTTCGCTTACTTATGAGATCTAAATTAAATTTGGGAAGTGTAAGGGAGTGCAAGAAATCAGAGAATATAAACTCCTTTTCCTGAGCTCTGAGTGGTGTGCGTTGTCATTCACAGTATTTCCACGAGCAATCATTCATTTTAATTCAGTAACAACAGCCTTGATGAGCTTTAATGCTGTGAATGGCTCCTCTCATCTGTGCGTCTCTCAGCTGTCATGCGAGCATGGGGCACTGTTTATCTCCCACTTCAAACTGTTTATGTCACCTTCAGAGGGCTTTCATATTCATATTTTAATTTCATAACATCCTTAAAGGCCAAATCAGTACTGAGCCGCAGTGAGACGAAAATGCTGTTGTGCTACTTTCTGTGAGCCAGATAAAGGAGGCACTTTGGCTGTGACTGACGATAGATTACTGACAGTGTTGTGGAAAAAAGTGAAACTGGTAGAGAGCTGGTGTACTATAATGATCAGCTTAATTTTTCTCACACAGCGATGAAGGCTTCTGTTGCTGACTTTATTTCAAAATTTGCTGATTTACACAGCGTGTAATGCAGCCACTGCTGTGTCTCCAGTGCTGCTCTGTGCTCGTGATGGCAATGTTTCTTTTTTTTACCCTAAAACTACATAAACTTAAATCCTACTTCCTGATATATGTGCAGTATTAGAAAATATTATTATATACTCTCAACAGACTGTTCTGCAATTCATGCTGATGAATCTGATATATTTCAACAACCAATGATAAGTTATGTCTGGTGGTAGAGGTGAAAAGGACTCAGCATATTTATGCTTAATATGAGGGAAAGGCAAAGCAGGCCTTCTTGAATCCACCTGCCACACCCAGGCAGCATCCTGAGATTTCATCAGCTGCGGTGGTCACTAGTTTACAGTCTGGCCCTCTCTTCTGGGCTCCACAGGTGGAGAATGTGATGGGGGATAGTGCTGATGAAATATTGAGCGTACTTTGATTCGAGATTCATTTTCATCATTTGATACATACTTCATAGTGCTTTACTACAGACTGTCTGCAGTGGAATCAGAAATGTCCCCAGTTTCCTTTAAAGCCACGTAATTCCTGGTAAAGGTTAAGTGTTTCCCATGCTATAGGATCTGTGGTCATTACACAAATCGCCAATTGCAAATTGGCCCCCTTCCACTCGATTTGAATAGCTGTCATCATAGCACATTAATATGACATTTAAATGTTAGGATATTTGCATCACTAATGCTACCTCAGATTTAGAATGTAACTTTTAATGGGGTGACAGGAAGCAACCAGAGAGCAGAGTGGCTGCTGCTGCTTATGGATCTATGGGCTGGGCTGCAGTTTCTCCTTCAGTGCAGCACGGTGTGCTTTGGCAACCTGTTTCTGTTTTAAAGTGGAATGGTCCCTGCCCTCATCTGAGCTGTTTCAGCATCATGGTAAATTGACTCAACATATGTGGCTGTTTAAAGAGATGGTGTTTTAAATGGTCCCTATGTTCAACTTAAAGTGGTTTTGTAGCTCCCGCCTTCCTGTGACTTAGAGAGAGGGCTCGACGGTTCCCTGCTCTTCTTTTCCATGCCATAATCAAGTCTTATCCTGCGTTATCAGCGATATTCTGTAATGTGATTCACTGAAGGGCTTTTATAGTGAAGTGGTAAAAAGATGTGTTGACTTTGTCACTGAGGTAAGTGACTGATGGCAAACTTTTCTTCCTCGTCTGAACATTTCTGGGATGTCTTTGTTGACAGATCCGTTTTAAATATGCGTGGGAGGAAGGGACAGTAATAAGATACAGCCATCAGTGAAGTGGTGACATTCCCTATCTGATGGAAATTCAAACTAAGTGACTCATTTGAGGTGTTAAAAGAAATCATTTGAGGTGAACTTTTCCAGGGCTAGTTTTATTCACACTGGAGATGTGCCGGATGTGCTTCCATAGCAACTGCTGCAGTCTGCCGCAGACCACCACTGCTGGTTTCAAAGCTTTGTGGGTAACACAAGCACTTGAGACATTTTCAGCTAAAAGAATCTCTCAAAAGTGAGAGGCTGTTTTAGTGAACATGTTCTGCTCTGTATAAATGATCCATGCATATTGAAAACACAGTATTAATGCAGCTGACCACCCTGCTCTGACAGAACTCAACTCAGGACGGACTAATATTTCGACATTTAAAAATTAGCATGTGCTCATTTGTCAATACACACACACACATACTTGAGTCATTTATGATCCATGAGCTTATACGGACCCTTATAGGTGAACAGAAAAAAAGAAAAAAGAAAACCCATATGGATTTAGTCGAGTTATTGAGACTTTCCCTCCTCTCCCTCCCAATTGTTTGATCCCGGCTATGTTCTCGGCGCTGCGTACGTGACGTGCAGTCTTGATCCCAGAGTCGTTTTGTTAATAAAGGAGGAAGTGCTGTGTCTGCACAGGCCTTTGATACCAGCTGAAGGCAACTCCCTCTCCTGGGTGAGGTATTAATAATACAGAGGAAGATTCAAGTGGAGAGGGAGCAAATGTGTCACTGTTAAAGCTTTGAGGAGATCTGTGGGGATACCACCCACCGTTAGGCAGCCTTATTTACTGTACCCCAAGCACCAAGTAGCCCCAGTCCAGTCCTCCGTCTCTCTCACTCTGTTCAGAGCAGGTGGAAGTTATAGACTTGGACTTTTCCAACAGTAGTTGTCTTAGTTTTAGTTTTGTTTTTTTTTTAATGTTGAGGAGAGGTGTTCTTTGTTTTCTGTTGTATTCCACCAGCCCACAGTTGTAGGATGTAAGGGAAACGTTTGTTCTCTGTACTCCCTCTCAAGAGATAAGATTAGCTACTATTTGAATACTGCTGATTTCAGAAGCCAAGTGGTACTGGAAATATTGACATATGTCCTCAATTTGGTACCTTGTTATAATAATGAAATATTGATTTTAGCAGTGTTTGGATTGATTAATGGGGTCAGAAAGATGATTTAATAGGTCAAATCAGAATTATTTGCAAAGTTCCAAGTGACACTGGCTTAATAATAATGTTTGTATATCAAAGCCATTTTCCCGAGCTGTTATTCACATGTCCTAAACTATGTTTATTGTAGGGGAGAGGAGAGAAAAGTCATTTAAATTAGGCAGATGGACTGTTAGACAACCATTTGTGTACATATCACCGCTGTGGGGGATTTAATCTATTTCAGCAAAACTCAGCAGTACCGACCAGAGTACGTCCAGTTCTCCTGAATATGTGGCACAGGGCCCCTGAAGTTGAGATGTAAATTAGCAGCATGTGGTTCTGCTTGAGATCCCACAGTTCACGCAAGGCAGACACGGTAAAAGAGTTTTCTGAGTTACCAAATCTATTTATGTCACTCTTTTTTAATATTTTGGGGATGAGGAAATATGATTTAAGTCAAATGATGAAAGGCAGTAGAGTTGAGTAGAGTTTGATTAAAAATGTCTTGAGATGTTCAACGGGGGAACAGTTGCTTATGTCTCGTTGCTCAGAAAGAGAAGGTAGATTTTCTCTTCATAGAGAAATGAGAATATTTTTTATGTTTTCTCAGGGAACAGAAGTGGCATTTGTAGAGGTATTGCCCTGAGCCAAGAGAGGAGGAAAATGTCTCTTTTTCTTTAATAGACCACCGTTGTTTCATCGTTTCTCTAAGTGTTGTTTCATTTTTACACCCGTGTACTACAAAGTTATCAAAACTATCTTTCTCTTGAACTTGGATCCATACTATGTGAGCATGAGCTTTTCCCTGCTTCTTTTTAATATGTGTTCTGCATGTCTTCCAAGTCACAGCTGCAAACGAAGAAGAAATGAATAACTGAAATACAAAAACATTTTTTGTGGCTGGAGCTTTGCAAAACCAAAGCTACGTTGTTGGTGTTTAAACCCCGAGTTTGCATGCGTTTCATCTGTGCGACGTTTGTGAGTGTGAAGGTGTACACCTCCACTCCCGCATGCTTGCATGTGCTGATACTGGCACATGCCGAATCACAGCGTGGTACCAGCGTGGCTGTGTTGTGCAGGCTTTCTGATATTCCAGTCATGGATTGAGATAGTTAGAGACTTCAAAGTGGCTGAAAGTAGCTCAGTCGGCCTCAGTCTTCAGGCAGCCAGGTTCAGGTTTACCTGACAAGCCTCTTAAAACACTTAATCCTGTTAATTCACAATGTAAGTCTGTTTGCTGCGCAGTTCTCATCCACAACTAGGAGCTCAGCCCCGACTGAGTTTGTCTGAGACAAGTTAAGCTGCAAAGTCTTCACAAGGAACATTACCTGTGTGTCTGTGCCTGTCTGTGTGATTGTGTGTGTACCAAACACAGGCATCTGAAAGATTATTTAAGGACAGTTCCATTTTTAAATGGTTACGCTATTTGTGCCCTTTAATTGGTCTGTGAACATAGAGTGTTAAAAAAGAGGGTTTTTTGTTCGCGTAATGAATAATTAAGACGTACAACGTAAAACGTACATACAAGTCCATTTATTTGGACACAAGATTGCATTTAACAAAAGCTGCTTTTGTCTTTGGTGCTCTTCTCATTGGGCGAACCTTATCTGGTTTCAGCTTGAATTTTAAGTGCTTCCTCGACACCACAGAGATCGCGGCAAAAATAGCAGGATCGACTTTTCATCTGTCCACCTACTCTTGTTGCCGAATTGGAACAAATGACATAATGCATGTGCGCGCATGTGCGCGCATGTGTGCGGTTCTGTATCACATATTGTGTCATAAATTGATGTCAAAAAACTATTTATAAAAGAAAGTAATGCAGGTCCGTGTCTGTGCTTTACCTCCAAACATGTTTTCGTTACTCAATTCCACCCACGATACAGCCCCCCTCTCGCCACCAAGGGTATTTCTTAACTGTATCACAGCTGCCCCTCCCTTGAGTTATGGCGCTCTGTGATTCATTGAGCGATTCTGATGAGGTTATGAGCGAGCCAAGGACAAAGTTATCTCTCCTCTGCCCAAGAGAAACACTGAGTTTATTAGCCTTCGAAGCAATAGACTTCTTTTTTTTTTATCTAATCCTTCGTTCTCGCACCTTCACACACTACATGCATTGGTTGGCAGAATACATAACATTGTAGGGAGACAAGGGGAAAAAAATGAAAAGAGGAAAAATCCATTACACTGCTGCCTTGACTTGTGGAGCCTATATAGTGTAATTCATCCTGAAGCTTGTTCAACTCGAAATGGCCCTATTTACAGAGTTCCATTACAACAATAAGAGGAGGGAGGAAGAGAGAGAGAGAGTGTGTGTGGGTGTGTGTTTGCAGTTCATGGGGAATCATGTCCACTGTGTGTAATTGAATGACTAGAATGGCATGCTCTTCCATCCTCCATTATTCCACCAGAACCCAGAGCAGTGGGAGAACCTTGCATGGGAGCTGATGGTGGATGGATGGATGCAGAAATAATGAGCACCAACCAAAAGTGTCCAGTCTGTCTGTAGTCATCTTTCAGTGTCCTAACACAGCTACAAATATAGACGCATCTGCTGTATCTGCATTAGTGGCCGCGCATCCTCTCCCATCTTAACGACAAAATGGGTTTTTGTTATTGATTTCCAACCAAAAACATATGAGTTGTGCTTTCTGATGTAGCACCCCAGTGGTTCAGGGAAAAGTGCAGGTATAGAATCAACTATAACTGTAAAGGTGTCAACCTTTACCTCTCGGGTTACAATTACCACACATTGTCTTGTCTCGGTAGACTCACATCTGGCAGGTTGATGTAATTTTCAAGGACCGGTGTGCCGGCCCGGGCTGAAGGGTCTTCAGAGAGGAGAGTGAGGACGCTGGCCTGCTGCTCGGTCACACGGTACATGGTGAACTGTCAGGCCCAAGTGTTGTTTCTAAATGACCTGAAACCTATAGTCTGGCATTTATGTACTGCAGTTTTCTATTACATATCAGCTCACGCAAACACAGACATATCGGCGATGAGCTAATAGGGGTCAGTTTACTGGCTCAGCTGATTCATAGCTGGAGCTGTTAATCATGGGTCGTGTAGTCACCGAGTCTTGAGACAGAGGCGTATATGGGTCATTCCATGGCAACTCATGCAGAATACACAACTATCCCAGTTCATGTCAGGGATTTTCTTGCGAAAATAGTGAATTTCTTTTTAATTAAATTCATGGTACCTGACAAAATCCTATGGCTGTATTTCATACTTTTTGGGGTATGAGTTTATGAAGTTTGGCCCTCTGAGCTAAATTGAATCACTTTGGGGATTGGGAAGACTAACTAGCTGCTTTTTTACCTCTGGATTGGATTGAAATTTGGAGTGAGTATCCAAGAAAGGATCAAGATAAATTTGCAAACATGTATTCATGCAGCCTCTCCTTCAGAATTAGATTCTGTGTCTGGGGGTGGGGGCTCAGGCCAGCGAGGGTTTATTATTGTGAACGGCCAGTGAGCCCAGTCCCGGTACATGTGAGAGGATGGGGTTATGTGGAGCTCTCATCCGCACCCAGAATGACAGGCACGGAGAGAACCGGTGTTATGGCGTTTTATTTCTGCCTGCCTGCCTGCCTGCTGAGGATGGTTAAAAACTCTATGGATTTTTTGACGGTCCACCAAGCCACCGCTGTGGCAGAATTTCTCCAGGTGCTCCCAATGGCCCGTCCCGCTGTGACAGACAGGTCTGTTGGCATTGCGTTTGCGGGGGAGAGATAGAGCGACAGCAGGGGGAAAGATCACTGCACACAGCTCTACATTGAAGCTGGGGCACAAAGCACTACATTAGAGGTCTTCTATGTTATCATGAAGTGTACGAAAAAGCTTTGGTTATGAAAGTGCCTGACCGACAAAGTAGAGTGTGGCTGGTCATAGCAATCGGTCAGACAACAGTTTCCACTTTCTTGCAACCAAATTTGGAGAGGCTCCAGCTGAATGCAAAGTGTGATGCTACATCATCACTTTTGTCAAGGAAAGTCTTCAAAAATATATTCAGCAAAGACCTTCTTTTGAGGAAGACAAGACGTTGATGAAACAAAACTGATGTAATTTACCAAAAACTGTGACTACATCTCCAGTATAGTATTGTTGTATATGAAATAATTTTCCCACTGACTAGTAGTGCAGTGATAGCCCAGACATGGCTACTGTACGCACTTCAACTCCACGGGGCTTGGCTGGAAAAACAACACGTTGACATTTGGATCCACTCAGTGGCAAAATAATGCCACAGAGAGAAAAAGGGTTTGCGTCATGTTAAGGACAGAAACAGCGCAGGCACAGAGTCACAGAGTAGGATACAACAGACTTTAAGAAAGACCACAAGGTGCATTTCACAGACTCGTCAGTAAAGACCTTACTCAAATCTAAGCTGACAAAGCACTCGTAGTCCCTTGCTGCAGAGTTCGACAGTTGTCAAATCTGCCATTCAGTCTTAAACTGAGGAAATTGCATGTTTTCAGAATCATGTTATTCAAAAACTATGCTGTCATTTGTGCACTGACCGCAAGCACGACAGGGTGCGTACACATAATTAAAATGTCACAACGGGCGGGTTTCGACACGGCATGCTGACAAAAACCAGTGTACCGTGTGAGAGGGAAAGCAGACTGCTATGCATGTGGACCCGCACGCTTGCACACATACAGACAAACAAATGCAACAACCCCGAACCTGTGTGGTGGAAATGACTTATCGCTCCTCGTCGACTCTATCACTGGGATACATTCAGATGGCACATATCACGCGCACACACACACACACACTCATGTGGATACAACTCGCACCCAGACACATTGTCTCACACACACACACACGCACACACACGCCTCGGGACACAGACCGTCCTCCGCTGTCTGTTTATGAACTCATCCGTTTGCTGCAGACAGGCTGGAGATGGGGACATTTCTAGCATTTTCCGATACGGCCACGTATTCAACATAATTAATCTGATTTACCCTCAGCACCACCCCCCCCCATGCATCTTGTCATCCTGTACATAACATATAAAACAACCTGCTCCTCACAGCCAGCCATGCTCTGCTCCATTTTGTAAGTTTTGAAGATTTTATTTGTTTTTTTTCGTGACATTTTTCATAGCACCCGAACACTGAGGTGTCAGATGTTGTATGGGTCAAAATTGTCTGAAACAGAAAATAGACTTATTAACCAGAATTACACAGAGGAATTGTAGTAGAGAATAATCATCTGAATGTGTCACACACATGTCAAAAATAATTGAACAGGAGGCAGAACAACCTTGTTTGTGTGCCGGCTCATGCGCGAGCAGACTCCCATGGACGTGTATGTTTTTCTGTCGGTGGTTATGGTCTGTCTGTCTCCACCCACAGAAACCTTCACTTTTCACCCTGATGGGAGCCAGGGATCAATAATGCATCAGCCGACAGATGGGTGACTGTCCCTCCTATCATTTATAGCCTCTCCTTATCATTTCCCCAGCCAAAGTATTAGAAAACAAAAGGTGAAAGAGGGAGACTGGGACGGAGAAAGGCAGGATGATAGAGGAGGGAAATAAAGGGAGGGAGAGAGTGATGTGTAGTCCAGTGGTTCTCCAAGGCTACTTCCTCAAAGGTTCAAACAGAAATGAAAAGTTGAACTTTTTATTTTCAAAAAATCAAAGTGTCAAAGTGTGTGCACAGTGATATTTTTGCTGGGAGAATGGAATGGAATCACAAAACAGCATGAATATATAATATTTTTTTCTATTCTGTTGATGTCAGATTGTACAGCTGTTTCTTTTGACCATGTCCTCAGTTATATTAGCAGAGCCATTTTTTTAAATCAATGTTCAAAACATGTTAAAATGACAGTTTTACAAGAACAGCTCAGTACAACTTGTGAGGGAATTCACGAAGCTATAAATATGTGTACATTTTCCAACAAAGCCCAGTGTGGTGAAGCACTTTGCTGTGTAGAGCAGGTCTCTCTTGTGGATGCTTGAATCTGCCCAGCACATAGATGGTTTTCAAACTTCCACCCATCCGTCATGTCAACCACTCGCCGTCCCTCAGGAGACGGTGGTGCTTCTTCAAACATGCCAGACGCCCCGGCTGCAGTATGTTCAGCCCTTTGCAGTAACATAAGCAGAGTAGAAAGCAATGTGACGGCAGGCATCAAGCTCAAGGACAGTTTCCAGCGAAGGCTAGACTCTTGAACAGCTCAAAAAACAGCTGTTGGAATTTGTTTGCTCTTTAAACTTTCCTATGAGTACAGTGAAGCATGCCTTTACATTTATTAGTCTTGTAGGTATATAAAACACTATGTATAACTTTGTTTCCTCCCTTTTGAGACTCAACCGTTAAAAGATATGAAGACGAGGATAGTTCACAAATTTCGTGGGTAGGTCTCTGTAAAGATAACCATTGGGTCATTGCAATTTGGTATCGCACTTCCACAAGAGGGGACCTTACAATGATTTTTTTTTTTTTTTTTTTTTTAATGATCGAAATAGATGCAGTTCAGCCTGCATCATCCTGATTTTTAGCAACATACCAGAGTTCGCAAAGATCCAAAATTGTTGGATCCTACATTTCCCTTGATGTGACTTAGAGTCTTTTGTTTAGTCTAACCCTGCCTGGAAAATGCATATCTTTTAAAAACTATCCCTCAGTTTGCAGTCTCCAAGGCGGAGATAACCCTGTTGACATTATTAGGCTACCCATTCCAGGTTCCCATCACAGCCGCAGAAGATATTTTACCACTATCTTCACAGACTTAGTAGTCCCCCAGCCTTTCCCCTTTCCAAGAAAATGTGATGTTATTCGTCTTAAAAGTATGCATTTTAATTTTCACTGATGAAGTAAGTGCTGGGAACCCAGGATGGAACACAAAAGGTTTTTTCTCCCCCGCTGTGCTGTTTAATATGAAAAGCTTTTTCTCCAGAGTGACAGAGAATCAGAAGAGAAAAGAGGGGTTTTTTTTCTTTCTGTTCCTTTCTGTTCCTTAGGTGTAGGCGCTAAGTTTTATAATGGTAGGGGAAACCCTGCACTCCTCATAAGCAGTAAGCTAAAATTCATGTGTAAAAATGGCAAAGGGCCTGTTTAGGTTGGGAAACATATATTTGAACAGTGATTTTATATATATATATATATATATATATATATATATATATATATATATATATATAATTGAGCCTAGCATTGTACCACATAACGTGAATGATGTTCCCCCTTCTTTGTCAGTATAGCTATAATCAAATATGATTTGCACCAAAGATAAACATGCACATCCCTGGTATTTTAAGATAAGTGGGGAAGGTGCAGCATAAATAAGCTTCCACCACCTGCTGCACTGATTAGCAATCACCACCTTCGGAATTCATAAAATTTATATAGGAAACCAAAAAGGCTAAGATCTGCGTATGTTGATGAGAAGATGCTTTCCTAATTTATTTGTTGGCATCACTCTCGAGACACAGGCGCATTTTGTCAAAGTTATTTCTTTCCATTACATCTTCGTCTGATGAATTCTAGTCTGGTGACAGTGTTTTGTTGCCAACTGTGAGACCGGGGGTTGCTGCTGTTGAAGTGCTCTATAAAAGATTCCATCGGCCTCAGCATCATATTGAAAGAATGTCCAAAATGAACAAAGTGCCTTTGGTAATATTAATCAGTATTTTCCACAAACCCTCAGAGGGTAAAATTTTGCGGATTGCCGGATGAGACTCACAACTCACTTACAATTAGTTACATCTTTTTAAATCGTGGCAATTTAGAGCATGTCAGGGATAACTAGAAATTGCTAAGCCACAGGCAATCTGTTGGTTGGAGTGTGAGAAGAGGTTCTCAGCACATGCCCCTGGCAGCAGCGGCACCGCTGGCTTCATTCCTGCTGTCTAAGGTTAGACATTGTTTAAATTAGTGCAAATAAGGGCTGCCTTTGTCTTACACAGAATGAGAGTAAAATATGGAAGTGCTCGGGCAGGAGTCACACTTTCCCTCTACATTTCTCAGGGGCAGAGAGGTCCACCTGTGTGATTTGACCTGGAGTGATAGTTGACTGGATGAGGCGGCGAGCCCGATCTCGACTTAACCTCTCCAATCACTCACCCAGAGGGACTTCCTCTACGGTGCCACCCGTCGGGAGTTTTGTCACCGTTCAAATCCATTTCCACAGATATGCCGGTGGTGCTGTCAATCACCCGTGAGTGGGCTTGAATGAGTATGTAACTAATGTTGCGCTCCGGTTTAGTGCCCCCCTCATCATCTGTTTCCCTCTGTGAAGGGTCAGGTAGGCTTATATTAATTTACCTGTTTCACTCCACCACCTCTCTCTCTCTCTCTCTCTCTCTCTCTCTCCATCTCTCTCTCTGTTGATCTTTCTCCAACTCTGTCCTTTTAGTTTCCAGAAGGGAAAGCTTGTTCAGTTCAGATGCTGCTGCCAGTTGGTGAGGCTGACTGCTTTAACATATCAGATCTGATCACAGTGTGTTACAGCTGTAACCTTTTCAGTCTTTAAATGTACTCTTCGAGACTTCAGTTTCAGGAAGTTCTCCTTTGTGTCATTTGTGACTTTGTCCTTTTCTTGTTCGTTTCTTGCCTTACCTTTCACATCTTGCACTGGCTTGAAAAAAATGCTTGAACTTTCCGTGTGCTTCTTGTGACTTTTTCTGTCAGCATCTTCGCCCCTTGCTGTTGTCTTTGTGTGTGCGTGTGTGTGTCATGAATCACTAGCTGTGCCTGGTGAGAGGTTTGAGAGGTTGAGCAATTTTTGAGAGTGGTGGAAAAATGTCTGTAATTCGTTAGACAAACAGCTTCCTGTTAAAGGTCACCAAAATGACCAAAAAGAAAAATATGCTGTTTTGAGTATTAAATACAAAGTTTTATTTATGATTAACAACAATATCCCACACACAAAAACTCATTTAAACATTCAAACATGGATGAATTTATTCTTCAACCATCTTTTGGCAGCATAATTACAACTGGCATGGAACCCGCATTTTCACCTTTGTGGTTTAGTCATCGTGTGTAATTGGTTCTGTGCTAGTTAATGTAATCCTGTTCATAACTGTGGAGCTGCACTGGTCACATTATACTCAGTGGGACAAGGCCTGAGGTTGTGTATGGGTCTGTATGTTTATGTGGGGTAACTATGTAGCTGCATGGGGTTTGTATTGTAAATTACACACACACACCCCCACACTCCTACACTGCGCTGTGACTAATCTGCACACAAATATGACACGCTTTTTGTCATTCCCACAGGCCATGCCACATGTTAACATGAGTAAAACCCAGGGAAATACACAACTGAGGTGTCTGCCAGCGCTACATGAAGCCAATTAGATGGCAAGTTTTACATTCTGCCCCCCCCTTCCCATCAGACCGCTGTTAGAAACAGAGTGATGGTATGATAACACACTACTCTGTAAGCTCAGAGAGGAAGAGAGGAGTAAACACTGGCACAGAGGGATGACATCTAATGCAACAGCATGGCTAAATGAGAGAGAATGGAAGGAAAGCGAAAGACAAGAGCTTGGATTACAAGTCAGCTGTTTATCATATATATGAAGGGTTGTGTTCAAGTAAGCCAGGGGATAACAATCAATGGGTTGGCATGCAGATCTGTCTCCATTTCCCTCTCACTACCTGCCAGCCACATAATTCCACTGTGTGTCACATGCAAGTCTGCCTGCATCTATTTGCTCTGCTAATGCCTTTTGTTTCATTTCATCACCTCTGACATGCTCTGCGAGGGGGAAGAGATATTCTCCTTGCATCGGTGCCCGCTCTTGATAGCACATTTCCATTTCATGATATACCATTACAATATGACCACCACAGGTTGAATGTTTACATGTAGAAAGCATCCCTGTCTCAGTTTAGACCCGATGGCTGGAGGGGACAAAGCAAATTGAGCACTCTGTCAGTGGAAAGTGCACTTCTCATTCACAAAGAGACTGTACGGCGTCACCCAGAGCATTACAGTCAGTGTAAATTTTGTTTATTCTGAGTACAGTGCATTCATGTGAATCCAGGTTCCGTTTAATGGTTGGTTGCTGTCCAGGAGCCATATGCTCAGCAAATGTGATTTGTTTGGGGGATGATTGATCTCACTTGTAAAATATGTAGTACAGACACCTCTGCTACCATGATGGCTGTACACGTCCTAATCAGTAGTCGATTTTCCATCGCAAAAATGGGCTATGTGTAGTAGCCCACGTGTCCTTCTCCCTAGTCTCCCACTGCTTCCAAGGAGCCTTCAGGGCATTTCTGGACTAGATGGGATACGTGCTTCTGGGTTTCCCCCAGGGTCGAGTCTGACGTGCTTGGAATTGGTTCAGAGCAAAGGGCCTCTATAGGCATCCTGATCTCATGCACCACCTTACCTGGTGTCGCTCAGTGTCTAGGAGCACCTGCTGTGTTCCTACCTCCTCTCAGTTTAGCAAGGTCCTAACCCTGTCCCTACAAAGGAAGCTAGAGGTTTTTCATTGGCCCGAGACGTTGAACCAGATACAAATCTGACATGTGCAAAACCTGACATGCAGAAATACATTTTCAAAAGACACACACCAGGTCTTAAGGAAAGCTGAGGAGAGTCAGTATAAAACGTGTGAATCAAATTCCAAAAACATAAACTTTTTACATGGGCATGTGATTCTCACATGATCAGAGCTTATCAGAATTCATTTTGATCCGGCTGGATATTCTGCATATTTTTTTCATATAGACACTTACATTAGTTGGAAAGGTCTTGTGTCAACAGAGCATGTTGGTTATCACCTTTCCTGAGACAGGTTTTCTGGTCTCGCCAAGGTTTCTGTCGACCACCAAAAAGAAAAATGCTCAGACTATGTTGCTCGTCACGTCATTCCCCGTGGCCCAGACTGGAGCTGTTTGAGGTATCAGCTAAGAGATATACACACAGACCCAGCCTAATCAATAGCTATCTGCCACTTCATTCGTTGGCAGGCAGAAACAAAGGTGGGTGGAATAACAAGTTTCATTGTTTGGAGTGTGCACATAGGCTGCCAGACTCCTCTTCACGTGACTTGAAAGAATAAAGTTCCCCATGCCTCTGATGCTCCTGTCGGGGGAACAAGCTTTAGTTCCAGCTCATGATCTAACGGGCAGACCCTCCACTTTGCATGTCAGACCACACTTTACCACTTTATTCCACCCGTTTGCAGCCAACCGCATTCTCCCTGTCTCATCCCACTCATGTCTTTCGTCTTTCGCCAGCCTGAACTGCTCCAGTAAACCCTTTGTCCGAGCCGCACACCCTTTGACTTTAGAGGCTCAACAGTTACAAATCATGTTGAAAGAGCCACACTGGGGAATATTATTAAAGATGAATGAGAGCGGGCTGCAATCGGAGTTTCCATTTTAACTTCACTAAGGCAAGGATACAGGGATTAGTAACAAGGGACGCTAATGATGCACAGCAGGGAAGCCCCTCATTGTGATATGTGACCTCTACAGTACTTGATTATGGGTACGATTTTATTAATCCCACTCTTTAGTACAACCTCCAGGTATTAAACAGAGCACATATCACCCTCTCGCAGCAGGCGTTTAATAAAAATAGGAATGTCAGCTTTGTAGCAATACGACTCCCTGTGATTGATGGGTGCCGTACCATCACTAACTTTTAACACCACCACACCCAGATCCCGATCACTTTGAATGTATCAACTCAAAAAAAATCTTTTCATTTTTTTGCTGTCTGCTGAATACAAAGTGGAGTGATTACATGGAGACCTCCCACTGCTCTCAGCAAACTGCTGCTTCTGTAACTCACACTGGCATGGAGGTTTGGCACCAGCTCTACCTGGATATAGTGCCCCCCCCCAACCTGGCTGCCAACCTTTAGGCAGTGATTCCATCTTGTCGTGAGACGCAGTGAGGGAGTGCAGTAAAACTGCCATGCTGCCAGGCTCTGACGGCAACAAAATTGCAGCGAGGATGTGAAAGGGAAAGAGGCGAACAAAAAAAAAAAATTACAACCTGCCTGGCAGAACATCAAGAAAGAAAGGGGAGTGAACTCACAGAGGAGCTACTTCACCTTATTTCCTTCTGTTGGTGTTGTTGTTGGGAGTTATTGATGTAATTGAGCAGCCTAAGGACAAGGGTAAAAAATCTATAGTGGAAGAAGATTTTCTTTTTCTCCAAAACGGAGTTATCAGTGAAGGCAGCCAAGTTCCACTCATGTGTCGTAGGTCAAATCATTGATTGCAAGTTAACGGTAATTGAACGTGACTGTGACTGTTGTTAAGAAGAGCCATGGCCCTTGGGGCTTTGGCTTGCACGTCCCGCAGGTAGTGCTGCTCTGCTTGTTTATGGCCATCAACAGCTACAAAAATCAGAACTCGTTGCTGTCCTGTCGCAGGCCATAATCACCTCTCTCTCTTTCCCTCCCTGTGCCCTCGGCTGATTTTTCTTTTAACCAAGTGTCCTTATTTTCCAACACAGGACACAGACAATATTTAGCACGCTGATCACCAGCAACCCTCTATTTGAAGTCATTAACCCTGCCTGAGGGCAAGCTGTGCCACTGCCATGAACACACGCTTTCCAGTCAGATAAGCCTTGATCGTCGAGAACACTTTCAACCTGCAATGCTTAAATGCACTAATTACGTGACCACATGTTGTGAGGAAGAAGAAGGAGAAGGGGAAAAAAAGAGGCTGCAGGAAGCCCCTGAATTTACCACTAAAATCTTTTATCTCTGATAATTAGCATACTTTTGCATCTCTATGATTCCATAACCTTCAAAGCAGGCTGAGTTAATGCAAAATGAAAAAAACCCCACAATCTAACATCTTTTGAAGCACTTGCCCCACTTACCACACACAGAAAGACCTGTGTTAACATGACATTTCCGGTAGACAGAGATAGAACTTATGAATTGTTTTTAAGGCTTGAATGTACAATCACTAAGCTATGCTCAAATGTGAAATTATTTTGCCATGTTACTAATCTGAACATCCAGCTACCTCATGGACGAACGCATTGGTCGGGACCTTTCCTTCTACAAGCTCTGGCCTTGACATAGATGGCCGAAATGTGCTCTGAATTTTGCTGAACTCTGATCAAACACGGCTGCCACCGTGCCAAATGACCAACTGTAAAATGATAAGGGTTGGCCCCGTTTAACTGACCGGGAAAAAAAGGCTGCTTCATTCAGATCCCAATCCCTCTGTCAAAATTAATTCCTGCTCTCGCTCCATCTCTGAGTTTAGAAAAAGGATGACTCACCACCTTCTTTCTGGCAAGTGAAGTCGGTCCAGGTCCATACACCTAACACAGGGACAATTTCTGTCCATTAACCATGTCCCTCGTGGTGTTTTGACAGGGTAGAGGAGCAGCAAGTGGACTTCCCACTTCCCCTTTCAGTAATGCGACAAGTTTTCTTAAGCCTCTACATCACCTCTTATGAAGCACCTGGAGAAATCACCCCTTCAGCTGTCTTTCTGACTTTCTTCACCTGTGTCCACATGTCTTTTTAGCCATGCCCCATATCTCTTTGTATAGGAGATCAGGGCTAGAGTTACCTGTGGGTATTGTTAAGAATACTGAGTGTATATTGAATAGAAAGATCTCAGATTTCAGTTTTCAGACATGCTTGTTTGATGTGTAAAGCCTTGCATGGACTCATGCCACAATGTGTTAATGACCTTATTAAATTAAAAAGAGGGCTGACAGTACCACTGGCACCATAACTTTCAGCTCCACACATTGCATAATGTATTTGTCTCCTCTACCTTTCTGTTTCTTATTTGTTTTTGGTTTTTTTGTATTGTCACATGAGGAGCGGACCGAACGGGGATACATTTGCATCCTTGCTACCATCATGTTTCCATCTTATATTTTATATTGATGCTCACCGGCATGCGTCATCTCTGTCAAATAAACAAATAAAGGTAAGCTCTCTTAAGATGTATACATGGTTAATGGTCAATGGCATTAAGGCAATAAATAATTCAAAGGTTTGTTCTCTATGTAGGCTTCATTCCATATATTACCATACATTTTAAAGTGATTTGAAACCCTTGACTGTCCCACTTGTGACTTAAATAATAACAACAAACAATTAACTGTCATATATAATGTATGTAATATCATTTCTGTGCGTTTGGGTAGCTCCACAGTCTTCACTACACAGCTCTATAAACTGGAATAATGTGGTTGAGTGTAGAAGCCTTGATAGAGTTTCTGACTTGCGAAGTTAATATCTTCAGCACTTTGGCTTTCACTTGTTCCCAGGGACATGGAGACAAGTTTTTCATGGCCCATTGGCCTGATCTAATTTGGTGGAAGAGAGCCCTCTACGTCTAAATTTGTCACTGCGGCCACCAAGGTTGGCGCCAAAGAATGGATCACTGAGCAGCGCCTCTGTCTCCCATATCAATTTCAAAGCAAACCCCTAAAAATACACCCAATTATACAGAGGAGGGGAAAGAAAAGCGTCTGTTATCTGTTTGTATATGTCATCACCCCATGGTGTCACCTGGATGAGGTTATGTCCAATATAGAATGTCCTACTGGGTAGAAAGATGGGGGCAAACACTTTACTAAATGTCAATCGCTGTACTGCATAGCCCATTCATTGCATAATTCACGTGATAATCAGACACGTGATTCATTTCGTCGGGGCTTAAACAAGTAGCTAATTATCCTTCTCCTTTTTTTTTTTTAAACGCCCACTGCTATTAAATCCACTAGGGGCCTTGATATTCATACAAGAGTTCTGTCACTTCCTGCTCACCAGCAGACCGTGCAAGCTGCATACTTTAAAAAAAAGAAGCCCAATTATGTCAGTACCTCCAAGCACCAATGGATGCCCCATCCTCACTTCTGTCAACTGACAGCCTTTCAGGGCTGTCAGATCCACCCACTAATCAGCTAATAACACCAACAATTGGTAATTAGGCATCCCCAGAGTAAGCAATTAATTATCGGTTCACAACGTGCCTTCCCCCCACTAATAGTTTGGTAAAAAGACAGCCCGCTTGATGTTATGTTTAATAGTCATAAACTTTTATTGCCTCTCAAACACGAAGAGTCAATTATGTAGGCGAGTGGAGATGCCTGATACAGGCCCTGCTGGGGAGAGAGGTTGATTAAGGATGTTAAAGGCCCTGCAGCTTTAAAGGGATGGATGGAGAGTAAATAAATGGAGGGAGATAATTAAGGATGGGCAGAAAACAACAAGCCTCATTTTATCTCTCCTTTCTCTCTTTCTCCGTCTTTCCTTTGCACTCATATCACTCTTTCTCTCTCTCTCTTTCTCTCTCTCCCTCCCTCCCCCTTTCTCATGAACCTTTATTGCTATCGACTTTTTTGTTTTTTGTTTCTTCTATATGACTGAGCTGAAAATCTTCATCTGTTTGGAACGCGCAGGCTGTTGCTAATGGTCTGGGTGATTGCTACATTCCACCGTAATTTTTCTTCTTTGCATTTTTTATGGACTCATTTCACAGCTTCAGAAGCCCCGTACCTCGTCACTGCCAGAATAACGTTCACCAGGGGAAACTTCTGTCTTTTATCACCAGCTATCTAAAATAATCTGCAAAATATGCAGGTTAGGAACTGTTCAAATTAGAGGATTCATTTGTATCTGTGTTTCATTTGGCCATTTAGTCCAGTTTAGTTCAAACCATCCTGCAGCCTCATGCTGCCTGACACATACTTCATTCATTGGTCAGTCTGATGCAGAACTTTGTTGCATTGCTTATGTTGTTATTTGCCTTCCTTTGTGTCAGAGCTGACAAAAGAATTAACTCACAATGAACATTATTAGTGCACCCTGCAGCTGGACCTGGTCCATCATAAATGGATGTGATGAATTAGATAGAACAAGACAATATTACAGGGGGGAAACTCACTTCTTTCTCCTTCACTCGTTGATAGATGGAGCAGGACAGTCAGTACACAGCTGCTTTAACTCTGTTTCACTTTCTGATTGATCAGGCAGAACTGAGCGAAAAACTAACCGCACCAGGGACTCGGTTTTTAAAGACTTCTTTCAAAACCAGTGTTGTTTATTTCCGGTCGAAACAGACCCGCGGCGCGATTCGTTCAGGCAGATCTGAGCTCAGCAATCATACTTGAGAGCAGAGTGGACTGACAGCTTTCAGACCAGCCCAAAACAATTTAATGGACAACCACACAGCAGGTTATTTCTTCTGGGTAAAGATATCATTGAGAAGCCAACACAAGTCTAATTGAAAACTAAGGCTTTATTTCTGTATTTCTGTCTGATAATAATTTCAAAAATAATCTGATAATTTAAGCATATCAGCATAATCCCAGGTTATTGTTGAATACCAGCATCTTGAGAACCATGGTCTTCCTTGTGTCTCTGGGGGGGGTTAATATCTTTATTTATCTTATTCAGTTCACCTCCAGCCTCTTAAAAATAACAGAAAGATTAGAATAAAACCTTATCATCCCACCAGGGCAGCAATTCATCTTTGTCTCACCAGTCAAAACAATAAGCGCAGAGTAAGTGGCTTTAATTTAGACTTTTTTCCACCAATCACAGACAAAGCATTACTGAAATGTAGCTGAATATAGTTGAAAATATTGCATCTGATTTGCTCCCTCTCTGGAGAACTCAAATGCCACAAATTTAGGCAACTTAATTTAATTGGGCTGAAAAGTTGCGATCTCAGAAATGAATTCTTACAGTGAAAAATCCCTGGGCAGACCCTTTATCATGGATGCAGTTGTGATTGTTGACAGTTGAAGGATGCATTTCTAATGTAGCGCACAGTATGGGGTTTGGCCATCACCAAGGAGCATATTAAATATGTGATTTTAGCTGGAGTCGGCTGTCTGTGAAGCTGACGTCAGCGAAATTTTTCCATATAGATTTAGTGCTAAACCTGTGAATTACTACTCACTGTACTCTATGGCTGTGGTTCGTTTGCAGTACAGCAAACAGGGACAGGCAGACCTGTCCGCGGCCGCAGGTCGACATTTCCCCTCGCTGCCTGCTCTCAGGGCCTCGTCGAGTGTTGCCGCACTCTTCGGCCCCATTAGCGGTGCGTAGCTGTGCTGCGTCTCTCTCCCCCCCGCGTAGCCTCGCTCTTGCCTGGACAGTGAGTTATCCGCCTCCTCCATCACCCCCTGTCTCAGCAGCCTAATGTGGTGTGGGCTTGTTGTGGCATGCAGCACACAGGCCTGCCCATTCAGCCATTAATACTCACCCATTCCCAGGCAGCTGTCTGGAATTAGGAGATGAAAACGTGCACAGAGAGTTATTGTCCAAATGATATTTGCCGCCGTTTTGAACCTGCCACATTTTTTTTTTTATTAAAGTTTCATTAAACAGAGTCAAATTTCCATATATGGATTTTACATTGGAGAATACTTGACAGATCCTTGCCTTTAAGTCAACAGAAGAGGTGTACCCACGCAAATTCACGTCTGTCTGCTTCTGTCTATGTTTAGTTTGTATTTTCTTTCATTGTACTTACTTTCAAAACACTCTTCCTCCCGGCTGTCCATCGGCTGTAGAAACTCTTCTAGAGATTAGTCCTGTGAGTTTCATGATGCTTTCATTGCCTTCAGCCTTTTTTTCCTCCCTCTTTGAGCCCTTCTTGCATTTGTTGCAGGGTATCACTTTCAGTATTGCGTCGAAGTTCATCTAATTTGTTGTCCCAATTTCCCTTGCAGCCATCGGCCAGTCATTGGGGAAATGTTTCAAGAAGAGCTCTAAACATGAGAGAGGAAATGAGCCGAGACGGATGCGCCCAGAAACACACCGGGGGAGATGGAAGCAGACGAGACAAAAGCAGAAATCAGGTAGGAAGGATGAGAGAGAGAGAGAGAGGAGAAACTGAGATGGAGGGAAAGAGAAGAGAAGGCAGGCGAGCTATGAGCATGCTGACCTTCCCTCCCGCTGTCAGAATAAAATAAACCCAGCAACCCCTGCCCCTCGAGCTGGATCAGTCTGCCAGTCCATCAGTTGTCCCATTAACATGTCAGGACAAACTAAACAAAAAAACACAAAGCGCCAGCAAGCAAGAGGACGGACGGATGGATGGATGGATGCCTTAGCTTGGAGGAGAGCTGGCCGTATGGCTGTGTAGTGAGAGATGTACTGCTGAGCGTTGTGCATCTGTCATCAGTCATTTCGCCCTGTCTCGCTTCCCTTTTCTCTTTCTGTCTGCAAACAATGGCACGGCCGTGCACCGGCACCCGCAAGCCAAGCACAGATTTATGAAGAAGTGTCTCCTGAAATATTATTGGAATCTTGCGTCTTTTCGTCAGCAACACTCAAGTGGGTCACATTTTGTGATCTTCTGAGGAGCCCTAAATTATGCTTCGACACTCCTCCCCGTCTCATCTGCAGTTCACAAGGTGCAGAGGATGGAAGGAGAGGGAGGGAGGCTCGATGACTGAGCTTCTCCGAGCCAGGATGCAGATTGTCTATTTGTTTATATGTTTGGACTTTTAATCTTGTCAAGTGGGTTATAGAGCACAGCTGTCGGTATACAAAACCAGTGGGGTGGCTGATCTAATACATTGAGCTCTTTTTACCTCCCTTCATGCCCCACTCTTTTTCCTCTGTCTGCTTGTCTTTTTCTCAGGAGCACGGATGGATCTACAGTGGCTCCTGGTGGAGCTTTGTGGAACTGCACTGCTCAGGGCTGAGAGATGCGGTGGATGTGTGAAATCCTTGACCTAGTTCTACTTCTTCTTCTTCTTCTTCTTGCATATATTGCATGTATCCTGTTAATCAAATCAGCGTTCAGTAGACCTTTCTCCAAACAAATGGTGGATAAAGATGAGTAGCACAGCCTCCTTGGTTCGACGGATTGGCCCAGATCCATTGATTCTGAGTGAGAGAGCACAGCAGCAGGCTGGCACTGAGCACAACTTGCTTTCATGGATTCTGGCAACTGGCTGAGGGTTACATCATATGAGAAAAAAACGCTAACATACTGCACTGTAGATGTGGAAGAAAAAGAGATTTTAAAAAAAATCTATCCAGAAGGATTTTCCTCTTGTAAGCAGGCCTACGTGAAGCAAATACTGGAGGCACAGTCCTCCTCTAGAGGACAGCTGCGTGAGATGTGTATTGTTCATATCGTAAGTCCGCAGGTGAATGCCGTCCTGGGGAGAGAGTACTATATTTATATTCTCATATACAGCGATGATTAAGGCATATACGGGCAAAACTCCTGCACAGAACGTTAGATCCTTTAGGCGCACAATGGAGTAAGTAGGGTTTTTTCTGCATTCGAGGGCACAGCAAGTCATTGTGTCTCTGGCGTTCATAAGTGGCTCACTCCATTTTCTCTTCTTCCCTCTATCTCAGCTGGCCAGTGGTGGTCGAGGTGGTTCTGTACTGCCCGTTGGAGGGCACACATCGCATAGTTTGAGAATTATTTAACTGGATGCACACAAGGTCTTTGTTTATGCTCTTGGTATTTGGTTCAGGCTCAGGTTAGCCTCAGCCTGACTCGTCTCATTTTACCTGCGTTTGTCTTTTCAGTGGCCTTCCACGTAAATTTGTCCTCATGTGAATTCGGCTTCTTCACTTTTGAATGCACATCTTTGTTGCTCAGTGTGTATGTTCCCGGAATAGTTTTTCCATTTTAGAAATACGGTTCTTCATTTTCTTGCTGAGTTTGTCGAGAAGCTTGATACCATTCTTGCGTCTGTTTGATTCCGGCCAACAACAGTTTTATAGGACTGCGAACAGCAATGCTGTTTTACAGAACAAGCAAGCAGTCGATGAGCTCGGTCTGCCGTCTTCCCCTGTTTTCAGTCATTATGCGAAGATAGCTGTTTCATATCAGACGTCTGTACTGGCTCTCGGCAAGAAAGTGAATAAGAACGAATCACACAGCAGGTGCGGCTGGATCATCAAACTTGCGTAGCGTCAGGTAAACCCATCCCTCAGAGCGTCTTTCTCAACCCATAAGCAACTTCTTTATGTCAGACAGAACAAAAAAGTATACATTAATAAATAAAAACTTAAAATGTAATTTCAGCACACTGAAGATAAAACACCCCTCCCCCTCCCCAATGTGGCGGTGGGGGGGGGGGGTCAAGGCAGTGCCACATATGGCAGGGAGGTTGATGAAGGGCCTGCAGCTCTCTGACAACTTATTTTCGGCGGGTTTATCCGTCAACCATGTTGATTCCATTAGCTGGGTCCTGACAGCGAGTGGCTGTGTTCCAGGCTCTATCAGTCTCACATCAGAAGCTAGTGAGAGAAAGAGGGATGGAGAAATAGGGAGAAAGAGACGGAGAGGGGTAAATAACAGCTTGTCCTTTTACTCTGACCCCCCCCCCCCACACACACACACACACACACACACACACACACACACACACTCCAAGTGATAACAGTTTAGAATGGGCTGACGTTGGAAAGCAAGCTTAAAAAGCCATAAGATTGAATAAAATTTCACATGAATGGTGGTGAATGACGGTGATAACGCAGTTGACAAGGACGATGACAATGACCATTATGGCAGCATTAGCGACCAGCAGCTCTGCCGCGTCCCTGCGCGAGCTGACTCAAAGCTGCTAATGCTGCCTCTGCGAACGTGACAAAGTGTAAAGCCACCGCCACTGCTGCCTTACACAAACCCCCTTTTTTTTCCCATGCGCAGCCACATAAATCTCCTCCTCATTTACTGCTCACACCATTGAAATTCACTTCCCCAGAAAACTGGTTTTAAAAAGACACTTCAGGTCTGGCGAGTTATCAGATTAGGCAATACCTGCCCCCATTTAGGCTGAGCTGAATTAGATTCGGTGGGGGGGGAAGGGAATGGGGTCCGAGCGCCATATTTCATCTTTAAACCAAAGCTCATATTTTTGTCTGAGATTCCTCACTTCGCCGCTGTCTTTGCAAAGGCGCCTGGTGCTCGGATTTACTCCCAGGTCCGAAATTACCTTTCCTCTGTGTCGCCTCCTTTTCCTGCTCCCAGTCCATCAGCCCCTCGACTTGTTATTACAACTTCCCCTCAAAATGTGCCAGGGAGGGATCTATCCCATGTAATGATGATGGAAGCCGCTCTAAACAGGTCGGCGGTGTCTGTCACGGGCAGAGGGGCAGCTTTAACTACGAAGAAGGCGCAAAATGACTGAAGAGAATGAAACATTACTCATTTGGGGGGTAATGAATTTGAACGTGATTAAAAGTCCTCTTATTCTGCCGAGCTCACGCCCAAACAATCCGCCGGCAGGAGCTGGCTCAAAGTCAGGGTTTGACAGAACAATTTGTATGATGCCTGAGAACTCATTAGCTTGAGAAAGCTAATTAAAGCTTTCTGAATGGTTCCTTGACCTGTGAAATCTGCGGACCAGGCAGCCGTGAGAGCAGACAGAACAAAGTAGAAATCTTGATTACAACTCAATAGAAACTCACTACTTGAATTGATTGTTTAAGCTCGTTCCAAGTCGTGTGGGTTAGACGCTGTGAGACCTAATTGTGGTTTAAACAGCGGGTATGGAGAGAGGATGGATGGAAAACCTGTTACATTAATTCCTTCCTGTACCAACAACAAAAATTGTTTTTAGAAAAAAAAGTTGATGAGATGATATACTGCATTACAGTATTGAATTAATTTTTCAAGTAAAATATATTATTTTTGCTACACATTCCTTTTAACTGATCAGACATGCTTGCCTGTGAAATATGGATCCTTGATTTTATGGTGTGCTCCAAAATACCACTGGCTGGTTTATTTCTGCTGTACTTCCTATACACTTGAACGTAGATGTACTGTTCTGTCAGGAGGTGCACCACCCTGAGTATTCGGAACGAAGCGTTCAATGTGCACAACCGTTATCACGATCGGACTTTGTTAAAATCGTTCCTGATTAGTTACTGGACTTTGATTAAAAACAACTGTAAAAGGTCCAATGACTGAGACCTAAATATTTTTTAACAAAAATACAAAGAAATAATATCAGTGAGCCCCTAAAAATGAAACTAAAATTTAAAAAAATTTAATAAAAACCAAAAGCAAGAGAGAAGCTAAGAACGAGTTTTCCCCCTGCCAACTTCTTAGAAGGAAGGCATCCTGGGAATTTTTTGTTTTGTTCTGTTTTCATCCTGATATACTTATACAGTCGGCCTGAGTCAGTACAACAATTTTTTCAAAAAAGATGTCACAGCTCAAAATATACCAAACAGGTGAGAGGACCAAAGGCAGCCAGAGGTGTGTGATCTGTAAAACGCATCTTTAAGCTGCGTTGCTGCAGAAGTCACTGAGAGGGTCAGTCACTCTCCAAGCCCAAGTGTCATGGGAGTTTCACTTTATAGAGTTCATTCTGAGAGGGAGACACTGATGATGTTTTATTCAGAGACCCCCTGCTCTGACATTTTAAAAAAACAATAGGAAGTGCAGAGTAACTGGGGAGGGAGTGCCCAAAAAAAATCTCCTTGACCCCGGCTTAATAGGGGTTGAAAGGAGGGACAGAAGAAGTGAGGAATAAGAAAGTAAAATCTTTTTAGTTTTTTTTTTTTTCAAAGGGTAAATCCCACAGGTGTTTCGCCCGTCTGACCTCAACAAAATGAAAGAAAATGGGCTAAACTCATCACAGTGCCTGGAGGAAATTTCAAGTTGGAGACAGAGAGCAGAAGAGGAAAAGGAGGTTAGTGCCCTCCATGGAATCAGAGACAGTGTTCCCCTGACTCAGGGCTTTCTGAAGACATAGACATTCACACGGGGGGAAAAACGGGATTGGGATCCAAGATCCTGTGATGCATAAAAGATTGTATCAGTTGCGTGGCATCCTTTCAGTTTACACAAGCTGCCTCGCCATCAGAATGTCTGTTGACGACCAAGTCAAATTCAAGTGAGTAAGTTGCAGGTGTGTTTTGGATCCGGGGCATGAATACATAATGTTTCTGTCCAGAAGAATCAATAACAGTTAAAACTGTGGGATATACTGCAGGAAAACAGTTTGTTAAAGTTGCAGACTGTGAAATCCATAGTACGCAGGATGGAAACGCACCCAGAGAATTTCCTCGTCAGGAGACTGTGTTGAATACATTACTGTTTGCATGCTCAGCTTTGTTTATTTGATTTCCACATCTTTTTTTTTCATCTTTTCACATCACTCACAGTTTTGATTCTGCCTCGGTCTCATCCTCTCTCTCACACACAAGTGTACTCCGGGGACAGGCGAATGATCGTCACTGATATTCAGCAATTTTGTGATTATCGGAATCATTATTTACTCGATCAGATTGCTGATAAAAATAAATTTGTTTTCAAATCAGCTACTTTGGCTGTGATGCAGCTGCACTGCAGATAAAGTGCAGAGTAAATCAATCAAAATGTACTCTGAGTAAACATTACTGCGTTACATTTTTAAGGGGCAAGGGGAGGCATAAAAAACGGTGATAATAAGAATAATACATGATAAAACTATTAAAAGAAAGCATATCTTTAGGCACATATTTTGGCATTTCAGTGCATATCTGCTGTCCCCAGGTGGAAACGTCTCCACAAAACAAACAATAAATTCCACTCAGGCACTTTAATAAGCACTATAATTACAAATATACACTTAGTTTGCAATTTATAAGGGACATCTAGCTAAAAGTAATGCAGTCTGATGCAACAGTGCTGCAATATATCCTCTTTCATTAAAGTTGTGGTCTTCAGTTTATATTAAAATGTTTTGGAAAGTTTTAGAAAGCACTTTGAGGGCTGTAGTTTGTGGTGCCGTTGATCCATATTGCATAACACAGAGAGCTGTTTCTGCTGTTCGCGTTACCTCCAGTGATTCAAATGGGCTGGACAAAATGATTAAAAATGAACCCTCAACTCTACAGACTAGACTCCATAAATCAGTAGTTTTGTTTGTTAGAGTATTCTTAATTTTGACAGCAAATGTGTATCCAATCCAAATATTAGCTATCTGTGTCCTTCATTATGAATAATTGGGATCGGCTCTGACGAAAATACATCAGATTTTTTTTTATTAGGCCTCCCATCTCCACCCTCTGCAGGGCTATTCCCTCACAGTCATGTGGTCGAGTGCGAACACTGATAGAAGAGAATGCCTTTATTGTCACTGTAAATTTAGCATACAATAAAAGTAGGAGGGCAGCTCCATCTGCTGCAGTGCAACATGGGACAGTTACTGAAACGTAAGGCTGTAAAAACATATAGACATAAAGAAACAAAAGTATGAGCTCGTCATTAAAATTCATAGATATTGCACATGATAAAAGTAAAGTGTAAGATATGGCAGCATGAGTGAGTGCGTCTCAGTGTTTTTTCAGTGTTTAGTATGCAGATGGCCTTTGGAAAGAAACTGTTTCTGAATCTGGAATAGCGTGTTTTTTCGCTGACCTGCAGCGCCTGCCAGAGGGCAACAGTACAAAAAGATGGCAGCCGGGCTGTGTGGAGTCTCTGATAATGATATTGGCTCTGCTGAGGTAGCGGGAGGTGGCAATGTCCTCCAGGGAGGGCAGCAGGCAGCCAGTGATTTTTATTTTTATTTTTTATTTTTTCTGCTTATTACTGCTCTTTGCGGAGCTTTCTTGTTTGCAGCAGAGCAGCCTGCATACCTCACAGAGATCCAGCATGTCAACAGACTCTCGTTGGTCGCCTGGTGGATGGCAGACATCAGCTTCCTCTCTGTGCTGTAGCTCATGACCACTCTCAGGGACATGGATTCCCTGTTGTGCTCTTCTTGTGTCGGCGGCGGTGTTGACCGACCAGGAGATTGAAAGTCTGCACTCTTTCCACGGCGACCCCCATTTATGCAAGGCGGGGCCAGGTCTGCCTTATGTGTCCTCCTGAAGTCCATTTGGGCTCTTAGGTTTTGGCCAGTCCCTTAATCTTGTCCCCATATGCAGACTCCTCTCCCCCTGAGATGAGCCCAGTGACTGCTGTGTCATCAGCGGATTTGATACCGGTGTTGGACGAGTGGGCTGGTGTGCAGGGAGTGGAGCAATGGACTCATCACACAGCCTTGAGGTGCACCGGTGCTTAGTGTGCTGGAGGGGGAGATGTGGGGTTGACACTTTGTGGACGATTTGTGAGAAAGTCCTTGACAGGCACAGATGGGGAAGGAGAGGCCCAACTCAAGCAGTTTCCTGATATTAAGTTGCCAGCATCAGTATGTGTGAGTGAGCATGAAAGAGAAAGACAGTGGGATTTGCTACAGGGTCGCATGCTATTGTAAAACAAAGAATTTGATAGGCTCTTTTGTTCTCCAGGACTATACCATACATATTTTACTGTGCTTGCACTGTACTACTACTTCTACCTATTGTAACAAACATGTACAATGTCCGCAACGCCCCCTTTTGCAGAACTTTGGCACATCTAAAAGAATCCCAAATTAAATCATGCTCATTGATCATCTTCCCTTTTCATCTTCTTCCTCTGTGTGTTGTGATCCTCATTCTGCTGCTCTGCTCATTAGCATCCCTGCAACCCAGCAACTGATTCCCCAGCTCTGCTAACACTGTTCAACACCCCGACATTGATCCCAGGTCTCTATTTACCAACACAGAAGCTCAAGGGTATTAGTGCTGGCACACATGGGCTCACAGGTGCACATGTGCCGACGTGCCGACATGCACACGTGTCACCAACAATATGTTCTCTGCGGTTGACCCAGGTCATCTTTAAACACATCAGCTCACATGATGATGTCAGCACCCTCTACAAGCACGACATCACATTGTTTCAGGATCAATAAGTGGAAAATTGAATGAATAACTCAAGGCACTCGGACGAGCACATGCCTCAGCTAAAGCACACATCTCTCCAGCTCTTATAGAAAATAGATGGAGAAAGGACGTTTTCTGATAATCTGCACCAAAACGTACAAGCTCATAGATTTCAACATCTTTTTCTCTTTTTTTTGCTTTTTATATCGCAATCCATATATTATGTCATTAGAGATTGAGGAAAAATTTCCCAGCCATCTTGAAACATTAAGGTTGGGTTGGGTTCTTCCCCAACCCATGTCCCATCCCTCCACCAAGTTCAGCGCGAATCCCTTCAGTACTTTTTACATGATTGTGCCAATTGTGCCGGTGGAACCATAACCGCTTGGCGGAGGCAACACATAGTAGAGAAATGCTAAGCTGTGTTTAGATTTTCTTCTCTTTGCTTCCTGTGTGACTGAGCTGTAAGTGACAAGGGGCAACTCGGCAGCGTTTTTTAGCAGAGTTTTTGGAAAATATTCACAAAACAGCAGTAATCTCTATAAAGGCATCGAGCGCTGATGCTGGAAAGCTCTCCAGCATGACAAATATTATGGATGAGGGCGTATCATTTATGCACGAGCAAGACGCTCCACGAATGTAACTCGTGGCATTGAAAAGTGCAGAAATGTGTCATCATGGATAAATTTCAGGTCCATAAGCCTTCATTTGGCAAGATTTTCTCTAATGATTATCATCTTACAATCCCCCTCACCGTATTTTATGTTTTTTCATGCAATCACAGACAGTGCGACACAAACAGAATGACTAAGTGGAGGGAGACTGTGGCGAACGCGTTTTGTGTGTGTGCACATGCACCCGGGTAAGCGACGGGAGCCTTACAGAAGGGTAAAAAGATATGCCAAGTGTGGAATAATGGTTTGGCATGTGTGAAAATGAGCACAGTGATTGGGATTAATGACCTTATGGGAGCCTAAAGTGGGCATAATGAGCTGGAAAAGGCATATTCTAGATAAACCCACTGGAATGGTAATGGAACAAACTGCCGGAGTCAAGGGCCCAGGGTGGAGAGGTATCGAAGTTAGATTTCGACCTGATGGATTTCATCTCTGTGCACCTTAGGGTGATGAATCTTTCTGATACTGCATTACCACCAGATTTCCTTACACTGGGCAGTGCAGGTGTTGTGTTGTTACGTATCATAAATAGTGTTTAATATGGACAACTAATGGAATTTTCGACCTCGCCAAGCTGTGCACATAGGGGGTGTTCTCTTTGGAAATATGTAGATAAGCTGTGTGGAAGTGTTTATATCGTACAACTAGTTTACACTCAAAAATATGTTTTGCAAATGACATTTACAGTGAGCGTAAACCACAGCTGTAAAATGTCCTGTTCAGCACCATTTCATTTGTTTTGCCTTCCATGTCCTGTCCTGCCAACTGAAGCAAATAATCCTGGGTTTATAATTATATTCACTTAAATCAAAGCATTTTGAGGTTGAGGAAAGAGTATCGATTGATATTGGTTGAACATTGAAACTGTCGGCCCTGACTTGAAGCACAGGTTTCTCAATGTTTAACCCCAGTCAAACACCAACCCTTACACAACAAACAACAAATCTGGTCATTCTATTGGACTGTTTTTCTATATTTTCCATATTAATACCCGTGCAGCATCCAACAGTGAACTGATCCTTCTAACAAGTTTTTTTCCGTGCAGTCAAGGTCTGATACAATTCATTAATTTTTCTATTAGAGCTCCATTATTGAGTAAAAAACATTAAAAACACACCGTTGTGTCACACCAGTGCACTTCATTACAATGAATATGGTCAGCGTAGTTTGTTTTTCAGTCAGTCTCACATGTTTTGGGTTTCTGTTGTGCTGCCGACGTGCATACGACAGCACTAAAGCTACGGCCAAAAATAGCCCTTAAAATATACAATTAACTCCCATATGAATAATGTTTGCTAAAAACTACGATACCCTGCAGCTTCATGAAATTATTTTACCTTAATCAGGAAAGCAAATTGCCCTGCAATTAGAGTCACAGTATGGGAAAGGGAAAATCTACTTTGTAGATTTTGGTCTTGTCATGAGATTTGTAGTCGATTAGTAGTTTTATGTGTATTTTAACAGTGTATCAATAGCCCAAACCTATAAATGTGGAATGCAAGAAACGAGGCTCCGTCCTTTAGCCAAAGTCCAGTGCTTTTTCTGAACCCCTCTATAAATTCTGTGCAGTAGAAGAATGTCCCACCCAAATAGGAAAAATCAGCTATGGACATCATCCATGCAGCAGCTGAGTTCTCTCAAAACGTTCTTTGGCAAAGCAAAAAAAAAGTATTTTTTCGTTGAAACAGACAGTTTGGATGAGAGACGGATTGTTCGAAGGACACAAAGCAAACAATTTATTATTTGCCTTTTGCTGTTGAATTGAGAATGGGCCTGTAAACCCAGAGCCATTCTAAATGCAGTGCAGTTTGTTTGACTTGGTACAATGCTGTCAAACTCCTTTTCACAAATAAGATTTGAAAAGTTGACTTCTGAACAAAAGCATCTGCAGCTTGGGACAGATGGGGGGAGGGCAGCTTGGGACAGATGCCTCGGATTTCACTCACAGCGGAGTTTCAGCAGGGGTTGAGAGAGCTTGGGGTGGACGCAGCATGGAGAGTAAGTGAAGGGTGTAAAGCGGGCCCTGGGGGGGGTCACCTGTTCCCGAATAGAGTGGTAGGGGCCAAAGGAGAAAAGAGGAATGAAATGAAGCAGAGAGAGGAGATGGTGGTGAACATGTGTCATGCACAGCTGCTGCCTTGGTGCCTGTTGGCAATGCTTCAAGCTCTGGGCCTCAACTATGGGCACTGCAGTCAAGTGGGGGTCATGGCAGGGGGGAGGAAGGTTCTGTGAAGGTGAAGGTGGTGTAGAACAGAGCGAGGCCACAGGGTGATTGGAGGAAAAAAGAGACGAAACATTGTGAACAAGTGAAGAAAAAGAATATCTCACTTCCGTCGCAGTACAGGCTTTGTCGAACATGCTGAAATCACCCAATAAGTCCGCGGGGAGCAGGCCTGCAAATTTATGCGGCCAGGTTAGTGAGTGGTAAAGGAGATGACTCTGGGAATGAGTGGAAGGCTGTTTAGGTGAAGCTTCAGTCACTGTCCCAGAGGTCCTCTTGATCATCACACTCAGCCCCCCCGAGACTATGACTCAGCTGAGTGCTCCCCTGCTCCTGTCACACGCTCATCATGTCACTGAGAGAGATGTGGGCGCATGGGAAGAGCACACACATGGACATGCACGCACCCGCACAGCTGCTCTGCTCAAATGTGATTTTCCTTGACATCCGGTCTGTCCTCATCACTCTCGCGTTTGCATCGGGTTCGGCAAACTGGCTCGAGTGTGTGCGTGTGTGCGCACATGTGAGTAGTCATGTGTTTATGTGCCATATGTCTTACAATGCTGGTAAATGGTTCCCCCCGCCTCCGCAGGGCCTGATCCCACTCTGACAGGGAAACGAGCGAACCAATAGTCCTTACAGATGGATGTCCACACTCTTGGTGATGAAAGGACTTCACGACCTACGTCTAAAACCAACAGCGAAATTGGGGGTCGGGGAGAGGGTGTGGAGAGGATTTTTATTAATTTCCCACAGCCATGATACGCACTTTACAAACGCACATTAAACCTTACGACGCCTCAGGTGTGACACTGCTTAATACATCAGAGGAAAAGGTCAGGCGTACAGACCAGAGGACTTTCATAAGATTAAAATTACTGGTCCCCTTAGAGTTGTTTGTTGATGTTAACAATGAACTGTTTATCATTGAGTTGAACTTATACACATTCAGCTTGCATCTTGACATGTTACCTGACAATACAAAGAAACCAATATATATTGGAAAAAAAACCACTTATTTTAAGCTGAGATTGGCTACCATTAACTGACATTCCCTCAAAAGTGAAATAAAAAATGAATGATGACAGTGATGTCGGATGATGGCTGGAGTGCCATGCTGTGTTTCACCTTACCACCACTATCATTTTTGTCATAAGTTTAGCCACACTTTAAATGTAGTTCGTTAGCTGTGGTCACATTATAAGTGCTATATGCATGCAGTGAGACATACATATGTAACTGGGTAAAACGTGTACATTTATCCTTAGATTACTCAGAATAAGACATGCTCAAAAAGCCAATGTTCCTACATATATGTATATATATATATAAGCCATGATATATGCAATATATTCATTTTACAGTTTTGCCAAAAATATAATACCATCTTATACAAATTATTGTATGAGAATTTTTTTTTTTTTTTTTTTTTTTTTTTAAAAAAGGTCCTTTTTGAAGACACTGATTATGGGCATAAAAGCATTGGTTTCTTTAGAAGCTGAAGTACAATCCAACAAACACATGAAATTTAAAAATTATTCTTAGGCAGAGTGTGGGGCCAACCCTGATTGGCTTTCCCACTGATGCACATCTTTTAGGTGTAAGGAAATCTGCGCCAAACGCACTGTTTGTCTTGTGCCCCGCTCTGCTCGTTTTCATGAGCACTTGCAGAAAAAGCCAGCTCTTCTTCAGGACCCCACTTCACAGCTCGCTTGATCCCGGCGCAGAGACGAGGAAGAGCTGAGGAGTGCATGTGTGCGCGCGAGAGAGGGAAAGTTAACGTGTGGACATGTGTGTTTGTTGACCCACTTTTACACATTGAGAGAGAGGTAGAGCTGTAAAAGTTCTCCTCCTTCCTTTCTCTGCTCTACCTCCTCCAACTCTCTCTGCCCTGGCATCTGAAGGATGCTGTGGTGGCTATGGCAATGCTGCATAAAGTGAGTAAAGAAAAGGAGGCTTCTTCTTCTTCAAACTCCTTTCCCCCTTTTTCTGGATCTCCACTTTCCTCTGATATATATACTATGCATTGTGATTCTTCTCAGCAGTGAGGATCTCATTTAGCCTCATTTCCATCATGTCATTTTTCGACACTATTTCAGAGGGATGTGTTTTATGAGGGTGGGGAAAGTCATCTGAACTTTATTTCAGCAGACGCTGTTTGTTTTAGGAGAGCCACGCATTCCATCACACTCACTTACAGGAGTGACAATGGGATGGTTGCAATGGCTGCCACTGTGGAAGGATCCAGAGGACTGTCAGGATGTCCTGGATACCCTGTTGTTGTGAAGGAATACTGTTGTTGTGCTGCTGACTCACCTTTCAGCTTCCTCCTGATTCCTAGACAGCGTATCTCCTGGTCCTTTTGCTTCCCGTGTGTGTGTTTGTGTGCATTTGTGTATGTGTGTCTGTATGCCCCCGTGCCCCTATCCTCTATCTGGCACATTCCCACCACCTCTGCCCAGTGGTTTGAAGCTGAGGACTCCTGGCAAAGACAGGAGGGCTTTTGGGACCTGCAGCCGTATGAATTTTTCATTCCCTTTCCTCCGCTAACCCTAGCCCCCCCCCAAAATAAAACAACTCACTGTTCGTCTCCTTCCCTCACTGACAAGCATTGTCTCTCGCTCAGATTGCGATAGCACACCTGCTGCCTGTACAAGCATGGGGAATATACACAAAAGCACACACGCGCACATTCACTCTTGCTCAAACACAGCATGTAGCCTGCAGACAGAGTAAACAGCTCCGAGACAACAGCGCTTGGTATTATACTTTCCACCGTTTTTTTTTTTTTCCCTCTTTCTCCATCCTCTCCTTCTCCTCCAGGGCCCTGAGGCTGGGCATGTGGAGAGAGGGCAGAGGACTGCAGAGGAATCCTTTCTACTGGGGAGTGTTTCCAAAAAAAAGAAAACCTTCACCAGAGCAGGAAGCAGATACACACTGGAATTGCACGCAACTCACTAGGCACCACAGAGCTAAAGTGGAGACAAACACTCGCTGCCACCACTACATCAGCAAATGCACAACCTAACCTAGCCGGCGTTCACAAAAGTCTTTCCTTTGTAGCTGCTACTTTGTAGTCATTCAAAGGGGCTGACAAATATTTAAGGAAGAAGACAGCAGAGATGTAGTGATTAATTGCTATCTGAGCACATCCGCACAGAGGAAATGGGCAGATGAAAGAGAAACACGGCGTAAAGAATTACAAGGTTTTCACTTTTGTCATCCAGCATGTGCACAACTTCCACATCCATGCACCACACGGCAGACACACAAAGAATGACTGCGCAATCCTAGGTGTCCTTTTCGAGGGCTACAAAAAAAAAACCCATAAGTTGGCAGTGGCACGGCCCAGCCGTTGAACCTGGCCAGATTTCTCAGGCAAAACTGTCCATCAGAAAGCATTTGAACCCCGAGGCGGTGACATTTTAGATCTCAGCTCCCAAGACATTTAAGGTCTCAGCTGGTGACATGTTACCCACCGTGGCCCACTGGCTTTGCTTGGATGTATATGACTTGGCAGGTCCTAGAGCTTCAGGTAATGTCAGACCTGCAGAGATGTTGTGTTAAGTTACCGTGGGACCAGTTTGTGTGTCGGGCGCTGCGCATGACGGGAGGGCCCCTCTCTGTGTGGACCTTGGGAGGAAGTGAGAATGGCTGTCTCTGTGCGCTCCTTGCGCTCTTTGAACCGTTTGAAGATTCCCTTGATCAATTATTGATCAAAGCCATTACAAAGCTCTGTGTAAAGTCGCAAGTGTGCAGTGTGAATCACAGCATCCGTGCGTAAGGGTGTGTGTTTCTGTTTGTGAGGCACAGAATGAAAATGGCAGCAACTGAGGGGCGTGCAGACAGGGAAAGAAAAGGCTGAAGAAACAGAAGTGGAGATGAAGGAGAGAAAGGCCACGCTCGTATGGCTTCACGGTGAAAAGGAGATGCATTCTAGTTTATTTTAAGCTTTTCTCTGCTCTGTGTGAAAAGGATTGCATATGGTCTTTAGGGGAACTGAACTTTTCTTTTCTTTATTCTTTATCTTCTTATCATTGTATATCAGGCTAACTGAAACGTTAAATCGGTATTAAAAGAAAATCTGTCTGCAAAATTACATTTTGTCTTTGTTGTGACATTGGACTCTAAATTCTACACCAACAAACACATAATACTCAGGACGAGAGCTGAGGTGATAATGTCATCAGGTGACACTTTTTGGCATGGGTCCGCTGATGCAAAATTTGTGGCCGACCCCATGGCCTTATCGATTTTTAGCTTAAGAGATAATACATTCAAATGAGTTTTGTTTGAACAAAGGGCTGATTCAGAGCATGTTCCTGTATCCCAGTAAATCACAAAGGGTGCTGTCATGCTGTCTCAGGATTTGTTCTATTATTAACTGACGATGGAGCAGCTCCAGGACTTGTAAATCATATACCGCAGTCTTGTCTCTCTGCTTCTCGGGCTCAGGCTCGGTCAAGTTCAGAAGTTAGAAATGAACATCTCGGTATTATGAAGAGATGTGAATTGTTGAACAGAGCACATGGGGCAGGGAGAGGGCGAACGCTGGGGTTTTTACTACGTGTTGTATTTCATAAATAATTCCCTCCCATATATGTGTTTTATTCCTTCATCACGGTCTAATTCTTTTCTCAAACTGAGGATTGTTCTTAGCTGATATTAATGCCGTGCAGTATTTTACTCTCACTGTGGAACTTCAACTCCATGCATAATGAACACAGAAACAGGGCAGCAGCTGACATATTGACTGCTGTTTATTTTCTCAATTATTTGATTAATTGTGTGATCTGCAACTCACCAAAAAAAATTGAAGACTGTCCATTGCAAGTTTGGAAAGCCCAGGGGAATGTCTTTAAGCATCTTTAAACATCTTCATTGATGATTGTCAATGAACTGTCATGGTAAATTTTCAAACAAGTAGTTCAAAAATTTACCATGACAATTCATTGACAATCAAAATTGTTGGCAGTTAATTTTGTCAGCAGCCCCGCTCTCACAGTGTGGTTTAACTGATGCTGATGATGCTGTCTGCCCTGCGACTAGTACACTTCATACAAGATGCCATGGCATTGTGAGCTTGGACCACAAACAGCGGCTTAGCCAGCTCCACTTGAATTTTGCTGGGAAACCACGAGTTGATAAAATTATATTCCAGGAATTCTATACTGAGCGGTGCTTAGAAATATCTTAACAACCCTTGAACATTGGTTTCGCAGCGCCTCAGGTTCTGATAATGGAAATGTCTTGGCTGCTGCGCATATTGAAATCAGACCGGTGGGCCTTAGTCGCAAGTGATTATTGGCTCCTATAGCCTGCTCAGCCATGATTGGCAGATGTAAACACAGACGCCTCAAACTCATTACAAGTATTAAACGTTATGAAGAGTGTCAGGGACTCATAATGACAATTGGCAGTATACATGAATGGAATAAAAGAAAACAATTACCCCGAGCAAAGATGACGGCGCTAAATAACAATTTAAAATGCTAATATAGTTCCGAAAGCCTCTGTCATTGCTGTGCATTATGTCACGTTCGGTCTCATTCATTCGTCCGGTCGTCTTGACACGCTCCTCCACGATGATTGTCAAGCCGGTTAATTAATGTGGAAAAAAGCGCTGAAAGCTTTCGCAGCAATTAAAGTGACAAAACCTCCAGTACTTTCGAAAGCGTCCGCAGGTGTTTTGCCAGAGATAAAAAGAACAGAAAGTGGCCATTTAATCTCTGAAGTTTAAAAAAAAGGGAAAAAATGTAACCGGTGCGGTAACGAGGCACTGGGGTTGTTTGACTGAATTCACATCTGTCTGTCGGAGCGTGTTTTGGACTCCGACTCAAGCTGAGTACTAATGGCCAATTCAAGCCAATTTACATCAGTAATTGTGGAGCTCTTGGCGTTTGGCCTCATGAGCAGAGAAACCTGTTCTGATTGGTCTGGCCAGGTACTGAACAGTGAGGGACCAGATATAGACCCATCTGGAATTCAGAAAAAATATATATGTGAACAGCACTTTTCTGCTGATGGAAAAAAAACCATCATACCCTAGTTTGCCTTAATGACAGAAAATCTCTGCACGGATTAATTAAAGCAGTACAAAACCATGTCAGGCACTTTTCTTACACTACTTTTTGATATAGCTACGTCTATATCCTTTAGGAAACAGTCCCCGCACAGCGCTGCGTTTTCCACGGCGACCGTCTCACTGCTGTCGGAGCTGCGACGGCTCGAGAAGGCGGCTCGCCCGGCTAAACGCTCTCCGCCTTGAGAGATGCGCTGCCATTTCCACAGACTTGAGCGCTGATGTGAATTCACAAACACCCACACAGACGAGAATGCATCCGTACGTGGTTCGACTCGTGCACACGCATCGGCACATACAGGAATGTGTGCTGGAGATGGCTGCAGACACGCCTGAGTTAAGTATGCAGCTCGTGCTTGCCGCCACCCCCCATTGTTCTCTGTACTTGATATTGAAATCGCGACAGACCATTATAAATAATTAAAACTTCAAATCTGGAATTCGCTCCTGTTTTGATTAATAACTCTCACACACACACACACACACACACACACACACACACACACACACACACACACTCAAGGGTCAAGAGAGCTCTGAGGCTTTTTTGGGATATTTTGGGCAGGAATGTCTAACGCGGGAATGAAAACTTTGGAAAATAAACTTAATTTAAAAGTTAAGGGCAAGCAATATCCTATGTTTTATTTACTGTGAACAAATCCTGTGGAAAAAACAACAAAACCGATAACTTATTTATGCTGTCTCTCCATATTTTATGACTTCCATACCCTGTTGCTGGGTCATAGGCCCTATCCCATTCATTCCCAATGTAGATGTACATCATTTGAGTCATGTATATTTTCTTTCATTTCTCTTTTTGTCAATGCTGAAGAACTTGCGATGGCAGATTGGTATGGTCGGCTTTAGCAGTGTCACTCAGGAGTAAAAAAAAAGTGCACCTGACTCAGCACTGTGGTTTTAATGGTTTTTGGAAAACAGTGGAGCCTTAACGTTGTTGGTTTTCGGTCACTGCGTAAAATCATTTTGCAGTAAGAGAAGTCCAAGTTCCCTTCTGAAGGGCCATGATGCTCCTCCCTCTCAAACAGCCTCCAGTTCCTCGAAGCACTGACTCAACCGGATGCTGGGAACCTTCTGAGCGGATCTCGGCCCATGCTGACTTGAGAGCATCATGCCGTTCCTGCAGGTATTTCAGGGCACATTCGTGCTTCTGATGGCGCTTTGTGCTGCTGGAAGCTGAAAGGATTGTGGCTGTGGTCGCAAACAGGCGAACTTGGTCAGCAACAATCCGTGGGTACGCTTTGGGGTTCAAATGATTGGTGACAGGACTTGTGGAACAAGATGACATTTTTCCTCCTTTCCAGTCATCGTAGATCACATGAGCTATAGCTGATGGCTGAGGAACCTGGAGAGCCTGTGCTTGTACTTTAGACAGCCGAGACGTCTGTCTGCACATCACCGCTCCACAAAGTCAGCTTACGCTTGTGGCCTGTCAACTAGCGCGAGCACATCTCGCCACTCTTCTCTGACCTCCTTCGTTTCTGATACATTCTTGTCCCCAGAATTGCCGCTGCTGTCAGGTTGTCTCTTTTGTTTTTCGTTTGCTTGTTTGGTTTGTGCCGCTATCCTCAGTAAACTCTGTAATGCAGAAATACCCCCGTGTGATGGCTGTTTGTCAGATTCTGGAACCGTTGTGTCTGTAATGATCATACCACATTCAAAGCGACTTAAATCTTGCGTCCTGCCCATTCCGACATTTAGCTGAACAGCAACAGAGCCTTTCAACTCTGTCTGCCCGCCTTATGTCTTATTTACACATCACTCAGTCTGGGGAAGGCAAGCTGTTTGCATAAAGGGGGGGAGGAATGAAGTGAGAGCATTTTTTTAAATGTATTTTTTTGTAGAAAGATAGGGATGAGGAGAGAAAACAGAGGGAGAGATAGCCTGCAAGCTGATTTGACAGCAGAAAAGGCAGACAGTTCCGCTGGAGTCAAGTTTTTTTTCCTTCTTTATACTGATAATTGGATTCTACCCACAATAAGGAAGCCACACCAAGGCAACCAAAGTTCCCACTCTATCCCCCCATTACGTGGTGATCAGATATGGTTTTGATACGCACGACTGCACTTTGTTTTCGTTCGACAGCAAACGTATGTTTGACTTCCTTTCTTTTATAGCAGCATGAAAGTTAATAAACACCTTCACTGAACATCTATTTTCAAAGAGCTCAGAACCGGTTGATTGAAAGGGCTCTTCCTTTTGAGGGGCTGTAATGTGATTTTCCTCTGTAGCCTTCAGTTAACCATCTGCTAGGGAGGGTGCACATGGCAGAAGATGTGTTAACCGATGCATAGTTATATAATCCAGACCTGTGGTGGAGAGGAAGACCACATCACTTGACAAGGGAGGAAGGTGCGTGGGATTCTTTGTGCCAGCAGTGCCCCCAAGTGGCCCACGGTGGCATTTCTTTCCACCTCCATCTTCACCTTCTCAAACGTGACATGACAACTGCTGCTTTGCCTTTTCTCTTTCTATAAAAGGGCAACTCAAGAAAAGTTAGGCACTGATGTATAGCACGTGACAGCCTGATATACGGACGGTATTGCTTTTTCGACGACCACTGTTAAATGGGCTGCATGCTGACACAGTAAACCACAGGGCAAGGACGACTGTTACAAATCAGTCGCCGGCCCTCCCGATTTTCCTCCTCCTGCCAAAACGCCATACCTGGTCCTTGCCCTGGCCAGCTGTCATACCCCTTATGAATCAAAGACACTGGAGCAGAAGCCGAGAGAGAGAAGGATTTATAAGCACTTGGCTCTGCCTCCCCCACTTTCCTTCCTCTCTCTCTCTCTCTCTCTTTCTCTCCTGCAATCTGTACATTTTTCTCGCTCCTCTTCTGCATCTATCTGTGTAACTGGGTCGGATGATAAATCCTCCGGCGAGGTTCAAAGTACCAGCAGAGCAGAAACTGCCCAGGTTTCACTATGTTCACATCAGCTAATATACACGGCGGGTAAACGTACACACGGGGATATGTGCGCCCAGCCCCTCCTCTGCCCTTCCACCCGCCCACAAACACATTTGTCTTGCACTCTGCCTCTTTCAGTTTAGTTGAATTGAGTTGCTGTATTGGCATGACTGTTGATTTGATACGACATTGCTGACAGAGAGAGCAGCATTGCTATAGATTAGACAGATCGTGGAGCTGAGTGTGAGGAGCTAATCAAGATATGAGTCAAATCCGTAGCTAAGAGTCCATTTTATACATTCTGCTTCTTGGGATCTCCTCGGAGGAATAAAAGTTGCAAATCAGACCGTTCCTTTTTTGCTGAGAATTCCCCACTGTGAGAGCCAGTATATGTAATAACAGACAAATCCTGAGAAGATGGTAACACAGTTCCAAAGTTACTATCTCTCTGTCTCTCTGCCTATGTGCCCACGAGAAACCCATCTAATAAACAGGGACTGGGCCAGGCAGAGATGCGGTGTGGCCCAGACTCGGGTCTGCTTCACTGGACCTGAACACAGCCATTTCATCTGTTGAGCCAGCAGGCCAAATCAAGTGGTCTTTATTAAAGTCGCTTTGATGGATTCACCCCTGGCCTCCCCAGCTGTGATCTATCGCCTGTCCAGCCCCTTGGAGGTCGTAATAAACTTGTTTAGCAATGGGGTCACTGCATGCAAGCAGAGCATGTGCGTGTGAATTTCTGTGTGTGTGCGGCTCACTTCTGTGTGTGAGCTCAGGTCTGACGGCACGGCCAGTGCATCGTATATTCACGGCTGCTGGCACTCCATCCACTTGTGATGATATTTGTAGTTTCCTCTGAGATATCCTGGCATGATTGCATCATATATTTATACACGTACGTTTAAGATATGGACAGGCACAGTAGCGGTGCTGTTATCCCTTTGAGTGGTTTTACCATCTTCAGCAGCTCCTGCACACTTCCTAATAGAATAGTAAATCAAAGGCGGTTGAGCCTGTGCAAGTCTTCGAAAATTGAACGAAGCCATCCAAAGACAACCTGTGTATTTGTAAAAGTGAATGATTTTCTGTTTTGATAAGTTAAGTATATATTTTTTCCATAACCAGAAAGCAGTTTGAGATTCTGACTTGAATAAGTAAGACATGTTAAAACACACAAACAGATTTGCAGCTGTTTGAAATTAATGAATCACATTTGGGAGGTGTATTAGGCAGAGGAAGTGAGATATTTAAGTGCTCTGTCTGTCTATCTGTCCTTAAGTGAATGAAGCACAATTAGCTGTAGACATGGCCAGCCATCATCGTGGTCACCATCCATGGTCATTTAGCTAGCAGCGGCTGCTGCCCCCAGCGTACACGGGCAGCCGCGGGTCACCATTAGTGGAGGTAAAAACACATCCGCTTTCTAACGGGCAACACTGGCGCCAGTGTTGTAGGACATTTCATCAGATCAAATGTGCGGTGCAGTCCTTTCTCGACTTCCTGAGTGCAGCATGTGTGGCTTGTTGAGGTTTGTGTAGCTTACATGGAAACAAGCACCTGGCAATGTGGGTTGAAGGCAAGAAAGACTATACGCGGTTTTATTGATAAATCAAAGTAAAAGTCAAATTTATAGCTTTATTCCCACATGTTATTACAAATGTTTCATTTTTGAAAGTAAATCACACCAGTGTAAGCATATGATGTACTTTTACGAGTGAAATCTCTCGCAAATAAAGTTTTATGAGAGGTGTGACTGCAGCTACTCTGGGTTCTTTCCTTCTGAAAAGCCCTTTGGAAGATACAGCAAAGGGCAAGGCCTGTTATTGTTGCTGTTCTTTATAACATTGTTTTATTAACAGTGGTAAACCATTGAAGTCACTGTAAGCTGTGTTATGTTATATTTTGTGTGGATGGAACTGCGGTTTTTAAAGTTTTGATGCTTTACAGTCTGGTGGAATAATGCTCCAGTCAGGGCACTGCGTGGGAGGATTATGATTTAACATGAGACAAATACATACAGTATATCATGAATATAGCAAAGCTTGTGTGCAAAATGAAGACCTTTAAAGTACTAAGCATAAAACCTAATTGACTGGCTTTCTGTGAACTATTCAAACATGTTGCACTTTGCAGACAGGTTGCCTGCAAAAATAACAATACAGGAAACAGACGAACAACACATTTTCCACATTTTAATAACACAATAGGTGTTGCTATAAGTGTTTGTAAAGGTTAATTGGGTTATGAATCGAATTAACTTTTGAGTAGCTGCAAAATTAGTTTAATCAGTTGTGTTCTTATGGTGTCTTGTCATCCATAGCAAGGTTCACCCCCCCAGCTGAACACTCATTAAAATATAGTCTGGGCACCTTGGTGAATAGATTTTCTTCGTGGAACTCCTCGTAGTTGCAGTCATTTGCTGCGAGTCTGTGTATGTCCCGAGGCATTTGCTAAAGCACTCCTTCAGTATGTCCAGAAGCTGAAAGCATCAACAGTCAGAATCCAATTTCCTCCCAGAAAGTACCATTTTCCCAGGTATTGTTCATTATCATTCACTGGAGGTGACATTCACTTCTTAGCCTGATAATCAAGAGCAAGCCATGCCATCAGAAATTTGCTGGGCGCACCATCATGGTTGTCATAGTAGCCATCAGATTGGGACCCTTCCAATAGTACCATTTAATGCCGTTGTAGCGAACAACGCTGGATGAGGCAGGGTAGTATATGCCATTCAGGTTTGACGGGCCGCAAGCCTCAAACCACCAGCCTGGAGAAAAGGAAATGTGCCAGAGAGTTCAAGGAAAAAGTCAGAATTAATTGAATCCAAGCCCATGAAATGTAAAACCGAAACATACAGCTGTACGTCAGCAGTAACTTTATACTGGCGCAGAGGGGAAATGAAATGCACTTTGGGACATTTACAAGGGAGTGGATAGAAATGTTTAACAAGATGGGTTATCAGAAGAGACAGATTGAGATGAGGTTTGGGACGCAGTGTACCTCCTGACGCGAGCTGCGCGCACTTGCAGGTGCAGTGGTCGTTGTCTCTGTCCTTGGTGCTGAATTGGGTCCCAGAGTGGGTGAGGCTACTGGTCCGTCCAGCTGTGCCACTGAAGCCCCCGGCATGAAGGCTGGTTTCGGGGAGGACAAAGAGTGCAAAGAGTTTCAGCAAAAACCTCAGCTGCAGGCACGCCTGTTCTTCATTTCAAACTGTGTGGGGAAACTCTGCTTGTTGGCAGCGCCGAATGTCAGTTTAGTGGGTTACTGCCCGAAAACCGTTTGTACTTTTATCTCTGAAGTCATCTAATGTTATGTTGTAAACTGAACATAGTGCGATTGTGTTCACCAAATCGGCTGATCTGTGATTCCTTAACACTCCACGACACCAGATGGCTAACAGAGGCGAAATACCTAACTCAGTGAGTCCAACGTTCTGTGGTCGAGGCACACATGCTGTTGGTTAGGAACCAGTTTGTAGCTCATTTTTCACTCTTTGTCAAAGCCTCTAGGCATATGAGAATGCCATTTTGGCAAACAGAGTAAATAGTCAGTATCTTAAAATAATGCAAGATCCAATGTTCCTTTCTTTTGCTGCTCTACCTTGTCATTCAGAGTCTGTGCACGAGGGTGCATTTCTGAATAAGACTCTGGCAGAGTGCAGCATTAAACAAAAATAACCCTGTGAGCATTATTTCACAATCAAAGATGGATAAAGATAAGAAAAAACAACACTCAAAAATCATGAGGTGGTTGTGAACCTGTGAACCACTTTAGGAGACCATAGCTTTTTCAGTATATGTACATTATTTTATATACAAAGTGTTTTTTTCCCCAAGGTCCCCAGTGTTGCCAAAGTAACCTGAAGAACCTCTCATCAAAGTTAAATTGATTCCCTGAATTATTTCCATACAACAGCCAAAGTGTGTGTCTGTGCATGTGTGTGTATTTTGAGGTCTGTTTGTGTGCGTTCGTGTCGTCGGTTTGAGGATAGTGGACGAGGAGGTCAGCCCTGTCATTCTGTCCTGTTCGAATCAGGCTCTCTTCCGTGTTACGTGCCCCCCACCCCTAACCCCCACCTCTGTGGCTCGGGGCATGCTGTCTGTGATGACTAAATGAAGAATCCTCCTCTTGAATTTGTAAGCTCACAGGGCAGGACACCACATTATGAGGGGCAGCGGGAGTGGGAGTCTGAAATGAGAGTGCCGGGGCCTGGAATAATGATGGAAGAGCAGAGAGGGTGGAATTATACATGAGGGGATATTTTGTGAGAGAACTTTTCTCTTAATGATGGATTGGTGATGTGAAGAAAATTAAAAACTATCAAATTAGACAGGCTGGCAACCACAGGCTACAGGATATCCTATTGGAAAGGGAGGCCTGTGGACTGTGCCAGTTCTCCCCCGCTCTCCAAAACATTTGCATTAGCCATGACATCCAGATGAATTAGTTCAGCTATTCCATCAACACCACAGACCACAGGCTAATCCTTTTCAAGGTGACTGTCCTTTTATACTGTTATTCTGTCCTTAAATGAAAGATATAGCATTACATTAAAGGGAATACTCACCATTGGTCTGACTGTAAGAACAGCTATTCTTGGCTTGCTGAAACGGGGAAGTGGTCTGTCATGCTGATGATTAATGTCTGAGTAATTTTAATGAGTTTTAGGTGAAGACCTCCATGTTGCTCCGGGGAGCACACTGGATGCAGCTGAGGAAGAGGATTGCTTTGGCTGACTAGCTTCACAGCATCATGGCTGTGGCTTGGGATTTATGGTAGAAACCCTCAGAAGAAGCCAGCGTCTTCAGAACGCTAGTAAAGCTGTTACATATTGAACCAGTTAGACAACATGATCTCAGAGGTAGCAGCTACAGGGGTGATTAGATTCCGTCAGGTGCTTCACCTCACACAGTGAAGCCCACAGCAGAAATTGTGAAACATTTAGTTTCACTGCGCTAATTATGTGGAACAAACTCAGGCAAATGCGATTTGCTGCACTATTAGGGATCTAGGAAAGCGCACGCCCACGTATGACTACGGTTTGTCATCTCTCAGAGCATCTGTCTCCATAAACTTCAACAAAACAAGGGCAGATCCATGTGACTTCTTATGAAATCTGAACTGAACTGTTTTGGTGTATATTTTATTCCTGTCTGTTTTGGAGGAAGGAGCATGGCTTCAGCACACCCACATATAATCTTGTTAGCGAGTGCAGGGTTACTGGGGGGGCTTTGTTTGAGTTGTCAGTTCCTGGCAGGAGCAGGTACCGCAGAGCGTTCCTTTTATACTCCAGTGGATGTGGCTTCCCTTGGGGATTTTTCGGGGGCAGCAGCAGCTGCGGTGATGGGAGAAGAAAAATGGAGGCAGACGAAAGCGGCTCCGTGCCCTCCACCGAGCTCATCATTTTGAATGACATTGCCAAGTGGCTCCTTAACTTCAGTGCTCTGGGTCAAGAAAGCTTTGAGAATAAGTAAATAGGAAGGAATTTGAACTGCTCATAACCTTTTTGAATTTCTCGCAACATTAAGAGTCTTTCACCTGAAGGGAGGGCCTCGACTGAAAGGGTGTTACTATATCACAGTTATGCCTTTAATAATAGAAGGCTCTTAATAAAACACAGCCGAAATAACAGCACCTCCATTATCATCTCTAAGAATTCAATTGGAAACCAGAGTGTGTTAGAAGTGTTTTAGAGTAGTGTATCTTGTGCTATCAAACATTTTATGTAACTGGATGATTTGAAAGTTCATATCGGAAAATTTTGATCCAAGCTTTACCTCAGTGCAGGTCAGAATAAGTACTGCAAATCTGGTTATGCACAAAATAGCCGAATAATATATTCTGTGCTGTGTGGTTACCTGTAGTTGTTTTCCTCTCCATCAATATAGAAGCGATCGTAATGGGAGAAGGCTTCGTTCCCCTCTTTGTCCTTTAGCTGGACATGCAGACTGTATTCCTGGGAGCTGGTCAGCTCGTGGATGATATCATTCCCCAGCCAGTGTTCCCCAGACGGTTCTCCAAAGCCCTGGATTAGACACAGAGACAGAGAAACAATAGAACAAGAACATATTCTAACAAGGGGGTAGGAGTGGGGGTGATTTTACCACAGACCTGCCAAGTGTTTTTGGAGTTAATATGAAAATGGACCCTCAATTTAAAAAATCACATTCATCATGTTGATGGCCTAAGGCAGTCCACTGAGTTTATGAAGTGAAATACTCCTCTCCCAAAGCAAGGGGCCAGTCAAATGAGAATTTAATTTAACCTAATATCCTACCAATGCGCCATCTGGACTTGCAATACTTACGGTAAAATAGAATCAAAAAAGAAAAAAATAGAAAAAAGGATTTGTCGACAGATCTACCGTTTGTTTTGACTTTAGGGCTTAATAGTAACAAGTTTTTTTATCCCATTTTCTGGTGACATAAAAGCAACACTGAATGACCGCTAAACGTGGTGATAGGGAATATAAGAAATCATTTATCTGGAGAGGGACGTTCAGGAGTGTGGAGTGAGACACAGGCAACTGAGCTCAACAAACGGAGATGCTTCTCTGCTGTGCAGGAGGCCCCTGAACAGAGAAGAAAATGTCCGAGCACTAAAATGATGAGAACCAGTGGCCACGGCTTTCTCAATCGCCGGATCTCAACCAACCACGGGCAGGGTTTGAGCCAGAGAGCTACACAGCAATGATCATTCAATATGCCATATTTAATATAATAAAAAAAGTCATTTTAGTAAATTCCAGTAATGGAGACGTTATCACTTCGTGAACAACAATTTTCTAGATACTGATGAACTTTGAAATACTTGTTAGCAGCTAGCAAGCTACTACATTGTTGCTCTTTTTTAAAAATTCTCATTTCTTTAGGGCAATCAAAATGTAATCATGATGGATTTATCTGGACCCCTGTATATTATGAGGAGACTGTCAGGTACAGAGAAGAGGAATGCCAAGGACTCACATCCCACGGAGTCAGGACGAGCAGCTTTAAATGCTGTTAACAGGTGGAAGTCACAGTGACGCGATCACAGCTTCCCAGAGAAAACCGCAGTGTCGAATGAAAACAGACACAGTGTGTCATGGGCGTGATGGCTTTGACAGAAGTGGTTTGCGGAGGGAATAGATGTTGTCACTCCAGGGAAATGCTAATGACATGCAGCGGCCTGTTCAAAGAGATGGCTAATGTGGCTTCCATTAACGACTCTTCCAGAGGGCCGTCCAGCACCAAATACCACGAGTTTGACTGACGCAAGCGAATGTGAGAGGTGGACTCACCGTGCAAAGGCCAGATGAATTTTAGAGAGTGCATTCAAATCGGCAGTCAGTAAGCATATAACCATTAAATCAGATTCCATTTTTGAGGCATAATGGTAAATAATCCATTCACTCATTCTCTATCCATTTGAGAGAGAGGCGTGCAGCTTGTCCTTGTTTACCTCTGCAGTCACTTTGTCCACCTGTCAAATGCCGTTTCTGTCGCTAGGCTTAAGTGAGAGCAAATATAAAGCGATAGTCTTGCAGCATTTATCACTTGACCAGCAGGTCCATGTGCAACATTTGATCAACAAGCTGGCTGCAGTTTGTGGAGAGCGGTCCGGGGCAGTGAAGCATTTGAGTACAGTTATCTGCCATCTACAGGTCCCACTGCTCCCACGCCCCCACTGGAGCCAAATATTTATCATCCACTTGGAAAAACATTGTTCTTGAAAGAGGATTTGAAGCTCTTTTTTTCATCTTTTTCTTTCTCACTCGGAGTGCTCTCTGCATTTCATTTCCAGTTCATGCTGGGGCAATTGATTTGTTGACACGGGTGAGAGATAAATTGCCACTCCGTTGAGTCAAAAACCCCAACGCTCATTTGCTCCGTGTGTAATCTAACACCGACGAAAAGGTTTGCAAGCACATGTTTTTTCTCTTTCGCTCAAATGGAGGAGCGATTCTGCTGGGAAAACAATGTTATGGGATTCAAAAGGACGTCGGCGACATGCGAATCCAAACAAAACAAAAGCCAAAGGTGCGTGCTTGATCCAGTCAGAGCAGGGAGCAGTGGAGCAATTCCACAGTCTCTCTCGTACAACTCTATTATATTCAGCTTGTCTTTTGGGGGGGGGTCTTGCCCTTTGGGATGGTTGTCCACCTCATTGCTGTGCTCCTTTCCCCACACAGTAAAGCTATTGAGATCTGTAGTCATTGAAGTGCATGATGCGCATGTGTGCGTTTGCGCTTCGGTGTGTGGGAGTATGACAAGGGGGAGGCAGCGAGAGCAGGTGCAATAACATGGGGGGTGGCAGGGAACATGGTGGCGGCCAAATACAACAAACCGCAGGTCACCTGGGATCACGGGCCAACCGGTCTCCCACGCCTCTGCGTGCCAAGCCACCCGTGGATCGTTATTGGAACCTCCTGTCCGATCCCACAACACGGACCCACGCTGCCTATGCTGGTGACCATGCACCCTGATCCTACCGCCTGGAGAACCCACCGTTTTGTAGTCCCTCCACCCGCGATTGAAGTTGACAGAGCCGTTTGTCCGATGCTGCAGCACCGTCCACCCGCCGCCTCTTGTCTTCATGTCACAGAACACCTGGAATAAAAGAAAAGATAAACGACTTAGGGCACGGTCACAAAAGTCTGTGCTTTTTGAGTGCTGAAGAAAGTGTGACTGTATTGTGTAGTGTAATGTATGGAGAGTTTGCAATGAATTCTTGGCCCAGATTCTTTGGCTTGTTTATGCATCACTGATGAGAAACCTTTTAACTTCAAAGCAGCAGCAACAGATTTTTTTGGTGCCATTCGGGAGCAACACAACAAACGGTAAACAGAACGCTGACATGTTATCACTCATATCACACATATTTGCCATGATAATTGCACGCACACATTGCTGACACAGTGTATTGACTCGGAGTGTTGTTCGGAGACAACCCCCCCAAACTGGCGTCCAATATTCACTCTCCTTTGTTTCCCCACCGGCCCCTGAGGGAAGTGTCCGACTCTTGAGCAGATAAAAATTCCACCAGCTTGTCGCTAATTGTCACTTGGTGCTGGGCAGGCAGTGTGCAGCTTTTTGTTGTTGTTGTTGAAAGCCATTGCCTGATGCATTGTTAACATCAGTAATTTTTTTGTATCAGTGCCAGTATCTTTTGGTATCAGTGCTATATAATGCAAGTATTGAGAAGCTTCTGTTTTCGAGCCATTTGTCATTCACGACTAATCAGTGCCGAGTGTGCATGTCAATAATTTTGTGACCGTTCACCTTGTGGCACCACAGTGGCAGTGTGGTGAGGGGGAAAGAAAAGTGGCAGGGAATGATGAGAAAAAGTAAAACACTGGATAGTTTCTCTGTTATTTGAAGGATGCCTTGGGAAGCCTCAGGAATAAGGGGGGAGGCCGGCATCTCAGGGTGTCACGAAATGATATGACCCAGGTGGGAAGGAAAAACTAACACATCAGCATGTTCTCTTATCCCCTTGAGTTGGGGGTGGGGGCATTTGCGTTTTTGGTTACACACGCTGTTTTCTTTCATACTTGGCTGCACATTTTGCCGTATGTAGATATGTATGGAAGAACGAATAATGAATTGCACTTGAAATTTAGACTTATCCAGGGACTTTTTTTTTTGGTTGCACATTCAAGGTGTTTAACTGGACCTACTCCAGTTTCCCCCAGGCATTGTGATTAACCGAGCGTGTGAATTTCTCCCCTGGGCGGTAAGATTAGATGCTTTTTGCAACTGAGATCCATTTTTAATCAAACAAGCATATTCAGTTAGCAAGGCTACTGGGTTTGTCAGCCTATGTTTTTATCTCTATATTACGTTGTCATCCCAAATTACAGACATTGGCGGTGACATTTCTGACTCGACAACCTGCGCGGTGAGCAGTTGAATGATGAACCTGGATTGATTCGCTTGGCCACTCGCCCGAATTTCGTCCGCCAAACAAACCAGCGTGACCTGTCTGAAGAGCCATGCAGTATAGATGCTGGCATGTGGACAGAATCCCAAGGGCCTCTCTCGCTTTCGACATCTCAACTGGCTATTTTCTGCTAGGAATGAAATGAGTTTCCAGCACTTTCCCAGAATAGTAAAGCTGAATCAAGGTCAAAAGGCACTCAGGCCTTTTACCTCAGAAAACAGCACAGACTGGCAATATGCTGTGATTATCCGTCGGGACATTAAGCCAATGTTATGGCCTTAAAAGCATCACACTGAATACAAAAACAGGGTCTGAAATAGAATTCTTGATTTAAGTCATTTCCCAAATGTGGTCATTACTCTGATTTAGGCCAGATCCCAATGTAATACTCCAAATTCACTTATTGTTAGCTATCAAGGAGTCATTTAAGGTCAAATCCATTACTATAAAATACAGAAATCCAGACAGCTTAAAGCATTTTTTGTTTGTTCAAAAATTATATATATTAAATATAATGTTACTATTATCTTATTATTTTAAGGGATTTTTGGGATATCAGATTAAACAGATTAAAGATGGTGAACCAGTCTATAAATGATTTGGTCTCTAAACATCAGCATTATTCACAACCTTGGAGATTTAAAGTTAAGTAGATGGATAGATAACGTCAGTGTGTGCATTTTGTCTCTGGTCCAACTGAGGGAGCCCGTTCTCTGTTGTGAAATGCGGGCAATTTATATCTGCCCCACTTTTTTTTGCAGCCACCTAGCTTTGCCAGCCACATTGGAATTAGATGGCATAGATTGAAAGCAGCAGTGATTGGGGGAGTACTCACTTGCATCACTGGAAACATACATTGGCCCTGGTTGGCAGGAAACACATGGCACCAATGCCTAACACCTGGCTGCCTCGCTTACAGGAAATGAAGAGGAAGAACAGGGGAAAACAGAGACGGTAGGAGATAGTGCCAACCAGCAAACTAGAGTGAAAGTAATGAATAACAAAAAAAACCAAAAACACTGTTTCAGTGTTATCTTTCTTTTCAAGCGTGGCAAGCTGTGAGAGGGAAGATCCCAGTCAAGAATGCTAGCAGTGATTCGGAGAAAGGATAGCCTGCTGGTAGATGCCATGGTTGAGGAGGCAGGGGCTTGCTACTACAGGTCATCAGAGTTACCTCTTAAGCTCTTCTGACTTTGCATTCAGCAGGGCGCGTTCACTCACCATGAAGCCTGCGGGGCATCGTGCTCCTGTTGCTTATTATTTGAGCTCTCCGTAACCCAACATGGCATTTCCATCAACCGCGATACCAAGATCCCCAGCAAATCACCATTACCTCAGACTTGTCCTTCCAGTGTTTACTGCAGTCCAAAAATAATGAGAAGCCCCCCTGAATCCTGAATGTCATTATGTAGTATGTGTGTGTGTGTGTGTGTGCGCGAGTGTGTATGTGAGCTTTACAATATGCAGGCTTGGGCAAAACCTGTAAAGCTATTATGATCCCAGTGTTAAAAACTGCAGGACAAATAGCTAAAATGTCTTCCAAAAAGTTCCATGTCACAGTCAGTTAAGTGATATTTGCAAGAAAAGGCCAGTGACCTTTAAAGCCTTACTACCTTGACAGTTTGGGTGGAGTTGTGGGGACGTATGCTATATATTCCACTCTCTGTCACTCCAGATCGCAGGATCTCTGCACAGTCCCTGAAAGTGCGCGACTCCTCCTTGGGGATATTGGAGATTTCTGCAGAAAAAAAAAGAAAAACGGGCATTCACGTCTTTACAGATGGCAGCCTTATGGGTTTCACGCACACAAATCCCAACCCCATATGTGAGCTCTCTTGTAGCGTTCAGCTCTGGCTTAAGCCTGCTGTGCATGTAGTACATGCATGTAACGTGTCAAAGATTTGAATCACAGGCTCCTCCAGGTGATATTTCCATGGAAAATATTTTTTCAGTTTAACAACTAATCCCTTTATCTTTAATTGAAATATGGTAGATCTCCGTTTAGTCTGAGGAGGTAATGACTCATAGGAATGCAATAGAAATTGTGTTGACAATTGACTACTATTTGTTAATCTCTTTTGTGGCTACAGACCATATCTCTTCTTCTAAAGCAAAATGAATGATATTGGCAGCACACTTTGCTCTTCGAAAAAACAGCTAATCCCTCAGCCTTACCGTTGCAGTGGTTGACCATAGCCAGCAGCTGCTGAACTGTGTCTGTGAGCAGGGCCTGCTGTCTCTGAAGTAAGGTGCTGTTGAGTGTGGAGCTGCCCAGTTCACCCTGGAGCTGATTGACCAGTTGACTCTGCCTCTCCAGAAGCTCTTGAAGCTGCTGCTTTTCACTCTGCAAGCCCTGCAGCTCCCTCCCATACCGAGCCTCCAGTGCTAAGAGCCTCTGTTCCAGGAAACTGTCAAACAGTGAAAAAAACTGAGAATAATATTGTTTTTTCTTTTCGTTTTCAACAAACAAACGTGTGCTGGAGCAAGGTAGAAAGCTGAAGGCCTAATATTATCTTGCATCTTGGAATATTTACATACTGTATGTGAGAGAGTGGGTGTGATGAAGAATCAATCCATCCGTTCAGCATTTTGCTTTCACAGTGGAGATGGCACAAATTTACACATTTACATGAGGATGAGTAATTGACATCAGCACGGTAGTCTCACTGGGCTAACATCATATAAACACCTGTACTGCAGCAGCACTCACAGATGGGCCTGCATGTTAAGCCTCTCGATCACAGCCATGAGGCAACAAACAGTGTGTGTGTCTGCCCGCACAACTGCCACACCCCCCGCCTCCAAATGAAGATCATAAATCCCCGCAGCCTGATCTTTATGGCTTTGACTAACGACTCTGCCGCAGTTATTTATTGAAACAATCCAGCCACCCAGATTGAACAAGCTACTTTTCAGCCCCGTGCCCACGCCGCTGCTGCACAAAACATGTATCCTCAATCTCCAGCTTTAGGCGGCAGTGGAGTCGGTATGTGGAAGGAAAGCGAGATCAATCCAAATAATTTTTAACATCACCACCTTTTCATATTTGCTTTGTGGGAAACACTCAATAAATGTGGCAAAGCGAGCTAACAAATTGCTCTCTATTGTGTATATTTTACCTTGTGGAACAGATGAGGGGCAGTGCACAGCAGTAAACCAGCACAGCAAGGCTTAAACAGTTAGAGGGGTTGACAGATCAAATATGGCATTTTGGATCGCATTGAATTCCAGGCAATTCAGCTTCCATGCCTCTGATCTTATGCTATTTATTATTATTGTAATATAGATATTGCTTGCAGTCTGCTCTCAGTCTCTCTCTGCAACGTGCTGCATTGCCTGCCAATACAATTTTACATGTAAAGCCTATGAAAACAAACATGTCTCTGTGCTCCTTTTAGATTGGCAGCAGTTCAAAAACTGGCTCCATGCCCTCAAGGCTCAGCAGCAGTAGCCCCCCTCCAACCACAGCCCTCAGTACTCTATTATTTCACAGCTGCCTGGCTGCAAATCTGCTATGACCTCTCTAATTTCATGCGTCCTGTCACGGTGTTTACCCTTGTGAAGATGTGTTCATGTCAGACACATGTAACCAACTCAAAGGAGGAGGGACAAAGGGCAGTGCAGGGCCACGCAGGGCCCAGATGTGCAACAGGTGTTGGAGCTGGGGCACTGTGTACTCCCGGTCACACTTGGTACAGATGGATGGAATGATAAACAAGCACATGCAAAGATAGAAAACACCCATTCCCTCTCACACTGCCCAGCACCCTGTTGGTAACCCCTCGTCGGCCCCCAGTTGACCTTGTGTTCTTAGAGAGAAGAATGGGGAAACCCCTCCTAACACACACTGCCCATTCACTGGCAAACACACACACGTTTATACAGTACACGTTATATTGTCGTTAAGTGCCCTGTTGTTCACATTGGTTGGAGTCATTAAACTTACTCTTTCCCAGTCGTGGCTTTGTGTGCACACACACAGTATCTCACAGTATATTACTCTTCTGGAGGCCCTTATAGTTAGCGTGAAGTAGCTTTTTCCCGAGAAATCCTTTTCTGGTGCACAGGAAGAGGTGCATTTTATGTTTCCCACAGCAGCTAAACCAGCTCTTTTGGAATCCATACAGGAAAAACAACAGCATTATGGCAAGCACAGTTCTTGACTAACGGGTGTTGTCCCGGAAGTAAAGACTATAACTACTGTACTAACAACTACATTAAGCACCCTGGAAGTTTTGCAGTGGCTAAAATGAGCTTGAATGATCTTTTTAACTGTGAGTGCTCACCTGTTTTTATCATTGAGGCGGGAGATTTCCTGAGTCTGCAGGAGAATGTGCTTCTCCAGCCGGTTAGTGAAAAGCGAGTACTCGAGCAGCTGGATCTCCAGGCGACTTGTCTGGTTTAACACCTACAGATCGATAGAAAACACACTCTCACAGTATGCACAGGTCGAGCGTTGGATGGGAGTGATGAGAGATAACTGGTGTGTCGACTGATGGAACAAACAGATGGGCACCCACTGGCTGAATTTACAAAATTGGAGATAAACGGTTTTGCAACCACAAGACCACCACAAGGCTCACATTGCTCATTGTTTGATCTTTCATTGCAAACTGGAGGAGAATTATCTCATATGCACCTGCGCCATGTTTTGGAGCTGCAGATGAAACAAAAACTTGAACAAAGCAGCTCAGATATTTGTACAGGTTGCGGTTTCATATTGACTTTGATAAGAGAAAAAGAAAGCATGAGGACCAAAACAAGCCCAGTCTGTAATAACAGCTCTGTGGCATGATTGAAGACACATCTGTGTTGTGCTACTGAGCCTTATGTTTTAATTGGCTTGTTGTCAGATGCCGAGCTCTGCTCGTTGTGTCAATCAGAGCCAATAGAACCAAATACCAGCTGTTTGAAAGTGGTTGCCGCCACCTTTGGGCATGGTTTCTCAGCAGGTTACATCGGATTTACATTTAATTAGCTACTCCCTACGTGTTTCACGAGTGACATCATTTGTTTTTGTACGGGTGTGATCCCCGCAGTCATTCATTTAGGTTGGCTGCCGACATGTTATCTCAGGTTTACTCCAGTCCTTCCTGACGGGCTCACCTGGGTCTCAACGTCTGTCAGTTTGCGGGTCTGCTCTGCTGATTGGCTGAGGAGGTTGGTTCCCATCTCGAGCATGGCAGCTGTCTGAGTGTGTACCGCAGTTCTCTTTATTTCCTCCATCCCGGAGCGCACATTCTCCTGGATGAAGTTCTCCAGCTGTAAAGAGAAGAAGCAGACCCCGGGAATATTATCCGCAACGTCAGACTGTGGTCATAATCATATTTTAGGAGGTAATGTCCCCATACGTCCACTGACAACTTAATGAGGCAACCTTAGAGTGATCTGTGGTCACCTCAATCTTCTCAGGTACCGTGATGGAGTCATAGAATTCAGTATGCCGAGGGCGCTGCTGAATGTTGTGTTACCCATCTATCCATCCATACATCTGCAGGTTTACCTCAGGCAAATACCAAACTCCCATTAATAAAGTAATGCAATATACAAGCATTTCAGTGGGAAGAGAGAAGAGCAGCAATGGCATGTTCCAGGAGTTTGACATCATGATATTCATGTGCTGGACTTCAGGGACAGTCGCTTTTGCACTCTGTAATCAATCACAAGCTCAGAGAAAGAAGCACTGGCAAAAACCCATCATATGCTACGGCAGGAGTAAAAATAGGATGGCATCCATCTTGCTCCAATAAATAGATTTTCTTATTAATGTGGTCGGTTTGGCCAAACGGCATCAGGAAGACAAATTTCGCTTTTTCTGCCGAGAACGATGGAATTTTGTTTGATGTTTAACGGGGAAATGGCCTGTGCCTTTGCAATAAGGCAAAGTAGAATATCGAACCCGGACTGCATTAATATTTATGACTTTTCTGGGGAAAAAAAGCTCAGACTTTATTCGTTAAACTACACGACTGGAAAATTAAGTCTCTGAGGAGAAAGCATCCAAAATTACCCAGCTAATGAGTGGCTATCTGTGAAAATCGAAGGGAATTCAAATGAGATGAAGACTGTTTGTTTTTTCTAATACAAATGCCCATCTCAGAGAGGAATAGGATTATGATAATGGACTATAACAGGAGAGGAGTGTTTCTCTTTATATGAAGTATAAGAAATACTGACCTAAGTGGGCCAATAGAGATGAATTGGCAATTAATTGTTTGCCAGTGAGTTATATTTCCCTCTTTGTCTCTTACGTTCTCTTGATCTCTCTCACTAACACCCTCTTTCTTTCAAACTCTCCCTCTTGCTCTGTAAATCCATCTCTCACATTTTCCTACATTAAGACAGCAGGAAAAAAAATCCCTCCATAATGAAGGTTATGAAGAGATTACCAAGGGGATTAAAGCCAACTCCGAAGGAAGAACCAAAGATCCCTGCATCGTAATCAGCCTCATGTATTTAGGCAACTATCAGCCGCCTGTCCGAAGCGTTCCCGTTGCTGCCTTCTGTTACAGAGCTCAATCCAGAGGCCTTGATACACCCCGTCTCCTGCTGCCAACTGCAGTAATTGCAGCCCTGCCATAGGCTGCGCTATGCAGCCAGCTAAATCACATTTGGGACGCGGTGTAATTCTGTCTCATTGTGTCTAAGAGGGACAGAGGAGGGATCATCGACGAGAAAATCATAGGAGCTGTATCATGATATCTTAATTGTTATGCCAATAGACACATTTGTTCTCAGCTACAATTACAGAGGATGGGGGAAACCTATGTGTTGCGTTCTGGCAAATGATGAGCATGAACCGAGGCACATCAGGATGGATATGATTGTGTGGGACGGGTATGAATAGCTTCAGATGAAAGTAGTGCAACGTTTTGTGCATCGACTCCATTTGGATTTTTGTCTTCACCCCAATTCAAGGAGGAGGATCAAAGTTTGTTTGTGGTGTCCACGGCATTGCAGCACAACATACAGTACATGTTTCTCAAGGGACAATGATTTTGGACTATCGAGTTCCCACTTTAGACAGCTTAAATTGCCCTCACAGTATTGTTCCTTGAGGGATTCTAAAAATTGTTGAGCCCCTGACTCTTCATCTAGCACCAACAGTAGGCCAAATTTTTCTTAATCTCAGCATTCATGGTACCCAGAAAAGTTGAATCCTGACCCTGGAGTTCCCCCTGAAGTTCTTCTTCTGGCATCTGAATTTTATGTGAGCGCTGTAGGTGGGGAATCACTTTGTTGATCCCATTAACCTTTCATAAAGCACCATCAAATAACATTTTGAATATAGTGGTAGTTTGGTTCATTTTCAGACTAATGTGATTTCTATCAGCCTGGGCTGTACTGTCTTTGCATGCTAGCATGCTAATAAGCTATACTGATGTGATAACCAATATACGATACCTGTTAAACATCAGTATGTTTGCATGTGCGCATTTAGTATTTAGCTCAGGGTATCCCTTATGCATGGGCATGTACATGCTGGCATGGCTGTGGACTCTTTAGTCTTGTTCAAATGTTTTTTTTGGTTTTTTTTTTAGTTGTCAGTGCAGCAAACATAACATTTTCATGCCATATTAGATGCAGATTTAGCAAAACCTCAGCCAAGTCAAACCAACTACCTGCTTGCCAAGATACCACTAGAGGTAACTATGAAATTACGTTTTGTTTGAATTAGGATGAAAGTCAATGGCTATAGCTTAAGAGAAAAGGAGAGACGGGGTGCATGTGTAAGGAAAAGAAAGAACATGGAGACAAATTGGATAATGCGGGTAATGTGGGTGACATAGTATTGGCTTACTGAGATATTATTTGGCCAGGAAATCGGGTCGGCAAGGGCAGCCGAGCTACCTTGATCTCTCCGCAATATTTCTGTGTTAGCATAATCCACACAGGCTCTTAAAAATCCTAACGAAAGCATGCTCACATCGCCTTCGCCAACCCCTCAGGGCGGCAGAAGGCGAAAGCGACTGAATGGGGGGGTTCGCTTGTGGAGTTAGTATAACAAAAAACAAACAATGGTTTCTTCTTGGAAACTGGAACATTAATACAGTCCTGTTGTACTCATCCACTTGCAGATTCCTATGCGGAACATGGCAGATTAGTGTGTGCGCGCTCCTACGCGTGTGTGTGTGTGTGTGTGTGTGTGTATTTGGGGGCGTGTGTTTTCTTTTGGCTGGTTTGGGTGGAAGGCTCACAGTAATAGTCCCAGTGGAGCGTCGAACAGATCGTGCAGAGTTTCACAGACGCACACGCATTCCTCCAGCTCTTCCGCATGCATGGCACCCATCTCACCCCCCCACACACACACACACACACACACACACACACACTTATGCAGATATGCTTAATGAGCTCCACAAGGTGCTGAAAAGGCTTTGCCATCGAGGGTCAGAGGTTAGTGTACCCTCTTGCATACCCAGAAGGGGCTCTCTGTGTTTATGTGGAAATCCCACCTACTGTTCGATCATTCATACACCAGTGTGGCCTGTTGGGGGGGGTCGACATGTTGAAAGGTTGGATCTTTGTGTTCATTCCTGATGTTGTGCGGTGGAAGTTTTGGTCACAGAGTTCTGTCAGCAAAGCGTTTTCTGTCGATGTGGGGGCTTAAACTGCATCTCCTTCATGACGGTTGATATCACATCTCTGGCTAAGAGAAAGAGAGAGACCACGTGCTACAGAGAATGTGATAAGATGGATGCAACATGTGTATTCAGTGTTTTTTTTCTATGCTTTGCAGACTGTATGCATGAATGATGCACAGTGTGCATGAGGAAAAATGTGTCCTCTCTCCCTATCTTTGTCTTTCTCTGTCTCTGAACACACACACACACACACACACACATACAACACAGCCTCAAGGGGTGCTTCCCATGGAAGCTCGGTCTCCAGTTCATTGACTGAGCATCAGACAGAGTGCGCTCAGGGGAGCTGAGTGCATGTGTTTTCATATGCGGGTTTTCCCAGTGCGTGTCAGGAGTGCGTGAGCAAGCCAGACAAGAGAGCTCTAGATCTAGTGGTCAGTGAGTCAAGGTGTGAGATGAGACCCATTCATCATCCCAGAGCTGCAGAACAGGCCACAACAGAAAAAGGAGAAGAGCCACAGGGAAAGAACAGAAAAAGAGACGCTGTTGTGCCGCATGAGAGTGGGAAGTGACAGGAGCACAGAAAGAGCTTTGGCATTTGCAAATCCTGAAATGTAATCGACATGTTTTGCCTCCACTGGGCCAATCCAAATACTCAACACAACGCTTCTAATCAGCCTGTGGATTAGTGTCCGCAGTAAATATTGTGAGAGATGCAGACAAGAATAGAGAGACGGGTGGTGAGAGATGCCATGTCAGTCAGTCTGTCCCAGACAATGGATCCGTACTGATTCTGTGCCCTGATGACCTTAGCAATGAAAACACTATTGTGAAGCCACTTTTAATCGCATCATTTAATTTTAGGCAGTCATAATCCCAGCTAAATGGAACTGCAAAGGCCAACAGCCCAGTAAGGAGACACGCTGAAATGTGTCTCCCACAGATAAACTTTTTCACAGAGGAAATGTGTTTTTGATATGATAGTTATTCAAAGTGGATTTTGGTGCTTTCTTTTTTGGAGTTTTCTGAGACTTAAACTAAAACATTGCCTTTCTATGTGTGTGTGTGTGTGTGGGGGGGGTGTCATTTAGAATTTTGAACAGTCTGAGATGTGTTTGGCACCACCTCATATTAGCAAACTTATTTCATCTTGTCTTTCTCCACTTGCATGCAACAGGGAGTTGAGGCGTCCCAGTGGTCTTAAACACAGATACACACAGTCCTACACCAGGCGTTGTCATGGAGCCAGATATGCATACAACAAGCATCCAGGAAATCCCAGCTAAGCACTGAACTTATCAATAATGAAGGCTTGTCAACAAATGTTATCGGATACTCCGCGGACAATCCTGCCGCCCCCCCCCCCAGCATGTGTGAAATTCTGCAGGCTATGTGAAGACTAAGGATAAGAATGAAACTTAGATGAAGAATGCAAGATGACAGAGGAGGAAGTGGTTATTTTAGTTAACGGTTCAGAGGTCCTACCTTCTGCAACCACTGGGTGTTATTCTCCATAGCACTCTCCAGACTCTCCAGCTTCCTCTCCTGCCAGGAAGGCCTCTCTCTCTGGGCCTTACCCTGCTTAGATTGGCTGGGATCGGGTGCGGCCTCGGGCGGGGAATCCCTCTGGAGGGTGTTGGTGACCTGTAAATCCTTGAAGGGGAGGCAGTGCTCCACCTCGGGGAGGATGAAGGTGTAGCTGCAGGGGCCGTGCTGCACGCGGTGCTGTTGGCGCTCTGAGCCGATTGCAACGGCCAGCAGGTAGGCCAGGTAGGCGAGGGTCAGGGCCAGCAGGCGGCCCATGTCAGGGGAAAGATAAGGGAGAGGGGAGGGAGGAGAGGAGAGGGGGAGACAGAGGCTGCTCCAACTGGCAGGGCAGACAAGAAGGCCAGGTGAGCCTCCTCTCTCGTCCACTGTATCGCTGTCTGTTTCTGTGTCTTGTTAAGTTGTCCCTCAAGACTCTGACTCTGTCTGTCTCCTGTCTTCTCGGCCCAGCTCTCGCCGCTCCTCTCTCTGTTTTATCACTTTCTCCTCTCCTCTTTTGGCTGCTCCTCCTCTTTGCTGTTGCATCCAGAAGCCTTCTTTAGCCCAGTCCGTGCTCCCGCTCCTCAGGCAGAACCACAGAACGCACACACGCACACACACATGCAGGAAAAGAGGATTGCTTCCTATTGTGACTCCAACACTCAGCCAGCACATGCAGCTCTGTCCAGGAAGGCAACAGCAGACTCCCCCCCCCCGACCAAACCATTTATCTCTCTTCTGAAAAGTAACTTTCCTCACTGCCTTCTTTTCAAACTGCTGGAGTCCATGCGTTGGTCTGGAGGAGAGAGAGAGGGAGAGAGAGGAGAGGAGGGGGTGGAATGGAGCGTGGCCAGCTTCAGGATGTTACGTTGAAGTGGTAGCGCTCTTTAAAGTACAGAGTGAGAGAGAGAGAGAGAGAGAGAGGTTCCTCTGGACACACACACACACACACACACCTCCTTAGCACATAATCACTCAACCACATTTCCCTCACTCACTTTCTCCTTCCTTCTCATGGCATTCCTGTCTGCGGGGGTCAGAAGAGGAAGCTACACAAATACACACTGCTCACCGTAAGAACAAAAAGCAGGAACCTTCTCTCACAACTTTTTGCTCCCTCCCATTCACACTCTCTCTCTCACCTCTTAATTGTAGTGATGTAAAGTATGACCAAAGCTTGTTGCACAGCTTTAAAATGTAAGTATATCAATCAGAGACTAAGTAGAAAGCACAACAAATGGTTTGGGATGAAATATGCTAAAGGAAAGGAAATACCTGCGTGACATACGACAGTGCTACATATGCTAGAGGAGACATTGAAAGAAATTCCTTCAAAAGGAGATAAATTAAATGATTGTTTTAGTGAAGCAGTTGAACAGTTGAACAGAGTTGTGGGGACAGAGGAGATAGAACGGAACATCTTACAGCGACGTCAGATTTTCCCCAACTAAATACTGAGTTTTATTTTGGTCTGGGAGTGTGTCACATTTGTAGGATGGGAGATTTATTTAGGTTCTTCCCAATCTGCAGTGTATTTTTTGGGATTTGTTTTTACCCTCAGTTGCTGGTTGTAGTGACACTGTATGTTTTCTCATGTTTACCTGGTGTTGGCCAGTCTCAAAGGTCGATTGCAGGTCTGTATTTTGAAAGTGCACCTTTAATTGAAGGGCAACGGGATATGCAGAATGGTATGATATTGCAGCCGTTACGTATATTTTTTTCCATTTAGGAAAAGTGAAGAAAGTTGTTTTGGGAGTTGTTGGATTTAGAATTACCTAAACTTCAAGACTCACTAATGGTTTTGAACTCATTCGTCCTTTTATTAATTGGGTCCAGTTGTTTGTGCGGACGTGTTCTCATCTTCCACCTGCCAGCCTTTCCCGCCACTGACATCACCTGACCCTGCTCTTCCTCCCCTTCCTTCCTCATCAGCTCCCTAGTGTATATACCAGTCCATTTCCACTTCTTCTCTGCAAGAATGTCTTTGGGCCATGTGCCTTTGCTTTCCAGTGCTTTGACCTTGACTTTTTTATCCTTCTTTTTTTGGATTTTGCCTCATGCCTTTCTACTTTGGGTGCCTACTTGGATTTTTGGAATTTGACTCATGCGTCAGGATCTTGGGTGCCTCTGCTGAGAACCGTGATGCAATTATGGTTTCATTCGTAGTGCTATTTCATGACGCCTCCTGAGTACCCTCCCGGCCGTATCTCCTGCTGTCCAGTGTAAGATTCAATCCACACTCCGGCACAGTTTGTCCACTTAGTTACAGTCTGAATGGACACAGTCGTGGCAGGGCAGCAAGCTTGATTTCAATACATTCTGCTTCTTTTCAATACGCTCCTGTCACGGTGATCAAGTACCACTGACTCAAGCAAGCAAAATAACCCTCTCCAAGGATAACAAGGGAGGAAGTTGCCCTGTCACACATCATGACATGAAGGCTGTTTGTTTGCTTCCTGTGATCAATACTCCCAAAGAGGAACAAACCGTATTATACTTTCAAATTCAACATTTTCTTTCTTCCTCAGTTTTTCCTCCCTCTTCGCTTTTCCTGTGCATTCCCATGCTAATATCACATTAGGAGTCAAGCGTACAGTACGAGAGTCGTTAGCTTGCGTCTGCTTTTCATGCACTGTGGAGTCGAGGCCCTTATCTCCCAGGCATGATGAGCATTCCACCCTGCCACTGTTGTGTGGATGCTTAATGACCCAGCGGCTTTAAACACCCAGTGTGTGGCCCCATCGCTCAGCACACAAATGACTCCAATCTATCGTGATATGCATCAACCGATATCCACCCCGGTCATGTGTGCACTGTATACACAGCGGCCACCTCTGTGCACGAGGCGCCTATTGATTGATTTTCATTAGGAAATGAACTTCACCACTTGGATGATGGTGCAGATTTCACTGCGGCAGAGCTGTCAGCATGCGTTGTTCTCTGGTGTGAAAGAGGGAAAATAAAGAATGTTTCATTTCACCCTCAAACTGTGGTGAGGCTTGTGTTGTGTTCTGCACAGTGTCTCCCTCGCAGACATCGGTCGGACATCAAACTGTCTTGTGTGTTGATTAAATTAAATGATTTCCAACTACTGGTCCTAGCGGGAAGAATTCTCTGTAGCGTCTGATCTTGCTGTAGAAAACTATCAGATGTCACTTCTTGTTCAGCGTCATCCCAGAATTGCGAAAATCTGGAAACTTGTATATGAGCAACACGAGATAATTGAAAAAAAGATTTCCCACTGAGTTGATTTATGCCTAAATGAAGTACAACTGCTGTTTCATGTGTAAAACACACTTACATCTGAGGCTTGTTTGAAACAAAATGAAAGATGGATATATAGCAATAATATTTGGTAACGGGGTGCAACAGTGTAATGATCTCATGCAAACTTACTGACATTGTAATATCCTGAGGGAGACCTCTAACAGTTGCTCCCCTTGTGGCCTCTTTCTGGGGAGTAAAAAAAGAGCACATACACATTTTATTGTGCGCAGTGTTTCATATAAAGAGAGAGCAAGGAAGAAGATAGGATTAGATCTTTTTGGCAGGAGGACGGAGTGGCAGTCTGAGCGGGTCAAGCTGCAGAGCGCCACATCGGCATGATTATTTATGAAGATGGCTCAAACAATCAAATTGCCTCAGGTTGGTTGTGTGTCCAGAAATATATTGTGCAGCACTGGACTATTTCCAGTGTTCGGTCGCAGCACGAGAGTAAATAGTAATAGAATATTAAACAGAGTTGGCTTTCAGTTACGCAACTGGATATGAGCGAAGGGGAAAAGTGGTCGTAGCTGTTGTGCTGAGAGGAGTTTGACTGCGGTCCAGTCTTCTTTTATAAAACAAATATCTGCTCAGAAAACAGGCCAACATCCCATTCTAAAGCACTCTCACTTATACTGTATCTGTGCATGCAAATGCATTGTGAGCTTTATCCTTCCCGCATCCTGCATGCACAGATTTTTTGTAGCTCTGCGGTCAAAGTCTTAAAAACTAATTCCTGAAAAACAGATAAGGGGATAAAAAAATAGAGGTGACCCTGTATCATTAAAAAAAAACGTGATTGTAACCAGACGTGCTGAAATATCCTTCACATGAAGAAGAAGGCGTTTCAATAAAAAGTTTGTGTTGATATATTTCCACATCAGTCAGCACTATTTTTAGATTTGTCCCAGAAAGTCAAAAGGAAACATCTCATGTATGAGGTTAAGTGCTTTGTTTATTGAAATGTACATTTCAAACATAAACACATTTTCTGCCATATAAAACAAAGTATGATGTTAAAAGAAATTGCCTGCGGCCCATAACTCATAGCGCTGCTGCTGCTGCACTGAAACGATCTCCTGGGGGAATGCCGGTTGTTTAGTTTAGTGTCTCCTGTCAGGCCAAGGTATTTCCCGCTGCTCCCTGAAGGCCCGGAATCAATCCGCCTGCTGGATTTGAAGGTGACACTCCGCCTCCCCTCCCTTTGGTCTGGGCATAGTGACTGGGTTTCTTCCTCGTCTGCACCTCTTGTCACTCAACTCTGTGTTGTGAAAGAGAGAGAGAAATTCGAGCAAACAAAATTAGATCAATACTTTTGAGCTAAAGAAAATTAAGAAACCCCCCCGACTACTTCTATTTTTAGAAACCAAACCTGCCGACAGCTTTCACAATGTGGAAGCTGGCCGTAGTGGGTTTGTTATTCTAGTGCAGTGGTGGGGAGTATCCACCCTGTGGTACAGGCTCACGCAATGGGACCCATCACTCCACACAGCAATCTAAAACCTTCCTCCTGGGCAGGGCGGAACGAGCCCAAAGAGAGACCGAGAGAGACCGAGAGAGACCAGAACTGCTCCGGATTCCCCTTAAGAGTTCCTCCTCTAAAAGCCCATCCAAAACACTTAACACCCTCATCCACTCAGGCCTGCACACGCTGTCACTTACAAATGGCCGGCTGTTTCTGGCTGGTGAATGAGAGAGATGCGAGAAGTGCCCGGCTCCGAAGGGGCCTTTGATGGTCTACAGTGGGTTAATAATGATTATGATAACAACGATGATGTTAGCATAGCTTTACCGCCTCCCCTCACACTGTTTGGGGGAGAACACGGCATCCAGGCAACGGAGGGCCCATGGGAGCTGTTCTGAAGAGAAAACAAAGCTCAGCTCCGTTAATTTGAACTGGAAATAAGATGAACTCAAATGAACCGTCTGACAAACCAGCAAGGCAGACAGGTCCCGCTGTAGTCCACATCCATGAAGAGGCATGCAGGGCGGCTAAATCAAACTCCTGATGGGCTCACTCTCTTGTGGGTTCAAGCCGCTTGGGCTAAAGGTGCTTGGAAATAACATCATCACAAACTGGCAGGTCCAGAACAAACAAAGGTCTGCGTTCAGAGCTGGGGACTAAATTGTAACTCAAAAGCTGTGGAGAGTGATTCACCCATGGACCCTTTTGATTGTGTACACAGTGATATGCATTCATTTCCATGGAGACTAAACAAATAGAGCAGATGGTGTACCTCTTTCCTGATATGAGATAGTTTTACACCCCTGACCCCCCCGCCATCAAAGCAACAATTCCAAAGAGGAAATACCTTCACTGGCAGGAAAAATCTATTATTGACCATAAAACTTAACCTGACTGCAATTACAAAAACGAAAAAAGAAATGTAGTTGTGTGTGATTGACTGTGGCTGATACAGACAGAAAAAATAATGGCGTTGACAAATGAACACTTGGGAAATAGCAGTTTTCTGAATTCCAATGCCAGCATTCAGTAAAATGGGAAAAAGTCGACAGATAAAGGGTTGTGAGAATGTGGCGCTCAGCATGTGTTCAGGCCTGCCAACCACTTTACATAGACAATTTAACAGCCCTCATAAAAACGAAGCATTAAGCAAAGCGGGCCCAGAACTACGTCTGTCTCTCATCGACCTTCCTCATTCGTTCCCCCATTTGATCCACTTCTCCTGAATGAAAAACGCCCTGACTCTCTCCTGCAGCTCTCCCTTTTTTTTTTTTTAACTTTCACCATCTAAATTCCTATTCCCATCCGTCTGTGACACATACGGTCTGCTATGCGAGAGCTGCCTGTTACACAGCCCAGATACCATTATTCATAGCAAGCTGTCTCTTGTAAAACACCACAAGAACCTGTTTGAAGCCTGGGCACAATTAATAAGAAAATTAGACAGACGAACGCAGTAATGTGCTGTGTTTTTACTACTGTTGTTTCCTGCCCAGTGAAGACTTGTGCAGAATTTTAACGGGATCGATTGTGATGCTCAATAAGGGCGTGATGATGGCCGCGAGCTAATGCACATATATTAAATGATCCTGTCACAACACAGACTAAACTGCAAGCCGTCAGGAAAATTCGTCCATGTCCCCTTTGCTCCTCCATCGTGTCTGTTTTCATTCTCTCCGCCCCCTCTGGTAAAAAAGGTTTGCAGTGGCTCCACACATGATTCAACCATAAAGGGTCTAATTTGCTTCATATGCGATTTGAAACTGCAGAGAGGGTGAATGTGTGTGCATGATTAGGAGGCACCTCTCTTGTTTTGCAGTGAGATTAGGTAATACAAAGCATTTTATGGGTGAAACATATTGGAAGCAGCTGCTTTTTTCCCCAGCTGTTCCCGCATTGCCTTTGTTGTGTGTTGAGTCTCAGGAAGCCCGCCCGGGTACCCAATGGCCCAACCAAGGAAAAATATAATCTTACAGGTATGCATGCTTGAATGTGCCGCTGCTGAATGCTAGTTAAAAGTGAGCACCTTCAGGGAAAGCCGCAGCTTCAAGATGTGTACTGTGTGTTGCAGTACCTCAACTGCTGTGCATGTGCCACTACTTTGCAAGACGACTGGACCATCAATGTCTGTGTGTATCTGAGAGAGAGAGAGAGAGAGAGAGAGAGAGAGAGAGAGAGAGAGAGAGCGAGAGAAGCACAGCTACCTACCAGCAGTTGAACAAAACCTGCATACGGTATCACAGGTCTGCAGTTACATTCGGCTTCACGTGAAACACATGAAATCTGACCTCTGACCCCTCACACACTCAGTTGTCAGTTTCCTTTTCCTGACGCCAGCACCTGTGTGCAGTTTTCCACTTTCCACTTTTTCAGCCCGGGGGTATCCTTTGTGTGCGTGGGTGTGTGTATAACGTGTGTGTGGGCATGTGTACACATAGCGGAGGCCCCTAGTGTCCGGTTCTGGAGGTGTTAATATGGTCACTGATTGGAGCTCATTAGTGTGTAGCCTTTCAGAGGACTTAAGTCCACTGATAAAGAGCTGTTTGTGTGAGCGTGTGTCAGTTTGATTTTATGTGTTTGTTTTTGCCTCTGTATAGCTGTACTTGGAAATTGTCCCACCGTCCCAAGCCCTAAAAATGGGTATAAGCAGTGACTTCAGAAACAGTGAAGTTGTGGATAAAAGGAATTCATGTTTCCAGCTACCAAACTGCATAAGAGTCAGAAAGGCTGAAACATTTTAAGCCTCAGCTTATTTTACTGTGAAATTGTTAACATCAACCTCACATCGCCAAGAAACCTCTCTAATTGAATATGTGAAAACCACAATGAGTTCCGCTGGAGTGAAAAGTTTTGACGAGGGTTTGATGGCTGTTTCTTTTCCCATGAAGCTGTGACTGCATTTAGCTCCTTCCTCATGTACATACGAGGGATGAGAAACTGCATCTCCCAAGGTGTTGGTAAATCAAAACTTACATTTCTCAGCTACAAGCACAGCTGGAAAAAAAACGCTGAACCACAACATTTAAGATTTTCATCTAAGCTTCAATTGTGTGTCCATGCCCGCCGAAATTTTGACTTTGTGCAGACTGAATTCCATGCATGCACAATGCAGAGAATCACCCAGACAAACACACCTACAGAAATCATCTCAAGTCGAGCTTGGTGAAATCTTCGGAACATTTCTCTCCCTGTGAATTATGGTTTGACTGCTTCATTCGGGCCCATTTAGGCCATCCATCAAACCAGGGCTCACTTAGTCATGGGGCAGTCTCATCAGACCGGGGAGCGGGATGAGTGGAGAATGGGGGGTGGGCACTTGAATGAGTGGGAGAGGCAGAGAGACAGAGCATAGATTTGAGAGAGGCGTGGAAAGGAATGGTAGAATGCTGAAGAAAAAGAGCATGCAGATGAGCAATTGTAAACAAAGAAATTAAAAAAGAGGGAGAGAGATGTTGATATGACCGCGAGGGATATCAAATGTGTGGAGAGTGGAGAGATGGGGCAGAGACAGAGTCATTTAGACAGATTGATGGTGATGGGGTGAGGGCTTGAGATCCCTCTGACACTGATAACCACTCACGACTACGCCGGCTGAGAAAATGGGCTGTGTGCGCTTCTGAGAGTGGCTGTTGTTGTCTTTTACTCATTGCATGGTTTCCCCTGCTGCAAACGCAGCTCTGGAAGAGTGGCCCCGACGTCAGATGGGCTCCAAACAATATTAAAACCCAACGCTGACCTGCTTAGACTTGCATGAACTGAAATGCCAATCCCGACACCGCCTCTGAATTCAAGTCAAGGTCCCGGGTTGTTTGTGAGTCAGTTCGTATTTTTGTGCTTGGTAAAGAAAAGAGAGAAAACGTCCTGTTAGCAAGCAATCGTAAGCTCAGTTTAATGACGTACCATGAAATTGTCTCTATTGAGCATGTCATTCACCCTGTCGTATGATTGCATAAGTGTATATTACTATTAAATACGTCCTTCAGATAAACTTAGTTTGGTCCCATAACCAGTTATCCTTCAGTAAATTCAGGGACAAATGAAATGTCTTGATTTTACAAACAGCTATTACTTCCAAACAATCACATCACAGCCTTGATAGCAGACCTTGTAAGTTTCTGCTTAAAGAAAAGCACATGTCACTCTATTGTGTTTGTTTGCCTGGCAAGTGCACAAGAAAGTGATACTTTCTCTTCTGCCCTGACCTCTGTCCCAGCTGCTTGTCATGTTATTTTTTAAAGTAGAAAATCTTCATCTTCTTCTTTTTTATATAGAACTTTTACTTAATTTCATATCGCTTTATGCAACCCTACAGATCAATATGATGAGAGATGCATGATATATACCCAGTTTGGTGACTGAGAAACATTCACTTTTTCTATCATTCAGTGTACTTGCATGCCAGGCCACCCATGTCTTTATAAGGAGGAACTATCAATTCAAATGTAAGTTTTGTAATGTAATATGGTGTCAGCAATATGGATTACTGACAATGGAGGGTTTCAATCAACCAAGCTGCATGAGAGGAAAAGCCACGGCAGCTCTGTCCAAAATGTCAGTGACAAATGCACAGTGCAGGAGCTCTGAAGGTTGCATGTTATTGGGAGAAGGGGGAGGAATGACGACAAATGAAAGAGTGGGAGATAAAGAGATGGATGAAGCTGGACAGGAGACAGAAGAGGGGAATGGTCAGCGATAATGCAGATGAAGACAAGCAGGGACGGCGAGTTCACAGGGTCCAAGTGAAGGCAGGAGCTGGTTGGAGCATAAGAGGATGCAAAGCCACGGGCTGGGAGTTGAGGCTTGAAGCTAGTGAGACTTATCGCGCAAGATCTGCCCGGGTGATGGGATGGGGAGCCTTTGCAGAGCAGTCTGGCCGAGGAGCTGTGGGAAGGTTCCAGCTGGTCTCTTTTCGTGGAGACCTGCAAGGAGAAAGAAAGAAAAGAGAGGAGAGGCAGCAGGCCATGGGCACATGCTGGCTCACCAATGCCCCTCCCCGATCGGCCACAACACGGTTCTCACAGTTAAACACCAGCTCTTGAGTATATTTCTTTCACAATGTGGTAAGGTTGAGGGAAGCAAGACAAGGAATGCAGTTAGCCCGGAACTAACCCACTGATCAAGTTGTGAGGAGCGTTTTGCAGCTTTCGGGACCAGACCAGGACCGCACCCCAGGAAATGTAGCCAGTGTAGCCATGTAGCATCTGGTGTTACTCAAGAGTCTGAATGTGCTTGTGTGTGTTGTGTGTTGTTTGCGGAATGTTGGTTATTAGCCAGTATAAATGCTCCTACTTAGAAATTTAAATGTCAGACAGTGTCAGCATGGGATCTGGGGAAACACATTGAAAAGTCTGAAGGTGAATTTATGTGTGTTTGACCAGGTGCTCCATGTGTGTGTGGATAGGTGCTTTTAGGTTTTTAATACACAGTATTTTATATTTGAGCTTGATGGTCTCCAACTGTGCCCTATTTGTCAGTGGCGCTTTATATCATACTCTGCAAAAAAATTGTTTCTAATTTAAGTTGGACCAAAAACCCCAGAGTAGTTGTTGCGGGTCCAGATGACTAAACCAAAACCTTCTGTCCTTGTTCTGGCCTTGAGAAGACCGTCGGCAATTGGCAGGCTTGACTTGTATGTTCACGATCATGTAGGCAGGGTTTAATTTGATGTTTTCCTATTGGGTTCAGACAAATAACAAACACGGATCCCACACAAAAAAAAATAAATAAATAAAAAAATCATATGAGCCAGATGTCGCCAAGAGCAACACACATTCACAGAATTAGTCTAATAGGATGTCTAGTTTTTGGCTCTAAGTTTATGACTTCTACGGATAATCTGGCCTCCATCAGAACCTTTGATGTCTACATGCTAAGATCCAATTTAAATTAACTCATAATTAATTTCTTTGGCCACTTGAGGGTAGCACAACCAGCTGTAAACACAATGCCACTTAATGACCTTCCAGCATAAAACGTTTGGTGGAAATGTTCCCAGTTATCAGGTGTAATCCAATAGCCTCTCCCTTTTATCTGGGTTTGTTGTCTCCACTGACGCTCGAGTGAAATTCCTCACTCTGCAGCAGCACAAGGTCTCCACCGTGTTCAGCAGCGAGAGCAATGGCTTTATCTCTTTGCTGAAAACAAAGCCGATGCAAGTGAATCAGAACAGTAAATTTCTGTGAAGCAAAAACCCTTAAGCTGCTGAACCTGCTCTGTCGAGTGAGGTGGTACTTCTCTGTGGGTTTGTCGCTTGCAACCTGTTTAATGTTAAAACTTGATATTTGGTCGGACATGCTTGGACTTGGGGTATCTGCTGATGATGGGAACTGAATAAATGAGGAAGCAAAAAACAAAAAGACCATCCTGGACTTATTCCTTCTTAAGAGTGTGTCTGAAAAAGAGAGGACAAATGCTCGACTGTGGGGTGTGTCCTTACTGTTTGTAAAAAAAGAATCATGCTACGCTTTACTCTCTGCCAAATCTAATTCGGAGCTGAAGTCCGAATACCACAGCTGGCGTAAGATTTAATTACTGTTGAACCATGTAAATGTGGTGATATCAGTGATCCATCGGTGCGCGTCATCCATATGTGATACATGAATCGTTTAATTTCTAAATTGAATTCAGAAAATGACTTTCAGGTTTATAATCTGTGTCACTTGTAAATGATCCTGATGGCCTTTTATATGAGACAGGCATTAAACATGGGTAAAAAACCGAGAGCTTAGTTTTATTGGACTACAGTGATCACTCAAATGTCCCATGGCAGTATTTGCATGTGTGTATGTGCGGTTGGGGCAGCCTATCCCTGACGCCAGTGGATAGGTCTTAACCGGAAGTACCGATGTTGAACTGCTTCAAAGGAAGTCTCTCTGAGATGTGTTGTTTTTACCTCCACGCATTCCTCCTCCTCCTCTCTCTCTGACACAACATGCAAATATGCATCATCTCTCAGGATGGGATTTGCGGGAATGTCTCATGGTCTGACCCACTGCTGTCCAGCAGTGGCTACATAGAAAGTCTTCTTATGAATTTCCTGCAGCTGTTTTAGTTTTAGTCACAATCTGGAACTGAGCGTAGAGCTGCTGATGCCCTTGTGTTGTTGACACTGCGTTACCTGTCACCTGACAAAATGCAAGGCCAATATTCACTTCTGGTCCTCACCAACTCTTGAGAAACATGTCCAGCTCTGTAGCAGCTGACTTATTTACCACATTCACCAGCTTGGTGCTAACTTCATGTTTGGTGCTGGGCAGGTAGCAAAAAGCTGGTTTATCCAGAGCTTCTCTATAACCAAAAACAGCTGGAGATGAGAAAAAGGAGAGGGGTGAGACCTATCTGACACAGGAATGTAAAGGGCTGTGAAACCAAAACAGGGAGCGAAAAGATGCAAAGCTGCTCAGCAGAGGGTTCATTTATAAGTATTCATTTATACGTAAAACTTTTGACATGCTGAACTAGTGGAGTTAACATATCTTTACCTCTCTTTTCCTCTCTTCTTCTTTCTGTGATCTATGTTTGTTCTTTTGTTTTTGTTTCTTTTCAGATTCCTTTGGGGCGCGAAAGTAACACTGCCTCTCTTCTGGTGTATGTGCCCATACAATATGCTGTGTGTGGGAAAAGGAGAGAAATGAAAGGATGAGGGTAATATCCATCCATCCATCCATCCATTAGCTCACGGGTGGGGCTGGAGCCAGGGCCGGGTGACATTGGACAGGAGAGTAATATGTTCTTATAAGAAAAAAAAATGTCAGTTTACTTTAGGAAGACCTCCTCAACGTCTACATGCAGGAAGTGACCTTGATTACAGTGAACCCGCATGAAATTGTGTTGTCTCCTTTTATGTCACAGCAGCATTTCACCACAACAGCATTGCGTGTGTCCTTGTATATGCAGTAATTAATGACATGATTAGACAGAATATCAGTGAGAATGAACACTGAATGAACACACATCAAATAAGATCTTAATTTCAAAGACAGACACACCAGGCTTGTGGGATAACGTGCAGCATGGACAGTGTCCCCTTTCTGTCTCACATACATGTATTTGAAACTGAGCAGACACAGCTGAACTGTGGTGTATCTCTTTAAGTCATGCGTGCAGATTGGGGGGGGCAGGGCTGTATATGTTCAGTTGTCTAGGCCCGTTTTGGCTGCAGGGCTTTAAGAGGTGATTTTGGCCTTCACCCAATTGTGGATTTATTTTTGCTTCATTTTGCATTCCATCGTTGAAATGATTTCTGATGGTGTCTGAGCTGCACGGTTGTCAGCCTAACACAACATTTTCCTCTAATTTTTCAAGAGGAGGGGGCTGTAAGTCCAAAGCCCCGTAAGCCGGACTTGTTCCCTTGTTCTTGGCTGACCTGTCGGAAGTGGTGCAGACGGCAAACAGTGGGGTGTTAGTGCTCTGTAACACGAGATAAAGGCCAGAGGGGAGCTCAGGTTAGCTTCCTGTTAGCGTGGCTTCACTGCAAGAAAACGATGGCGATAAGGCACAAAAACCGCCTGGCACCCTTAAAGTGACGAGCGACCGCTCGCGTGACTTCTTTCAACTTTAACTCCTTCCCTTTGAGGAGAGACGCGGCTGTTTCTCAGTGAACGTGCTGTTAGATTTCTCATAGCGTCAGTGAGTGGGGGAGGGTGGCGCAGTCTGCCCACCGGGCCTCCAGTTTAGCAGCCAGGGAGAAGTGGCGAGGAGCTGCGAGTGTTCCCGGATGACCGAACACAAATTCCCACTGGTTTTGCAGGAAACTGCTGCCCCTTTAGTTTAATTAAAGTTGAATTTAACTTGACTGTGATGCACAAAGTTCACAATGTTAATTCGAGCCTCTATGATACTTCCACAGTCAGTACAACAGACCATATAAGAGCTGATAATGAAGCTAATTAGAGTCAGTTACATCTAGTTTAACTCATTTTTTTAACAAAATCTTTTTTCTCAGCATTGAGTAGCAATATTTAAGTGATGTATATTCGGTGACATACAACTCTGCAACATCTGGTGACTTTTAGTGCCATATCCAAAGTTCAAGAACACACCAAAGTGTTCATTAGTAAGTGTTAGGGTAAGGAGGTGGAACTACTTCTTACATTTTTACTACTTTTGTGCAGAGTCACACTAGCCCTTTCCCCCTGCTTCCAGTCTTTACTCTGATTTTGCCAAGTTTTAGTTTTATTTTCTCAAAGGATTAACAAGGGCAAATCTCCTTATCTAACGCTTGGCTCAAATGAGCATATTTCCTAAAACGTCAAACTCTTACTTACATACACAGAGTGCAGGGGGCCAAAATGCGTAACACACGTGGCAGCATTTAACCCTGAGAAGCCTGAAAACGTAACTTAAAAAACAACCTGCCTGTTTCCAGTTTACATGTGAAACACATCTACTGTGATGACTTGGAGCTATTTCGTTATTTATGACGTTTGAAGTTCTCACACCATGAGCTCAAATTGGATTTAAAGACCACATAGTTTCATGCCAGACCACCTCCGCAGGCCAATATATTTCACCAGTTATGTTCGCTGAAAACGGCATTTCATTGCCCGAAAACTTAAATCAAATTCAGGGGAGGATGAGAAAACTTGTGGAGGATCTCTGGTGTCTAGCTACTATAATAATGTCAGGTCATTAAATATTTGTATTTGTTGGCCAATGCAAACGCGTTAAAGCAGTTGTGACAGTCTGTTATGTGCGGCTGTCTTTGATTCGCCTCATTCCTTCTGGGTGGCGTGTACCATGCTTTGCTGCTTAGAAACCCCTCATTGAGCTCAGAGTGGTGAGGACAATGGCTGCTAAATGGTGTGTGCCCCCCCCCATCTCCAGAGCAGTCATTGCTTTGTCAGCCTCTGGTCAGTTCTCACTGGGCGGCTGGGTCTCGCCACTACATTGGGTTCAAATCGGGTAGCGGGTCACCCACGGGTGACAAAGGTCATACGGTCACACGTGAGCGTTTATCTCTCCCCCGTACGCACACGCGCACACACATCAAATGAACTGCACTGTTGGCTCCGTGACTGACAACCAGACAACACTGCAGACTCTTCATCTGCTGAGTTTCCCAATAATTTTCTCATGTCAGGGAGGCTTTAGCCTCCAACTGACGAGAGTGGTTTTCACAGCAAGAGAGTAACCATGAAACACTCTAATGAATATGTTCTATACCAGACAGACTAATATCCTCTGCCTGCGTATCATCAACCTGTCAGCGTGTACCTCTCCTCCCTCTGCCCTCACTGCAAACCGTGCCTTCTCAGTGGAAGGCCTGACACACTATGGGCTTCAGGGTTGAGTCCCAAACCCCGCTGGGTTGTTAATGACCTCCCCTGCTATCGGTCTACCGCTACTCCTCACACCTGCGCTCAAGAATAATATTTACCCTGTCTGTCATCATCATGTGGTGGGCGTGCGTGTTTGTATGTGTCGTCCTGTCTTTGAGTCAGACGTTACTGATGACTTCCAAGCAAAAGCAAAGGGAACGGCAGCGGCCTGTCTGTGTGAAACAAGAGTTTTCTCAGGAAAAGTGGGAGTAGAGAGCCGAATACCAGTGCAGAACCAAAACCTCCCTGGTCACTCATAATATGTCAATTAGGCGGTACATATATGCATGAGCATGCATAAGCTTGTGTGTGTGTGTGTGTGTGTGTGTGTGTGTGTGTGTGTGTGTGTGCGGCGCCTTTATGCAGATGGGCGTTTGAGTTGAGGATGAGTACTGATCACTTCTCGGTTGCATTTGGGCGGCATGTTGCACTATACATCGCTCGCTAAGCATTTGATAAATACGGCATGCACTCGTCAAAACAAGATGCGCTTGCTTGCGTTTTGAAAAAGTAACAGTTAAGTAATATTCCTCCGAGAATTTAAACATGAGCAGGAAAGGGAGAAGGATTCATAGGGACTGAGAGAATGGAGAGAGGCCAATGTTTTCCTTGTCTTTTTTTGAAGTTTGAAGAGGCTGGGGAATCGTTTGTGATGAGAAAGACAACAACTGGAGGATGATTCTTTTCACTTTTCACCCGTGAGAAGATCAGCACAGCAGGTTTTTGGACTTGGATGCATATCCATGCATTAGATCACTCAATTTTCTGAAATTGTGCTTGTGTTTTAAAACAGTTTTGCATCTGAGAATTTAATGTGAGAATGCAAAATGGACCAAGGTAGAATTGGCGCACGACGGCAGATTAGCAGACAGCAGCAGAGCAGCACTGAGTTGCCAGGGAGAGTGCATATGTGTCAGACTGCTGCCTGAAAGACTATTTGACAGTTTGGCTTCACAACATTTTGGAAAATGTGCTTATGTACGTCTTTGCCAAGAGTTACATGACACCCAGTCTCTTATCTCTATGTTCAATATGAGTAAGATTATCTTCGTCTGGATGGTGAGAAAATCTGCTCACCTCGTGAGGACACTAATTAAAAGTATACTAATATAAACCCAGAATATCCTAATACAAAGTACATATAACATATAGTGATAGAAAGGTTACATTTAAGATCAATTTTCTAAGGACAACATGTGTTTCACAACATAAAGCCTTGACATCCATGTATCAGTTATTTTAAACCGCTTTGTCTGTACTTCTTTGCTCAATTACACACTGCATCGAAGGGTTAATACAACTGAAGCTGCTCCCTGATGTTGCAGTTTTCAACTGCTTAAAGGAAGTGACTCAGAAGGATTACAAGAAAGCAATATTTTGTCATTTGGATTTGCAGAACTTTGCTGACGGTCAAATTTGCAACATCCTTGTTGGAGGAGTGGCTCCGAGGCAGACACTTCGCAATTCACTAGAGCATAGTGAATTAGTGGACCATTAACAAGGCCCGCTCATGGTCCCTGCGAAGCACAGATTTGGTGCACTCTGTTTGCGTACGACAGCATTACACCTTCTATATGTGATTAACATGACTGCATGGCTGTTCAGTAGGAACATACCAATTGGTGGACAAAATAACCTTACCTAAAACCAGATTATAATTCAGATTTTTGTTTGTGGGTTATTTTTTCCATTGGGACACACACCAGGCAACTGTTAATATTTAATCCTTTGTTGTTGAGAGTGTGAAAAACGCTTTCTCTGAAAACGTGTAAAAGCACAGCAGCACAGAAACCACCAGTCTCCTAATTTGTCGTTTATAGGGGTCTGTAGCTCCCCATTATGCGTAATAAATCTCAATTTACTAATAAATGCGTCTCCCCTCAGCCACCTCAGTGGTGTCTTCATCATCCTGGAGAAAAAGAAATATGAAATCCTCGGTTGTTGCTGCGGAGGCCTCCATAGCAACTGCACACCTCTGCAGAAGAGCATCAGACAATGTGCATTTGCTGCCATCTTGTGGACACAGGTAATTGCTTCAGCTGGTGTAATGTGAGTTCTGTACAGTGGGGGTCACTATAAGGTCATTTTCCCCCATTTCCATGAGTGTTGTTTACGCCGGCTCAACAGGCCGCTTCATATTTCTGCAGGAGCTGACCTGCTCTCTGTAAAAGAAACAGTAGATGTCAGTAAGTAATTCCGTTTGCATGGGCCTTCAAAAGTATAAATTGGGGGAGTGGCGATCAGGTACATTACTAGCTCAGTTGAATGTCTCAATTATCCATTATGTCTCCAGGTAGCAAAGGAGATGCTGTTAACGGTTTTTGTCGGAAAAGTGAATAACTTCCTCCTCCCTGATCGAATTACTGTAATTTCAATCCCTTGTCCTTCTCTCATCACTGCAGTCGAACATGTGCATGTTTGGAAATATTTACACCACCTTTCAAATCTTAACCTCAGGGTAAGAAGAAAAAACTAAATTCTAAGACATATTTGCAGAGTGTGACAGAAGGAGAGATAGACGTGTGTTTAGGTGCTTTAAACTGTTGGCTTTGCTCTCAGGTTTTAGTCACGGATGTTCTCCCACAACTTTGCAGTGTTTACCATGCATTGAGTTGTGTGTGGCAGTCTGACATCAGCACTGACGTCACATACTGAGACACGCACACAGGCCGACAGCTGCTTTGTTCATAAATAGCCAGTGCCTGATTTGTAAATGAGACTGTACCGGAGTGTGTGTGTGAGAGCGCAGGGATGAATAACTCATTGCTGAAGACATGACATAATGCATGCTATAATACATAATGTATTCTCAGAATAGGTAGCAGAACGCAGGTGGTCAGAATCCAAGAGGTGCCAGAGCCAGCACAAATTAAGCCCTCGAAATACAAAGCAAAAGTATGTAGGCTGAGGTTATTAGTTTAAAGTTCTGTGTGCAATTGATATAGCTTGTTTTGCTTTTGGTAGTGACGTCATGACCCTATGTGACCCGCCCGTGGTATGTCGACCCTCCGTCCATAGATGGCTGATGCTACTGATGCTACGGCTAATTCATAAAGCCCCCAATCACAGTGCAAGAAAGAACCTCTTACATGTTCCAAAAGTCTGCCTTAAAGCTAAGGTGTGTTTTTATCTATATATAGGCATGTGTGTGCTTTCCACACTGGTGATGTGTGCACAGAATATATTTCCTCTTCTTCCAGGGGTTGGCAGTGGGACAAGATCACACCTCTCTCCCTACCCTGCCCCGCCCCACCTCTACCTCCCACCCTCCTTGTCCCTCCATCCATCCCTCCCCGCTCTCTGCTCTCTCTTACCCTGAGTGGATTTTTTCAGGGCTGTGCACATAGCCCCACCACTTCGTCCTCCCTCCCCCCCCTCCCTCACCTCTCCTTGCTCTCGGACAGCTTTGCCCCACCAGTTCCGCACTGTGCCGGCCTGGAGACGAGTAAGGGAGTTGAAAGAGGAGCGAGAAGAGAGGATTTGGTGAACCGAGGAGAGACAGACAGGGGAGAGGGACCATGGCTGCTCTCTCGGCGCTGCTGAAGACCTGGGTCATACTGCAGACCTTGTGTCTGGCTCTGGCCCAAGTGGTGAGTGGACAGGGGAGGTTGAGACCTGCTGTGCTCAGGGCTTTGCTTCTTTATTCTGGGGCTCAGAGAGGATTAGGGCCTCTGGAAAGGACCGGCAGGTTCTGGATGAGGTGTTGTGGGTTGTGTGCTGTCTTGGTGCTTGTTAAGGTGATCAGAATGCTGGTTGTATAGTATGTAGGAACAAATGCTAAACAAATGATGCATTGAAATGTGCTTTCCTGCTGTGGAAGCAAAATGAAACTAGAACATCTTCTGTGGATTATCATCCTTATCATGTACGGACCATTTTGTCTGTTTCTCTGATTTACGGAGCTCTTTTTGAAGGCGAGGATTCATCATCACCTGGGCTCCCTTACTCCCCTAGAAGACTTTATTTTTCATTATGGAAAATGGAATGAAACATTACATTTTTTTTAGTGTTTCAGGGAAAAACTAAGCCGCTATGACCCATGACAGAGATGGTAATCTCTGCACACTGACACGCGCACACACACACACACACACACACACACACACACACGTGCACACGTGCACGCGTTTGGTCCACTGGGTGTGAAAACCCCTCTTCAAACGGACACCTACATGTTATCCCCTGGACTTCTGTTTCATTCTCAAGGACTACTTTTACTCTTCATCTTACATTTTTTGACTTTTTCTCGAGCACCTGAAGGATTTGAAGTTGGATTATCACCTGGTAGACTGGCTGGTACCAACATGATATGAGGTGGAGGGTGGTCAGGGAAAACAGTGCCCAGTCTCGTGACCCCCTCCTCCCACATTCCTCAGTCTTTTGTTTTTTATCCCTCTCTCGCACCAGTTCTTATCAATAGTGTCCCAAATGTCTTTACATGTTTCCTCTTTTAAATTTTTTGTGTGCCCAGAATGGACTGATAGGATGTCGGCCTACATATGAAAAAAACACTGTTTCACTGTTGAATTATGCATTATTTACTGTTGCTGCAATACTTGCCAAATTGAGAGGCATCCACACAGCTCATCCAGTCTATATAATGCTATATGAATGCTTTGACATTAGTTGAACAATGGGTTAATAGTTCTAATGAGAAATTATATTTCAGTATTCTAGTATTCACTCAGCATTCAAATGTTAAGTTATTAACTGTCATTTTCACTATTTTAGATTTTAAAGAGAGATTGAGCTTGTTTTAATGTGATTTTAACTTTTGCTATCATGTACTATTGCATCACCATAATATTTTTGATACTATAAATGAAACCATACAACTGTCTAAAGCTTTCTTTCTGTTGGTGTTTCAGAGGGGCCCACCTGGACCTCAGGGCCAGCCTGGCCCACCAGGCCCTTCTGGCACTCCTGGGTCGGATGGCATTGATGTGAGTATCCGTGGAGGTTTGGCCAACAGGTTTGTCACAAAGACCATCATTGTGCTGGAGAAATACCAAACCCAGTGCTCCTCTGCAAGACCGCAGTCTTACCAGCAGAGGGTGCTGCAAATGAAAACACACGGGTACAAAAGATCCCTGTTCCCAGCAGAGAGAGGGGTCTTTGAGAAGGGACCCTCAGCTCAAACTCAAGTTTGTGTCGCAGTAATGTGATACATGTGAGATGTTCTTGGGGGTTAACTACACACAGGTTGTATAAATAAATGGAGGCTGCTGGGCAAGTGGTGCAAGAAACAAATTGCTGTCAGGGACTTTCAGTTGCAACTGTGTGATCAAAAATCAGATGTGAGTAAACATCAGATTTTTTTAGATAGCCTTATGTATATGTATATGTAAGACCCATAAAAGAGGTAATTTCTTTATTTCTTTTAACCTTTCTTTAATGAGGTAAATCACACTGAGGTCAGATGCATACTTAACAACCTGTAAAGTTGGAGACAAAACAATCTGTTAAACAGGTGAAACAATACCAAAAAACAAACAACACATATTTGATTTTTGAAAGTTGCATCATTGTTTTTATGTGTTTAACACCTATCACATCACATACACCTTTCCAATATCTGTTAAATTAGTAAATGCCAAATTTATGAATTTCTCCACTCCAACTCTCTGCAGGGCGATAAAGGACCTCCAGGGCCCCCCGGTCCACCTGTAAGTTTGAGCTGTGCTGTTTATCGAACATTGTATTGCAAAAAAACTTCACATTTGAATTGCCTGGACTTGATTTTGTTAAAGGCAGTAGTGTGTTTGTTTTAATGTAGGGGCAAAAGGGAGATGCAGGTGAACCAGGTCCTGATGGAGCACCAGGAGAGAATGGCATTGATGTAAGTAAACAGACTTAAAGAAGTAAAGAGAGCGAGTTTGAGAGCAAGCGAGAGAGATAGATATGAAATGATGACCAAGAAGAACGCCTCCCAGAGGGATGTTCTGAGATGCTTAATGTGAAAAACAGCTTAACAAATAATGAGAGAGAGAATAAGAAAACTGAAGAAAAATTGTAAACACTGTATATTCCCTTTGGAAAGGTATGACGAGACTCACCCGATGTGTTATTTTTCAAATAATACACATTGTTTGAAATAATAACCACAAACATGCACAGCTTTTGAAAACCAAATAAGCACAAAAGTACACAAAAACTTTTCTTGAGTTGAATAAATAACATTTTAATGAGGTGCTGGGAGCCCCGACTTATTATTATAGTGAAGGTAGAATCTGAAACAAATGCCATGACAGTGAGAAATTGCCAGGAAGCAGCAGGATGTTGAAAAATGCTGAGATCAAATTTCTTTTGCATGTACCCAGTTATGCTTTTGACCACTAAGTTGGTGGTCATAAACAAATCATTTATAAACTGGCAGAAAACGGATTGAAAATTTGTTACACCTCAAGGGTGCAAAAAAAGGGTTTTACTGAATGGTGGCGAGAGTAAACAAGACTATTCAAACAGTATTTTTACATGGCACTTTATTAGCATGACAATTTAAGTTAGATCAACTAAAATCAGACTTTTCAAATGCATGTCCTGCTGGAATCAAACATAGTCTGGCTAACAAACCCAGATAATGAAGTTGGGAAATGGACCCAGTTCTTGCCCCGGAAGTTGAACAAAATGCAGGCTTTTGATTGTGGTGCTTCCCATTTTCTGTTCATAGCTCTTTAGATTTCCTCATTCAGCTTCAGATTTCCCTCAATGAGCTGGGTTTTAACAGTAAAATAAATAATTATAATGGCCCTTCATCTCTAAATATTATTTTCCTGTGATTATGGTGATTTGGTAATTATTATTATTATTATTATTATTTTGCTGTCCCAGTTATGGAAATTAATTTGGAAAATGTACTTTTTGGAAATTACACGAAAAGGTGATTGTGCTTCTGCATTCATTCTATTATCCCTTACTAATTATACTTTTTAAATCTCTAGTGATCATAGGTAGTGGGGACTTGGAGATAAAGACAGGTCGAGAGTTAAAAATTATTCTGTAAACTTCAGTTATGGATTTGCTTGATAATAATAATACTTAGGATGCAGCTTTGCAGGGGCAGTGAGTGTGAGGGGAGGGGACCTGAGTGTCGGTGCTTAAGGGTAACACACACGCACGCACACACCCATTCCTGAGAGATTTAGCCACTAATCTGCCCTGGAATCTCAATCTGAGGCTTGTTTCCTAATTACGTACAAGAACAGTGTCAGCTTCGATCAAATGAGTGATTAGCCCCTTTGCAAGGTGAAATCAAGTCACATGCAGCCTGAGAAAAGCACGCACTCATTATTTCCTTTCTAACTTCCTCAAGGTTTTTCCCTGTTCTTTCTACCTCTATATGCACAGTTTATCTATCTACCCTCATTTCTTTTTCCAGGGTCTGATTGGAGCAAAGGGTGACCGAGGTCCTGTTGGGAGCCCTGGCCCTAAGGCAAGTGTCTAAAGTTCAACCTGCAAAGATTATTAGAACGTATTGTGCTGCAACTCAAACATGTATCACCTTTTGGTGGTGTTTGTGTGGCACAGACCTTTTAATATTTCACAAGGGTCAGTTTTTATAACCCTAGAATTATACCTTTTTATCTTGTCCTAGTGGTGTTGCACATGAGACAGCCATCCTGCCCATAAGGGAATAACTATGATGTCATCAATTATTCACCTTCAGTACAACATTTTATGCCCAAGCATGTTGTCTTTCTTTATTGAGTCTAACATGCTGTAGTTATGTTGATGTTTTCTGTTGTCTGCAGGGTCAGCCTGGACCCAGTGGCGAGCCTGGACCTCCTGTAAGTAGATTATTATCTAACACATTTTTGCTCATTGATTTAGTGTGATTAGTGTGATTAGTGTGTATATAATGGATATCTTTAATGAATAGCTTACTGCTCAGATCCTCTACTTAATGTAAAAAGTGTCAATACAACAAGGTGGAAATACTCCAGTAAAAGTAACTGTCTTGCAGTATTAAAAAGAAAATGTATTAAAAAATAACAAGAGTAAAAGTACTTATTCTGAAATAAATGTTACCTCTTTGAATTATATATTTTTAGTCCAGTGGTCCCCCCTCCTAGAGGTCGGTTCTCATGCAAAAGATGAAGATGATTTACTTGGCATTAAAGGAGAAAAACAAGTTTCAGCTCTGCAAAACCTTGGTCATTGTTCACAGATAAGTTCTATAATATTTGCTTTTCTATAAAAGATTGGACTTTAGGCCTTGAACATTTCAGTCCAACGTGGCCATCTGAGATGTTTAGAAGGGAAATCCCTGTCTGTCTGTCAGACCCTGCTTTTTTTATATAATGGGGTCAAAAACTCAACAGTTTCGAAATTAGTTAGTAAGACAATGTTGTGAAAATGATGCATGGTGGATATATTTGGATATAATGTAAATAGAGGGGATTAACACTGTGAACTGCATAAACTGTGACAAAGAGGCCAAAAAGTAGTTTCTCCACTTTTCAAGTTCATCTTTCATAAGTGGCTGAGCCTTTTGTATCTCTGATCAGCAACACTTTTTCTAAGCTGAGTAGTGTATTATCAACAAACTTAGTCAGGATAGGTGGAATTACTGGTGAAGTGCCATCTGAAGGAGCACAGAGGCCTTGACTCAGGACAAGCTTACGCCTTAAATACTTAAATGTTTAGGCATTGTATATGCCTTAAACTGTGAAGAACACTGTCACATTTAACAAACATTGCAACTATTCTATATAACGCTACTGCTACCCTTGGTGTTAACTCTACACACAATAGCTTCAGATGGGAGGCAGCTGGCCGATCTGCTGCGGGATGTGACTGACATCCTTATAACATCTGTGAATAAATGCCTCTTGAATTAAAAGATGAGATTTCTGTGGCTACTTGGTAGCAGCAGCAGACGTGGAATATAATTTGACATTTTCTCAAGAACTAGTACAATTTTGTTGTTTACTCCTACTACTACACTACATTGATCTGACTCTGCAGATTTATTTTACCTTGCTGTCTAACTGTATATAAAGTAGTTCAGTCATTACGTTTAATTGATTACACATGGGTTTACTTGAATAAAACAGGATTCAATTCTGTGATCTAAAAATACATGAATGATGAAAAAGAGTATAGAAAGGTCTTTAAAAAGTAATGAAAAAAATGCTGTAGTATATACTATGTCGTAATAAAAAAAAGCAAAGGCAAGTCAGTTCAACAGTGCAGAGTAAACTTTTCACCTGTGGCACAATAAGACACCACTAGGTGGTGCTCTTTGTTCATCTACCATGCACCATCCAGTATGTCCACACATAAAGTCCAGAGTCACCCAATGTCATGCATGAATGCAACACTATTAGTTAAATCCTTTGTTTAGTGTTAGCAGGCGTGCTGTCTGGGGGCTGTGTCTTGTACACGCAGCTGCCTCACACGGCACAGACAGGAGATCCTGCCCTGCGGGCTGTTCCTCCTCCAGGAAGGCTTATACTTATACTCTAGTTTATAATTAATTCCAAGCAACAGAAACAGCAAACATAAACTGATTGCGTTCTGTGTCTTTGTTCTTCTCGAGCACTGTTTACCCTGCATGATGACATTGTACACATACATTACTGAATTACTAGTGCCGGTATTAATTGGCTTTCCTAGAAGTTAATTGATACTTTGACGGATTGGCTCCACTTGTTATACAGTAATTTAACCCCTTGTCCCTTCTGTTCACACAGGGGTTGGGCCTTCCGGGACTCCCTGTAAGTCGCTTCTATTGCATAATGAAGTTATGCCTTTATCACTTAATGACTTTGCTTTGAGTTGTGGAAATAATTTTGTGGCTTGTTTGATATGTAACCTCGGTGTGCCTCTGTCTAGGGCACTCCAGGGCCTATTGGACTTCCAGGTGAAATTGGACTAACTGGATCAAAGGTAGACACCAGCTGCAGTTTACCATGCTGCCTTCCAGACTTACAAACATCTTATAAACATGAACTACACTGCTAGAATCCTTACATTTTCAGTGCCATAGCTTCATTGTTTCCTTTGCAATGTCTAGGGCCTCATGGGACCACCTGGAGCTCCAGGACTTCCCGGACCACCTGGCAAGCCAGTAAGTGTCCATGAAGCATCTTATTTATCTGTCATCCTTCTCTCTGGTTTTTAATGGAACAAAGATGATCTGGGAGCTGAAATGCCTTTTGCAAACTTGCAATCAAGAGCTTGAAGTGCTGCTGTCATGTTGTTCTAGTGGGGATGGAATGGACAAGACAGGAAGAACATTACCTTGGTTCATAAAATACATTATAGTAAAAATGAAAAAAATACAAGTTAAGAACACAATCTCTGCCAAGGATAGCTCAGCATTGTACAAGTATGTTGTTTTTTGTCCACTCTCTAGAACAGATTTGGTCATTCCTTCTTGCACCACTGCACATTTTTAACAGTACACCACCATCCCAAATGTTACAAAGTACATCGCTGCATATGACACTTACACAAATCATCAATGCATCTGGCAATTGTGTTATCCAACAGGGTAACATTGTCAATTTCCTTAACGGTGTCTGAGCAGGCATCAGGCATCATCATATCACCAGCTTTGCAGGTCGGAAATATGTGTCTGCCAGTGTGGTCACAGCTCTCTCAGATTCGTTTGTGGTCTTCCCCATTAAAGTTGCAAGATTTTCAGTTTGACCACACAAACGAACAAAATAGTCTGTGGTCTTTGTTTTGGAGCGAAGGATGTTTCCTTTGCAGATGGCGTTTAAGCTTGCTAGGGTTCATCGCTAGGGACCAACCATTCCCCACCAACTAACCACAACAGAGTCAGTGTAGCAGGATCCCCACTGTATTGCTGTGAGCCTGCCTTTTTGCTTTTTTTTCCCAACTTCTGCTTGGAGGGTCTGTGTTGTCTTCTTCCATCTTTGTTTTAATGCTGTCACTTTTTTAATACTCTATCTGCATCTCTAACTCTCTTTAAATCTGTAAACCAATAAATAGGATTAGGTTACTGCAAGACTGACACACACTGGCTTGACACCAGTACTGCAACCATATGCAGAACCAGCTATGAATGAAATCAATGGTTCTGCTAAATTTTTCCTTTTCTATTCAGTTTAACTTGATAATTTTTCACGTCATGTCCTGATCTCTCGGGGGAACACTAGTGTGACTCTAGCACAGTGGTTGAAAACACTGCTCAAGAAAGGGGTCTTCACTGAATGTGATGTTCCCAGCATAGGTGAGTATATTTGTTTAGCTTTAGTGCTGTCTTAGGGGAGATAAACCCCTATTAGATCAGTGGGCTGTAGCAGGAATACATCAGCCCCTGCGGAGATACTTTAATTTCAAACTCAATCTCAAAGCAGAAAGAGGGAAAGATGGAGGGAGAAACGGGTGGAGAAAATCTAACAGTCTTATCTCATGGCAGAGGAGGCAGCTGTCTGCCATGTGTGACAAGGTCTCTTCACCCATCCATCCATCTATCTCTCTATCAAGGGTCCTCCAGGGAAGTTCATCGGTGGAGAAGAGGGCAGTGCAGACTTCCAGGTAAGATCTAATAATATCCTCTTTATTGACCCACTTTTGATTTTTATAATCTGTATGTTTCCCCTTTCTCATCAACAGTGTCCTCTTAACTGTCCAGCAGGACCAAAAGGCCCTCAGGGGCTTCAGGGAGTTAAGGTGAGTGCCCTGCCTGTTTTTTTTTTTAAGTTGCTGTGATGGAATGATTACAGTTTTATTCGTGATTATGTTACATTACAAAATATATCAAAGACACCATACTGACTTATTGTTCAATTGCCCTCTAGGGACACAAGGGACGTGCTGGTGTTCTTGGAGAACCTGGCAGCATAGGAAAACTGGTGAGCTACACAATTGTTGAGAGTGGAAACACAAATTCACTCAATAATTTACCCATAATTGTACTGGTACATGTTGTACAGTCTGACAGTCTGTGCAATGATGTTTTTGAAACACTATAATATAATATAATGGTAAAAATACAAAAAAAAATCTCAAAACAGTGTTTTGTAAGCACCTCACAGTATAATTTGTCTGAAAAATTTCAAAAAAGGTCATACTATGTAAGAAAACACAAAAAACAACATAGAATAGTATGTCGAAAAATGTGAAAAATTTCACAGTCGAATATTTGTTCCGTGATGGGTTTTTTGCATTTTTATCAGTGCTTCATAAGCACCTCGTAGTATAATATGTCTTTAAAATGTCAAAAATTGTCATATTATAGTATGTCAGAACACACAAAAAAACCTGACATAGTATAGTATGTTGAAAAATGTGAAAAATGTCAGGATTTAATATTTGGTAAAAATGCCAAAAAACATCACAGAACAGTGTTACATAAGCACCTCACAGTATAATATGTGTTAGAAATGTCAAAAAAGGTAATATTATAGTATGTCAGAAACCACAAAAAATGACATAGTATATAGTATGTATAGTATATATTATATGTAGTATGTCGAAAAAGCAAAAAATGTCACAGTATATTCACATATATTTTGACACATCAAAATGTCATGGAATAAGTCACAGATGGCATAATAATGGTCGGGAAAAAATGTTACTGTATATAAAGGCAAAAAAGTCTTAAAATGTCAATATAGGCAAAGCATTGAAACAAAAAATCATCATCAAAATTTTTTTTCCACAACATTCCTACAGTAACAAAGTCAACTGTCATAATCTGTTCAAACCATCAAATGTTCCTTACCCACTTGATGATGGTTACTTGACCAACTGAAGTTGTTGGAGTTTAAGTCAATAGGATTGCACAAAAAGACAAAATAAGACCACCTCCAAGTTTGTGAAATGTTTTGAATGTGCCATGACTGGTTGCAAGCACCTGTGCTACAGAGAGCAGTACAGAATGAGACTTACTAATGAGCCTTCTCTTTTTATCTGCTGCACCAGGGCCTCAAGGGAGAAGTGGGCATCTCAGGGGAACAGGGTATCCCAGGACCTCCGGTATGCTGAAAATTCAACTTTAAGTCACCTGGGAAAGTTAGAAATAGAGACTAATGTTCTATTGTATTAACATCTTGAACGAAAAGAACCCACTGTTTTAACAGTTTTCGTGTGCTCGTGGTCTGTTTTTCCTCTTATGCCTGTTCTTTTCTTCCTTATAAGGGTCCAATGGGTCTGAGGGGTTATCCGGGAATGATGGGTCCAAAAGGAGAGGCAGTGAGTACGCTGTTTGTCTTTTCACATACACATGAATTTTGTCCTCTTTCTCTGTGGGCTGTTCCCATTCTTAGATGAGCACCAAGGAGGCAAAGCCAGGCCTGCCCCACTATACAAACATCATCCATTACGAGCAATGGGGACATATGGAAATGATGCTAACACAAATCTCTCCCCTCCTCTAATGAGTTGGGGTTGTCTGGGTCCACGGTGCTTCCATCTGTAGTTAATGATCCACTGTAGCTATCAGTCTTTGTTAACATTAGCCGCGTTAGCCAAGTTATCGCCCCGGCTTAGTGCCAAAGCAAGAGTGTTTGGCTCTCTGTGTAGCCTATTAATGAAGTGAGCTAAGCGCTAATTACCCCTTTTTCACAACGAATAGTAATAAATAAAATAAAAGTCAACTTCTGTGACTTAGCATCCTCCCTGATCTTAATTTACTGATGGCACTTATTTGTTTTCCCAAAGGGACCTCGTGGTTACAAGGGCATCAATGGACCTGTAGGAATTCCTGGGCCTCCTGTAAGAACACTCACACCAACAGACATGACTAAACAGGTTCCTTCCTCAGGTACTCTTAAGTCTCTTTTTGATTTGCAGGGTGAGGAGGGACCTCAGGGACCACCTGGAGAGGCAGGCGACAAAGGAGACAAAGTAGGTGACTCTCATAGTGTTGTTCCTTTAAGTTTATTACCAAAGCAACAGCACAAGACAGGAAACATGCCACATTTTTTCAGAGCTTGAATGGGGACGATGATCTTGATGTGGTTTGCAAAAACACTTGTGCTGATTTTCTCATTGTCTGTAGGGCAGCCGAGGTATCCAGGGCCCACAAGGTGCTGTTGGCAAAAAGGGAGAGAATGTGAGTGATCACACTTTTGTTAGTGCTCTACACAGTCGTGCTCAGAATGTGCCAAATGAAGTCCACTGAGTCATCTGCCTGCTTTTTCAGGGTCTGCCAGGTATTGATGGAAAAGATGGCACACCTGGTGTTCCTGGAATCAAGGTAAAGGTTGCCAGCTGTGATGATGAGTAACCTCAATCTCAGTAAAAGATGGTAATTCATTCCTCTTCTGTTTTCTTTTCTGCAGGGCGGCCCTGGCCAGGCTGGGATGCCTGGTCCTCCTGGTCCTCAGGGAGCAGCGGTGAGTGATCCCTCAGTGAAGTGTCGGGGAGGTTTGTGTCTGAGAACTGTTCAGCAGTGCCACATGCAAATAAGCCTGTCTGTAAATGCTTATTGTCAACTCAGACCACTCTTCCTCCATTCAACTAAGACAGAACCCAGACAGAGGTAACCAGCACAAAGCAGCCTGTAAATTTTGGTGTGTTTTGTTTTCTGGGCACTCATCCAGGACAACAGTGACCCTGTGACCCACACTATTTTAAAATTTAAACCACCTTCTCTCAGGAGTAATGGAGCGTGAGGTGCACACTTTGCTGTGTGGTCACTGCAGTGCCACTACTGCAAGCTCACACACCATAACTTAGCATGCTTCACACCCTACTATGTTAGGCCATCATACAGCAAGGAAACTTGTTCCAAGATGTTGAATGGCAAGGGCTGACCCTGCGGCTCAGCCTATTTTCATTATTATAATATCAAGCGTCAGCTTTACTACCACCCAGCACCGGTACCCACATCGTAATATCCACATCCATTACCCAATGGCATTTTCACTGTATGTATTTCAAACATATGAAGTAAATTGTCAGAATACAAGATGCAGGTGCAATTAATTTTTCTTTGTGAGAGTTTTCTGTGGCATTGTTACATTATTAGATAATGTAAAGTGCAGCAAAATTCTCCAGGCGGGAATCAAACCAGGGATGTTGCAACTATATGTATTTGGTCTTTACTACTTGGCAGCTAGGCTGCACAAGATTCAAATGTAACTTTGATTTCCTCTGATTTCAGTCTTGTTTCTTCTCGCTGTAGGGATTGCCTGGGAGCCCTGGGGCTAAAGGTGGACCTGGAGCTAAGGTAAGCCCTTTACCACTCCTGAAGTCTGACTTATGTCTACAACTTTTGAACTCATTGTCCTTGTTTTCAGTTATGTTTAAACATACATCTTCTCTTGTAGGGCGAGCCTGGACCCAGAGGTCATGTTGGCATGCCGGGTGCCCCTGGACCTCTGGTGAGCATACACACAAAATATGGCTTTTCCCCCTCAGGTATAATAATTGCATTCTTAACTGTTTATTTTGAAGGGTGAAGAACTGTAGTTTTGCATTCTCCTAGGGGGAGCCTGGTCTTCCTGGTGAGCCTGGTATGGAAGGGGTGCCTGGACCCAAGGTACAAATCTAGAATCATTACTTTGAAACACGAACAAGTGCTGCTTCAAACCAGACTTCCTCACCTCACCTGCCTTCTGCAGGGTGACAGAGGCCAGCGGGGACCATCTGGACCTCAGGGTGTCATCGGCAAGCCTGTGAGTTGCATTATGTCATTGTATTTCTGTGTCTTTTCAAACTACTTGCAAGCTGACTTCAGGCTGTATCTCTAATACTATTTCTGCTATCTCCTAACAGGGAAGCAAAGGAGAGAGAGGGCCCATTGGGATCCCAGGTGCCCAGGGCCTTAGTGGAACGAAGGGAGACAAGGTCTGTGTGCATGAAAAAAAAAACACAGCTTTTGCTCCGTGAGACACGTGCATTACTGCCTGTATTCAAACACACTTCATAATAATTCAGTTACACAGACCCATCCGTTGAGGGCAGTATTTACCCATGGATAAAAGTCCCATAAATTCCCAGTGAATCACTGAATGAGGCAAGCAATATCGACAACATCAGTCTCAACATTAAAACAAGTTATCTGTTTTAATGTTGTGGTGTGTCGGTCTATGTGATAATCTAAGAATCCTTACCTTCCCTGTTTTAGGAATGAGACAACAATCATCTTACCTTTTTTTATGTCTGGTGTCCTTGGTTCGAAACAACATGAAGGATGTTGTGATCTAGATTTCACATTTTGCATGTTCTCAAACCACCTTTCCCTCCAGGGCTTCCAAGGAAAAGTTGGGGCAAAGGGAGACATTGTAAGTAGCAGTTTTGCCTTTATACTGGATTTTATGAAACTTCATATAATCTCATATGCTGACAAATGCATTTCTCCCCCGTGCTCATCTTCTCCACTCTGCATTTAGGGTGACCCTGGTGTTGAGGGACTGGCTGGTGAGAAAGGTGAAAAGGTAAAATTCATTACAGCACTACCTGGAGCTGTTGCACAGTTCTTGTTATAAAAGAACCACAGAAGTCTCTGAATGTGGAAACACTCAATCTTTCCAGCTTTACAGGAGGAGGTTTAAACGTGGGGCTTTAAAGGCAGTGATAATATAGCAGACAACGTTAGAACCACACAGAAGTTAAGAAAAGGAAGACTGCCTTTGAATTTGCATACAAATCCCCATTATAATACAGATGGCAAATGAGCTATTAACACAGCAGTGAAGCAGCAATGCATGTTGGCTCTTTGAAACCACATTTGAAGACATTAATTTACAATAGCTATTCTTAAAATTATTGCTCAATGATATTCTCCGAGGCAGAAATGTCAGTGAAGTGATGAATATCTGTCTGTCTTTGCTGTGACAGGGTTTGTCTGGTGAACCCGGGCCCAAGGGACAGGTGAGGGTCAAAGTGTGATTTACCATCATCTATTTTCTCTTATCTCTTTCTTTGCTAAATTCATCCTTCTTCACCCTCTTCACAGCAAGGAATTAGGGGAGACACTGGACACAATGGACCTACTGGAGACCCTGGGAAACCAGGAGACCAAGGACCACCAGGACTGCCTGGTCCTAGAGGACTTAATGGAGAACGAGGAGTACCTGGCATGCCTGGCATTCAGGGAGCGCAGGTGAGTCGAGCAAACTCTTGGCCACAACATTGACATGTGGAAGTAAATATGGACATATGCTGGCCACTGTCTCCTTATTATGCTCAGCCTCCTCTTCCTCTCTCCAGGGGCGTGATGCATCTGACCAGCATATCATCGAAGTGGTGCTGAAGATGTTGCAGGGTGAGCGCCTGCACCTGAATATTCCACCTTGATGTCCACAGGGGAGATTAGATTAGCTCATTTCCCGAAACTGCTTTCATCTCCTGAGCCATCAGTTGCCCATAAGCGGAGGTAATTTCATCAAAACGATGATGCCGTCTTCTCTGTTGCAGAGAGGCTCGCAGCGGTGGCAGTGAGCGCCAAGAGGGCCGTGCTCGGTGGTACAGGTGTAATGGGACCTCCCGGGCCTCCTGGCCCTCCGGGAGCACCTGGCCCTCAGGGGCCGCATGGTTTGCCCGGCGCTCGTGGCATTCCTGGCATGATCGGGGCACCTGGACAGATTGGAAACACAGGGCTTAAAGGTTAAGAAAATAGGCAGTTGGCAGCAGTGCTCTTGCATGTAATGAATAAACACTTAGAAGTAGAGCTTTTTAGGGCACATCTGATGTCTGTATTACTGTACCCAGGAAAGAGAGGAGCAAAGGGAGACAGAGGAGATCCCGGTAAACCTCACCCAGGTCTACCAGGACCCCCAGGAATACAAGGTAAGGGCTAAAATCTTCCACAGCCAGGATGGAGCTCTGCAGGATTACTTACTTAAAACAGTGTAAATACGTGATCATGAACAAAGGTAAAGAGGAGGAGTACAATAAGTAACTGAAGGACTTGACATTACAGTGCTTGCCACTAGAGAACCTGCTCAAAGGCATTTTAAAAGCATCATTAACTCCAGTCATTTAACAGATGCTCTTGAATGAGAGTGTAATAGGATTGCAAAAGTACACACTAATTCAAACTGTGCAAAACACTCATGCACCCCTGTGCACACATACATACACCTTAAATGTATTCACATATAAAGTGCAGATGTGTAAACTGGGGTTTCAAAAGATTTGTATGTACTTCAGTGCAATTAATCAAACTGACCTCTGGAAACCTGCTACAAGTCCTTCCTTCACCTTAAACCCCCTCCCTCCACAGGTCCTCCTGGTGTGGATGGTGTGGCTCGAGATGGTAGGCCTGGTGAGAGAGGACCTCAGGGGTCAGCCGGAGAGGCCGGTTTCCCAGGCAAGGCGGGTGCGCCAGGTCTCCCGGGCTTCTGCGAGGCAGCGATGTGTCTGGCCGCGTCAGCGTACACCTCCCCGAGACTGCAGGAGGCGGGAACGATCAAAGGACCCAATGTTTAGAGAACCATCTCTCCGTCAGCAGCTCACAACACCTGGGAGAGAAGATAGGAGGAAGAGGAGGAGGAGGAGGAGGAGAGGGACCACTCTTCTCAGTCGGACAACATCGAGAACGAGGGGTAGGGGACAATAATAGTGACTGGATGTAAGGCGCCCCCCTCCTGAAACTCACAACCTAAAGTTTTGACTGGTGGGGCATTCACTGATCTAAATCCCCTGCACATCACCATGTCAGCAGCAGCTCACAGCCACCCACATCCCTTCTGAATGCTGTAGTGTTTTTTGGATGTCAGTGTCAGCCCCGTCCAAACATCTCAGCCCAGTTCCCCGCAGTGAAAGAGGAACAGATTTATTTTGCACCCCCTTGTCTCCCACCACAGTTTCCCTGAGCTGAGAGGAGCTGAAAACCATGCGGGGTGAGAGGCGCTCCTCTTTCACGCCGTGGTCACTTTAAATACTTTTATACATGCAATGTTTTGTTCGAGAGTGCTTTAAAGTTTAAATGTCCTGTCTGTCTTCCAACATCACACCAGATGCCTTAAACGTGTACAAAAAGGAGCAATAAATGATTGCAGCCTAATTTCACACTGAGATGAATATGAATTTTACAATACAGTACTGTCAGCTTGAGTGATTTACCTCATGTGTACATTGCCCCACCCCCACCCCCCCACCCCTCCCAATCCCCACTTTCTACCCAAGTCTCATTTTAGAAACTAACGACTAGCTTTATCTCTTCCTCTTGTTGCCTGGCAACAGCATATCCCGATGGGCACTCCCATCTCCCACAATGCAGTGCTGTAAATCTTTGTAAATGTGTGTTGATTATTATGTAGAGAAAAAGGAATGGGTTACGATATGCACCAACAAAAATCCTGTGTTAATGAATTCAGCGAGTAATAAAAAGTTCCTTCAGAAATAACGACTTTTCCTCAAAATGAATCAGTTACCAGTCCGATTATGCTTCCTATGCCACTGTCAACTTCCCACAGGCTGTCAGCGAATTAATGACTGATTTTTTTTCATCGACAAAAGCTATTTATTGTTCTTTATATAATATTCTGTGAAGTGGGTTTTTTTCTCTGGCTGTTCAGGTAAACCCAAATAAATAAAAAAGAACCTTTTGTAAAATCCAATGTTCTTGGGTATCATGTGGGGAATGGAAATGAGTCTCCATAGACTGACTCAGCTCTTTCAGCTCCTTTTCTTTGCATTTCTCAGATTCAAAATCTTTACATCGAATCAATTCATGCATGTAAATAAACTTGCATGTTTCCAAAGCTGCAGATGCTCAGCACTTGTCACGATTCTTGCAGCACCAGGGCCAAAAGTTCCACCTCACTGTAATTGTTCAAAAATCTGCTCATTTTTTGCAATGAAAAACAACCACACTTGTACAGTTCTGCTTACAAAATGTATGGGTTTTTTTTCTAAACAGGCACACAGGGATTTTGTCACAGTGAAAGCAACATATGCACAGGTAGCGTTAATAGATATAAAATAGAATGGGCCTACCGTGCAGAAGAGGTCAATAGGTCCTTGGACCGCGGCCTCTGAAGTGACATTATTCATTGTTAGAAAGTCAAACAATCATAATGAATTGCTACAAGACCCCAAAGTGCTGCAAGCTGAAACTGAAAAGGGACAAAGTGGCCATTAAGAAACACAAAATTAGCACAAAAACAAATAAACCTACTACAAAGAAAGGCGATACAACTGCAGAGATCAAACAGCTACAGAGAGCTGTGAAACAACTACAAAGCAGCACACAACTTCTACTTTAGTCCGGATGTGCCCAGGGGCCCGTCGTCTCATAATCCGCCCATGGATTAACAGCAGCATTCGAACAGTGTTTCTCACAACAGAGGTCGACAATGATAACCACATGATGCAGCCTCTTTGAAAAGCAATTTAATTCATTTTCAAGCTTAATAATCCTCGTGGGTTAGCTTGGGAGAAACAAAAGTCTGACTATAGCTCATAGTTTAACTATGGAGAGGGTAAGAGACGGTAATGACTTGTGACAAAAGTAACGGATCAAAACAAATACAGCACCATGTAACACGGCAAAAGCTGCTGGCGATGCTTTCGCAAACATTTTCCTTACCCTTACATGTGACCTGCGGTGGCTTTGTGGCCATCCCCAGTGTGTTGCATTACAGTACCTGTGGTGAATGGGCTCAATTATCGCTAGTATTTTCTTAAACAGGTGCCCAGTGAAGCAGACAGACGGCTATTACAGCTACTTTGAAACACAGAATGAGATGACAAGGTAAAATGGCAAGCCTGGAGTTAAAATAACACAGAATGAACTTTAGCAAAAATAATTACAAAAAGCCAATATGCTTTCTTATGTAAACGTAATTTTCCTCTATAAATAATTTGTCTTTGAACACATGATCCCATTTTGAAAGCTTACAGACCTTAGAAAAATACCCCTTTTGCGTTTTATGTTATGGCAAAATCCATCAACAATGAAGAATAAACGTCTGGTCATGCATATGCCTCTTATCAAATCCTTTGAAAAAAGTATCAAAAGCCATTATATATATAAATATAAATATATACAAAACAGTCAATCCATCGAAAAGGGTATGAATGCAAGCTTCTGACTTCTCTCTCGCGCAACTGAAACATATTTCCGGGGATATTCTCTTACAAGTCAAATTCAAATACGTATCGCACCTCAGGCACTGAGACAGAATATTAGAAATGCATGGCATGCCCTTGGAATGGGATTTGGTGACAAAGGAACAAAGATATGAGAGGTGGAAGCAAAGTGCTACAATAATTGTGTGTATTCTCTTCCTACAGATCGAGAAAAAAACAAAACAAAATAATAAAAAAAACCCAGAAGAGGCCAGAATTAATCAAGGAGAAGAAAATACAGATTGCGATTCATGTCGCCTCCCCTGGGTCTTCTGAAAATGTACAAAAGGAGTGAAACGCAGTGAGGAAATTAGAGGCAGTAATATAGCAATGAATTGGCGTTCACAGGGAAAAAGAATGATGCAATAAAAATGTGCTGGTGGTGTGTCTTTGCAAACCTCAGTTCCAGTGGGGCCATGAGAAAGAAATTGTGGATTTTTTGCTCAGTAAAAATTTGTGTTGGCAAATCTATAAAACTCATCAGATTGAAAAAACAGTGGGTCATGGTCTTTGGCTGGCTGGCTGTCTTTTCCATAGTCTCTTTGCTTCAGTCCCCCCCACCCCTCTACATCACCTCTACCCCTCTACCAGGGGCCCTTCATAGGTGGGCCCTTGGGGCTGTATTCTACTTGATGGCTCATACAGTCTGCAGGATTACACCGGCCATCGTTTCCCTTTGAACCAGGCTGTCCGGGAGGTCCTGGGATCCCGGGAACACCCTGCTGGCCAACAGGACCTGGAGGTCCCATCTTACCATAGCCAGGAGGCCCTGGGATACCTGGAAGAATACAGAAAACAGAAGGAATATTAAAATCATGCCCAGTTGAAAATTTATTAAAAAAAAAAAAGATTCACCTTATTAAAAAAATGAGATGATAAGGCAAAACAACTTAGACGAATACTGAAGTGTGCCAAATATTGACGATAAAAACAGATTTTTACCCGACCAGTTTTTATAGGAATTAAAAAAAAGAAGACAGCATGTGGGGGTGCTGGTGGTGCCTCTGTTTGCCCTTTATGCCAAGCTGCGCTAATCGGCTGCTGGTTGTAGCTTCACATTTCCCGTACAGACACAACTGGGGAATCAATATTCTCATTTGCCTCTGAGCAATTCGGCGAATAAACCAAAATGACTATTATTTATTTGAATCTATCTGTAATCCATCTACCGACAGTGTTACCATGTGAAACTGTAGCACCGATAAGACGGACTTTATACACTGAGAAAAAGTACCCTACGATAAGAATCTACAACCTCTAAATGATGTTATTTGTTATCAGGGGAACATGAGTGTAACAAACAAAATTCTAAATGTAAGTGCCTAATGTAAGTGCCTCATGTAAGTGCCTCATCACAATGTGACAGAAATGCAAAAGTTTACATTCAGAAATAAAACATTTATAAATCAATACTACTGGCTCAAACCAAACGGATGCCACTGTATGTGGTTCCACTGAGCAGTGAGGTATATTACCTGGTGCTCCTGGAGGTCCTATATCTCCCATCTCTCCGATACCCTTGTCTCCTTTTTCTCCGTGTGGCCCCCGTGGTCCTACAGAAAGAAAGTCGCACATTTTACCTGTTTCAACAATCTCCACCGAATTAACGGCCACGCATGCATCACTGCTTCCATCATTGTGCACTGAGTGAAAGGTTCACCTGGGGGTCCCTGGGCTCCAGGTCGGCCTTGTCTGCCAATCTGTCCTGGGAGGCCGGGCGCACCTGGGGATCCGGGATTACCGGGAGTGCCGTCTTTCCCTGGGGGCCCAGGTCGGCCCGGGGATGCCACCATCTCTACTGGCATCTGCATGCGAGACATATAGTAGCCCATTCTCTCTGGGGAGGGGAAAACATGCAACAACAAACAATGATTCCACGGTGGAAAGAGCGGCGGCATCCCAGAGGAAAAATCCAAACAATCTTTGAAAGCGAGATATGCATCTGAAAGTAAAATGCTGCTCTGGTAGTGAAATTGTGGCATTATGCACAGTAAACCTTCACATAAGAATTTCAGAGATTAGCGCATGTCCTCACCATCAAAGATCTTGATGACCTGCTGCCGGATGAAGTTCTTGATTTCATCATAATTGACTACAGCCTGTGAGAGGACAGAGGGGGAAAAAAAGAGAAAACAAAATGGCAAACATTAATCAAGGTAGATAATTAGAAAATTCATTATTTACAGGAACAGATGGAGCCAGCAGGCGCCTCTGGCCACTGCAATGATTGAGCTGATTAAAAGTTAAAAACAATAAAAAAAAATAAAACAGGCTACTGTGCTGTAAGTGTAACAAAACTGTATCGCACATCATGCCCCGGTGACCCTGGAGCTCCGGGGGGCCCGGGGAGCCCCGGTGAGCCTGGGTTTCCCCTCTCCCCTCTGGGTCCGACTGGTCCAATCATGGGCTGTGCATCTTTGGAGTGGTAGGCTCCGCCGCCAGGAGGCCCTGGTCTGCCCCTCTCCCCCAGAGGACCCCTCTGGCCCGCAGCCCCAGGCTCACCCTGGGAGAAAGCCACACACAAGTTAATGGTACTGGATGAAGGAAAATCAGTCACGTTACCGTTGACTATTGTACTTCTTCTTTTAGGAGAGTGGATAAAAAAAATATATATTCATCACATTATCAACCCAACCGTGTTCATTAAGACACTTATCACTTCTTAAAACTCACTATTATACACCTGCTTTGAAGGAATGATGTGTTACTGATGGTATTTGACCTATCTTTCAAGACTTGGTACGACATTTTGGGAAATCAGTTTATTTGCTCCCTTGCTGAATGTTGGGAGTATTGACACCGTTACACTGCTAAAGCCAGGTGAAATAACAAAACGGTTAAATTAGCACTGGCTAATTTTGAGATGCATGTGAAAATCATTGACAACCCAGTTTCAGAGAAGACGAAAGCCCTCTCAGACAGAACTGTGGCCACATCTATATCACTTTCCATAAAGAGAGAGCCCACCATTCAGGTTGTGTAAATACGCTCAAACAGCATGGCTACATTAGCGACAATGATTTATTGAGGACAAAGCAGCCCATAATGGACGTCTAATGTTTACACATCACCTGCAGACAAGCGGCTCTTGAAATAGAGAGGAGGGAGAAGAATAGAGGAGTCCGCTCTTGTCTTTTCTCCGCTGTTCTCCTCCTCTGTGCAGCTAAAACCCTGACAATGCTGTCCTGTCAGCGTGACAAATAGCCTCATCTAGCATCTCCCCTCATGCTTAATAGCATTATCCCCGAGGCAGAAGAATAACTTTGTCACTGCATCCACCTACTGTACCGCTCTGTACGCCTGCGGAAGGAGAGGTGCAACAGGCTCTGTAGCCAAGGAGGGCTAACGCAGGCGGCCACGTGCCAGTGTGGAGAGGGGTGAAGTGAGGTGAGGAGGAAAGAGGGTGTCAGTGGGGGGGGTCGGAGGGTTGGTGAACTGATGACTGTGTTAAGTGCGGGAGCTGAGTGGGCAGAAACGGAGAGAGCAAGCGTGCTCAGCAACGCGGTGTGCAGACCTGAGCCTCCCTGAGCTAAAAGCGAGAGAAAAAGGGGCCATACTGCTGCACTGAGATGCTCCGAAGAGGTAATGGATCGTTGATGCTCGATTTTGTTAACACCTACACACACACACAGAAAATGAAGTCCACCACGCTGAGTCAGCTCTTACCTTCTGACCCGGCTGCCCATCGTTCCCTGGTAGGCCTGCGGTTCCCTGACAAAACAAAGGAAGAAATATCCATCAGGGAATGAAATATACACATCACCACATCGATCTCACCCCATTATCCTTTAGTGGGCACAAAAGACCACACCCAGACATTACTCACATCTTTACCAGCAGCGCCATCGGTGCCTGGCTCTCCCTGAAAGACAAAGTCAAAGCAGGAGAGTAAAAAGGTTAAGTGAGATATCTATGGCTCGCTAACAGCTTACATGATGTGTAATTTAAGTTGCTTTGTCTTGTTTTTTGGTTTTTTGGTTTTTTTTTGGTGGGGGTAGAAGTAGACAGGTACTAACCATGGGCCCTGGGTGCCCGGGTGGTCCTGGTGGTCCGACCATCCCCGGGAGACCTCTCTCACCAGCCTGGCCCTTATCTCCCTTTATACCCTGGAAAGTGAAGGGGGGGGGGGGATTAGATTTTCTTCCACTGTTTGCACTTTTGGCAGCAGGACAGAATTACACACACACACACACACAAACACAAAATACACAACACATTTTTAAGTATGTGTAGTTTCTGTAATTATTTACAGAAATTATAATTGTGGTTTGTATTACTTGTTTTCCCTAGGACTCACTTGTTTATCTATCGCTGAATTGTTTCAGTTGCTGCCCCCTACCCCTTTTAACCATTGGGATAATTATGAAAAAAATAATTTTAAAAATCAATTAATCTAATTTAATTATCTAAGTCGTCTCAGACAGCGTTTCCCTTACCACTCCTGATGGACCAGGAGGTCCTGGAGGTCCAGCTGGACCTGTAGAACCCTGATGGGGAAAAGTAAACACATTTGAATCACATTTAACACACTCGTATACTACATGTGTAAGATTAAAAGGGCAGTGAACTTACAATGTGGCCAGGGGGTCCGGGCCTTCCCTGAGCTCCTGGGGTACCGGGATCACCCTGGAAAGGTCACAAATTGACCTTTAGAGATCTCCAGTGTCACACTGGCTGTGATACACTGTTGATTTGGGCTTGTGTATATAGATTATCGACGTGCTCTCTCCCGTTTCATCTTGATTGATGAAAGAAAAAGACAAAAATACTCGCCTCATGTCCTGGTCGACCTGGGGCTCCAGGAGGACCTGTTGGTCCGGCTTCACCCTGACAGGATGAGAAAGTCATTAAAAGGTCATAGAGAGAGGATGGATGAAATGCATCACTCCTCTCCCAGCAGAGACCCAAAAACAACAAAAGGAGCTCACTATGTAAACCCATACTCGTGTGATGTTAATTATAATATATATAATATAATAATACAGAATAATCATCTTGCTAAAACAGCTTAGTTTAATGAACAAGCAACAGACAACAACAGCAAATAGCCAGATGAGGTGTGATGGTAAAGCAATTGGTTGCTGGCTAACCTTCTGTCCAGGGAAGCCAGTGTGGCCGGTTTTCCCTTTGAATCCCTGAGGAGAGACATCAAAGAGCATGAGATTGGTACGGTATCAAAATTCACAAAGTTAAGGCTGCCAGAGAACAGGCAGACGTGTCTTTGAAATGCTGAACACCTGCTCTTGGGTAGAGCACAAACTGAGATACAGTAAGAGGGAGAGAGGAGGGGAATAAAAAAAGAAATCCAGGGACGGAGAGATGCAGTTACTCTTTAGAGACACTGTGTGTGTGTGTGTGTGTGTGTGTGTGTGTGTGTGTGTGTGTGTGTGTGAGAAAGCGCCTGAGTGTCTTTACACAAGACAGAGAGTTGGAAAGATCTCAGAAGCAGAAAGGAAGTTAGGAGTTTCAAATGGGGTCACATCACCTCTGACATCTATAGGAGACTCAGTAATGATTGCATATAATGTACGGGCAAGGTGAGTTAAACATAGTGAGCCGCAGCACATGTTGTTTTGCACAGGATGCAGTTGGTAAAGCTACACAGTGGTCAAGAATGAGTGAGAATCGCAGCTGCGGAGACGTTTCTACACATATGCCAGGCACCATGTAAAGAGCCCGAACAATTCACCCACCTCTGCCAATCCAGCTCTCCATGAGGGGCTTTAAACAGGCTTATGAAGGCTTTCAGTGACAAAAGGTTTAGTCATGCAGTCTGATTTGCATGCTAGTTGGCCATTCATGAATCTGAAGGTGAGCCATGGCAATGCGCTGTGTAAAACCTGTGCCTACCAGATGGGATCTACCCAAAAGAAGCTGCTGTGTGTGAGAAACATAATTCATTCATTCATAACTAAGGATTCCATGTTTCAACAAGACCAAGAGTCTGCAGCCTTGCTCGAGGCTCTGTGAGGCTGTATGCAGGAGGCTGAATGCCCGTGTATCTTAGTTTTTAACAACACAAAATGCAGCTGAGTTCAATGGAAACGTCATCAGTTTTGCAGGTATTTTAGCCACAAACCAGTTTTGGACTGGAAAAATTAAACATGTGACCTAATAATGGTAATGATAATGATAATACACCAGGGGATCAATAAGACATACTTCATCCTGAAAGGAATAAGAATGTCTGGACCAACTTTAATGCCAATCCAAGTTATATACAATTTCTTAGGATAAGGGAAAATTTTGATGTGTTGGAATCAGGAAAGGAAAACTCTGGGGATCCAAATAGTGATTACGATTTAGCAATCCATCCAATAGCTGTTGACATATTTCAATTAACTAGCAAAAAATTCAACCTCATGATGCATCTTGAAGATGTTTCACAGGATCGCAAGTGAAAACTTTGTGAAGATGAATAATTATTCACACAAACATGCATTATATTGTACTGTACCAATACCAATTGCAGTTCATTTCAGGATACGATATATGCAGTACATATCTCATGCTTAATTCATGTTGGGGTTTTTTTGCACTGGATGAATAGAATCAAATCGGGTCATGTCAGTGTAAGAGTCAATACTCACTGGGATTCCTCTCGGTCCTGCCGGGCCTGGAGGTCCCATCTCTCCCTGACAACGAAAAATAGCAAATGTCAAAGGTTAGCTATTACATATATGCATGTCTTTTGCTCTACTCACTACATTGTGTGTTTGGATGTCCTGCATGCGTGTGGGCATGCCGCTGACTTACCCGCAGCCCTGGTTTGCCATCTTTGCCATCCATTCCTTCAATGCCAGGGGGACCCTATCGATGTCGAAACAAACAGTACGTATATGAAGATTCCGGACAGTTTACAGCTCACACATACGTATGTTCACATGGGTCAAACTTGGATAACATAGGGAAAAATGCAGTGATAAAAATACACAAACCATCAATCCTGGGGAGCCAGGTGAGCCTGGGGGTCCAGTTGGTCCCTGAGACCCTTGAGTACCATCGTTGCCCTTTGAAAGAGGGGATTTTCAGTATAGCAACATATGATCTATTTTTGGATGTACAGAAAAGCAGGCACAGCTGAAAGTGTTTTGTACTCACTTTTTCACCTTTGAGCCCAGAGATCCCTTCCCTTCCAGGTTTGCCACCGGGACCTGGTGGACCCTAAAAATACACACAGTATTATATAAAAAGTCCTTGCACACATTCCAAAAGCACAATTTGCAACCGAGAAGCTAAAACATCTACGTACGGGTGGTCCTGGGAAGCCTGGTTGTCCTTGGAAACCCTTGAAAGTAATGAGAAAGAAGTATAATTTCTTTCTAAAGGACACATTTTTCTATTATGTGTATGTGTGACATATGTTATAGATTATGTACATATATATTATCTACATGTTTTATACCTGTTCCCCTTTGGCACCAGCAGACCCTGCTGCTCCTGTCTCTCCCTTAATACCCTGCAGACACAGATGCATTGAAATGATGAAGCAGATATTAAACTTGAATGATAAATGACACATGACTCTAAATAATGCCATGCAGAATTTATGATAGCACACTGACCGGTGAGCCGGCCTGTCCTTGGTACCCTGGGATACCAGGAGGACCCTGCGGGAGGGGAAGGAAATGTTAGCCAGTAATATACAACCCAAGCTGCAGATTCATTGTATATCCCGCAACAGTGTTGCTGTGTAGTGGCTTACCGATTCTCCTTTCTGTCCACTACTTCCCGGGCTGCCACGTTCACCCTTCAGCCCCTGACAAATAAAAATAGGCAGTGAATCAGTGTCAGCTCACATGTCAGCGTAACCATCCATCCATCCATTGAAGCTGCGAGTTTGTTGTCAATCCCGTAGTTCTAATGAGGCGTCAAGAGTAACTTACAGGCAGTCCAGGCGGTCCCATGGTTCCTGGGTAGCCCGACGTCCCTGAAGGGCCCTGAGGGAAAGATTATACAATCAATCAATCAATCAATCAAACAGGGAAAGCAATTATTTTCCAACATGTTGTAATTTCAAGGAAACTGATTGGCAAATTACCTGCTCACCCTTCATTCCCAGGAGGCCAGGAGGCCCTCGCTCACCTTGCTGACCCTGAAGACGGTGGGAGTGGAGAATGATTAGAAACTGAAGGACAGGATGTGATACAATATGTATATCAGGAAGAGAGGGCCGTCCTGGCAGAAATTTACCAAGGACGAAGCAAGTCGATATCAAGGAGAGGAAACCGCAAAATGGCTCACATCGTCTCCCTTAGGGGAATGCCTACATTGGATTTTGTCCCTATGCTTTACACCTCCACGAGGCTTCAGGGTGGTGATTTAGCTCTGTGATGGTCTCCACCACAGGTCGAGCATTGCCTTCTCCGTCCAATTTGTTTCCATTTTTATAAAGGATACACATTTAGAAATGGCACTTCCCTTCCTCCCTTCTTTCCGCTAGCAGATTCAGGGGCAAATCCAAGCAAAGCTGCAGACTTGATGAAGCAATTTATCTCTTTAAGACCCAGCTCTTTCATCAAACAAACAAAAAGACAAAGAAAAATGAGCAGTGCACGCTGCCACTACGCAAAACAAAAAACTTGACTTTACTTCCCGTATGCATACAGTTTACACAGAAGGATCCCACCGTGTAGTAAAAAAAACAACCTTATATTTCACAGTCTATTAATCTGAAGTAAATATTAATGAGCATGTGCAAGTGTGGTCTGTCGCCTAGCAACAACGGCTGCAAGCGGAAGACTGATGAGTGCTGGAAGGAATAAAAAGGCGAGACGTTTTGCAAAGTGCGACTTGAAGACACTCCCATCATTAGCAGTATTATTATTACTATTATTATTATTATTTTGAAATGGCTGGAGCTGCTGGAAATGAGCTGTTAAGCTCACTGTAATGAATGTGAAATGTCCCTTTACAACAAATACATCAAACTGCTCTCGCAAACTAGTAAGACTATCACTGTCAGACTTCAGATTTAGTAGCGTGATTACTTTTACCAGGGAGTGATTAGTGAAGACTGTCATTTAGAGAAACTAATTACTAACTGATCGTATTGCGGAGAAACTAATTAGTAGCTGATCGTTACGAGTAACGTCAGATATGCTGTATATGAGTAATATATTCGGCAGCCGGTTCACACTCATCACACTCGTCTCCCTCTCTCTCTCACAGACAGACACACCACTGCACCCGGCACAAGCAAAACACCTGCTATAAAGTGCTACTAGCCTGCAAATGGATACGTGCGGCTCATCCATTTAGCATCTCTATTCTCCTAAAACTATAAATCTGTACAGAGAGGAAGGGGGGAGGGGTTGCTGCTGCACCACAGTCCCCGCTCTCCATCACTGAGACAAGGGAGTAATTGAACAACTGGAGAGAGAGACAACCAAATCATTTCCTCATCTGAAATAACTTTCATTAAAAAGAGCCATGGAGAGATAGCATGGAAGGAATAATCAAGAGCTGCTTGATTTCAAAGTGAGATGATCCGCATTTGAGACGAAAAGCCAAAAATAGAGGCGCAGATAAGATGAAGACGTTGAAAGCAGAGGTGGAAAGTGGCCAAGTACATTTACTTGAGTACTGTACTTGGGTAGAATTTTGAGGTACTTGTACTTTGAGTGTTTCCATTTTATGCTACTAGATTCATACTTTCACACCTTGTTTTTACTGCAAAGCATTGTGTTTCAAAAGGTGCTCTAGATACACACCTTTTACAGTTACAACTTAATTATAAATTGTTCCATTAATTACTTTCTAAGAATTTTTCATATCATATCAATATAATATATAAATATGTTTATATATATATATTATAAGGAAAATGAACCATTTGGGGGCTTTTTATTGAGCACAGTTTACGTATGGTTTAAGAGAGGAAGCTTAAATTAAGGTTAAATGGGGGAGAGAGGAGAGACCAGGAAAGTGTCGGCACCACTCTAGAACCAGTCTTCCGGGCTGAGAGCCAACCTTTGGCTGCTGAAACATGAAGAACTGGTTCGAGATGCTCAGAACCGGCTACCCGCAAACTGCTTAGGTGTAAAAGGGGGGTAAGTATGTCTGTGCTGTCACATACACATGGAAAACCATTCGTTTGGTTGGCAACCACTCAGTCCTTGACTCTGCAAAAGAATTTGTGGGTCCTGTGTAACAGATTTTTATGGCTAATCACAATTATTCAAAAGACATACTTATTTTTCTACAAATTGAATTTGGCATTTCACTAAATGACATGCAGGTTTGTAACTGAGGGTGCGGAAAAGGTGAACATATTAAATATTTAAGAGAGTTGAATTCATCTTGCTGCAGCACCACAGAGGTCTTCAGGGGTCCTTCAGATAATGTCACAGACTGTCCCATGATTTCAAAAATGGGTCCTTGATCTTGTTACACGGAAGGACTTCAAATGAACCACGTATCTGGGGTTTTTTCAATACCTAAAAAACCTCACAAGACATGACAAGAGAAAAAATATAATGAAACTAAAACTTTGAATGAAACTTACAGGTAAACCAGATGGGCCCTGAGGACCTGGGAAACCAGGAGGTCCCTGTGGACAAAAAACAGTGAAAAAGGAACACTATAAAAGACCTGAGACAAGATAAACAAACATAAAAAAAGAGAGGAAAAAAAATTACGCCTCAGGATTGTGAGTTGAGTCTCCGAGTGACTTTTGTATTTTCACTGAGACCAGTAGGGGGCTCTGTGAACTCATGGAAAGTGGCAAACACCAGCTCCTCTCTAGTCATGTCATATCTAATGCTTTGAGAGGCAAAAACCCAACGGTGCTGTCCTAAAATCTCAAAAATAATGAAATCTTTTCCCCTCACACAAGTAATAGCAAACTAATGCAAGGCCTTGATTAGAATTCACTTAATAGCCTACTGTAATTCTCGCCGATTTTTTTCATTGACAATAGATTTTCCATGGTGGTAAGTAGGAAAAGAAGCATCAGGAAACTTCCTCAAAGTTTACAAATGGGTACTGAACATCTACACTGTAGATAAGAATTTCAGAATTCAACGCCATTAATAGGAGAATATGTCTCTTCACTGAAACCATGGCAAAATGTTCTGGTCTCTCTCGCGCAAGTAAGCTCAGTGGGAGTTGTCTGGAAGATTGACCCCTCAACTTTATGTCTAGACAAAGCCTTACCATGGTTCCTGGTAGTCCAGCTTGGCCTCGCTCTCCTTGTGGACCCTGTAGTAAAGATACAGAGAAGAAAGGTGACTACACGTACAGGCACAAAGGCAGACAAACAGCACGTGCATGAGAAGACCCAGAGAGAAACTCACTTGGTCTCCTTTTATTCCTGGTGATCCGGGCATTCCTGGAACTCCAGGTGCTCCAGGTGTGCAGGGTCGGTCGTCCTGTGAGGACAGGAAAAAAAAAACAAGACAAAAAAGCAGGATGTATTTCTCTATTTTGTATGTATTGGTGTGTTTCCATGTCTACAGAATATGACAATGATCTCAGCTGACCACTGCTTGTGTTGCCTGCTCCCTCTGCAGTCTCTCCAAACACTGCAAGCAGACGAGAGGATAAGTTATCAAAGTAATGCTTCACTACTGGCACTACATTATGTCAGACTGACTACGCAAGTCAAGCCATGCAAACTCAAAAACAACACAAAATGAGGGATTGTCATTGTGCATTTGTCAGAGCACAACAACAACACAGTGACTACACTATTAGTGTCATTTCATATGATTCTGGATTTGGGGAATCATATAGTGAAGCTGTAAATGTTTTGACAGGAAACTCCTAGTGCCACCAAGTCTCACCCTGTCACAGCTGTCCAGGGGGGTTACACCGGGCTTGCCTTGATCTCCTTTTTCACCCTTCGCACCAGCCAGGCCTGGCACCCCGGGCAACCCTTTGGAGCAGCCCCCCTCACAGTCTTCCTGTGTTATTGAATAAACACACACACATGCATAGACCGATCAGCCACAGCATTAAAACTAACAAGGTTAAATGTTGTGGCTGCTCGGTGTATATATATATATATATATATATATATATAGATGCGAAAGCAAGCTGAACAGTTTTTATCCTGAAAAACTGATGAAGCAAAAGCATGGAAAGTCACTGAATATAATCCCCATTCCCAAAGAAACATAATTTCACTGATGAACATACATCATCGGGTCCTCCAGTGGAGTCCCGAGGCAGTTGGTCTGGGCCAAAGGGGTTCTGCAAAGAGGGGCAGGGAAATGGAAATTCAATTAATATATATGAAATTACTATTATTAAGAATAGAATTAAGGGAAACCCAAATGATCAAATTCAGCTCTTTTCTTTCACAGTCCACAAGCCAAAACAAATTTCCCCAACGTACTGCAGTCAAGTGTGGGATCTTCAAGGACTACAGAATTTCGCAATGACATCACAGCCTAGTGAGATCAAAACTTAGTTCAGACTAAATAAAAGGCTCATGCTTCTTCCAACAACTTAGTTGTCTCTAACAAAGATTCTTCTGCCTTATTCTGCCAACAAATCAGCACAAAATTCTTCAAAAAAAAGAATAATAAATGCTGGAAAGAAAAAAACCCCATCAATACCCATCTCCACTGATGGCCATGAAACTGTAATGAAATTGTGACAATGGCTCACTTCTGCAGCAGAAATGTTCAAAAATCATGGTGTCACACTAAAAGAAAGCTAAACAGACAGATTTGTTGTGCCTACACATATAGCACACACACACAAACAAACACCATGTCCCAGAGTTACACTCTATTTATAGTAAGTTCTGGAATAAAACCACTTACTCTGCACACCCAATCCCATTTGTTGCGAAAGGCGGTCTGCTCCCTGTCAACTGGCAAACCCGGAGACCCTTCCCACTTAGAGAGTCTGTCGATAGCACCTGGCCTGGTTTTCAAGTCATTACAAACTCATCTGACATTGTTCAAACTGGAGCGATTAGCTTGAAAGGCCATTCTACGCTGCCTGCTTTTGGCCATTATACAGGCTAAAGCAAGACCCCATGCATGAATGGATTTCTTGATAATTATATACCGCCGTGCAATATTCACTTCTGCCACTCTCTAAACAGATGTGCAAATTGCTATCGCTGATTTTTCTGAGTGACATGCTGTTGTGTTTCAAAGACAAAGCAGAGGGTTACCTTGAGATACCTTGAGAGCTGTGAAAGACAGGAGAAAGGCAACAACACTGAGGCCAAACCAGGCTGGGTCAAAGCAGAGGGTGCCAACTTTTTAAGTTGTCAAACTTTAATAGTGTGATTATAGCGAGTATGTATGAGATTCAGCAGTATACCAGAGTTTACGCCACATGTAGAGAAACTACAGCACATCTATTACTTTTACCTGCGTTGCATGGATGTATTTGAAGGAGCAGTTTTGCAGCAACATGTTAAATCCACAGTTTACTCCTTAGAGTTTCTGTAAAATATGTTTCTGTACTGCTCCACTCATCCACTGACTTTTCATTACCTTCCTTTCCTCCATTAATCAGCTACTTTAATTCTTGTGTTGAAGGTTAAGTTCCCCTTGAGTGCTGGCGAGAGATCAGCATTGATGTTCCCTTAATGAAATTAAGCCATCATCAGACTTCAAAGAAACAAAACTGGCAGCATGTACAGTCAAGAGTCCACAGATAACTCCACCGCACTCCACCTCATTTCTCCACTTTGATGTTGTCCTTGCACCTGCCGTCCCCTAAACTTACTTTTCCCAAAAGAACAGAAGACCTTCGGAGGTAACAAACAGATCCAAGGCCTGATCCACAACAGGAAAAAAAAAACCTCTGAATACACGTAGGTTGTGTTCCCTGCATGTCTCGTGTTATACATCTTTGTCATCATGAAATATGCAGGCATATGCACAAGCCTTATGTCAACTCCCACAGTAATCCACAAATAGCAGAAGTAAGTAAAACCATTTTTTAAGGTTGTTTGACACAAACCAAACTTACTCTGTCCTTGGTCTCACATCAGCAGCACACTTTTACAAACAAAAAATGTAATCACATAACACAACTATAATTTCGGGTCTGCTTTTTAGAATTGCAAAGTAGGAATGTTACAAATCATATCCTCACATTAATTTGTTCCTCTAAAATAAATCATTCCTGACCTTAAAGTTCTCAAATAAAATAATGTGAAGAACAGGACCTTCTTTTTTTTTAAAATAAAACACCAGTTCCTGACATGAGCATTCATTTTGTGCTTTTGCATCATTTATACACGAGGCCCAAGATCTTGCAGTTAGCAGCTAAGAGCTGCCTTGCCTCCTTTTCTCTCTAATTTTACTTACTATGTATCCTGGCAAACCCGGTTTCCCCGGTATCCCGTCGTTTCCAGGGATACCCTGAAAGAAGGAACTGAGGTTGAACTTCTTTGTGTCCAATCGAGGGCTAGCCACTCCCATCGCCATCAAGACAGTGTCAAAGGGCCAGGGGTCAAAATGGCCAAACCTGCCCCCTGTCCTGACATATCTTATAAAACTTAAAAAGATATCATGATCTGATTGTATTTATAATCAGAATTTTAAATAAGTATTTTGCATTCAGCGATATTACAAATGCCCCCTTGTCAAAGACATGACCTCTTCCATCCAGTTACCATCACATCTAATTTCTTTCTGACACCTGTGACTCCTGGAGCACTACCGCACTTTATTTGAAGGTCTGTTTTAATTGACTTCACAAGTTAATCAAATTTGGACTACAGATAAGCATTGCATCCTTTGTTTTTCTTTAACTTTTCAAAATTTAAAACCAGACCTCCAAATAAGTTTTCATGTTTTGACAGACATCCCCGAAGCTTGCTCAGTTGCTTCCCAAAAGCATTGAAGCTTGAAGCACCGTATTAGTTAGCGAATATTTTAGATGATCCTAATTATCTTTGACTATTTAAAATTAAGCTACTGCACACACTTTAGATCACGCCAGTCCATTTCCTACATGCATATCATGGACCCCTAAATATGCAAAGCATGTCAGAGCCTAACTTATATGCCCAAGACACCCAAGCCTTTATCATAAGTTCAATTCAGCTGATGGAGCAGCTGCTGAATTGAACTGAAAAGAGACTCGCCCCATCCACCCTACTGCCCTGTTTTGGTTACCTGGGGCCCTTGGATTCCAATAACACCCTCCGGCCCAGGTGGGCCAGGGGGGCCAGGTGGTCCTGGTGGGCCCTGAAACATACACAAATGGCATCACACATTCATTGTCAAACAGAAATGAGGAATCCTGATATTTTTGGAACAGACTTTGCAAGGTAAGAAGAGAAACCAGGCTTTTAAACAAAGCTCCAGCTATCAGAGAGGACTGCTGGCTGACAGATCAGACCTGAGGCCCGGGCTGCCACATGTTTACTGGAGTTCCTGGAGCTCCCTGGAAGGCAAAAGCAGTCAAAATCAGAGCAAGAATGATGCTTACACAAACATTATACAGAAAGCACACATTATGAATAAGACAACAAATGTCAAAACACAGAAAGGCGCAGAGGAGATTTACCATGCATGCAAGCATGAACCTTTTTTCTCAGTATGTTTCTGTGGAGTGATTATAAAGTGTTGGGGGGTTCTTTTAAATAAATATGTATTCAGACTCCTGTACATTGAGGAACAATTCTCAATTAAAATGTTTTTTCTTTGTTTTTTTACATGTGTTCTTTTTCAGCGTGTATGCGTGCAAAGCGTGCACTCACAGGTCCACCGATGCCCGTGTGCACCGGCATTATGCAGTTGCACTCTCCAGGTTCACCCTGAAATATACATCAAAGAAGAGACCCATTAAAAAGCTAAAGTGAAACTCTTTGCACAATTTTAAGCAAACGCTGCAAAACTGAGTCCTCCTTCAACATTTAAACTACTCCTGGTGCTGTAAGAAAGTCAGAAATCTTAGCTTTCGGGACTTTCTTTTTGTTCAGCTTTGCTAAATCGTAAAATCTTAGCCATCAAAAAGACGCTTATAACTGCAGGGGAAGGATGGATGTCTTTCATGCCACTTTAGCAACATAAAGCACTGCATTACATGCAACTGTCCCTAATGCCTTGATGCAGGGCAAGAAAATGACCATGACAATGAATATATGGTACTATGATGCTAAAAAGGACTGAGTGAAACTCACCTAAAATCTGTAACAAGAGGAGCCCACGATATCCTCAACCCTTAGTTTTCTCTAACTTTATTTTCTTAACTTTTTAACTTTATTCTTTGAAATCCTTTTAACTGAGCCTGTTCCACATCTTGCACCCCACCTGACCCTGAAGCACTGCCTCCACCACTGCATCTCTCCCACCCTCTATGTAACAGTCTGAACTGGTGGCTCTGATGAACGTGGTAATTAATAGTCTCACACACTCTCTCTCTCTTAAGGCCCCTGAAACTCTTTGTCTGCCAGCAACAGTACACTTGTCACCTCCGTTGCTACTCTATCCGTGCCCTGAGGCCAGTGTGTGCATCTCTGTGCCAGTATGTGTGTGTGTGTGTGTGTGTGTGTGTGTGTGTGTGTGTGTGTGTGTGTGTGTGTGTGTGCATGTGCACGCGCATGAGGCAAACTGGGTGGGGGCTGTTGAAACTTCTCTTGCGATCACCATCTGTTCCACCCCCTTATATTCAAACCCTTCCAGATCCCTTCATCCAAACAAAACGGTAGACTTACCTTGTCCCCCTTAGCTCCATCAAGTCCCTGCAAGAGAAGGAGACAGCACAAATGTGCACACACACACAAACACTTAGTTACTCTTGCTTTGTTGTTCCAGAAGAAAGCTCACAGGGCAGTGAGCTGAGTGTAGATCAGGGGACAGAGGATGAGATGGAACCCGACATTGCCTCTGTTATGGATCGAGGCAGACATCCTTGGTTACAAATGATGCCTAAATCAAGGACAATTCCCAAAGAAGCTCAAAGAAAATTAAAACTCTGAACAGGCGCACTGAAGCAACAACTCATGTTTGTACCTTAAATTTATCTCTCTTGATGCTGCTGATGCAAATGCAAACATGCAAATGACGTACACACTTAAGACAATTAAGGTACAAGACAACTCACAGGTCTGCCATCAGCTCCTGGCAATCCTTTAGAGCCAGGGGATCCATCTTTACCCTGTGGGTCAAAAATGTAAATAGGAAACACTGTTTGACAATATAAAAACATGACATCATATGCATATACACAAAGATGTATTTATGTCCTACCGGGGGCCCTGCTACTCCAGGTCCCATGGGCCCCTGTGGTCCAACATCACCCCTGGAGCCCTATGTGCAGGAAACACCCACTGTGACTCAAGGTTTCTTTGTTTCAAATACAGGGTTCATTGCATATTGCTGAGACAATATGATTTTTCACCACTCCAGTTTGATACCTTTTCCCCTTCAGGGCCAATAGGTCCAGGCAATCCTGTGGGTCCAGGAGGTCCCTGTGCAAAACACAAATTCAAACCTAATTAGAAACAGGTAGTGTTGAATTGTAGGACTTTGTAAATGTGAGTGAAACTTACTACAAGTCCAGGCTGCCCTCTTGGTCCCTCATCACCCTTTAACATAAATAAAAAAGACAAAAGAAGGGGTTTAGATGGGGAGAAAACAAAGAGCATAATTTTGGGAGAGGATGTTTTACATCGGAGTAGTGGGGACCCACTGGTTTTCCTTACTCAAGAAAGGATCAAGGGAGATTCCACGATGAATCAGGGGATTTGAGAGAGGATTAGTTTTGGGTGGTTATTTACGACCTTGGGACTTTATTGTTAGATCTGAGAGGCAGAAAATTTTTAAACGCTGACATCATAGGAGAATATGGTATCCAACAGTGAGATCACTGCTGGACTGCATCCAACGATGAGCTGTGTGTCTTTTATGTATGACAGAGCTACATCAGCAACATAAAACTTCTTCATTGGTCCACTGGTCCCAGACATGTCAGGCTTACCTGAGGTCCTGGAAGGCCCACTCCTGCAACTCCAGCATCTCCCTGCAGGGGGAGCACACAACGACACAGGTTAGAATTTGTGCCATGAGATAGACAGTCCTCTGCATGCATTTCTAAAAATTATAATACAATAAACGAACATTCATACCTTGCTTCCTCTGGGACCGACAGGCCCCTGCACACCTCGTGGGCCTGGTTTTCCCTGGGAAGAAAACATGTGACATGATCATCAGCAACTCTCAAAGAATAGAGACCTGTAAATAAATATACAACTCCCTCACATTTTTTCCAGGCTTCCCTTCTCCTGGGGGACCAGAGTCTCCTTTCTGTCCTTTGAGGCCTGATACAGCTTTACCACCACCAACCGTATCAGCACAGCTGGTACAAGCATCACCCTGGTAGATCAAAACAAATTTTAGAACAATCAAACTCCCTCTTTTCCAATCAGTGTCCATTTTTAACCACTGGGAACATCAGTGGGTCCAGAGCTTTCTAACATATCACCTGTACATAGGCATCCCCTGTGGATGGACCCAACTTGATTTCTATCACATATGGTCTGTGCGGCAAATACTGTTGATACTATTTATACTGCTTGTAATTTTAAAAAATCTGTCGCAAAATTAAAGTGCACTTAAATTAAGATGAGGTCACGTTGTACCTTCTCTCCCTTCAAGCCCATTAGTCCGTCCCGACCTTGCTCTCCAGGAAGTCCTGGGGCTCCAGGAGCTCCATCCAATCCCTTGTCTCCTTGGTCTCCTTGTTCCCCCTGGTAAAATTGAAAGACAATGCTAAAACTGAAAATATCACATGGAATCTTTGCAGTAAGAAATGTGCCAACAAAGATGCAAACATACATGGATGTAAATCAAGCTTATATGAAGTCAAAACATTGTTATCAAATGTATTTTAACTCTTTCTAATGTACATTTCTGTGGAAAAGATTAAAGGTAATTTAAGGAGTCTTGACCCTGTTAAAGGCAAACGAATTTCCCTTTTCTTGGATAATTTGATGTGAACAGACTTGGTGACCTGAATTAAGCAAAGTGTCTGAGCTCCCTTGAAGCATTATTTAAAACCGTACTGGGTAATTTTCCTGCAGACATCCTTGGCCCCAGTATATTTCAAACTAGTTTAAAAAGTTGGACTTTCTCTAAAGCCCACCAGTGACGCTAAACAGTCTCAATTCCTGCAGGTGATCCAACGGGTTATGCAAAGTAGAGCCTCAAAGAGACAGGACATTTACCTTTTCTCCTTTTGCACCAGCAACACCTGGTGGGCCCTGTGTCGTAAAAGACAAGGTGATGCATAAACACATGAAAGGTGCAGGAATAGACACACACCACCATACTCACTTTTGCAGTCATCTGCAAGTACTGTGCAAGCCTCTTTCCGTTTAGGCAAAGTAACTATTGACGTAAAGTTAACCACAGAGGCATAGGGCATTTAATTGGGAAGGCTGACAGACCACAACAGAGATTTATTACACTTAGTCCCAATTTTGTGGTAAGAGGACAATACCTGCATATCCTGTTTGTGTAATGAGCACTATAAGTTGATTCTCCCTCAGGTGTGAAATCTCTCAGCATCTAAACATTTTCACTCATCCAGATGCTGCTTAATCTGTTTTAATCTTGCAAAAAAAAAAGATCGCGAAAAGCTATTCTGGTTTTGTGGAATTTATATAATGTGATTTCTATAACTAATTGTGATGAATACAGACAATAATGTAATGGATGTAATTGTGTGGATTGTGTAGCTCTTTATTTGTTCTTGGGCTTGGTTGTAAACTATAGCACTGTTCCATGTTCATTCACTCAAGTTGTATTGTTGCCTTCAGGTTTTACCGGCCAAATGGACATGAATGTATATAATAAACAAAAATGGTGACAATATATACAGTACACAATTTGAGCCATTTGGCGCCATTAAACTTTGACACAACGTGTTTGATCAGCACAAAATAGGAAGTGCACACTGTGACACAAGAATGTAAATAAATTAATGTCAGTTTAAGAAGTAGGGATTGAAGTGTCTTTGGGTTTTTTTGCTTCTGGGTTTAGGGGCAACATGCTGCCCTCTAAAGGAAGGACCCAGAAGAGGCCCTGACCTTTCCTTGCCAAACAGTTCATACTGTGTGTGTCTCTGTTTGCAGTGTTTGCTATGCAAGGAACCCATCGTTAACATTCCTACTGCCTTTCAAAGTGCCTTAAGTACAATTATAATTGTGATCATACATAAACTTCAAACAGATTTAAAGAATCAAAGACAGAACAAGTTCCTAATTAGAAAAAGCTACCTGTGTACTTTAGGATAAATTTATGTTTCTACATATTCTGGTGTTGACCATCTTTTCCTCACAGAGCAATCGCACCTGTTTGCCATCAGCGATGAGACCTGGAGGTCCGGGTGGCCCTTGGGGGCCCGGTTCGCCTGGTTTGCCTCTTGTTCCCTCGGGCAATTTAATACCGGCAGGTCCACTGCCAACCTCGGCTGGCTGGCACACACCGCACTCGCCCTAGGAAAGGGCAGCATAGTTGCGTGACAATCAAGCTAAAGGATGCAAAAAGCAATACATGCGTCTCTACTTACCTTCTCACCCTTTAAGCCAGGAAGACCAATACCAGGCAGTCCTTGCTCTCCCTGTTAAAACATACACAATGTTTAAGTAATGCAGAATGAGAATGAGAAGTATCAAATAATATTATGAATAAATATGCACATTCAGGCAGTTTTCAGACAAACATGAAACTGCATTACAATGGTAATGCATGGAGAATATTCAACATCCCAAGAAGTAAGGTGCTGAAGTGCATGCTCAAAAAAAAGAACAACCTTGACTACAAAAAGAAAAACACTTGGCCATTCTCACTTTGAATACATTGATGAATAAGGCCAGGAATTTCAGTGTCAATAGTGCTTTACACCTTCTACATCACATCACCCTGCACTGTTCTCCTACCTTTGTGCCTTTTTGTCCGTCCTTCCCACTGGGTCCCCTCAGACCAGGTTTTCCCTGTCATGTGGACACTTTATTAATTGCACATCACTGGATCACAATTTGAAGTGAGACCTTTAATTTCAAGGAACTGAATCTGAACTTACCGGCTTACCATCAGCTCCTGTGCTGCCTGCACTACCCTGCAGACAAGTAGAAAAAAAACACTTCAGTACCTGAATATCACAAATTGGTTAAAAAGAAATGAGAGAAAGGGATGCATCTTTTAAATTGGTAATTCACATTTCATAGTAAGCTGCACCCTACAGGCAGCCAAGTCAAATAATTTGGGTTTTTCACTACCTAAGCTTTTCATTAATAAGGTCCCCGCTGAGTGAAATCCCCATGGCACAGAGTTTTTCGTCCTAAAATTAGCACACCACTGTGATTATCTTCCTCATGAAGCCTATTAAGAACCTTTCAGTAACTTACTGAATGAGTTCCCATCATAAAAGCCTAGTGTGCTATTGAGGTCACCTGCTCTGTTTCTTTTTATGCTACTTACCATCTCTCCTTGAAGGCCAGGCAATCCTTCTTTTCCTGGCTCCCCCTTTGGAGCAGAAAAAGTGGACGCTGTATCATTTTGATGAAGGTGCTTATCACATATGCAAGCGAGCACACTAACAAACAGAATCCAAAATAGACATATAGTCAAAAAAAATAGTTATCAGTTTTCCTCTACCATCTGTGGTATGCATCACTGTTTCCCCACAGTAAGAGGATTAGACTGTTTGTTATTTATTTTTATTCAGCACTAGTGTCATATTAATTCTTACTGGACCGGACTTACTGGCTCTCCTTTCTGTCCAATCCCAGGGTCTCCCTTCTCTCCTTTCTGTTGCAAGGTTTGGGTCATAACACCGGGCACGAGGTTCGGGGGTAGCTCTCCGAGAGTAGGGCACACAGAACATGGCTCTCCCTAAAACATCACCGACAGATCAGGGCTGTTGTTCAAAGACTGTCTCAAAATAATTATCCATGTCACCACTAATTCAAATGAGTTGACGGGAAGAAAAAACAAATAATCTAAATGAACAGGTTTTGTAAACTTCTGGCATGCCAAGACAACTGCAACTCATGTCACTGTAAAAATTACATGAGCAGCTTGAGCAAGCTCACTAATTAGGCTGGTCTGTCTAGCTGACAGCTAAACAGGATACTCTAAACAAGAAATCGTGTAAACTCAAGGTCTAATAACAAGGCACCCAAGCTGACCTTTTCTCCTTTGGCGCCATCTGATCCGGTTGCCCCCTGGCAAAACATACAAAAACCACAGACATTGAGGACAACAAATGAGTCTCAGCTGAACTTGACCAGCATGCCTGCTCCGAGATGTCGTGACGTCAATCTCGACGACGACTTCCTGGATGATTGAGACCCGCTACCACTCGGCTCCCCGGAGCTCCTCAGAGCATATTTAAAAAGAGAAAGAGACCAAACCCCCTTTCCCCCCTTTTTTGTATTTGTATGTAAAAATATTATATTGGTACAGATCACTGCAAACATACTGGTCATTGCAATCAGGCAGATGTAAGGATATATCAGCAATGCGCAAGTGGGTGGATGTGAGTGGGTTGGTGTGTGGACTTGAGTAAATTGACATTCATGCACATATGGTTATAGCCATACTGAGAAGAGCCATGTGTAGGAATTGTGTGCGAGTGTATGGACTCTTGTGTTTTGGGGAGTTTATTAGTCCAGGTAGTTTGCTTGCATCTGTTTTGGGAGAGAGCCTTTCTGCCCTGCTGCTGTTAGCATATCTGAATGTGTTGGAATCCCAACGAGTGTGTACAGGTCATGCTTCCACCAAATATGAACGAACCGTACGCTGTAAACGAACGAGCGGAGACTCTATACCTTCTGTCCGGCCTTGCCATCTGCACCTGGAGGGCCCTGGTACACGTGGGGAAAGAAAAGAGACGAGAGGAGCGGATATGAGCTAGTAGTGAGTGTTGTTAGTTCAACTTTGCTAGACTGAGGTCATATCTCACTCTCCCTCTCTGTTGCTCTACCTTTTTCTCCTTCTGCTCTAAACAGGTATGACAGATGGATGCTGGCACTATTGGAAATCGTTGCCCAGAGAATCTCATGAGGCTCTAGATTTATATTCTCTTCCCCCCTATAAATAATTCCCCATTCACCTGCCGGGGTAAGTGGGTAGATGCAGAGAGGAGAGAAACAGAAACAATGTGCTGTACGTTGAGGCCTGACTCACCAGAGAAAGACACGATTACATTACAAAAAAATGACCTTTGCCTTGAAAAATAAATTTTTGACGGCACATCATGCTTTCTCTCCTTGAGCTGCTGTAACACTGTGAGAATTATAAGGGTAGAAGCAACCCCTTGGTAGAAATAAATGCCAGTCCTTCCCTCAGAACAATAAAAAAAATATATATATATATATACACTAGCAAAAAAGTGCTCAAGGTTCAATCGCCAGCTACAGTTCAGACCATGTCTACATCTCCCTAATAAAAACATGTAGCAAGATTGTAAAAATATTAAACTACAATTTCACATCGGGGGTCAAAGGGCTGTACATACAGGCGTTCCTCTCTCTCCTGTCCCCGGTGATCCAGGCTCTCCTTTAGGGCCAGGTAGAGCCACTGTGTTGCCCATGTCCGCTGGCAGCACAGGGCACACTTCACATGGGTCACCCTGAGGGTTGAACGCGAGGCAGTTGTGTTGATGAGAGAGCATACAGATATGGATAAAGGAGTTTAAAGACAATGCTGACAAAGTGCTTTACCTTCTCTCCTTTAGTTCCTGCTGGTCCTCTTGGCCCCTATGAAAACAGCAGAATCCCAGTCAAACGCTGATGTGTAAGCTCACAGCTTGTCACTGTCTATCGGAAGCTTGTGCATAAGTTTCTGAATACCAATCAATGCTTAAAAGGAGAATCTCACCGGATCTCCTTGGAATCCATCTTCTCCTCGAGGTCCTGTATCTCCCTGTTAACACAAATCACTGTGTGTGACACAAAAATATTGTTGCGATTACCCTGAATACCATCATCCAAAGAGAAAAAGGCAACTTTGTTTTCAACGAGCCACTTTGGGTTTTCCTCGCCTCAGGATGGTAAGAATTTCTGAATCCACAGAGGATCACGCAATACTTCAACTAAAGTGAAAACATAAAACCAAAAACAGAGTTATAACATTAATATGCCTGGTTAGATCAGCGATGCCCCCGTAGCCGAGGAGTGATTCAACACCCCCCCAATTTGTTTACCTATTTATATTCTTCCTTAACACAAATACTTGAAGGTACTATTCAAACAAACTTCAGTTCTTATTTTTCTGTTGAGTTAATTCCATGCACCCCCTGGGGTCCAAACACTCCTGGTTGTCATTAGTCATGATCACTTTCACATGCCCTAAAAAAAGAGAAAGGATTACACCCACCTTGTCTCCTTTTGCACCGCTCGATTCACCAGGAAGGCCCTGAGAAAAAGTACATAAATCTTTAGAAATGCCTCTCTCACGATGATTTTAGTCTGCTGTGAAGGGCAATAAAAGCTGCACCAAAAGAAGGAGACCTGTCCTGATCCTCTGAGAGCATTGTCTACTAAAACTACCTTTTTGGTCAGACTGAGACAATCACTTGGAAGAGGGCATTAAGCTAATCAATGAAATTACACCATCCAATCAGTGCATAGAGGCTTCTTTTTTTCCCCCAGAGTTAATTAAAAAAGGCACACTTACTGGTGGGCCTGGCTTTCCAACTCCTGGCAGGCCTGGACGCCCAGGCTTCCCTGGCTCCCCAGCCAACCCTTCAGGACCCACTATACCTGGTGCACCCTGGAAAACAAGTTCCACACAGCTCTATTAAGCTGAACTGAACGTGACAGACAGGTTGATGGTAAAAACTCTGAGGCCTAATAAATACGGACCTTCTGTCCCTTGGGGCCAACTACACAGATGGACCCTGCTCGACCCTGGGAGATGGTGACAGACAGAGAGAGAAGTGAAAGCATCAGTATGGGGCAATGCCGTCACCTGTGTCAGACCAGAATAATCAAGCAACCTGTGCAGAAATGTATCTCCAAAACATCTTCATAAAATGTCATAGACACTTGTTGACTTCCCTCATTTGTTTGACATTTTACTGGAAATAAAAATATGGAGAATTGCAGAGTCTATATGATGCAGTATCTTCAGCGGTGCATATGCAATACTTTCTGCCTGCCTGATTCAAGTCACATCAACAAGCACATTCATATTCACAATGTCAGATGGATGGTAAGCTTAAGAAAATCTATCCTCCACCGAATCCATCTGTCCACGACAAGCTCTTAGCCTGGCGAACGGCTAAATGCAAGGCGAGTGCATCTGATGCCGAAAACCAGGGGAATATCTCTGAGCACACACACGTTGTAATTTGTTCCTCAATACTTTTCATGCGTCTACAGGATAACGGCGCTGAACAGGGAAGATTAAAAGGTTTAAGTCTCCCTGAATAGGGGCTTGTGTGTGTGTGAGAGACGAACAGCACAGTCAATGAGGCAGCATTGATTGTGCAAGCTTTGTTGCTCTAGCCTAATCTAACAGGCATTAACAGGCCGACTTAACGCCATGGGGGGGTGTCAATGGGAGTCCGAGTTTAAAGAGTAATACCATATAAGTTTACTGAATATCCGCTCTTATCCTGATAAAAGTGCCTGTGTAAGTGGATATGTGTTAGTTGGTGTATACGTTTGTTTGTTATATGTAGCCCAAGCCTACTTACTGCCTTACAGCAAATCATGCCTGAAATTCACTTTCACAGAAAACTCTAACACAAGTTAAATAAAAAAATGAAAAACTAAAGAAAAAAAAAACACCTACATCCCTCCCTGGGGCGCCTGTGAGACCCTGTGAACCAATGTCTCCCTTCTGACCTTTTTCTCCCTAGACATAGCAGGGAAAAAAAGGTGAGGAAACATAAAGAGACAGGAGAGGGGGGAGAGAAGATAACACAGCATTAGAAATTAATTAGATGATCATTTGGCAAGGCCACATCTTCATTATTCATCACCAAAAGTTTCTTAAACCTTTCACCTTGTACCCAGCTGCTTCGCCCCAGTTGGCGGGCATCGCCTGTGGAGAGAAGGAATGGAGACGAGGCCCAGATCAATGACCTGGCTCTAAAGAGACATCATACACACCCCACTGGAGCAAAGAAAACAATACAGTGGCCAGTCAGCAATCCGTATGGACTACCAGCAGGACCCATATGCTCTAATCACACACACACACACACACACACAACCTTAGATACAAGCATGCAGTATTATGCATGCAATAAAATGTTACATATCGATGGGGATACTATGTATGAGGAAAATAAACATACAAAGTACACACTCATTCCCGCTGCTTAGTTAATGCTGTGAGCGAATGTATGAAAATTAAGTTTTGAATAAAGATCAGACCAAATAGCTGAAGGGTTAGCAGGGATGGGAGGCAGCGGGATGCAGTGCTGTAACCTGGAGCAGAAGACTGGCACTCACCAGCTCCCCTTTCTCCCCCTTCTGGCCCTTGGGTCCCTCTGTGCACTGAGGTTAGAGACACTAGGTTGGCATGTTTTATCACAGATCATTTTTTTCTTGTCTTTTTTTTTCTAAAATTTCAGGCTCACAACTGCGTCGCACGCCAAAGGAAGAGACGATGTTTTTCTGCAAAATGAGGCACAGCGCGATGGAAAAGTTACTTACTGGACCTGAATGGCTGCCAGAACAGTCATCACCCTAAGACAGAGAGAGAGGCAGGAGAGAAGAATGATTGCTTGTGGGTGAGGAACAGAATAAGCGAGTACTGAAGAATGCATATAAGCTGGGCGGTGGGTTGGTCCACAGCCAGCATCAGTCTGTATGAGACTACAGCTACGTCGATTTGTGTGTGCGTGTGTGTATAATGCTAGGTATTAATGTTCAGTGATAGGCCTGTCTGGGCACATGCGATGACATCACACATTCCAGTGATATTAACCTCACTATACACACACACACACACACACACACACACACACACTTGTACGTTTGTAATTGGACATGTCCGACATACTCACCCGGTCACCTTTTTCCCCTTTCAACCCAGCAGCCCTGCCGAAATTTACCACCTGCAACACACACAAGACACACACACACACACACACACACACAGTTACACACTCCCCAGTGTTATGCCTCTGGTGGAAAGAAGTGATAGTAAAGATCAGAGATCTTACATTTTCCTCCCTACTCAGGAGTAAACAACCTGCACACTACAGACACACACACAGAAAGAGAGAATTGTTATCGTACCGTTTAATATTCACTGAAGTCGCCGTGTCTCTGAATAAAAGGGAGTTTATGAGGTGGTACGAAGAAGTGAATATCTTGTAGTTTCTGTAGTCGCCAGGTGGTGGCACTGTTACACAAAACTAAACTGTGCTGGGTCCCTGTGCCGCTACTGCATGCGGTTAAAAAAGGATGAAAGGTGGGCAAGCGGGCGCACACACAAAAGATGCACACGTGCACGCACATACACATGCACGCGCACGCGGAGATCTCCCGTGGGAGACGGAGATCAATAGGAATGTCTGATTCCCACAGCACAGGAGTGCGTGGACCAGCTGCTCCTCACAGGAGGGCACACGCACACACACACACACACACACACACACACACACACCAAATAAGGATAACCATTATAAATAACTGAGGCGTTTTTAGCGGAAGCAAGTAATTAAAGCCGAATCCCCCACCCGGTGTTTCTGGGAGCCTTGCCTTCACACACCAGGAAGTTTGCATACACTGAAGCCACGAGTATGAGCTTGCTGAAACGACAACGAGAGGGCTAGTACCCACACAGACATGATATGTAATCCCTCCACACCCCCCGCCCCCTCTCCCGAGCTACAAATCTATCAACGGCTGGCTCGACCGGCTGCCAAGTCACTGTTTCCAAGCTCGTCTCTGACCAAAGGCTTAGTCAAGTCCTTGTATAGTTCCACTTAAAAACCTCGGCGGCCTCGCCTTTGTTGTTTACCCTCCACATTATCCAGCGTTGAAATGAAAAAGTCGGATTGCTGTAAAAGAGAAGTATACAGTACTTTCGCTGGGCATTAGGAAATGGTGCTGAAATATCCCCCTAATCAAGCAAACGCACATTGCTGTCATTGCTGCTCTCAGTCGCTTTAGATAAATTTAAACCTTTATAATCAACACACACTGGATGACAAGTTAGATTTCTGTTTGTTTTTCCACAGTAAACATTCCGTCGTGCATCGGTAAATTCTAGCGTTAACTTAAGGTTTCTCATAAGTGGGATCACTCCAAGTATATTAAATCCTTCTTACATAGAGTAAGCTTGCCTTTTGGCACAGCAATGAAAAGACTCCAGATAATGAAACATCCCAATAAAAAAGGTTCATTTCAAGTCAATGTTTTTTTGTTTGTTTTTTCTTTAAATCAGTTCGATACTTCACATTTGGCTTTTTCATTGGTACCTTAAAGCTGCATTAATTTCCTATTTCCGAGCCACTCGAGGGCAAAGTAACAAGTTAAATGCTCCATTATGTTTACCAGCCGGTTGCTAAATATTTAATCCCTTTGCAGAAATAAAGGGAAGTTTCTTAGCGATAACTTCCTGTGTTCACCGCTACCAGCCACTCCTTACATGTTGCACCTAATCATTTTGGTGTTAAACAAAACATACAGTATACTAACGGTGCAGCTTTAAGTACATTGGTTTTTATAACTGGCATCCCAGTAAAAGTGTCAAATTCTTTGGCAGAAGTATCGCAGTTAGTGCCAGAGTGTTCAACATCAAACTGCCGTAAATAGGCCAACTTCCTCACATCCAACATTCCAAGACACAGACTCTCATTCTTCATTAAGCATGCCAATACCTATGCTCATTTATTAGCTTAAGCATCTCAAAAGACTGATCAAGATCAAGACTGGATTTCGGATGCCAAAATCCTGTCAGTTAGGCTTGGTTTTTTGGTCCGATTGGCCCCTTTTCTTTTTTTTTTTTGGCATTGTCTCCCCGTCTGCAAGGTCTCGCCAGAACAAGACCCAGCACAACCTAAGGACAATCAAACATCAGCATAAACATAATTTCACAGTCTCTTGGGTTGTGGCTCTCAAAATCCCTGCAGAACTGGTGCCACTGATGAACGAGCTCATAGCATAGGCAGGTCATAGACTCTGGGGTTTTCTCTCTGGAAAAGCCGTGTGTTGAGAGAGCTGCGCTGACTGGTGAGCTGAGCCTGTTCACTCATAAACAAGAAGCCACTCATGTAGCAGGAACAAGCTATAGAGGAACGACATGAGCAGCAGGACATGAACACTGAGGGAGACTGATTTCTGACTGAGCTCGGTGGTGATGAAACAGAAGCTTTATCTACCCCTTATAATAATATCAATACAAAAGCCTGCCTGTCATAATTATCAGTATTGGAGCTGCAGTGCATAATATCAGGTTGTATTATCAATGGATCGCTCCTATTCTTATCTCTACAGTGAAAAGATGGTCGCCCCTGTATTATGGCCAAAATAAACTCACAACACAACAGAAAAGTCACTTTTAGTTCTTTGCAAGTGTGTGCCCCCAGTGGCAGGACAAGCTGCGTGCTCCAACCCAGGTAATAACCTACATTGTGGAAGTCGGGGGAGGCGGCCAGCTGCATTGGTAAGCACACATAGGAGCAACATAATGAAGCGTCTAGAGTTTTGTATTCTATTTGTGAACAGAACATGCCTATTGTAGGTGAATGACAAAATTAATAGGCAGCAGCAACTCCCGACTGAGACTCGGTGCATAATGAGGTGTAAATCAGCCCTCAGTCAGCGAGCAAGCTGGGTCCGTGAGGAAGGGAGGGAGGAAATGGAGACTGACTATTTCTTTTTCTAACCCCATGCATAACACAAACAACACAGGGGTGCACACATACTGTATTAGGCCTGCATATTGTCTTATATTTGAATCTCTGCACTACAGACAGTGGAAGTCTCTTGATCCAGGTCTTTGATCTATGCTTAATAACCATGGACCTTATTTCAGCATGCACTGGGTTAAATGAAGTGCAATGCAACAGACATCAGTTTGAGTCTGGTTCACCTAACCTGTACGTCTTTGGACTGTGGGTGGAAACAAAAGCACACATGGAGACACATGCAGGCTTCACTCTTTGAATTCGGGGTTTTGTTTTGAAGAGACTTTCTTGGGCTGAGTCACCGTTTCGTCCCACAAATCGCATTAGAAATTCAATAATGCAAAATCAAACGTTTGGGCGTGAAATGCGAGGCTTACTTTCTCTGCCAGATCCTTGGATGCAAAAATCTCCTGTGGTAGAAAGAAAAGAAAAAGAAACAAAATGTCACTTTCTTTTCCCCCCTCCTTTCATATCAAATCTGAACATGACCTCAATATTACTTCCGCTTCTGGCTTCTCATTGGTCCACAACTGGTTTTCTGTCTATGCTTAAACACAAATACTGATAGTTTCGTGGCCAAGACTGGCTCAGCTAACATTCCTCCAAGCTGAATTGCTTTGAAGGCCATTCACAGAAATTTTATTTAGTCTGGTCTTGTTGGCATACATACTTCTTGTTTCAGCCCTACTTTTTGCTCAACTAGTATGATGACATTTATGTACATTTCCAAAACTCTCAAACCTCTGAACATATGCTTCACAGTCCAAGTCACTGGCAGCTCTGTGGCAGTGCACTCTAACTGAACCTCTTAAGGATGTACCCAGAAAATGCAGGAATTGTCTCCACACTATCGATATTATATGACATTGGCACGGGGAGGCTGCTGTTTTCCTGTTGCATGTGCTCTGCATCCCTTTAAACTGTGTTGCCATTACAATTTATTGCATCAGCCACATAAGAAAAAAAAGGAGAAATGAGGGCCATCTCGGCTTCACATGCAGGTCATTAACAGTTCTTCTTTATTCTGTAAAAACAAATAATGGATGAAAGGATGAGTAGAGAGAGGAAGAGATGTGCACTCTACCTCATGAGCCCTAAGGCAAATGAAGAGATGGACCCAGCTGTGCACAGAGTTACAAATCAGACAAAAAAAGAGTCAATAACACAAAAGATAGAGGAAGGAGTGGAAAACCAGACGGAAACAATCTGTTCAAGCTTACAGCTGGTGTTGGACTTGATCATAAAAAGTCAAGTAGAAACACACAAAGTGGGGGATAAAAAGACACAAAGAAGCCTTTGGGTCTCCCGAGGAAGAGATGACCTTTCAGCTGGGAGCCGGTTTGAAAGCAAGAAATAAAAACAGGTTTACAGTGTTGGAGGACAGGAAACAGTGTGAGCGAGATTTGTCATACCTCAGGAAGGCAGCAACTGCTGTGACCCAAACACAAACATGTATGCATCACAATGCTGAGAAAGAATATACTGTATGTCATACTCTGCTTTTCCCAGACCTTAAAGAAACATTTCATCATTTTTGGGGATAATGTTTATTAACTTTTTCATGGAGTGCTACATGAAACGTTTTATGCCACCCTTATGCCTGACGGTTTAATACAAGGCTGCTACCAGTAGCCACTCAGCTTAGCACAGCACAAAAACTACGAACGGGGACAGATTTAGCCTGGCACTGTCTGAAGGTAACAGCTTCATATTTATTGCGCAGTAGGACTGCAACTAATAATTACTTTGGTGGTCACCTAATTTGTTGATTATTTTCTCGATAAGTTGACTGGTCAGCAATAATTTCAGTCACGCCCTCCACCTCTGGGCTCTGGACTCCAGTGCCGGCCCGCTTACGAGGACTGACGAACTTGATGTCTGGCTGCGCTCACCGGGGCAGGGGGCCTGTGCTTGTTGACCCCAGTTGACCCTGTGCTCACTCTAAAGTAACGCTGTGCACTACTCTTTCAACAAACAGCACACATGATATTCCACATACGCTCAGGTTAATACACTGTCTCTCAGTGAGGCTTAGTTTTATGGAAGCAGTGCCAGAGCTTAGTAACAGCTGGCCTGCAAGCTGGAATTTGGGTTTTGTACAAAGCTAACATAGATATAAAAAAAAATATAAAGGCCTCATATGCCTCTGTCAATGCACGTTCATGTATGTGCCAGTGTGTGTACAAGAGCGCAAACGGAGAAGGAATGAGTGAATGGATCGAAAACTGAAAAGCAGGACAGACTGCATTCACGGCAGTGACGCATCTGTGGCATAGTAAGAACAGAGAGGATGGTGACGTTACTAGGCCTCTTGATACCCATATTAAAACAGTCGGTCTGCAGAGCAGATGAAAAGGAGAGAGAGAGACAGGTGAGAGAGAAAAAGAAACACGGAGAGGAGCCTACATTCCTGAGTTATTGTGACCGTGTCTGGCTGGAACCATCTATGGGATTGATTACTGTGTTCCGAAGTCTGCCAGGACTCTAAGTTAAGACCAGCACTCACCAGAGAAACAACAGGCCTTAATGTATAGATAATTGGATATAGGTCCTATTAATATGAATGATGAAATCATGTAAATGGAATTTACATTGTACTGGAAGAACTTCATGTGTCAGGGTGCGCTTAACCAATCATAAAAAGCACCATGGAAATTTGTGGGGGGAAAAAGTGTTGCATAAGGCCCTATTTATCAAGCGCTTGAAACTGCCCAAGGACACTTTGAACGATTGCTAACAGCAAACTTAACTGAAGCCACATAAATCTGTAAAAGTCAGAGGTGCTCAAGACTGCAGCAGAGTAGAAAACATGTTTTCCAGGGCATGAAGGCATGGACAGCAACTTATGCAAACATTTGGTGCAAGTCCATCCGAGACAACTCACAAACTGTCAAGAACAAGGCCAGGTCGATGTCTGATTCTGATGGAAACCACGGGTTGTGATAATTCACGATGGAAGGGGCACTGAAGTGCTTGCCATTGAGTTTACAGTGGATAAAGCATAACATGCATATTTTTCAGCTTATGGCGTTAGAGCTTCCGAGCATGTTTGACGTTGTTTTCCATCTTTAGGAACTCAGACATTTCGCTGCATGCGTTGCTCTGATTTACCTGGTTAAACGTGTTTTCCAAAAGGTCGTTCTCGGCAGCACGGCGGCTCTTGGGAGCATCAGGGGGGCACTGCAAACATTCACACAGGCAGATAATTTAAGAAAGGATAAAGACAGACCTGAATACAATAAATTCTGCTCCGGCTGCGACACATGACATACATCCCCCTGCATTTTGTGCCTTGGTGCTGGCGGAACTAACTCATCATGTAGTCAGATCACACTGTACTGACCTGAAGAACAGAAGTGAAATACTACCTTGTCTTAACTCGGTGCTTTAACGTAGTGGCTGTATAGGCTATCATTTGTGCTGACAAATTACTCCTTCTTTGAGGTAAGACTCTTTCTGGAGAAATGATTGGAACCACTCAAATTGTCTGTTTTCGCGGCCCTGCAAGAAGTGCTCCATCAGTCTGGTAATTTCCTGTGTAACTATAAGATTTTTGTGCCAAGCGCACAGCAATGATGGGACAACATTAACAGGGACAGACTCAAAGTTATTACACTTCATCCTGAGACGGCGAGAATATCTGCATTAAATTTAAAAGCCTTCCCATCCAGTAGCTGTTAAGATATTACAGTCCGTCCCCAAGGGTTGATCAACAGATCAACACTCCCAACCGCACTGAGGAAGCTAAAAAAAAAAGTACTCATCTTGTTCGAAACACGTTTTCAAAATTTACAATAATGACATGTTGAACGGAGATCAGCAATCTCTAAACCATGAAATACGACTTTAATGTTTCATCTCCATAATCCAATTTTACAATACAATGCACGTCCTGTGCTGTTTACTTAAGAAAACATTGGCAAAGCCATAGACTGACATGGCTGCTTCATCTCATCCTTTCGTGTTTTAAGTAGCTGTAGTCTTAACGGGCACATGAGCGTGCAAGTCAGTGTGTACACTATGTCTGTGCACGCATGCTCCTCCGCTCCTCATTTTAAATTTAAATGCAGCTTGGAGGGAGCCCTGTAGCACACATGCCCGGAGCAAAGGAGAAGAGGGAAAAAAAAATGTACTGCATTCTGTCTGTCCTCCACCTTCAGACTCGGCACTTTTAGACTTTGGAAACAGCTTCTCACCCCATTTGTATCCCTCACAGAAAATCCTTTCGTAATGAAATAAGACACATATGCACGCCTACACACAAACACGAAGCACAGACACCCTGGAGACTTCTGACAAACAGTTGGATGAGCGCAAAAATATCTTTGGCTTAAAAATAAACCCAAGAACTGGCCGTTCGCCATTTCTTCCCATACCTGAAATCTCTTGCTCTGCTTTTCCCTGTCAAACAGGGAACCTAATACATCCAGTGAATCTGTTTCCTATTTAATAAGGCTTTTATCTCAAGCCACCAAACATTTACTGCATTAAAGTACATATGAGGAAAAGGGGTAGCAAGGAGAGGAGAGAATTATAAAGAAAAAAAAGAAGTTCAAAATTGCCTTCCTGATGCTGCAAGAAAAAAAAAGGATACTTCCAATTAGGTGTTTAGTCACACTTCCGGAGTACAAACAATACTGGCAAACCCCAGTTTATGTGACATAATTGCACACAATGGAATTACTCTAAGCCCTGGTCCATTTGTATACATAATACCCTGTGTTAAACAAAGCCTCTGAAGAATATTTTGTTAAGTAACATAATAAGGCTGGCTTGCTCATATTTGTGGAAACCTAGGTCAAGCAATTGACGGAGTGCTGTGTAGTGAAGGCGTTCTCCCTGCATATCAAAATATATGGCAGGCAGCCAATTTACTCCCACCCTCTCTGACCACCAAAAAAACAGAAAAAAAGACAAAGGGATGCAGATTAACAAGAGTAAGCCTCGAGGGCAACCACAGAGACTGTTTATGGTGTTTAATTCTGATAATGCAAACGCAGCTTTTCCTGCAGCTGTTGCACAGTAACCTTCCAGCAAATAACTCCGGCTTTTATTGTGAAGCAGCTGTGACAAGTGTTGAGTTGTGCTCACTGGGGTTAGCTTAGACTAGGTTTAAGTCAGGAAAGAGGTTACTCCACGCTGCTTCAAACACTCATCTTTGGATCAGGGGATCAGATGAAAGAATGGCAGGCACCTATTAACTAGTGTTACAATTTGTGTGTGAATGGAACTCTTTGCAGCACAGTTTTACCGTTCACAAAATGTCACACAAAATTGTTGCTTTAAATTCAAGGCCTACCAATATTTGCATTATAGGGGATGAGGATGAAGAGAAGTCATTGTGGAGCAGTTGTGAATAGTTCCTTTTTTTTTTAAAGCATTGTTGAGCGGTTAGAGAAGGCTGTCGGTCTCACCCGAGCCCCAGGGATCTCGCAGCAGGCCTCCTGAATGGCGAGCGCTGGGTCACAATACAGCATCACCTGCTGAGTGTCCATCTGAAAGGAAGGAAGAAAGAGAAAGAGAAAGAGAAAGAGAGAGAGGTTGTGATGGATTCCACAGGCAGGCAGGCCTCCATAAGTCATCTGCTTTGTTTAATAAATAATAAAAATAAAGTTTCAATGAGGCAGTAAACACGGTTGAAAGGCAATTAACTTCTCATTTATATAAAGTAGCAGGAAATCACTTTGTCAGGAGCTTTGTGTGAGTGTGTGTGTGTGTGTGTGTGTGTGTGTGTGTGTGTGTGTGAACATGTGTGTATGCGTGCATGTATGAACACTTCCTCCCTGCGCTCACTAAAGACCCTGCCTGCTTTCCGACTAGGCCAGTTAATTGATCGTCAAAACTAAGTGCCTGGATTAGTGGGTCCATTCAGCGTTAATAGTCCCAGCTCACGACAGGCATTCACTATCCTGCCAGGTAGTCCACCCTTTTCTTCCAAATCAGGACTGAAGGAGATTGCCTCAAAGAAAACATCGCCTAAAGGAGCATAGCTTCTGGTCTAACACATACACAAATATGAACATACAAATCCAGACACTGAGAGGATGAATGATTTCAAGGCAACGGGTTTTATGGGAGGTTGATTCACAACAAACATTTTTTCCTGCTTGAAACATGGCTCTATAAAGGGGGGGTCAGGAAGAAGTCTAATAGACCATTAAAATTCTATATGCCAAGGGTATAATGAATTTCATTAAGCAGCAAAGCACTGCCATGCCATTCTCCATGGTATCGTATAGGTCCCAGTAAAGGAATTTGGTTCTTTCAAAACACTTCTGTACAGATAAGTCACAGTTTGCTCTTCATAGAGGGAGCTTAAAGGTCACTGCACTTTAAAGAGTAAATGTAAATGACATTTACATTGCAAAGCCTAACCTTGATCAAAAGCTCTTCAATTGTGGAGATAGGGCAGTCATAAAGCATATTCAATCAAATTTCACACAGCATTCTGCATCTTATTTCCCCAGTTCTCTTTAGGCAAAACCTTTAACCCCCTCATTTCAAAAAGAACATCAGGCCGAGCTTCCATTTTCACAGAAAAATATTTCTAATCTATAATTTAAAATAAAAATGGAACAAGTAAGGTGTTTCTAGTAATTCCACTTTGGCTTTTGTTCCTTTCATAGCACTGAGAACACACAAAGTGTGACCAATGATATATCCCTGCCAAATCCAGTCTCTCATCTGTTTGAAACTGTGTTTAAATGATGTGAACCTTGACACTGTCGATCACTCAAGTTTAATCAACCATTTGGTAAAACTGGCCGACTCTACACTGTGATAACGGTTTCAAACTTGTTTCTTCATCATCCAATATAAGAGTCTTGCTCAGAGTCTACGGAATATGTTTGAGTCCTCTCAGTTAATGCAATTGCCTGACCTCTGGTACAAGCCATTAGTGTCAAGCTTGCCTCTAACTGAGAATCACCAAGCCTGTTTTGTCTATGAATCTCAAGCAGGTCAAATCTAGATCAACATTTAGCTTTTTGCTTCTTAAAAGTTACATTTGTTGGAAAGCCTTTTCATTCTTAAACTGATTTATTTTCATTTTTGTGTATGCACCTAATTTTTCTACTGTTTGATTCGATGCTCTTCTTAAAAAAAATCCTGCTAGAGTATTCATTTTAGCTTACTGTTAATTCTTTTTGAGTTAAGCACTTTGTAACTCTGTTTAAAAAAAATTGGTATGAATAAAATTATGATTATTTTTAATAATACCTGCACAGGCCCAGCATCAGAGGCCCGAATGCCCAGCATAACGTGTCCGTCGGTGGCCACATCCCCACGGGGCTCCAGGGGCTTGGTCTCGATGGAGCTGCAGTCCACGTGGAGGGAGGCGGCCCCTTGTTGCACGCTGAGGGCCACCTTGTGCCAGCGCAGGTCCATTAGGGCCTCCACCCCTTCCCCAGTGAAAACACAGGTCACCAGTTCGGCATCGGGATCTACCCCTTTGGTTCGCAAGGACAGGGTGCCATCCGGACCACTGAGGTCCACAGAGAGCTGTATTGTGGGTGGAGATGTGGAGGAGAAAAGTGATCTAACAACAGTGTGTTCAGTATATTGATTAGCCGGCTCAGGTCTGTGGATAAGAGATAAGATGGCACTGTATCTCAAGTTGTCTGACTGGAAGTGGCCTCAGCAAAGACTGATATGTACAGGTTGCTACCACCTAACAAAGCTGTAGAACACAGAAGCAAAGATGAGGTAAAGGGGAAGACATTAATTACACACACACAGCACACAGCAGTACAGCCAATCAATCACTCCTAATGAGGCAACTTGGCCTCCATCCATCATACACATTGAGTATTTAAATCTGGCCTCAGACTCTTAGTGATTATGGGGACTCTGAGGGACTCCAGTGCTTCATCATGGAACACACATGAATAACAATGAAGGTGAATGAAAGAGGAGAGCAGAAGATGATAGAGAGAGGAGTGACAGAGAGACAGCGCATATGAGGGAGAGAGAGGACGCCGGATGAAGAATAAAAGGACAAAAGACATGTGGAATGAAAAGGGGGGAGAATTGAAAAGGTGTCACAAGAGAGAAGAAATCGAAGGGGAAAGTGGATGACTATGCAAGCGAGAGATGAGACGCATCAAGACTAGAAGTGTGATACACAAAAAGGTGAGGGACCCAGGAAAAGATGGTAAAGGGAAGGAAGGAAAAAGACAAGGGAGGAGACGTGAAAAAAATGCAGGAACACATAAAGCAGACGATGAGGAAACAGAGAGTGCGGTGCACCTGTGGGTATCCCTGCTGATCGGATATCTGGAAGAGGTAGACAGTGTCCCTCAGGGAAGCCTTCTTTAAAGCCAGGGTAAAAACCAAGGTGAACTCCTCAGGTATGCCAAGTGGGAACACCTGACTGAAACAGAAAAGTTCAGAAGGGTCAGAGATGCGGCAATACTCCATACATGGGAGCTATGGAAGTACAGGAAATGTTAAATGGGAACCACTCCACCTTACATATATGTCAGTTTAATAAACGTTGGGGAGTCATACTCTCTTCTTCTTGTCAGAGAAAATAGCCCATGATTTTTTTCATCAGGGCAAAAACAAAAAGCCTGCAGCTCATCTGGGAGCACAGAGTTTAAAGCTGTTACAGTTTTAAGGATAACAAGACCCAAATGCAGACAATCGCCAAGGCAGAGAAATATTTAATAAACAAAGATAGGCTTACAGTTACAAACTGAGGAGCAGAGCAGAAGCATGAGGATACGCTGGTGAACGGAACAAACAAACTGACAAAGAATAGAGGGAAGGGAGGCATGATCGGGAACAGGTGAAAAACATCAGGAAACACAACCAAAAACACTAGGTAGAACCTACAAAATAAGACAGGAAATAAGACTCCACAGGGTAGCTAAGTCACAAGGGGGCAGGTCATGACAAAAGCACTTATAATCAATATTTTAGAAGTCAATGTCTCTCAGTCTCACAGATATGTCAGTCTCTGCTGCTTTGATTTTTTTATTTTCATTCTAACCTGTCTTGTGAAAGCATGAACTATATGAAAGTGCAACTCGCGAACTTTGGAGTACCCTTTTACTGTCCTCTTAAAACAGAGCATATACACTCATAGCACTCAGTTGGAACCGTTGTCCCCTCTGCCACAGCAGGACAAAATAAAATACCTTGTCAGAATTCTGTATTCAAATTTATTGTTGTGTTTGTCCATGTTTATTTCAAAAATATGTGAGAATATATAGAATGCTTTTCCACTTGTACATTGTGTGTTATGTGTAAACATCTATACAAAAAGACAGCCAGTACCCAGAGAGCTAACATCATATGTAACTAAGCATTGGGCACATTAAGACACCTTCTGGGTTCACACTATCTTTCTTTGATGTCCTCATTAGTGCAGAGATAAAGTAATCAAATGTGGATTTGTGTTTCCACACTCACTGCATGAGCACTTCTTTATTCTATGCATAGTTTTTCCATTTCGCTTTTTGCCCCCACATTTTGTGATGACAGCCCGCAGTGCAAAGCAAAGCCCGCTGTGTGTAACCCCCTGGCATTAATTTTCATAACAGATACAGTCCGGCAAGCCTCATCTCTCAGTTCTGGTCAAGGGCATCTAAGCACACAAATAACTACACACACAATAATTACTGCATGGTGGTGTGTACCTGCACTGGGAGATGAAGGGTTCACAAACAAGCCCAGTGAAACGCATGCTTACTGGGATGGTGAACACTTTGAAATAATCTCTCTTGCTCTTGTTCTTTTTCTCTCTCTCTTCTCTCTCGCACGCGCGCTCACATACACACACACACACAGAATCCTTGATGCAGGTTGATGAGGCAGCTGGTTTCCCACTCCAAAAAGTGGGGTGACAGTGATTTATGACTGAGGGGAGATCCAAGGGAAAACAGCAAACTACAGGATGTCAAAACAAAGAGAGGATGAGTAGGAGAAAAGGTGAGGAAAGAGAAAACACTGAAGCTGAGACCTGGGGAGAAAGAGAGAGAGCGAGAGGACTTAAGCAAGGGACCAGGAAATTCTATGAAAATGCATCAGAGTTTGATAGTAACCAATCCATTTTTAAGTAGCTGGGCAGACAGTATGAAGTTGAAAAGATAAACTGTGGGCAAGAAAGAGAGACAGACAAATAGAGAAAAAGAGAAAAGCCAGTGTTATAAATAGAGTTATTTTGCTGTCGATTACTGACATAAGCTGCAGGGCACAAAACCACTCAAACTATGAGCATTTAAGTTGAAGGCAACTCACCTTGGCCTATAACATTCAGCTGCCTGACCCCCCCCCCCCCCCACAAACCCCACAGACTCACACACGCACTACACACTGAAACATGCAATGGGGAGATACAGTAAATCACTCAGTATGGGCAACACAGAATCAGATCTAGCCTCTTCCAGCCATGAGAGAACGTTACTTCTGCTTCTCTCTTTTGTTGCTTAGAGAGTGATAAAGTCTGTGCAAGCAAGAGAAACACAGGGGAAGGGTTGGAGAGGAAATTCTTTATGTTGAAAAGCAGTCTACTTTAAGATGGCAATATTACTTGGAGAGGTGTACAGGCACCCTTATGGATTCTACTGTGCTGCAATCACACGCTGAATGGATTATATACATAACTGAAATAAAGACAAGCACAAGAATAATGTTTTAATGGTATGACCAAATGTTACACAGTGCAACTTTTTGTATATTTCTGTCTTTGATTTCTTGTGTTCTAAACAATATGTAGCAGCAGCAACACACACCTTGTCAGCTATTGTGAAAAACAATAATTGGCTATGGGAATTCATGTACTGCCCACCTATGGCTCATATCTGCGTCATCTGTAAACAGCTATTGCTATGATTTGTAAATCAGGTGCTCGAACGTAAAGTGCATATGTGACCAGAGGGGTGATGACACCAGCGCAGCTCCTGGGACGCATGTGTAACGCGGTTCTGAAAACGTGACATCATACATGATATATGAAGACTTACAGGCCTCCATTTTAAGTAATCTGCATGATACAAATGTTACAATACTTTTCAAATTATTTTTGGCTACTCTGTACAACACACGCAAATGCCCCCGTCTTAAAATGGGGCTTACAGCACAGCCAGTAGTTAATTTCGCCACAGGTCTAACATCAACAATACTAACAAGAATCACACGAACATTTTCAAAATACTATTATTATTAAAAGGTTGGCATGGTATCCCAATAAAACCAGTTCAGACAGTGTTGTGTGTAGTTGTCCGGATCACTCCACACCACTGCCATGACCTTATCCGCCTCATCCTCTCCGTTTCAGTTTTTACTCCACATGACTGCGGCCAGTCCTGTGTGGGAAGCACCTTTAACTCCTTGTTATATACAGTTTTATCTGGTAACCACCTGTGGACAAGTGTTCTGTCGCCGGGTCTTCCTCCTGCTGCTATAATAGTCCCTGCTCTTATTGGTGAACATGGCAAGCTAGCTGCTCCTGCTAGCTAGCGTTAGCACCGCGAGCGCCCTGGTTTGTTGCCACCCTGACTGGTTTAGAAGCATATTCAGGACACTCTTTGCTCTGGAAAGGGGGTAGCAAGTTTATCTGTCTTTCTGGCAGTTTTACGTTGCATATTAACACCTGTAATCATCTTTCACTCCCCTCATCTGACTGCCCTGCGGGTTTTTGCCTTTACTGTTTCTGTGCGCGTACTGGCCTAATTACCCAGCGTGCTTTTCGCTTTGCATGCGCTTCCACCGACGGTTTGAGCAGTGAGGATCTCCTGAGTTTTTTGTGTTTTTTTTTTATAAGGTAGCCTAGATGTGATGGCTGCCACTGGCTTGTGTGAGGGAAGCCTCCTCTGGTAAAAAAAAAAATAATAATAAAATCTCATGAAAATCTCCCTTTAACCTTTTGTGTAATCCAGCTATAACAAACAAAGAGACCCAAAATCATAACCTCCTTGGCATAGGTAAAGATTGCATTGCTGTGCTCTCAAATGCAGTCGAACCGCTAAACACTGTGATCATTGCAGCTCCAAAGTTGCAGCGGCTCATCTCTAAAAATGAAATAGCTTTTTCTCACTTTCGCTTTTCTTCTCGTCCCCCTACATCTTAGCTCTTCTATGGCTCTTAACATAATCACAGAAACATTTTAAAGGCACCTAAGCCCTCTCCTTCATGTTCTTTATCTTCAGTTGACCTATTAATGACAATTAGTTCTGCAGCTGCCCATATTAACTTATTACAGAATGAAAGCAGCAGAAAAATGCATTAAATTGTTTTGTTAAAAAATTATGATTTTGCTATGTGAGTGTTAATTCATTTTAAGTAATTTGCTGTCACAAATGAAAGACATCATGCCCCATGGCATCACAGAACTGCTTCCTGTCTCTTCTACACACTGTAGTTGCATTAAAGAAACAGGCTCAAAGCAATCAAATCATATCTTGTTGAAATTATAATGCATGTGATGGGTGATCATTTCACCGAAGACAGCAGTCTACTGCGAGAGGCGAGGGACAAGTAGCTTCATCTGGCTGTCACTGTGTTAACTTGGATTAGCTGAATGGATTAGCCTCTGATACAAAGCGAAACAGCCCTTTCCAATTACTGTACACGCGTCTCACATTTCACTCAACCTCACCAGCAGTGAATTAAAAAGCTGCTTGAGTGACAGGGAGCCAGTGTTGAAAGGGAGCCATGTATTATACAGTTTCAGAAATGTACTCTGGGAAAGTTGTGAAGTGGGCAAGTCTAAGATGCTGCTACTGCACATGTACAGTACACACACACACACACAGATTTTACTTAACAAGGACACAGGTTTTCTGACAATCGCACAATCACACGCATGCATAAAATACTGAGTATACACACAAACAGAACAGGCAATAGAACAAGCCTGAGGGTTTGTGCTGGTGCATTCACTCTTTGTCTGCATTTGAACCTGTAACCCACTTGTTCCCTTATCGCCACATTTCTTAATCGTCCATCTGTTCACCGCCTCCACTCTCCTTTTCTAATGCTTGAAACGCTTCTGCACAATGCAATTTATAGCGGGTAAATGTAAAAAGGAATAAAAAAAAGAAAAAGGAACATTTTGACTAACTGCTGCCGATAGACAGTCCTCTCTGATTTTGTCTACTTTTCAGTGAGTCAAGGAGGCAAACAAGCAAGCATCTTTCTCTGGTTTTGTTTAGTCATTATGAGAAACATGGATAGAAGACAGTGACTTGTATGTATAGAGAGAAACAGAATGAAAGGCAGCCAACAGGCAGGGTTGATGTGCTAACATTTGTTATTCTCTGTTTGAGAGGGGGAAAAAAAACAGCCACCCAGGTAGCTTGCTGCACTGATAAAGCTGACAGCAAAGCGCTCAATGTCATCAGAATTTCAATAAACGGCACAGCGTAACAAAATCCCAAACCAGCAGCAGAGAATAGACAGAGAATTGTGTTCCCGTCCTCAATTTGTGTGGTTAGAGGCAAAACAAAAACATCTCAGGTTTTCCGCTTTTGCTCCAAAGATACTGATTTCCTGAGGAGTGACAGGTTGTTGTTGTTTTTTTTTACCCCCACCCCTCCTACACCCTTTTCATATGAACGGCTACCCCCTAAGCGTGTGACAGACAATATATGTGACACTTTTAGAACAAAATGTCTCTACTGCAAAAGAGTGTTTTGTAGACAGATTTATCGGGCCTTCAAGCAAGTGGATTTCACAACGCTGGACAGAGTGATAAAATACTCCAGGCTGACCCAATTGGCAAGTTCTGAAAAACTGCTTTATCGGCGGGTAGAAAGAGGCTCAGCTGTCTGAAAACCAGCTATAATTCACAAGAGTTAAAAGGAGAAAAACAACAACAAAAAGAGGACTGGAGAAACTGCCAGCGCATAAACCCTAATAAGCCCTTGTCATGCAATTCCTACACATCTACTCACCCAACATCTGTGTAATAACAACATGAATATCCAAGAAAACGTAATTACACCATGTCAAGCTGCAAAACCACGCTGAGCAAAGAAGCCGTGTGCCGTAGATTTTATGGCTGCAGGTGTCTTCTCCCAGAAACATGTTCAGGACAAGCTCAGGCCCTCAAATGCAGCTATTAAATTCAACCCCTTTAACTTTTTTGTTTTTGTTTTACTGGAAACTGCACCGTGTCTACTAATTAAGACCTCACTCCTGTAGATTGGACTAAAGCAAATAATTCAGACCTTTTAATATGAAAACTACTTAGAATAAGTATGTGCGGTCACAACCGGAAAACCAAAAGGCTGTTACAGTTCAGTTTTACAAGCCAGTGTCAGTGGTGAGGGAAATGAAGTGGTATTTCTGGAAATGCAATCAGAGATTGACCCATGGTGTATGGTTTGCCAAGTGTCTGCTTTTCACACAACAGCCAGTGGACAGCGCTGACACGATGAGTGAGCGTTCGGAGGCTGATGAGCCGTAGGGTGTTCAGTCTCTGCATTCCTCTTTGTTCAGGCATGGCAGGAAGAGAGAAAGCCTGTCGAAATAGGCCTACAGAAAGCTTAAAAATCCAGAAATAAATGCACTTTATTTCCCCTCTTGTGATTCATTCTCTAAAGCTTCTCCCAGTGTGTTTGTGTGAAATGTGTGCCTGTCTGTGCTGGACATAGCGGGAGAGTTGTGCAGTAAACTTACTCTGTGGGGCGTAGGAGTGCTGTCTTGCCCAGACGGAGGATGACGGGTCCTCGAGGGTTGCGGATCTTCTTGACATCTGGACTCTTGAGCAGGGAAAACCGCCTCACCAGATTAAAACCTGACAAGAAATGGCATTCATCAGCACCCACATAAATAATACTTGGAGAGGGATGCATGCCTGTTTGAGTTTGTGTGTTCACCAGTGATATTGTTCCTGGCCGCCTGAGGAAACTTCCACTCATCAACTTGTAAAGACGGGCATTGTACATCTGCAGAGACATAAAAGATGACACAAAGGATTATACAGTGAAAAAGTCAAAAGGTGTGTAAACAGCAAAAAGCCTCAAATGTGGAGAAGTAATCTCAAATGAAACCTTTCACACTTACTGCTGGGTGAAATGGACACCGTGTGAGAGAACAAGCAACTTCAAACACACATACATTTGAGAGTAACAGAAATATTGATCAGAAAGAAAGAGAAACTGAGTTGCTGGAGGTGAAAGAGAGTCAAAAAAAAGAGTGAGTGAGTGAGATGAAATGAGGGCAAAGCTGTGCAGAGAGAAACATAGCCTCTTCTGACAGGTTGTCTAGCACCAAGCTTGTCTGTCGCGGTTGCCTCCGTTTGATGGATATGTTCTCACCCTGTCAGGGGAGGTTACAGAGAAAAGTGTTGCCTGTCAGAGCGGCCTGCCTGACTACAAGGGGGAGATGTGAGACGTGTAGGAAAAAAAAAGGACCAGTGCAGGTCGACATGGACCCAGTGAATCACTGTGATCCACAGTTAATTGATCTCTTTGGGGCCAAGGACCATGGCCCCAAGCAAGACGATCTTCAGGGCACAGTTTTTCAAAAAGTGTTTTTTTTCCCCACCACAACTATGACTGCAGAGACTGTGGAAGCAGGTGGTGCCCTATGTATTAACCAAAAATCAAACCGAATTCTTTTCTCAGAAATGTGTTGCCGTCAGAAATATTCTAAATAATTGATGCAAAGATTAGATATTTTAATTTAACCTGATTGAAGGTTGCCCCATGTATGGGGAAGGTGGTGTTTTCTTACTCCTCTTTCAAAAGCCAAAGACTCAAACGTAAGGACGAGGTTAAACTGCATGTTTATCTGCTCTCGCATAAGCTGTGAACATTAGCACAATATAGCTGCCCAAAGTAGCCACCTCGTGTTATAATGAGAGGCAAGGGGCACATCCTGAATATAATGTTGTGTACAGTTACAGTTAGGAAAAATACCTGGAAGAGACTGGAACATCTATTGCATGGGGGTGTGTTAGCATGTAATCAGAGTTTAAAGTAAAAAGAGCTCTACCCTGCAGTACACAAGCCACACTCCTTCCTTTTCATGACTTCTACTGAGAATGCTAACATCTAGATGGCGAAACCAAAAACCGTCGGGAAGAAATCAGGAACACACTTGTGTTTACCTCGATGTAAAATCAAAGACCACTTGTTACAAATATTTATTGCAAATACGGAGTGTTAAACCGGACACTGTTGTCAGTGCAAACTTCATACCATGTGAGAACAGAAAGCTTGACAGACAAACAGTCACTAAGATGCTTAGCTAATTGTCAATTGTTTATGCAAGAACATACAACTAAAGCTGAGCTGCTAATTCAGATGCTGGGTTCATTTCAAGGTCACTATTGATTGTTGCTACTACAGAGGAGAAGCCAAAATACAGCCTAAAGAAAAGTTTCTCATACATTGAAAATAATAATGCATTTCAAACAACAGTGATATTTTTGTGTCTCCCAGTTTTATGGACTCAATGTAATGAAGTTGTTGAGAATTTCCTTTTGATGGAACAGGGAGAGCGCTGCATGGAGAGTTGCCTTGAAGCACACAACAGCACACCAATCACAATTTATCCAGGCTGGAAGTCACATCCCAACAAGGTGAAAGAGCCTAATATAATTACTAAAATAATAACATCCAACTGACTTTAATTATGAGTTGGGAATATAAGGAATTTAATTTCACGGAGGAACGCTCGAGAAAGAATTAAATCACATTTAGCGCTTCATCACTGATTATCAAGTTCATAACTCGACACCCCGCGGATCCTGCTTGTCTTGGTTTGAAAACACGGTGACTGTCGCAAAGTGTGACACATTTCAACCTGTCTTCCTGCACAGCAAGTCACTCTTATTCGCAGTCTCAAGTACAAATTAAAGCCGTGGAAGAAGATGTCAAACAGTGGTGTTGTGGTGGCGCTAAGAGAAACTTGAGGTGAACAGTCCAATAAATTGCATGAAGTGAATGTGACTTCTGAACAAAGAGTCTTCTGAGTCCTCTGATATGCACTATATCTTACATCCTTTCTCTCTCTCTCTCACACACACACACACACGCACACACACACTGTATAACTTGACTGGTCCATCCTGAAACCTCATCTGCTAACTCAGCACAATGTACATCCTATGCAGCCTCAGAGGCAGCTTCTGCCTTTTAAATCAGACACACACACACACACACACACACACAAAGCACTTATCTTCACATCCCCCTATGCTTTTTTTTTTTTTTTTTAAATATAGACATGGTAAGTTCTACCTTTCGTCACTGCTGACTCCTTCCTTTTCACCTTTTTTTGGGTTTTTCATCAATGCCCCATTTCCATCAGACAAAAATCAAGTTGAAGGATGTGTCAAGAATAGAGAGATTCTGGATGGAGATGAGTGGGCAGAGGCACAATGAAAAGGTAAACAGCACAAGAGAGGAGAAGGCAGAGAGAGGAGCCAGTAGAGAAGGGGGAGGGGGCATGAGGAAAAGGAATGGGCAAAAAGTACTTTTCCTAAATACCCTGATTAACACTCCTGAGACTGTATTTTCCTATCTGATGTGATGTTAAGACTAGCATACTGTAAACTATCCTAATATGAAGAAATTAAGTTGTACCAGGCACCTTTAAAACTAAATATGCTGTCGTTTCTCTGGTTACCATTTTAGGGCATCTCGTACGCAGCTTGTCAAGCTGCTGCTCATCATTGTGCTACTCGGCTCAGCTTTCATCAGTCTGAGCTGTACTGCACACTTGGCTCAGCATTGCACAGAAGCTCATCTGTACAGTAGACTGAAGCCGTTGACATAGGAAGCAATAGAATTATTTACAGCTACAGTAGCAGACAGGGAGCAAGAACAGCATCATGTTTTCTGTGAACTAGCCTACAAAGTCAGAAAAATGGAGCCGACTGTGTAAATTAAATACTCCACTTTTAGTATATGTGAAAGGGGCATGAGTTGCACAAAAGCTAACAAACAGTGACAAAGGATATGAAGATGATGGGTTGTTAAGCATATCACTGGATTCAGATCTTATCACATGACATTCGCCTGCAAGTTCAGACTCCTTCTCCAAGCATGCAACACCGACTGACGTCCAGAGAACAGGTTGCAAAAGGCAAATGGGTGCACCAGTAAACAACTTTTAAGAATGTGTTACTTCTTGTAAAGTTGTGCATCAAGTGAAGTGTTGTGCTTTAAGTGTCAAAGCCAAACCATTTCTACATGAAGCAGCTCAGAGGATGGATGGTATTTTGGTGGACTGTTGCGTGCTCAGGCACTTTGGCAGAGGACACGCTGCAGAACTTGAACCCCATTTCCTCGCACGCTGTGATCAAAGGAAGGCATTTGCTTGTTGACAAGCTAATTAGCACAAAGTGCGAGTGTCAGTCCAGGATCCCGCTAGTCGCTGCATGTAGCCTTAAAGAGATTGGATGGTCTTGGCTGGGTTCGCTTCCTCTTTGATGGGTTGCGTTTGAGTCTTGCCAAAGCAGGTAAATGATACTGCACTGGCAGTCGTGCAGTACACTGCTGTATGTGTTCCCTCAAGTCTCCACCTTGCCAAAGATAAAAATTTGGGAAATTTGGAGTCATTAGAGAAGTAAACACTACTTTTTTGGATGTGAGCAGACTGGCACTCAGCTTGGATGGTATACAAGTGAAAGGCGACGGACGAGGACGAACCTGGAGGATTAGATTAAATGTATCAGCAAACACAGCGTCAGGAAACTTAAATGTAACTTGTCCTTAGGGCAATGACAGCACAAAGAAACACCGCCCAGGCATTCATTATAACAAAGAACGTTGCGTGTATGTGCAATATCAATTTGATTCTAGCTGACCCACTGCAATGTCCCAGCTAAAATAAGCAGTGTGACCTTTCTTGCATTTTGTAGTGATATTAAACAAACTTCAGAGGGTTTAGGAATCAATAGCCTTTTCTTGTGTCTTGTTATGGCTGGGGTCCGCTGAAACTGAGTGTCTCTGAGTCTTAATTCCGTTTCCAAAGCAGCAAGCGCTTGGCAGAATGCTTTCATTTGGGAGAAGAGGTCAAAAGTGTTACAATGTCAGGGCGTTTGGTGTGTGGTTTGTAATAAGAGCAGGTATAGCTGTTATTCGACGTGCTTTACAATGTGGCATTCCCCGATAATTGGACTCGGCTGCTGATCAGCAGAAAGACTCAGAAGTCATCTCTTCTAGGTCCCAGAGCTATTAAACACATGCAACATAGGGGAGGGAGAGGGGGCATGCTGGGGTGATGATTAAATGTGATGATTCAATGTAGCCTATCTGAGTTTTAAATGGCAATGGGGGGCAAACAGAGAGAGTTACTGAAGGAGGGAATGAGACAGAGGGACGGAGAGTGTGTGTCTTACTCAACTGCTCGTCCAAATGAGACAGGCAAGAGAACATTCTTGATCGTTTCCCAGAGATAAAACTGCAGCACAGAGGAGTGGAAAGGCTAAAAATGCTGCACTTTAGAGGGATGAGCTCACTCATTTTTCCCTTGTAGGCCTCTGGCCCAAATTCAGCACACTCTAACACGCACACACAGACACAGACTGGGATCTCGACATGCACATTTACAAGCTTTTCACAACAGTAAAGGTAGGCAGGACACGCAGAAGTCTCTAGTCTCCTCAAATCAGATCGTGCTGTTTGATTTCCTGTGTATTTGTGTACACGTACATACATCAAAGACACTTAAAAGTAAACTGGTATACTGTATTTCAATGCACTCTAGCACTGAGAAGGGACTAACTTTTTTAAAATACCGAGTTAATGACGTTTGAAAGTTTTTGCACCCTTATTATTCTTTTTACCAAAAAAAGATGATGTAGCTTCCACACCACATTTTTTCTCTGGAGAGTAAAGGCATCATGGTACATGGTACATTTGTGCACTGCTTTTTATAACCGCCAAACTATCGTCATGCACATGCAAATATTAACATGGCACGCTCATGAAATGAACACTTTATCTATTTATCTATTCTACTTTATCTAACACTTTATCACTATTTCTATATTATTAAAAAAAAAAAAAAAAAATCTCCCGCTCGCCCACCTGGGCGGTGTTTCCTTCAGACTCGGGTCCTCTACCAGAGGCCTGGGAGTCTGAGGGTTCTGCGCAGGATCTTAGCTGTTCCCAGCATTGCGCTCTTTTGGACAGAGATCTCCGATGTTGTTCCTGGTATCTGTTGGAGCCATCCTTCCAGCTTGGGGGTCACCGCCCCTAGTGCCCCGATCACTATTGGTACCACAGATGCCTTCACACCCCACATTTTCTCTATCTCCTCTTTCAGCCCTTGGTATTTCTCGAGCTTCTCATGTTCTTTCTTTCTGATGTTGCTATCGCTGGGGATTGCTACATCTATCACTACCACTGTCTTCCGATGTTTATATATATATATATATATATAAAATAACCCTAACCCTAACCCTTCTAATTCTAAAAATGTTTGACATATTGAGTGTAGACAGAAGAGGGAAAACAGGAATCTCAAAGACTTTAAAATAAGGCTAAAACAAACAAACAAAATGTGAAAAAGGGGAGGGGTCGGAATTCTTTCCAGATTCTCCCTTTATCTGTTTCAGCTGCTCTGTCTTCTAGAAATTTTGCTTTTGTGTAAATGAGCTTATAACTACAACAATTTATTGGCACGAGAAAACACACATCTTAGCTCAGATACAAACAGAGGGAAACCATGTCAAAACAAATCAATACATAAATCCATTACTTCAGACTGCATAGGATCTGTAGTGCAGAAAAAAACCCCACATCAGCAACACTTGACTAAAGGCAGGGCATTTCAGCAATTTAATTTAACTATGGGGACTGGTTTCCTGCAGAACTGCAGTGTATCAGCCAAGGAGACTCCTCAACACTAGTTTTACTTAAACCTGCTCTCCTGCTGTAATGTCAGCAAATTAACAGTAAGTAGAGATTTGGATGAGTCAGAGGAATAGTGATGGTGTGTGTGTATGTGAGGGGCTTGCTGTGACAGAGTGTTATAGCTGCACTTTAGAAAGCACTCTCTTCCAACCACTGGGGGAGAGGACCCAGGGGAGCTGCAAGCTGACTCAGTCTCATCTGAAAAGCTCTGACGAGAGTCTCCCAAGAGGGACCCCCCTCCATGACAAAGCTCCCCTCAGAGCTGTGCGAGCTACAGGGGATTGCATAGCCCCACGAGTGATGTCACAGACCCGGCCCCTGAGAGCACACTGACAATGTGATGAGGGAGTATGACAGTTTGAAACAAAATAAATAAAACAAGACAGTAAAAGAGATTTCTCTTCACCTGTTTGCCTCTTGATTTCTTGGTTGCCTGTTTCCGTCTCTGTCACGTACACACACAAACACATACGCACCCGGGTACAAATAGAAACACAATCTCTCCAACACGCCAGCAGACAAACGGATTAGCATTTCAACACGTTCGCAACGTCACGCGTGCGCCCGCAGATGTTCTAAAACCCATGTTTCGCTTGTACAAATGATTCACATATGATTGATGGTTTGTGAAAAGGAACACAACCGCGCATGGTTCACACACACACAGGCCTCTTTGCCACAGCCTGACCACGCAGCCACCAACGGCTACCAGCATCAAACGGACATAAGCTATAATTATGCTCCATTTTCACTGTAACCTTGTGCACCATCACACACACAGGGCGCACACACACACACACACACACACACACACAAAAAACACACACATTTCTATAAAACGCAGATGGGTTTCAAAGTGTGATGAGTTGGTCAGACCTACAACTCCAGCTTGAAAATGTGAGAAAGAAGCTCCATTATAACCGCTTGTAACTTTAAAGAACGTTGCTTTAGGCCCCAAAAGACAATGTTTTTACGACTCGACTGTCTTTTTAGCATTTAAATAAAGATATACAGACTTTACTGAGAAGCAGAGCATTTTTGTGGCCTTTTGCCATTTATTAGGATTCTATTCACCGCTCTGGTGGCAGGAAGCAGTAATGTTTAATAAATAAGTTGAACAGAGCTTCACAGAGGCTACTGATATAACAGTTATTTGATTCAGTACATTCATTTTGGAAGAAATGTTATTAATTTTATTTGAACTTTTGTTTTCGCTCAAGCAGTAGTGTGCTTATTTGCTTTTTTACAGTGAGCTACATCAGAATCGACATTACTCCCATATCTGTCTCTTAGATATAAAGCTACAGCCAACAGCTAGTTAGCTTAGCACAAAGACTTGAAAGCAGTGTTCACTCCAACTGTTTCCAGTCTTACTTCTAAGCTAAGCTAACTGGCAACTGGCTGTAGCTGGAGATAGGCTAAAATGGACATTCATGAAAGTGGCATGAATCTTTTCATCTTATTCTCTTTCCCAAAATGCTGAACTGTACTCTTTGTTTAAGCAAGTCATCTTGTTCATTCCGATGTTCGCATATTTACACTGCAGAGCCGCTAGTGTAGCTCCCATCAAAAGTGCAGCAGGGACAGGTGACTCACCTTGCTCTGACGTCAATGTGTCACATGAGCCGAAGCCGAGGGCCAGCAGGGTCAGAGAGGAGCAGAGAAGCCACATGGTTTCCCTCCACAGTCAGCACCTCGCCACAGCCACCAGCTGATGGATGAACAAGCAGAAAAAGGGAAAGTCAAAAAAGTCAAATCCTTCCTGCATCCGTCTGCATGCCACCCGGTCCTCCAACTCTGCCGACAGCTGCACATTATGCCTGACTCCTAAATCGACGTCGATGTATATTTATGAGTCAGTCACAGTTGATGTGTTAATTATGTGGTATGATGCAGGCTTTGTTAGTGGCATATGAATTAAGCAGAATGTCCCTCATTAAGGAGTGTAACTCTATAAAATCTGATCATAGTCATTATCCTGTCCATCTGGTTGGCCTTTGACTGGGCAGCTGCGACACGCGCACACACATGACCATATCTAGGTAACAAAGCATTTCTTAAAGTCAAAAAGAAAGTGCACTTTCTGCTGTAAACAAAAACCCCTGCATATGCAAGACAACAAAGCCTTGTGGACACATGAAAGTAAAGTGATTTACATGCAGGCTGGTTGGTCCAGAGTCAAGCCGACAGAGGGGCCAAAACACACAAACACATCTGGAGACTATTCCACTGAAGCCATGGTTGTGTTGCACCAGATGCTTCCACGTGGCCCAACAACAAGCAGACATGCACCGATTAAAATGCATGCCACGTCGAAATTATCATTATATTCAGTCTCCACGGTGGCTCTGCTTTACTACAAGTCTTTTTTCTTCAAGGCACACACGGATGCATGCGCATAAACAAACCTCCCCTCCCACTCCCATTCTCATAAACACATCCCAGCTGACCCGGACTTGCCCTCAGCATGTGCGAGGACCCCATAACTCTGCGGTGTTTACAGGTACAGCAGGGCCCTCCAGGCAGGCAGGCGAGCAGACTGTGTCTCTGTGCGCACACCTGTCCCGTCTGCCAGGAGAAATGACCCCCAAACTCCCCTGGGGGTACACAATGTGGTGCTCCTGCCCGACTGAGGACACAGTGTGAATACCATCTCGCCTGACCTGACTGTCTGCAGCATGCTGCTAACAGACAATGCGGTGGAGGACAGTGTGTCAAATTATGCTCTGAAAAGACAAGGACAGCTTGACATGCCCTACATTGTGAATTATGCATTTATTTATTTATTTTTTTTTTGGGGGGGAGGGGGAGGGGGGGGCTCTGACACAAGGTGTAGTTGCTTTTCTTCTTTTCTTAGAGATTCTAGAGCGAGACTAGGGTACCCATTTAATGACAGCTATTTAATGACAGCAAGAGCTCTGCAACATTGTGTATAGTCATGTGATGGTACAATTTATCTGTGTGCACAGTTGTTGATAACATGGAAATGCTCTAGGTAAAAGTATTGAAAAAAAGTGCCTAAAGAGCAAGAAAAATACTTCTTGAAAAAAGTTCCCCCTCATTTTGATGGGTGGAAGGTTCATCAAAGCTTTAAACCACATCATGCCATTAGTATAGGTTTCAGGCCACGTGCTCACAATAATAATTACGCTCACACAGTACATAATACATAATGCATCACAGTCCAGACAACACATGCTGAAGGAGAATTTACAACTCCTTGCTATTATTATCTGTCCTTAATCCAAAACAATTTAATAGGCTTCCTATTATGTCTTGATATGGATGTCTCTCTTTCTCCGCAGCTTAATGGCCTCCCAGCTGACAATAGCAGATAGTCGCACGGCAGTGTGGTGTTAGGCCACCGGGCTTGGCCAATAGGCTGGCCATGAGCCAGGTAAGTGGGCCATTCGGGTCAATGAGTACGGAGCCAGTACAGGAAAGAAAACAATGAAAAATTTGAAAGTCCTCCAACACCAAGAGCCTGAAGACATGCGCTAAAAGGTGGAGAGAACTGGTGACCAACATTAACAACCGCAGCACAGGCTTCATTCTTGAGACAGCTTGGATAATGTTTTCTAAACAAAAACGTGCTTCACTTTAACAATGAGAGCTGCTCGGTAGTTGCAGGAGTCATTTCTGGTTCTAGGTCCAGACCTATCACCTATTTCCTATTTCCAGCGCGGCTATCAGGTCCAGTACTTTTTATGGTTTGAATACACGGACAAAAGTGGCACTGATACTGTCCTACATAACAATGGAAGCAATTTGTGCTCAGTGCTTAGCAATTTTTGTTGTCACACATTTCATCATCATTGCCATCGCTTACAGAACAACAGCACCAACACAGGCCTGTTCGGAGGCACACACTCTGACAGAGTTAAATGAAACATGTCCTCTCTATGGTACGACAAGAGAATTGCTTATTAGCCACCCAGACACGGATGATTAAATAACAGTGCTTCACTGCTCCTCACTCCAGCTGCCTCTCCCAGCAAACTGCAGTAAAAAAAGAAAAGATTGACAGACAGCTCACTCGCAGGGTATCTACTTCCAATCTACCCTGCGTTATCTCACTCATACAAACACACACAGCCAAGAGCGATGCCGGGCCATGAAAACAAACGTCAGATCGGTCTGTGGGGTCGTCACCCTGAAAGAATCCCGCAGGGAGAGACCCCTCGCACTCACAGCGGATGTGTAGGGAAGTGCTGTAAAAGTCAACGATGCCACTTTCAGCTACATGAGAACATCCGCATGCTAACATGCTAGCATGTTGGGGGCGGGGCAGGGGGGGGGGGGGGGTAATCACCTACACTTTTGACTTATGGAACTTTGAATGTGCTTCAGGCCAAACCTGAAAGCGCATTGCAAGCCTGTTACAACGGGGGACTAGGAGGGAATCAAAGTAAGTAAAGGTGCCCTGAGGCTCAGATGAAAAACTCCACATATCCACTGACCAGGAGCAATAGAAATTGCACATGATTATCTAAAAGTGTATGACACTCTGAAGAAACTGAGACAAGTCTGTACTTGTGTTACATTCTCGGTAGTGTTTGAGGCCTTTACCCCGCCACCACCCTCCCCCATGTCTACTTAGGGTTGCCTCGAAGTTCCATTAACACATTTGGTCCACTTACAAAAAGTAATAATGTAAAGTGTATTCCACTCTGATGATGTGTACTACTTGGCCCGCGCTACGCATGATTGAGTCACACTTTGCTGGGCAGATGACCTGCAGCATTTATTCAGCTTGACTTCCGTATATCTGATGGCCATAAGCTCACTTCACTGCTGGCCCCAAAGAGTTAAGAGTCAAGCGGATGATACAATTTGCTGCAGGCCTGTAGCTGAGGCTAGAATTGGAGGCAGTATGTGAAACTGATACCGTACGGCCCCGAGCTACACGTTGCATGTACAGCCCACAGCAGGTTAAGGGAGCAACACTTAATGTGAAGTTAAATTCAGGGACACCAGTTAACATTTACAAGGCTGTAATCCCCAGGGTCTGAAGAGGGCGTAGTGTAGGGTCTTTAAATCACATCTTATTCTTGTTAAATTGACCCTCTGTGTAAAACGTCAGGTGAGCTAATCAGACCTCCATTCTCTAAAGGAAAAGCAAGAGTGATTCACAAAAACACTCTCAAGAACCCCAAGGTTTGGCTTCTTTTTTTTTGGGGGGGGGGGCACAGACAGGATGCAAAAGCCAGCAAACTTAGGATCGCTGAGTAATGAAGAAAGCAGATGTGTCTGAGGCATTCAAGCTTCCTCCTGTAAGCACTTTCTTTCTTTCCCAAGCACAGGAAAGAACTTGGACTGTGGACACTGATCTGAGATCAGTGCTGTGCTTCACTTGAATGACATGCATGTAGCAGATCCAAAAAGAGAAAAAAATAGTGCTACTAGGAGGCTTTTCTATGCCACAGGGGTTGAATGCAAGCCACAAAAGATTTACAGTAACAACTCAGCCTCCTTATATGCATTAAGACTTGGCTTGGATATTCATGGAAAATCAGCATCACTACTCCCAGCAGCTACGCCAACTTCAGCCAGTCGTGGTTAAAAAACTGTTTGTTTTTGCTTTTTTTTTTTTTTTTTTATCAAAATCCAAATACAGAAATATAACTAAGCTACATTATGCAAAAGATACTCAGCGGATATAAGCGATGATCTCCAGTGGGAGAAAGTGAGCGTATAACCTTTCTGTTACTTTATCTCCTGAAATCACAGTGTTCGGTGGTACAACTATGATAATCATATAGGGACTGTGCTCAGGTAAATTACAGTGAGTTTGTGGCATTCATCTGGTCATCTGCTGTATAAAACGTCTTAGCCTGTTGCAATACAAACCCACGGCGAAAGTTTTCCAATGAAGTTGCGCTGCAGACACTCAAAAAACTGGCAGTCTTTACACTCGCCAAAGTTGGTCTCATCGCTAACAGTCCCATAGAAGCCCATAAACGCCGTACCTTCCGCTACTGATTTAATCCACGAATATGCAGCCGCATTAATCCGTAAATAAAATGCGTGTACGTATCCAAGGACCAGATTAGAAATCTTGCGGGGCGACGCAAACGCAATCAAATGTAATCCACCGTGGTTTCTGTCCCCCTGACTTCCTTTTTTCCCTTTCCCCCCTTGAGGCTTCTTCCACGGAGAAAGGAAAGAAGAAAAAAGTTGCTTCAAGATTGTCCGTATCCAACTTTTCCCCTCCTCTCTCTCTCTCTCTCTCTCTCTGTCTCCCGCTGCTGTACAATCGAAGTCCCAATTCTCTGTCTCTCTCCCTCTCTCTCTCGCCCCCTCACCCTCTCTTTGCTCCCCCCGTGTCCGTCCGTGGGTTTGTCATTACCTTTTCTCTGTCTCTATTTCTTGCCCCTGTCTGTCTCTTTTTTTTAGTCGCCCCCCCCCCTTGGAACATCCTTCAGTGAGATGTGATGACACCACCTTGTCTACAGTTATGGAAAATGAGCCTGGGGCATCTCTCTAATATCTCTACCAAGCTCTTACAGGCCTTTACCATCTGCCCCAAAAACAACCCCACCATTGCCCTGTCCACCTCTCCTCCCCCACCTCTCACTGTTTGATTCATGGCTTCCTGGAGGCTAAGGCTAAGACTTGCTTCCATTCTGTCTGGATGAGAGCACTGTATTAAGACAAGAAATACGGATTACGCTGGCCCCCGCTGGCGCATTATTGAGAAGAATTTACTCCATTAAAATTAATGAACTTATCGTACTTACCTTTGATTGACAGCAAGGTCCGCAGCTTCCATATTGTTTTATCACTACGTTTTACTGCATCCAATCCATAAAGTGGCCTCGGTTGCAGCCCCTGACCATCGAGAAACACTCGTCTTAATAGCCGCATAAATTCCACCTTTATTGTCAGTAAGTAAATAGTTCAGGAGGCAAATAAATATCACTTTGGTTTGATTTATGTGTGCCTCCACCACTGCTGTGGCTGGATAGGCACCGAAGAGCGCTTGCATCTTCAAGATATTTACTTCTGTCCTCTGTTGAGAGGTCAGCTCCTCTACCAAGCCATTATCTTTCACTCTCTCATTAGCTTCAACCTCTAGCTTATAAAAAGAAAGTGTGTTAAGAGCATAATAAGAAAGACAGTGCGGCATCAACTTACACATGCAAACTGATCACCTTTCAAAAAAGTAAGTAAAGTGGCATAGAAATTGTAAAAAAAAGCATATGTAGTATAGTACACTTACACTTGAGTTCAAGTATTAAAAAAACTGCAGAGTGGTTGAGACATTAGAAGTAGTCTTGATTGGTATAGAGTATTTATTATTTCAAACAACTCATTCATTTCAAGTGAAATGCACTGTGTGTCAACCAAGCAAGACATTTATATAAAGTTGAGCTAACTAATGTATCATTTCCTGCAACTTTGAGTTTCTCAGTGATATTTACTTCTACATCAACCTGATTTACTTGTTAAAACAATGCAAACAGAAACACATTTCAAAACTCAATTACATGAGGATTTCTTACCTCCTCCAACAACAACTGACTTTCCCTTTGAACTTGTGATTCACACCAAATTTTTTTGGTTTAATTACTAAACTTCCTTTTTCAGACTGACATGTAATTTAGACAAAATCTAATGGATTCCTGTCTGATTTGGGGGCTGCTTCTCCAGTTTCACATTTCACTTCACATTTCAAAAAGTGACAGAGCACACTTCAATTTCAGATCTGTTAACAATGAATCCGCTGTCATAAAAAAGGGAAATCTAACGCCAAATGTTGCCACTCTCACGTAATTATTTACATGCTGACTCTAACAGAACAACTGCAGTTGTGGTGAGAGTTTGTTTTGTCCCAAGCCAAGCATCACCCTCTAAGTGCAGAGCATACGAGAGCCCAAACAAGAGCTTGTGGTAGTTACTGGATATCATCCATAACAATACTTCCCTTGACAGTGATGGCAGTAGACACTGGGTCAAGGTGGAGATGATTTGGAGAGAGTCGCACATCTTGATCGATGACAGTCAGCACCCTGACAGATTCTTGTGCCAAGGCCTAATCACTGACAGAAGCCTGTATACAACCAAACAGAAAAAAAAAATTCACAACAGAGAAATGTTGACAGGCATGATCCATTGTCACAATATTACCTGTCCTGCCGACACTGCCTTCCCCATTAAGGTTTCACTTCATTTGCACCTGCATCAACACTGGTAGGCAATACACATTTTTTGACCTGTTAAGAACCAGTTACGAACGTTAAAGAAACACAATTTGTGTGTGAGAGAGAGATCTGTGCAAAATACGGAACCACAGCCCACCAGGCATACAGGCTTTGGACGGTGCACTGCAGTGAAACCCAGCGACATGGACTTCAAACTGAGTCCAGTTTAGTTCAATGCATGGCACTAAAGGGTTTCAAACAAATCAAATCCTGACTTGAATGATGAAAATTTATACACCGCTCACTTACACGGAAGTTAACTTACTGCTGCTGCAGCCACTTCGCCAGCTCTCCAGTGAAATATTTTGATTTACAAACTATGCTTAAACCGGGAAACAAACCATGAATGCTGCTTTCACTGGATCATGCTACCGACCAATTGCAACCTGGTAGGAAAGAGGACTGATTGATTGTTATTATCCTTGGTAGACAGGGTGTTGGTATTTTTCATCTTGAATTTTTTGTTGAATTTATTAGTCTAAACTTTGCCTATTACGTTTTGTCCAGACTGGAATATCTCAATAGCTACTCAGGTGAAATTGTACAGATATTTCTGGTTCCCAAAAGATCTAGCCTAATGACTTTGGTGATCTCCCTTCATTGCCTTGGTACATTTAGGGTTCAGTCTTTTAGAATGAAAGAACAGGAGGCATCATCTCTCGATCTCCAAATAAAGTCCTTTGGATACATCTCTATGCATACTTGGAGAGAGAAACTAGTTGCCATAGGTACAGTTGTCAGAAGCAACAATTGCAATAAAATATTTGCTCCTCACAAGCAAAGGCACAAACACTGTCTTCTGTGCTGCTTTAGAAACACTCCTTTATCATAATCAACTTGTAGATATTTGCCTGATTCACTTTGTCATCATCAGTAAATGTCATTGATTAAGAGGCAGAGATAAATCTCTGCCGAGAGTTTCTGCTTTGTAGCGATCTGCTCAAAACTTGTCAGTGCAAAGGAAAATTGTACATAATAATTACCAGACCTTTCCTTCAAAGGTGCTCCGAATGCTTGTGTGTGTGAGACGGAGAAAGAGAGACAGGGTTGACAAGAAGGATGCAATTATTTTGAGGGTCTCATGAAAGGATGCCATTTCATCGGCCTCCGGAGAGCTACGCACGGTTAACAGATTTGTCTTCTCTTCCAGTTCTTCACAGCTTTTCTATGCATGCAAGGAAACCAGGCCACACAGCGGCATGCGACAACAGTTTCACTGAGAATTGATGTAAACGCTCCAGTTCACATGCATATGAGCCATTCATATCCATGCCTGGTGGGACTAAATTGTGATGACAACCCTGTGAGACATGATCATAAATGCTTCATCATTAAAAAGGGAAACAAAAAACAATAAAACAAAATAAAAGACTGCCATGAAGGTTCAACGCCTGAGGTATCACCGTAAAATCCTCCCCTTGAGGGAGGAACGGATTGCGACAAAATTGGCCACATCTCAAATCACTGTCTGTGCTCTTGTTAAACAAAGTGACAGGGAACACAAGGCTTCTGAACCTGGCCTGGTTAGACTGGTCCAAGTTTTATAGGCTCATCATGAGTGTGTGTTAGTGAATATTGTGCACGTGTGTGCGCATGTGAAAGTGTGATCCATTACAATCTCACATGTTGCGCTTGGTAGGTGGGTTTGGCTGAGTTCCAGCTCTTGGCGGGGGGGCATCTCTGAAAAGAAGGATCAATGATCTAGTCAACCGGCATCGTATGGTGGTCCGAAAACATTCAATGATGAATGAGATGTGGGGCCTTGCTTTCTTCTGTCAGCCGTCAAAGTTTCACCTCACCCTCTGTTCCACTATAACTCTGCACTGCCCCCTTTCTTAATGCACTTGCTCCAAGTGCACTTTCAAAAATTTTGTGGGTCCTTTTGATTTTATATAAGTTAAAAATGAGCAGAAAGGCAGTTTAGTCTAATTGCAGCAGAGGACGTACAGCGAAGTCCCAAGTTTTTGATGAGAAAGATCATACCTGTTACAGAGCACTCTGGGGTGTACACCAGTACTGGACATATTATCATCTGCATCCAAGGCATAGGGGGTACATCTTCATTCTATCCTCAAGCCCACACCTCCTGCATCCTATCCCCCGTCACCCCCTCATCCAAGGCTATAGTCATATTAGAGGTGGACTTTTCTCACTTTCCCCTCCCTCATTCCCCTCTGCACGAACCTTCAGCACTCTTTCTTTCCCTCAGTAACCATGTGAGTTGCAGGGAGGGGATAGATGTTGGCAGTGTCTTTATTGGCTCAGTTATTTCCACTGCATGCTCCCATGCTCCTCTAAGAGGATGAGGGATGGGGGAGCATGGGAGCACTGAAAGAGGGGAGGAGACGAGACGGGTGGGTGGGCGTTGGTTAGGAGAGCGAGGAAAGAAAGAAAAGCGTATAAAAAAGAAAGAAGTGTACTTGCCTTTTTTGCAGTCACCTTTGAATTGCAGTCAGTGAACCTTCACACATGCACGGTGAAAGTCTAACACACACACACACACACAACTGAGGAGAAGGTACAGTCAGTGCGGCCGGCGAGTCCCTGCATCTTCAGTTCAGATGAAGGAGTGGATTCTATTTCAAGCATGAGTGCTGATATAAATCAGTCAGTCAATAAGCAAAGAGATAGCCACAAATGCTTATAGATGGGTAGCCTCTCAAAAACATGGCTTAGCACACAGCAGTGAATTAGTGTGAGGGACCCCTGTTTTGATAGCCATTAAAAGCCTCAGTACACTGGTGTGTACCAGCAAATTGGCCTAATACTCAACACTGGCTCCTGTTGACTGATAATGTAACCGAGGTTTCAGTTTAGTAGGAATAAAACACTGTATGTGCGACTGTGTGTGTGTAGGGCTCCTCAGTTTGCTGGTCTGCGTTACTGCAGCAATAAGCCATGGAATAAAAGTCAAATTGCCAGGCACTGGGCTGAAACGCTCCCACTGCTGCAGCAAACTTAAGTTACAGCGTCGCCACGCGCCGAGCGCACTTCGGATTTAGGACTGGAGCAGGGCGCCATAATACGTTACTAAAGTCTAATTTGCCTGTCATGACATTGGGGAGGAAGCACAAAATAGAGCACCATAAAGACAAGGAATGGGATTCATAAAGAGAAGAGCGAAAGATAGTCAATGAGGGAGATGGGGAAGGAGGCTTGAGAGAGACAAAGGGGAAATAGATGAAGTCTGCCACATCCTACGGCACAACGGCAGCATGTGGAGCCTATTTGGCCAACTGACACATATTCCAACAACAGCACTTCATTTTTTTCATCCCCTTTCCCTCCTCTCAGTCTTTCCATCCAGAAGAAAGGCTCAAAAGGCAGAGAAGGGGGATGGGTCTGTGGAATATGCTGACACAGGCTAATGAGAGAGAGGAGAAGAAGGGGAGAGACACACAAAGAGACGTACACAAAGAAAGAGAGAAACCAAAAAGTTGTGGTGAGCAGTGGAGGATATACTGTAGCTGGGGCAGTAGTTTTCCATTGAAGTCTGGAAAGAGTTGGTGTGCTCCTTTCACTTGGAGCCTCGGAAGCGTGTGTGGTCACATGATTACCAGGCCACGTTATTCAGAAGTTTATGGCAGCTCACTGCTTCCAAGACTTTTGGAAGGAGAGGGCTTTTCTTCCAGCCAGGTTTTCCAAACATGCTGCATAAACTTAACATGAGTCTTACCGCCTGCATTGCCAAATGTATTTTCCACACAAAATGTAACACAGACAACTTTCTTGTGTGGATTATTTATGACTCTCTTCACCCAACTGAATCAGACATTTTGTAATGCTGCATTTAATCAACACACATATTCGTTTAATACTCAACTTCCGATCGCTTGTTTGGACATGCAAAGAATACGTGCCTGCATTGATGTATGTGGACAACTGCCTATGAACTTTGCTCCATTCCTTATGTTCACATTATAACATCTTGTTCCGATTTGAATCTGATCACACCTGTGCAGCCACTAAGCTGACAAGCCATGACCTGACCTTGTCAACAGCGGGCTGCCCAAAATACACAGTTATTGAAGGCTGTTTAGATATGCTGGTTCTTTCAAATTTTTTCCACCATAATTGCAGGAAAACACTCACAGTAATGTGATTTTAAGTAACATTTGACACATTTTTGCTTGTCAATCTGAATTCAGTTATATGTCAATGTACACAAGATCCATGTTTTTTTTTTTTAGTTCCTAGTTTCCTAGCTCCTTGTCTTACCTTCTTTTTAGTTTGGCATATTATTTCAGAGAATTAACTCATTAACTAATTCTGGGGAAACAGGTCACATTCACTGTTATATAACAAGGGCCTCATAAGAAATAGCTTTTTGCAGATGTATGAGGGAGCCAAGCAACTCAGGGAAAAAGAGTTCTCTTGACTTTTCTCTCTCAGAGAACTCAGGAAGTGATGTTATTAGTTCAGAGGCTGGAGATGTCCAAAGCAGTGTTAAGACTTGGCCAAGTTTGGTTGTTGACACTTGCCTCCTAATTGCCTTGGGCCTGCATGGGCATGCAATCTGCTCTCAAATGAAAAAAACAATAGAATACAATAGAGACACACCTAGGATACATATTGCTATTTACACTAATAGAAGTCACCAAGACTTTTCCCTTCTTGTCAGCTCAAATAGTTCATCCTGGACGAAAGTGTGTGTATGGATGTTTCAAACATGCACATACTGTAGTAACTGCACCCCTTTGCATGCAAAAGCTCCCACTGATTCATACCCAGTGGAAGCAAAACTATATTACCATAAAATGTTTCATAAGACAATATAAAGAGGAAATAGGGGCATCTGCATATCCTCCAGTGGCTCTGTGGCTAATTACAGCAGGTCATAAAGCACATATGAAACGCATACCACAGTAAGTGTCTGACTGAATCAATACCAATATGCTTCATGCTGTGCATGCTCACACTCACTCATGCTTACACTCACAATCACCCTGGGTGTATATGATCAAATCAATATGAGTCATATCAACATTGTTTATCTTCAGGGCTGTGTCTACCATATGCCTGTCCCCTGCTCTTTTAAATCAGTGGAGACCCAAAACACTTCCTGAATGACTGTAAAAAAAGTTAGATTTGCTAGCGAGGTGTGTATGCATAGAGCAGCCTTTTCAATGATGTCAAGGTAAATCATCTAATGTAGATCTTGGGGTGGTTTAATCCTGGGCTACATCCCAAAAAACGGAAAGTGGGAATGTAAATCAGCCCAGATTCTGAGGCTTTTAGGCTAATCGAAATGTCCGCCAGGTAAACGAAGCACACCAGGAGTTCAGGATACTTCTGACAGCCAATGGTGGCAGGTTTAATGAAAGCATTGGCTCATTAACATAGGGCTCAGACGGTGGCCCCGTGCTGTCCCTCCCAGGCTCGTTATCTCAACAGCAATCCACCACAGCCATGGCTAATTGGCTTCAGCACACAATAAGACTTCTAACATTCTGAGGGATCATTAGAGCAGGTTTGTTTTTGGAGCTTTCTAGCATGTTATCAGCAGGTCTACCGATATAAATCATCAGATGGCTGCAGGTTCACCAAATTTCTCCACCCTTACAATAGCTCCTGCACAAGGGCATAAGATGGAGTTGGACAGTGATGTCAAACACAGGGGGTAAACCTCCTTTCAGACAAACTCTACATTTTGTTTGTGCAGTTTTACAGCTAACAAAACACAAAGTGCATAGGTTATAGTATAACCATTGCTGATGCAAAACATGCATTATCTTTAATTCTGAAGAGAAACATTACACCTCTCTTCTGTTACTTTGTTACACAAGCTCTCACAATCCATCTTCAGTGTCTTCTGTATTAATACCTGCACTTAAAAAAGAAAAAAAAAAACTACATTCAAGTAAAATGATTGCATCATAAATATTGTTTCATGTTTAGGTAACCGAAATGACCTGTTGACCTAGGATTTAAAATATATATTTTCTTTCTGTCCCTTTCATTTACAAGTAAATAAAAGCCAAATTTAAAACAGCAGAACTGTTGCAATTATTACAACTATCGTTATTTTTGAAACTGACAAATTGGTGAGTGAATGTGTACCAGCATTGCCAAGTGGAGCCTGCAGGGCAGGGAAGCTACATTGTAGGTATTCTCCTGCTTCTGCCTTCATAATTTAGTTTAAGGTGGTCAGTTTTTTTTCCTGAGCAAAAACAAAGATAACCCTGATTACCCTCTTTTCCCCCAAAATATCTGCTCCTCATTCCTTCTGTGGTAAGACTCAATTTTTCTGGCTTTCTAATGAACAACCATCTGTGTCTTATCTCCTTATTTTAGTTTTCTTGTCTCTGAATTTTGGACAATTGCACTGACAGCAAGACACAGCAGGGCTGATTTAACTCCCGAGGATCCATTACCTACAGTAAGCATTCTGTTTTTAATGTCCCTAACCAGATTGTGGCTCGAACACTCATGGCATCCTTTGCATGATGAATGGACGTGCATGACAGAAGTTGCCAAGGGGGCAATATCCAGATAGTGCCACTTAGGAATAAGGCACCTAATCCAACAACTGAGCCCCACTGAATGCGTGGGCCTGGTGACTACCACTTTTTAACTAATAATTCTGTAACTGATGTCAACTTATGGTCTTCCATTGGTTCCTTACTCCAGGAGGAGCTCCTTCAACCAACAATTTTATTTGTGACCTTAGGAACTAAAAGCACCTAATGCATCTTTTAGTTTCTGTTTACCTGCATGTCATGAACCTTGGAGGCAAATCAGACTTTTAGAGGGAGACAAATAAAATTTAAAATTTGACACATAAAGTCAGTAACATAAGCACATCAGGCAGCACAGCAGCAGTGGCCTCAATCATCTGTCATTGCCTCCACTGGATACTCATTGGATATGTTAATTTGCAGTACTGCTGTGTACCCAGCAGAATTGTTATCCATGCTGGGACATGGCAGCATCAGCCTGTCAGTCAGTCTGTCTGTTCAGCACTCTGATCTGGACTGTGATGCCTCAGTAACAATTGGATGGATCATCAGGAAATTTTACACAGACATACATGGTACATAGGATGAATCCCTAATGTCTTTGGTGACTTTTGCAACATTGTCATGTCAAAATTGCAGTTGGTCAGATTCTATGTTACATTCCCATACTGTAATATGTATCTTAAAAATTTCTCTGTATCATATACTCTGCATTTTCTGTTACACCCTCTCCACCTCTTTCATATGCATCAGCAGTCCTCGCAATTAGTGAAGATTAGCCAGGCTCCGCTGCGGGGAGGCCAGCGCCAGTCCCAACCTTTGTAGCAGCGAGGTCGGCAGGTAATATTTTCAACTTGGAGTCTTCTCGCCGTCAGCATAATCTGCTCAGGCACATTCATTCAGGTTGAACATGAACATGGCTCTGACCTCCTTACCCTTGCAGAGAAGATATGCTCACTGTCAACGCCTGAGATCAATGATGGTGTAAGACAGAGAACAGAGAGAGAGTGTAGATAGAGAAAGACAGACAGCGACAGAGAGCGATACAGAGAGAAAGAGACTGTTCCACATCAAGTCCTAAGCTGATCGATTCCCTCCTAACAGGGCCTAGTAGCATTGATCGTAGTGTAAGTAGCTGCCTCGCTGTGGCTTACACTGAAGCCCACACAGCACTGCTGCAATGGTCCACTAATACACAACGGGGGTTAGTTTTTAATACTTACTCTGTTTCATTGAAGCATTCTCAATATTTCCCAATGTTTGAAAAGACAGTGAGTTCTGTAATAGATTTTATAGGCCTGATATGTACACTCTCACAAATTTACCAAGTAAATAATTTGCCACACCACATGGGAGTCTGCACCACATGGGGAGCCTATTATCATTGCAAGTGCTAACCCATTCATGCTAGTTTGTTGTTTTCATCTGAGGACTCAGTGTGTGTCAGTGTGTGTGCACACGCGAACATGAGCGTGTATGTCCTTTGAGCCATGCACTTGAAGAGATTTTCTCGGTTTATGATCTCAGCACAAAATCCAAACAACCTAACAGGAGGGAAGATGGAGAGGGGGGGTGAAGATCTATGACAGAGGAGACAGATAAGTGAAAAATGACAAGAAAAACTGAGAGGAAATAAAATAGAGACACAAAATGCAGGTCAGGCCTCAAAAGATTACTGCATGAAGGTGGTCCAGGCAGCGAGGGCTAATTATGCGTGACATTACTGAATAAGCTGTTCCGCTTGCTACATTTTATTAAAGGGAGTAAGAGGCTGCACACCTTAATTCATTATTCATTGATTTGAATGGATATTTCACAGTGAAAAGGCACGAAAGAGCAGAAAAACTGTCCACTGGCTCAAAACTTCAGAAAACCATTGCCTGTGTATCTCCAGGCAATCGAGTTATTGATTTTGAGGGGAAAAAAACAACAGCAAAATCACATTTTTTTTGACAAGAACACATTTGGTATTATATTGTACAACAAAAAGCTAGGAATGGTTTTGTTGGGATATCACACTTTGACAAGGCGTAAATGTCTGTGGGCTTAAGGGAGGAACAAAATTTGAAGTGCGATGTTTAGATGCAGGTGAGATCTCAAGAAAGTTTTGCCCCATTTACCCAACCACCAAGGCACTCCAGATTTACAAATAGCTATAAATGTTGAGCACAGGACAGTCCTTCATGCCAGGGTTAGAAGGGATCAGTGAAGAGGATTCTGTACAAGGAATTGACTTCGACCTCCAGCTGAGAGAGTTGTGATTCTAATCCGTTCATTTGTTCTCCCTCCCTCCTGACAAGACACTTGCCAAATATGGTAATCTACCCAAATACACCAATTTACTCTACAGAGCAGTGTGGGATTTCCAAACAGGAAAGACCCCAATTTAGTCCTAGATACTTGTAGTATTAAAAAAGCCACCTCCTTATGTGCAGATATGCATTTCATGAATGCTCACACGCATACGTGCACAATCTCGCTGCACATCCCTGTCCCCACATGCATAAAGGCACATACAGCACACGTGTGCACACTGACTCAAGCCCCTCTGCTGGGGTGAGCTTTGGGAGCAGCTGTTTTTGTGCATCTCCGGGTTGCCAGTGTGAATTAGAGAGAAGGCTGCTCTGCCTCCTCTAAATGTTTCATGATGTTTACCAGGCTGTTTGTTCTGAGAGCAGATCAAGGGCGGACCACTCCCACTGGCACCCACCAAAGGGGTGGGTGGGGGTGGGGTGTCATTGGAGGTGGGGGTAGTTGGTTGGTGGGGGGTGATGGAAGGATACATGGTGAAAAAAGGCAGTGAACGAGTTTTTATTTGATTATATTGATGGATAGGTTCAATGATCTATCCTGCATATGTATTACTGCCACCTATGGCACTCAAATGCTGCTCAAAGATCTTGTTGCTCTTGCCAATGAAATAACATTCATTAGACGTGGTCATCAATCGTGTGTTTTCATTATGAAAAACTGTATTGGCAGCTGGCCTCAAACAAGGTAAAACTGTATTCCATAGATGCATGCATTATCAGTCCATGTGTTAAGGAGAATCATCGAAACATGCAGCAGTGCCTCTCGACTCAGCGTAAACACAAACAGTTTGAAGGTTATATCAAAGCTGACAGGCCCTGCTGAGTGAAACTGCTTCGTCAAAGGACAAAGAGCAGTAAACCTCAATAGGCTGACTGAATGAGAATTGATGGAAATGAATGAAAGAATGAGGACAGATACAGTATATAACAGAATGAACCAAGGGCAAAATTATTAAATCTAAAAGTCTCAACAATAAATCATCACAGAGCGAGGTGGAAGGTGGAGGGATGGCTGCAGACAGTTGCAGACTGTCTACATACAAAATATGTCTAAATATTAAATCCGCTGGACAGTGAGCATACATAAAAAAGATTAATGTGAATATGAACAGACTGAAGTACAGCTTATGTCTAAATTGAGCCTGCGTGGGGAATATATAAAGGGGTTGAGACATTGTGCGACCATCTGATAAGCACTTTGGTTGCATACCGATGGTTTGTTGCTAAAAAACCCAAGGACAACGCATGGCAATCACACTGCCAGACAATCTAAACTGACTGAATGCAGCTTCATATTTACACAAGTCTGGTATCGATGCTATCAACCAACTCTCTGCAATTAACTTTTGCCTATTTTCTAAAGTTCGCTGAAGCTCAGACTCCAGTCAGGCGATCAGTCAGTGATGCATTCGTATCGACTACGCTGACCTCCTCTTACACTCCTCGCTACACAGAGGACACGTTAGCTCTTGCAGTGGCACTGGATGTTGGCACTGGATGACTTTAGCATTGTGGCATTCATCTAATGTTGACATAATTCCTAAGCGACTGTGCTGCATACAGACCACATGTTGCCCCCTCCACCCCCAGCCTCAAGTCGCCTCTGTTGCACTATGTATGGTGAAGTGGGTCGAGGATGACAGGGCATTAAGTGAAGTGCATACAGTTTGCCTCGCTGCTCTCTTGCCTTCTATCCGACATTAAACAAAGAAGACGAACCCATTAGTATTCTAGCCTGTAGCCTTATCTTATGCACTCTTGCTGCTCCTTTTCTTTAAGCTGTGATGTTGGGCAAATATTTCCTCCCAAACTTGCCATATTTCATCGCTCTCAACACCAAGCCCCAGCACCCCACCCCCCACTCCTTTCTCCTTCCCCTGCTCTTCACATGGCGTTTAAGACGATAATTGACATTCTCAGACAAGATCAGTGCTGACCTGGAAGCGAGCAGGGGAGCGTTTAGGGGGTGGCGGAGCTCACAATGCCCCCGCTGTTCTGCCGGTAATTACACCCGGGGCACGGAGATCAGCCGCTGCTTATTGAATTCATATCAAATAAAACTCTGGAGAAAGTGCAGGCTGACGGTTGTGGCGTAGCAGTCCCACCATCCAGCTGCCCACCCCCACACCATCCATCCATCCTCCCCCCTCCAACCCCCCTGCAGCTCGTCTCTAGCCCAGTTTCTCCTAATTCACTTACTTATTCTGTCATATCTGCTCCCTCTCTCTCATTTTCTGGCTCTTTTCTTCATCCCTCCCTCCCCTCCTCTCAGTCTCTATCACTTCTTGCACGCTGAATGTCTGGTTGTCTCTCTCTCTTTGTCTCACTTGCTCTGATCCACCCCCCCTTTCTTTTCACTTAGTCAAACCTCTGGAGTTTGGTTTCTGTTTCTTTATTGGATTCTCTTGCTGGTTTACTCTCCCAAAAACTGGGTTGTGTGTGTGTTATTCTTGACGTGTCGAAATCCCTGCTTTTCCCTCTAACTCTGCCTGGGCCTGTGTTTCTCCCACTGCTCTGTTTGTCCTCACCTGGCCCCTTGCTCTGCCACTTGCTATTTTCCTCACACAACATTTTCTGTTTCATTTCTCCTGCAACCATCTCTTTGCATCCAGCAGTCTTTGAACTTTCAAAGGTCATGGTTGATGGCAAGGAGAATACAAATTACTCGATGGTGCTCTGCCCACATAATGGCAAGATTTTACAGGTTTCTTTACATTTCGGGCTCCACCATATCTGCAGGACTTTGAGACTAAAAGCTGCTGTTTTGGCTGTTGCATTGCCGCAGTTTGTCCCCACTCCAAGAGTTCTGCTGCTTGCCACTTGGGGGCGACATAACCATATGCTTTCATTTATGGGGTGATCTGCCACTGCAGGTCCACAGCCCCTGCTGCACCTCATACACAGTCCACAGTCTCTGGGTAGCTAGTTGCACCATCCCATGGGCTCCCTCCTCCTTCTCCCCCTTCTCTCCATCCCTCCTTTCATCCCTCCATTACACCCTCATGCACCCACGCTCTTCTTAAATCAGCTGCGATAAAAACAGATGCCGGATTGAAATGTCACAAGCGTATCTCAAACTGCCAGAACATTAACCTGTTCACCCTTTGGTGCCTTTTTTATTTTAACGCTTAAGTGTGTGTGTGTGTGTTGGGGGGAGGGTTTTCGGGGGATGAAGGAGCTGGAGCAGAGGAGGAGGACGTGGCAAAAGGGAGAAGGAAAGGGAGGCAGGATGAACTGCCATTGATTAAGGGCCCTCATGGGTTACAGAGAACAGGCGGATATACAGGCAGGCTGTGGGGGGAAAAACAGACAGCGTAAGCAAAGTAGACAGAAAATACTCCGACGGTTAGGGGAAGGAGGGAGGAAGACAATAAAGCAGCGGGACAAGAAGGAGCTCGAGAAAAAGAGTCGACTGAACAACAGGTACAAACTCAAAGAGCGGAGGAGGAAGAAGGGTGAGAAAGGTGAGAGGTGAGTAAATACTAGAGACGTAAAAGAAGGTAGGGTTGAGAAAGTCAGGTTATGTATGGCGATGGCGGCAGGGGTGAGCACTGATCTGGAAAGAGTGAGTGGATACAGAAAAGAGAGAGTGCAGAACAGAGTAGATATGTGCTACATCTCAGTGGGAGCGATTTGGTTGATAATAGGCTGATAAAACCGCCGCCTGCTCTCAATGCCTGTCATAAATCTTTCATTGTTACTCTCGTCTCCTCCATCTCCCTCTTCTTTTTCCCCCCTTTTCATTTTACTTGTATATCCGTCTCATCGGCCTTCAGCCGTACAATGCGACTGCCACGGCTGAAACAGGCCAGTGATGCATTTTAAAATAAGCTCCACGGGGGGGATGTGGGAAAACAATGGGCGATGCTATGTCTTCCTGCCAGCAATGGCAAAGCCCACTGTCTTCAAGAGTCAAAGTGGATACAACTCTAATATGAGCAGTGTGAATCCTTGAGGATTTTTTGTAAATAGGTTGAGAGGAAAAAAATGAAAAAGCATTGAGAGAAATCCTTGACTTTGACATGCGGAACTAGTATTAATATTGTCTAACTTTAGGATTTGATGAGCTGTATCACTACTCAGATGTCTCGTATTTCTCTGTGCTCACTGTGCTTTCACCTGTCCTCTTTGAAGATCCTCTTCTTCATTTCCACCTACCTCTTATCCCTCCCTCACTTCCTTCCTCCCGCTTCTTCTTCTCTCATCCTCCGCCTCCTCCTGCCTATCGCTTTGTTGTTTCCATGTCTCCTCTCCCTTGACACGACCATAAATCACAGGGACTGAGGGGGCCTTGTTTGCGTTGGGGGGTAATTATATGTACCGTATGTAAGCTCTCAGGCCATGATGAATTAGCCGCCCTAAATAGGCCACTCCTGACTGACACAGGTGGCACAGTCGTCACAAGCCACCACTAGACTAGCCGCAATTTATTGAAACAGGGGAAATAGTTAAGGATATGAGAAAATAAATAAAAAATGAAAGTACAGTGAGTGTAGAAAGGAGAAGCAGATGTGGTTTGTTCTTGAATTACTGCCTCTTCATGAAATACAACTTTAAGTCTGAAAGTCCTGTCTCTTCCTCATCAACACACCATATTACTATAAAATAGAACTGGGCACAACAATAAGACTAGAGTGCAGGTTTGCTATTAAAAACAAACCTGTACTCTCCTACTAGGACAAGCCTATACACCAGCTTCATTCCTTTCAGCCAAGAAACCTACTGCTCTACCCATGACGGTTTAACTTTGGTAGTTGGGAACAAACTCACCAAAATTCCAGAAATGTATCTAAAGACTATGTTAAACAGTTCATTTTAAGAAAGCCTTCAGGATTAGCCTAAGCTGTGTTCTTTTTTGTCCTGCATCGATAATGGAAATGAAAAGAAAAATATCTTGTCACCGTCTGCTTTGCTTTTCCTGCAGAATCCATCATTAGAAGTGGCTTTTTTGAAGAGACGTGAAGTGTGTTGTGCCAAACAATAATCGATTCATGTGATGTTTTTAAATTGCTGAGCCTTTAGTGTGTTAGCATCCCTGGCCTCTCACTGAGACGACAACATTTTGAACGCAGACACTCATTGACTTCCAGCCAAGAAAAGAAGATTCCAGTCGGCCTTTAATGAAATGAAAACAAAGATGGAACCCGGCTGAAGGGGAATGTCTCGTTTTGCCTGCTCACCTTCCTCTCCATGCCAGCCATTGTCGTCCCTCGGCTGACAAGTGATGCCTGGTGTGTTCCAAGCACCATGACAGAATGCTATATTGTCTTGTGTCGGCCAACCAGACAGGCGAGTGGGAGAGGGAGAAGGAATAATGTGGCTGGACCTACGAATACAAAATGAGGGAAGGGGGAGAGATGGAAGACGGGCTGTGAGTGAGGGCAGGGAATGAGGCAAGTAGAGAAAATACATTTATCTTCTGGCACATGAATAATCCTTTTGCCATCCCCACCCTCCATTCCCTCCAACCACTCACCTCCACCCCCCATCCACCCAAGCATAATATTTTTCTTCATCATTGGAAAAGGTGCCTGTGAATAGCTTCATGAGACTGAGATGTTAAAAAAGAAAGGAAAAAGAGAGAAAGGATGAGAGAAAATACCTTTCAAACGTAGATGGCAGCCTCAAAATGTCTAGGAGATACAGTAACATTACACACACACACAGAGCTGGACATCAGGGCTGAGTTGTATTTATGGCTCTTCTGATGGTCACCAACATGACAATATGACACATGGTGGAGATGTTTTCCCCTAGAAACTGTCCACCCATATACACCTGCACACACAATTTGTCACACATGCATTCATACACCCAATATGACACTGAGGTCAGGATAATATATTTGTGAGTGCAATTATGTGCTAGGCATGTGTACGTTGTCTGCAGTGTGTGTTAGGGGCTGTGTTGTTGGTGACTTTGTCGGTGTCACTGGCATGGTGTTAAATCTGTTTCATCTTACCGTGAGGATGTATCTTTCCTCTCCTCTGTCTCCTTGGCTGTGGCACCTCTGTCCTTCATTGTCTCTCGCTCTCCCCTCCTTTCTCACTTGCTCTCTTTCCTCCTCGTCTCATTGGCACAGGCCTCCCCTGTCTCTCAGCGGAGGTGTGTGGAGATCCAGCTGGTGAGTGTCATGCTCTGCTGCTTGGTACTGTTCAGTAATGGCCGCAGTGGCCAAGAGAGCAGCTGGATGCACACGCACACACACACACACACACACACACACACACACACACGCACGCACAGGGAAACGGAAAGTCTTTCCTAGACACTCACTATTCATTCCCCTCATTACCATATAGCCTGTCTCTCAGAGAGAACAGGTCCAGGTGGGGGGTTCAGGGGTGGGTTGGTGGTGCTGTTGTTTCACCCTGGAGCGCCATCCAAGCGCCTTGGAATAGCTTTCACTGTGATGACCACTGGCATGTTTCCATTTCCATCACACCAGAAAATGCCACAGGAGTAAAGGTTTAAGCCTGAACTTACAATTGCTGGATTAAAGCCTAAACTGGCATTTGTAACAATACAGTACCAATCACAAGAGCTCTGTAAACAAATCCATCTTACTTACAAGCCTCCCAGCTGATAACCACTCGGTACAGACCGCGCCATGTCAGTCAGGTCATGAGTACGCTCAAAGGAGAGCAGTGCCGCACAACTAAACACATCTCGCCATGGAGGTCAATAAGCAAATATTGAAATTGCACCTCTGCTCTGATGTTTCCACAGTTTCAAATTTTCCAGATTTATTAGGTCTAAATTGCATCATAAATCTGACTGCAGGGATTCACAAAACCTACAGTTTTTAGGTGATGGCTCACTGCTGGCTCTATGCCTCTATCCTTTCAAGGGGAGTGGGTGTTTTGCTATGAGAGTACAGTGAAAAAAACCCTGATGTTAACATTTAGCTAATGCTGTGGAAGACAGTGTTTTCTGTCCCACTTTAATGGGGTCTTACACACTGTGGAAGAATCCATATTTCATGCGGGGGCCATGAAGTGTCAATCAAAAGCTGTGCCCATTCCCTTAAACAGCTAACAGGAGAGAGACATCTGCTGGAACGATTAGAAACTCTTACAACATGAAGTCACATTCAAGTCAGTTATTTTTTGTGTTTTTGATCTTAATTAAAGATGATGTTTATGTTTTCCTGGTCAAGGGTTTTGCTGGTTGCTGTTGGCTTCAATCAACATCCGGCAATGACTTAACAGTGCAGTTTTGGCATGTGGACTACAACGAGTGCAGCACGTTCACATGAATCTCTGCTTTGCCACAGCTCAGGTCAGCACAAACAAAGACTTTGTTCTACCTGAAAGCAGTCACAGATTTGTTAAGGATGATTTCATTTGCTTGTCCATTTACTGACTTGTGTCTGGACGTGTATCCGTCCCTTCCTCTTTTCCTTTATCTAACCATCTAATCATATTTATTTGAGTTATAATTCAAAAACACAGTGACAGATATTCAGGCTGCCACTGCTCGACAGACTCACTCAAGGGACAGACTAGCTTTCACTCGGGAGGATCACAGACTGGCATAATTTCAATGACGAAAGCCATCAAAACAGTGACTGCATACACACACTGCACTGCTACCTTAGGTGAACAGGTACACGCATCTTGCTTTGAAGAGCTTACTCCACTACAATCTCAATCAGACTTCGTTGACACATGCGCAAGTGCACCATAATTTTTAATGAAGCATACTAATAAAACCTAAGGCTGCTGATCAAAAACAGGAAACATCCATACATGATAGCCGACTCATGATTATCACTAAGCTGCTTGGCCATGATGCTCACACATCTGCGTTGCTGGCCCTGCATGAGTCGTGATGGATACACACATTTTCTCTGGTGTAGGTTTTCCCATTTTGCCTGATTTACTGAACCATGTGCACAGCTAACTGGATGAAACTCCAACTAATTCTCTTGAAACACAAGGTGAAGAGGGAGCTGGAGTCTCAAATGCAGAGATTACATCTTCTAATTTATTTGACTGACAGGTGACAGCCTGTTGCACTCATCCACTGAGGTTTACGCTTGCTTGTCAAACACCTATAAGTTAAGACGACACGCTAATTTCAATAAATTGTATGTTTGCCTGGCAATATGTAGTTACAATAATTAACTTCAGAGTTTCATATATGGATATATCAGTAAGCTATTATCAAATGTTAAAATAACTTTAACCTGTAATTTCTCAGCCATCTGTATATCTACTGTATATCCATTTGTTGCTTTAACTAAACATCTTTTTTAGTTATCTTTGGTTTTATCCTTTTGCCCTTTCAAACAATATGAATCTCAGCATCAAACAAGGACACAAAAAAGAAGGAGAGGAATAGATGAGAAACAACCCAACTACCCAAATGAATATTTCAGAAGTGCAGAGCGGAAGTGATCTCGGAAATCCTTCTTTGTTTTGGAAAACTTCAAAAACATCTGACTTTGTAAATGATTGACGAACCCCAGATCAAGATCATATTTTATAGAGGAAGTTCATAGGCACAAGCACACACACATGCATGGAGATGCAAATTTGTGAAGCTTCCTTTGCAGCCATGGTGCAAGATTCAGTGAGAAGGAGTAAAATAAAAAAAACAATGGGAAAAAGGAGAAATTGAGAATGCAAAAAGGGAGAAATAAACCAAACAAATCAAAAAGTGTATGGGAGGCCCATCAGGTGATGGAAACCAGTAAAAGCAAGAAAGCAGACGGAGGGGAGGATGAACGAAAAAGGAAACTGAGATGAAGGAGAGCGCATTGAAGATGAGAGAGGCGTAACAGTCTGGATTAAGAGGCACAGGGTGAGGACTGGGGCTGCACAAACACAGGAAGTATGGCTGAAGTGATGCAGGTGTTACCAAAGAAACAGTGGAATAACATTAATAACTGATTTAAATGTTAAATCATCAGATTTAATTTGAGGACTTCGGCACATTGATTTGTTTGAGACAAACACATGTACACCAGTAACCTCTCATATGGAGAGATCTGTCTTTCTAACACTATTACCCAAAGAACAACTGTCATTCATGATGGCTCTTAAAATAATCCCCCAGTATACTGAGAGATTATTTTAGCTTTACCAGTTTCTCTGTTGTATAACTCACTTTGCACACAGTGATTCTGTCTTTTATAACCCCATTTTTCAAGTCTATTTTAAAGACAAAACTCACATGCCTTATTTAAACTGACAGAGTTATTGGTTACTGTATTTGGCCCTCCTCTCCATACCAGCCATGAAGGGATTCCTGTTTATCGTGGCTATGTAGTGCGAACAAATCACTTTGCAATGAACTGTGGGATTCATTTTGTGAACTCCTGTGACTTGAATCAACATGTCACTTTCCAACACAACACAACATTCAACAGCAGAAAGAACCTTTGGTAACACATCCAATAATATGCTGTTTATTTAGAGTTTTGCCTTTATCACTATGGTATACATATTGAATGTCAATTTTTTAAGCATATCATACATAACATTCTAAATTTAATATAGTAATGGCAGAATCTGTACTGGACCTCATCAATGTACAGTTCTTATGTCATCCACAACTGCATCAAGGATATATGAGGTCCCTCCCTTTCAGCTGATTAAATCTCCGTCGCCATTATACAGCCGTAGGAGTGATGTCTGTTTCATCTGCACTCACTAATTTGAAGGATGTACTGCACATTAGCAAAGTGCTGCCCAATTATGCAAACTTAAAACAGTGTGGATAACTTTATTACAGTACATCATTTGAAATGGCACTGTGCTCCCAAGCAAAAAGATGTGCACGGTCATTCTGGTGTAATAAAAGTCTTCCAGACATGTCTGACCTCAAAGATTTATCAAAGAGAGATGTTTCCCTTGACGTTTGTGAAAAGCCACAATGTCACTCTTTCTTTTCTCCAAATTACATGAAAAGTTTGTCTGTTTTTCATGCCCCATGAAAAAACTGTCTGCAAAGGTTTTGGGCAAAGCTTGTTCTTCTGATGTCCTGTAAGTAGACAGCCAAACAGGAAGAATAAAGCAAAAACATCACCCCGCCAACTCTGTAGGGGTACATAATAAACCCAGATACTTACTTTGCACATTCACGTTACTTTGCTAATTGTTTATGCATAACTTTTTGCTTAAATCTACAGGATGTAACTGTTTTCTCATGTGTTTTTTAGTTGAAAAATCCTCCATAATACATCTTACTGTGGGGAAGCTGTGTCAAAGGCTTCTGAGACTGCAGACTGCCTGGCAGCGAGCCTCGTCCTTCTAACCAATCAGAGAAGCCCAAAGTCAGGGGTGGGAGCTCACGGCTGTCAATCAGTCAATAGCTGAACATGCTTCTGGTCGACTATTCCTCTCGCAGCAAGGCTTATGGCTAGTATTAGTTGCTGAAAGATGTCTCTGTGGCTGACTCACAGGCTAGCTTTCACTTAGGTTACTTGCCGCAGCTCCATATAAGTTGTCTTTAAATACGCCTTCAGAAACACGACTTACACTACTTACCACCTCAGTGCATTGTGTTACTAAATAATGTAAAAACTACCCATGACTACAGATGACGATGTCTGCAGATGAGGATGTTTGTTTATGGTGACATGTGGCTCTCATGTGGCATGCTGTAACTTGATATTAAAAGAAAATTAAATCAGTTGTGACAGAATAATTACAGCAATTCTCATCCAATCATCTACGTAAGCGTCCTGTCCCCTGCTAGCCCTCGTGAGATCCTATTGAATTCAACATTACCATACTGTTTTCCCAGCACAGCTCACCTCACATGTCAAACTCCCATTCTTTTTGCAGGACCTCATTTGGATACAGATACCTCATCAAACAGCTCAATGGTGAAGAACAATATCTGAATAACATCAGTCATTTTCGATGCAATAAGTGAAAAACCTCTCTTAATAGAGTTCAGAGAAGGGGATTTGGAATAAGAAAGTCAGTAGTTTCTAAAGATATTGTTGGAGATAAAAGGTCATTAAATTCCCAGGATATGGCAAAAGAAAGTCTGAATCTGAATATACTGAGAAGACAATTTGTTTTAACGCCCAGTTGCTTTTATATTGCCACCTATCTCAACTGGCTTTGTATCAACTAAAAAGTCACCACTACTGTCTTTCTACCACTTTACCACCTCTAATTCCCAACCAGAAAGTTCTCTCTGCACCTTGGTCAGCCATGCACAGGAAATAAATTGACTTGTCAGTGGGCGATTGCTTACGTCTGGTTTGCCATCTCATCTTTTTCCCGACCACCTTCCAGCTGCTCTTTCCACCAACTCCGATCCTCTCCTTTCTTTCCAATAGATGTCCCTTCTCTAATCGCCCCTCTCTCTCTCTTTTACCCTCCCCTTATTTCTTTTCTCCTCCCTTTCATTTTGGTTATCATTTTCTTTCTTGAATGTGTTCATTGCTTCTCCATACCCCCCCTCCCCAACACACACACTCACTCCCCACTTCTTCTTTCTCTCTTTACTCTCTCTTCCTTTCTCCCTGGCTGTGGGGTGATGTATGGTCCCTGTCAACACTGGAATCAATGGGACGCCGGTTGTTTTAATTTAGCCTGGGAGCCCAGCGGATCCAGATCCTCAGCGTCATGGAAGAGCGATGGCAGTGGCCTTTCTCTCCTCTGTTTTTACTCCCCTCCCTCTGTCCTCCCACACTCACTGCATTGATCAACACTTTGCTCCCGTTGGACAATGCTGTGTGGAGGCCAATGCCATCCGAAGGCTTCAGAGAACGAGCGAGCTCACCTCATGTCTGTTAACATGCTCTGGCTTCGCATCAGCACCAGTTGATGAGCTGGCTCACAGTTTTAGATGCCGACAGCAAAAGCATTTTAGCATTCAAGTGCTATGAAACGCCAATGGCTGGATGGAGGAAAAATGCCACCTGTGCCCTCAGATGGCAAACATGTTTCACTGAGCATACTTTTACTATGAAAAAAAGCAATTCTCCATATTTGGGTTTGACATGACCATGCAGCTTTGAGGCTCCAGCTAAGCATGCGCACATTATCCTGATAGACATATAAACATCAGTCTGAAAGGTAAAAGGTTGGACAAGCTTCATTTGAAACATGATCTGGAGCTCATCAGCCACATTTCTCCTGACAACTCCTCCTCTCCTTCTGTCTCATATCATTTTCCTCCCTTTCGTCATCTCCCCTCCATTGCCACCCATCATTAATACAAATCATCTCTCCCCATATTCCCCGGTGCCTGGCCTGAGCGAAAGCCGTCATGCAAAGCTCACATCGCGAGCTAAAGTAATTAAAGTGGCTGCTTTGAAACAAAAGATTGAATAGAGTAGAGCTTTGGAGAAAATGAGAGAAATGTGCACAGCAAGAAGGGAAAGCAATCAGAGAGGTGGGTTCCACCACAATAGCTCTGTTGATGAGAAATGGGCTGTACACACGGGTCATGTATTATTGGGTTTTTAACAGATGTATGCATGATGTGACACAAAAGGTTGGAGGGGCTTGGCTATTGTTTGAGCCACATTACATTTGCATTAAAGAAATGCAGAAATAATAGAACAGTTTGTTTAATAGAGAAGATTATTGCTCGGGATGCAAAGCAGTGTAATGACTATTTAGTTCTTTTCACTGCCTTGTCTTCTGAAGACCCAAAACTCTTCCAAACTCTCCCAAACCTCTTTAAAAAAAATGTGAAAAATATTTAACCAGTGTCACAAAGTTTTCCAAAACTATAAGCTGTCTGTGCCTACACTTTAATCATGTTGTTGTTGTTACACCTGGATTTTGATTGGACAAAAAATGATGCAACTTCCAGGAATTGTAAGATCAGTTCATACATGTTGAGAAATGAACTACAAAGCTGCCAGGGTTTCAGTTCAAAGTTGTGGCTGATTTATGGCTTCAGCAAAACATTAGGAAATGATAGGAACAGTGTTCTTTAATGCTTGATACAATTTAAAATTTAATTATTTGATTGGCCTGATGTTAAACTTTTTTTTTTCTTCTTAAGAGGTTTCTCCCAGGGCATGATATTTATGGTGCAAAACTGCACGCTGTAAAAGAAAAACTTTTCTATGTGAGTTAGATTCCAATAGTCAGCCTTGTACATTAGGAACTTATATTCCTCTCCCTGAAACATCTTGAAAGACACCAATCAAGCTTACTAGGAAACCTGTGAAGAAACACGACAAGTCATGGGGAGAGATGACAATAAAGAAGGTGGCAGGTGCCATCGGGTGGAAATTAACATGGTGGAACATGACAGAGTGAAAAGAGGAGAGCTGGCGCGATGTGGGATTGATGGGTGTTGGATAGGGGTGTTGAGGTGAAGTCAGCGCAATGTCAGAGAGCACCTGTGCCTCTCCTCTGGTCTGCAGTACACTCCATTTAACATTACAGCACTGTGAATTTGTCAGATGGAACCAGGCAGAAGAACCGTTAACTGTTATTTCAAGCTGTCAGCTTGGATCTGTGTCACACAATGCCTTGTAGGGCTGCCCCGTTTATGACACAAGAAAAGAAGAGTGTAGGTGCCATATAAGGCATCCATAAAGGAAGATCCAGTATTATTATGAGTATGTAAGCCACATTGCACCTGTCACTTGGAAAAAGGTAAATAATAATATTCATGTGATACTCAAACAATATAAGGAGTTGAAATTTTGACAAGAACACAAACAAAACACGCATGCTATAATGCTGACCACAATGCCTGCCAATTTGATTGTAACTTAGCTTAGAAATTCCTTGTTTAAACTGTACAAGGAACAAGGTAACTGAGCTGAAACTTTTAGTATACAGGTAACAGACAAAGTCTCACAACTTACATAAAAATATAAACACACAATCCAATTCAGATTGTAGAGGATCCAGTTTCTCCCTCCTTCCCTTCTATCAAGGGTCGCAAATATGTGTAAAGCCTTGTCCCCACAGCCACCATTTGTGATACAAACGGTACAAAACCATAAAGGACATGACAACAGTTCACAAGATGTCAGCAGCTGCAAGGCCAGAGATTCTGTCTGAAAAATATACTACTGTGAAAAATGTGTGCTATGTCTCCAAACAGAGGTATTTGTAGTATAAATCTACAATTTCCTCAAACTGCACTGTCACAGCTGAGTGCACAGACCTGCAGCCACCATAAAAACCGCAAGTAACTTCAAGTCAAGGAAACCTGATGGATGACAGTTGTGAACAAATTCAAAATCAATAATTAACTGAAGCAAACTAATGTGTATCATAGCAATTGCTCTACAGAGACTACTGATGGCTCTCACTTTCATTTTTAATCATTTCCCCTTCACACTGTTAACAGTGTGAAGGAATGAAGTGGAAAACTTTGCTGAATGCCTTTTCTCATCAAGGGAAGTGAGGGACACTGATTATACCTCAACCAATGGTCTACACTCTGTTGAAAAGACAAATCAAACAGAGGCTTTGATGAGCTCAAGAGTCACGAGAAGAACAACAACAATAATAATATATTTTTTTTAAAACTGCAAAAAGGACAAAACCCAGTGAGATTCCAGCGTACAGAGAAATTTCAGAATTTTCTATGAAGGGGTACCTAACTCTACTTTTCCATTACCTTGGAGACAGAACACAGGAGTGTACAGAGCTACAGATGTGTGCACACATACATGCATGCCCAGTCGTGTTAGAGAAAGTGCACCAAAAGTGGAAACAGAGGGCACAGGAGGGGGTAGTGGGCAGTCTGACATTTCAAGCTGAGTTGCAGCTACAGTGTGGAAATGTCATATTATTTGGCCAGATACATCTATCAAAGTCAGGAAGAGTTTCCTAGTATTGGATGGTAAAAGAATTATCACTTCATTACCTGCTGTGTTTCTGGTTCTCTCTACATCTTCCAGTCTTGTTTTTCCACACATACACAAAGAAATGGATGTATATTGTCTGAATGATAAAACTCAATCTCACAAAGGTGGGAAAGGTTGGCAAACACTTTGTTTTCACCCATTTTGCCAGTGGTGGATGGTGTTGTGAAACATATAAAACCCATTTTACAGCCCCAACAGAGTAACTAGTACTTTTGTAAAAACATTGCCATCAGGGGAAGAGTAGGAGTGGAAAAAGATGGAAAATCAGTAGATGCTAGATAGCGGTCAGATGCACACATGCACACATGCACACACACCCATGCTATCTTGCTGGGTAGCCAGAAATGTCAAGAAACACACACCATGTTGTCAGTCGCTTACTCTAAAGGGAAGTACACATGGGTCATGTACAGTATGAAACAGCAGCCCTCTCCCTGCAAGATGTGCCACCACAGGACACAGCATCCAGAGCACAGCAGTGCCCCTATGGCGATCAAATAGTCATCACAAGCTGGAGCTGCAGGGCTGGGGCGCCCCTCCAACAGCCATCACCCCACACCGAGCCGCGTCCCCCCTCCCTGCCATCATCGCGTCTGGGTTAGTCGCTTAAAGGCCAGGCGCCCCATTTGTGAGAGACAAAAGTGCTTGCTCGGACACAATGCGGAATTATTGCCGAGGAAATGTTGCGCCTGCTGCTTTGCCCAAAGGCATGGACATGTTTGTCTGCAGTGGGGTGGACCACCGAGAGCAGTGCTGACGCTGGAGGAAATGTAGTGTGTGAGAGAACAAGACACAAAGATTCTTGTTGTAAAGTCAAAACCTGCCTCCCTAAAATAAAGTGCAAGAAAATAAAACATAGATGGAAAGATGTGAGTTTTATAATGCAATAGCCAATAGTTAAAACTCCACAGAGGGGATGGATTTCACCTTGTTAACTTTACCGGGTGGAAAAAACCCACATATTTTTCACATATTCACAGACCCTGCTCAGCAACAGGTCTGTAGAAAATACTAATAAATCATTCAAGAGCTATGAATTGAGCCTGGTAATCCACAGAGCCACAGTGTACCAAGTCCCATGCTTAGTCAAGTTAACGAGGACTGCAAACATTTTCCCATTGGTATCATTCACATCATCTTCTAGAGGAAATATTAAGTGCACAAGGCATGTGCAACAGTGTGTTGGCAAAGGCAGCAAACGCTGCAGCTCACAAACCAGCTTCTTGTTCAAATCCTTAGTATAATTTCATTTCTAACATAATTTATTGAAGCTGTTTTGCAGTGTGTTGAAACAACATCTGGTACAAAATGTGTCCTGTCGGCTCCAAAATGACCAGTGCAGGTACCTCAAAACTATACTTAAATACAGTGCTTGAGTAAATTACTTTTCACCGGTGAGAGGAGGATCCAACTGCGTGTACAGCGGGTTGGGAGTCTAAATCCCAGCTAAATTCATAACTTGCTTGGAGATGGCCTTTCCAATGTAATCCGTATTGCTGGGGGCTTGGCGCTGTGACTTGAACATGGCTGAGAGGACTCTCCCTCGCTATCCATAAATCTGCCACCAGGAGAGCCAACAGGAGCCTCTCTCTGGCTTGTTATCTTTATGTCCCCCATTGTGAGAGCCCCGATTAAAAGGTGCTTGATTTAAAGTGGCTTTCCCCTTTTCACCTCTCTATTTTGCATTTTTGTTGGGCTCATTCTCATTCACTTTTTTAAAAAAAATTCTCTCTCACTTGTTGCTGATATAACGCTTCACTTCCTTGAGACTAAGTTGTGCGTGCAAACACACACACACACACACACACAACAATAAGAAAAAGGTGCTGCCTGCTATTTATACAGCTCTGCTATGAATATAGAGGCAATGGTTTTGGGGAAATCTGCCTGTTGCTGCTTGAAAAGACAAATAACTTTTTTTTATCATGATTTTGAAGCCACATCATACTATCATACATTACCATAGAGAAAGAGTTGGTCCTATTAAAGGTGAATGGCTATTGCAGTAAAGAAAGTACATAGCAACTGGGCACAAAATGATCTAATAGATAGAAGGGGAATATTGATTCTATCTCATGCATGTTAATAACACCAAGACACTCTTTAATTTTATGGGAAATGCTTAGGAATCACATCACCTGCACTCCCATAATCCATTTCAGGCCCGGCAGACCTCGGGTCATGTTTCCTCATTAGTTCAGAATTTCCGCCATGATGGGCTCGACAGGCAGCCACGGCAAAACCTTCCCTGTCGGGATGACACCGTAGCATCAAGGGAGAACTGGGAAGAGGAGGCAGAAAGACAAACAGTGAGGGAGTCATGATACTTCATTAAAGTGATACACTTAGCTGATTTTGCCCTCCCCTCCCCCTGGACCTCTCTCCCTTTCCTCACCTCAGTTGCCCCTTGCCTCTCATCGTGATTTGCCTTCCCACAGTTGACGCCTTTTTTTTCCCCTTTTTCTTCCTTCCTTGTGCCCTGTCTTTCATTTGATTATTGCTTTATTAGTCACTTTTGCTATATCATTTTGTGTGTTGTATAAAGCAGAAGATCTCGGTTTAGTACAAGGCCAAATGTATTCAAGAGAAAAAGACAGAATTCATATGTTAAAATGCCTTAAAAAAACATGGTCACCTGAGAATGATCTCTTTTAGCCACTTGAATCTAAACTGTTATGGATTAGGATCAATGGCAGAAGTTGTTATGGTAAAAGAATACTTATGAGAGCCTAAACTTCATTCCAGTAGGAGAATGGCGCACCCTTCCACTGCCAAAGCAAAAATAATGTGTGTAAATACATTAAATGGAGATAACAGAAAAGCTTAAATGGTATGGGGTTTGATGTGGTTTGTGTATGAACAAGCCACAGTATGTTTCGAAAGTTAAAGTTAGATCAAGAAAAAATATAATGAATAATTTTTCATATGGGTGTTTTTCAAATGCAATGATGAAGGGATCATTTTGTTATTTTGTTTAATTGAGAAAAATGGTTTGAAAACATATACTCTGTGTGTCTGTGTGTCTCATACATAACATTCATATACCATTCTTAAAAAGAGTCGTTAACATGAAGGAGATATAATAGGTTGTCACGGTTTCAAATGAATGCCATCTGTACTAACTTCCAGACTTAGTTAACATAGAGCACATAACTGCAGTTGGAAATGGTCTTTTATGCATAACCCATATGGCTTCTGGAGTCCATTGTCCAAAGCTTCTCCTTTTTTGATGCAGTAGTGCTGTTGGTGGTGCTGTTTGCCAGCATCATTAACATCACCCTACCACCCAACTCCCTTTCTGTCCTCTCTCCATCTCTTTCTCTATCTCCATCCATCTTTTCTGTGCTTGGCCCAGGGAACATCCTGGCTCGCCTGGCCAAAGATAGTTCCCCTTTCTCTGTGTCTGCCTGGCTGCTCTGCTCTGGGCCCCAGGGCTCTCTCTAGTGCAACTGGCTGGGCATTGCTCCACATGACATGTCCATTTGCAAGACGTGCCCTTCCCATTCTTGCGAAAGCAACAGCCCCCTAACCACAGAGCTCACCGGCCGACACCAATGAGGCAGGCAGGGACAAAGTATTTTAGAGGGAAGATGGTAAGGAAAGGCATATGAGAGATGAAAGAAGGAGGGTGCTGATAATCAATTTAAATATAAATGCATAGGGGATAGATTGGAAATATATAGCAGACAGTGACGCTCCAAAGCCACTTTAGTGTTTTGGTCTTCTTTGAAATCCCTCAAATCCGTTGGCCTTTCTGGGGTTTATGGCTGAAACGCCTCATAACATTCACGAGTGTTTACAGCTCCCTGACCTGAGGGACAACTTAAGAATTAATATGCCACTGGGGAGACATGAGATGTATTTTCAACGAATTCCCTCCCCTGGTTGTAATGAGACCATCCACTAAACCACCCCAGTTCACAGCGCGTCGAGGGAGAGTTTGATGGGGAAGGAGAGGGAAGAATGCGTTGTCAAGGTAACTGAGCAACAGTGAGGCAGAAGCCAGACAGATAGAAAAATTGAACGTCTTATGTACCTTAACAGCACTGTAGGTTTGGCGGTTCAGAGGCAAACAGACGTGCTGTCATAACGTTGTCCAGTCCTTCCCGGTCCACTGGGGCAAATCACTGTGTCATTGACCTGTCATGCCACATGTTATAAAGAGGCATCATTTAACGGTGGCCTCTAAAGCATTTGATTAGTTCTTATGACCTACATGAGGCATCACGGAACACCCATATATCATGCAACTTATCAAGCGGGTCTGGAGGACAACCAGGCTGTGTGCGTCTATCTCAATCGTAAACATAACAGGAAGAGGTAAAATGAGAATAGAGAGAGATGTGCATCCACGAACGACAGACATACAAGGCAAATGACAACTTTCTGCACATTCATAAATACAAAGCAATTAAAGCTTGACTTAAAAACAGGTTGACTAAATTGATAAAAAGTAACGAGGACATAGGACACAAAACTATGACAAAATAAAACAATAATTGATGATTAACACTAAGCCACACTAAGCAAATATAAATCACTACTTTTCATCCAAAATTAGCAACCAGTTACTTTTGATGTCATGCTAAGAAAATCTAATGTTGTAAATACGAAATATCGAAGTCAAAGAACTGCATATGCTGTCCATTTATCAGATTAAGCCCATCATGATGAATTAAAATACATTCAGTTCTTCTCCATTTGAAAGAAGTGTTTAGATGTTTAGGAGTTCTTATAAAGCCCTGTTGTCTAACATTTGTTGCAGCGCATTTGTGTCATTAGATTAAGCCATCATATATGCTGAATTTCTAGTTATGAGGTACCAATTATGCTGACTGAACATAGAGTTTCACATTAAACCTTAAGCAGGCAATCTTATTTTGGAACATCGTACTCTACACAAGCCATTTATAAAATAATGGCTTTCATCAATGTAATAGCTCAAGGACAACAGCTGAATCAGTTATAGAACAACATTGCTTGTGTGAATCATTTTCATTTGTAGCATTTTCATTTACTGACATAAGGGTTTTGGCTGCTTTAAGAAAACTGTGGCGTTATAAGTGGCCTTTTAGATGAACTAATCTAGTTTGATAACAGCCTGTTGTACATGCAAACTCTTCAGACCTGCTGGGAGCCCAAATGTTCCATCAACCCGCTGGGCTCTGTCTCACAGAGAAGGGCCTAATTGGTTCCTCTAGTGCAATTTGCTGTGCGATGAAGAGAGGGACACTCCTCTTTGGTTCTGACTTTCAAAGGAACCTGATGATCATCCTGGTGTGGCCGACGCAGGATGGCTTCCCCGCTGAAACCGGCATCGAAAGCATGAACAGCTGGCTGGTGTGCAGTGCTGGGCAGAAAAGTAAAAAAAAAAAAAGAGCGTCTGAGCACTCAATATATCATCCTAATTGTACAACACCACAGACTTACATTTGTGGGCTAATTCCTATGTCTAACAGCATCCTAACTTTCTTTAAGTATTGCAGTTATTGGTTCGTAACTTTGGACCCCACATTGGTAACAGTGACTGAAGCCCTAGAGCCCAATAAAAGTGGCACTAGATTGCTGTGATGCTCATGATGCCTGGAGACTCAGGCAGACGGAGAGGCAGGAGCAGCAGCAGGAGAGATCACATTAATGGCAACTGTCCAATCAATGGCTTATACTGCATCTCTGCTGTAGTGGGAGACAGACTGTGGGCCCCTGAGCTTCATAAAGCTCCAGGTTTGCATGTTTAGGTGCAACGGTCTCTATTTTGAACTGAAGAAAAGACTGTGTCATTATGTAAACAGCACTTTATTTCACTATGTTATATTCACTTGTTTACATATCCTGAAAACCAGTGTAGATTTAGATCTGGCAAAGCTACAAGTGTCTGTTCAGATTGCATTATAGACACTTAACTCTGCATGTATGGTTGTGTACATCTCAAGAAAACTGCAAATAAACAAAAAGTCCCCTCCAGTGCTCACCTTCACCACCAACTTCCCCAATAGACACTATCTGTTAGGTTCTGTACAGTTTGGATTGTCTATATGGAATTCAGCCAGCAATAATTGTAGCATAGCTTAGTTTGTATTTATAGAAACCAGTGAAAATGCATGTTGTTGCAACAGCATTGTTTTACTCAGGAGGTTATCCTGTTTTAAACATCTTCTGTTCTTAGAGTAGCACTTTCACTTTCTCCTCTTTGGAGGAGTCCGTTGTTTTACCTTAAAAAACTCATTTCAAGGTCCAATTTCTGCTCCAAAAGAGTTGCTGATAAAGCAGGACCACAGCCAGCTGCTGCAGGAATTGCATTGTAGAGCCGAGAGCAGGCCCGGGAAATTGGGAATGATGTCGCAACAGAAATGGAAAAAGACATATTTTGTGTGTCACATGTGTAGGTGTGTTTTATGGTGTCAGTATTTGGCTGATTAAATTCAGTGATTAGTGATCTTACCTTTCAAGCTTGTTCTTGTGTAGCTTTGTCCTGAGTCCTCTGGAGCACTGGGCTGTTTACAACCACGACTGTAAATGATTTGCAGTGACACGTATAGGAAGGTCAACCCACCATAAAGGCATTGTGCTCATTTGTACACAAATGCAAACAATAAATGTTCTCCCTAACAATTAAAACAAGTCACATAGTATCCACTCAGTAGCTTTACTGTTCTATTTTTTATAAGATTGACTAGATTTTTATTATCATTATTATTATTTATCTGTGTTTAGTTTTATTGGGTGGGTAATTCATGGAATAAAAAATAGCTGGTTCTGCTGCTGCATCAGGAGTCGAACCATGTCATAGAGTGTAATGCAGAACTGATGGAGTAGTCTTGTGCCACAGGGAAGTTTTCTTTTGACATTTAGATAGCAGAAAGGCATGATATAGTATTACTGAACTCAAGACATTGCAGTACATTCTGAACCTGCAGAATGATCAGCGTAGCTACCTGAAATGACATGAGAAATGTGCTCCAAGTAATTCAGCTGTGATGTGCTGTAATTTTCAGGGCAGAGCACTGAGAACGACTGTGCAGAGAAAGTTCCTTTCTCTTCCTCACAGCACAAGTATTTCAGCTCAAACAGGCTGTGCTTTTCTTCATTCTTTAAAGATTAATGAGGTTGTTGGAACAACTTTCTTTTGGTGAGGAAGCAGATTCTAATAAGAAACGATCCTGTGCATTAATCCAAACATTAATCACTTCTGTACAAATGAACGTCAGTACAGGTGCTGCATTTTGCATCTTCTGAAGGTACCTCCTTGAACTGCAGGAGTTGGACGATGATGTGGAAAAGATTTTTTCTTTTCTAGTCATGTTCACTTTAATATTTCATGCAATTGCTGAAGAAACAGCTTGCCAGTCACTTTTAAAAGGAGAGACTTTGTTCAGGTGGTGTTAATTCATGCTTTTCTTTGACCTTTTCTTTGATTTATCTGTAATGCAAAAGGCGTGAGAAAGAGGCAAGTAAATAACTTGAATAATTGCAAAGGACCACCCAAGTTCAATAAATGAGTAATAAAGAAATAAGATACTTGCTTGGGGTTGAAACTCAGCTAGCTGGAACTGGCATATTCACCAAAGGAACATTGTGTATAATAAAGCAAAGCAACTGCAAATGCCTTTTGGCTAAGCTGCATGTTGTGCCAAACAAGATTAGTAGCATTTTCCCGTTAATCAAAAAATAGATTTTAATCTAAAAATAATCAAATTTATGTCACAATAAAATTTCAACATTAAGTATTCAGTGAAATCGAAAATATAGGGGCCAAATAGAATTATTACTACCAATTATTACTGTCTCTCTTTGCATCCATGTCATGTGTCACCTGCACATATACACTGATGCAACATTTTACAGATGAATTGCTGTACATGGTCATGTCTGTGTTGTGATGACTGTGACACATGTCACAACAACACCATGAAAAAGCACTATGTCTATGCATTGCAAATTGAATATGATTTTCCCAGACTGGACAGTTCTGAGAGACGGATGGCAGGTATGGGAACAGGGGAGAAGATGGGAGAATTATATTCCTAATTCTATTCCTGTTTTGCTGTGGGTTGGTTTGACTTGGCACAGAAAGGCTCTTTGGATGGGATCAAATAATATTATCACTCCCTCAGGGTTAAGAGGGGGTACCCTGAACACATCCTGCTTTTATCTAAGGCCACTCTTCAAGACTTCAAGCTTTATCCAGTAGAATAGAGGCTTGAAGGGGAGGTGAAGTGAGATTGAGGCATCCAACGTATGTTGCCTGTATGTTGGCGATAGTGTTTATTTGGCAGATTTGCTTCCCAATAGCTCTGTTTGAAGGGAAGGATAGGGTCATGTGTTCAGTTACATGACTGCAGAGAGAGAGGGAGAAGGCTTGCAGGACTGCGGCATGCATTTACACACAAATACACACACACACACGCAGAGCAACAGAAAAAGAAGCTATTCACATGCTGCCTTACACTCAATACAGTATTTGAAAATACCTTCTCTAAGTAATAGAAGCACTGCAGTGAATACAGAACATCAAAACTAAAAGAAAAACTGTATAATTTTTCAATTTCTTTTGCTTGAAAGCCTCAGAAAACTCTCATCTCAGTCATCAATAGACTGTCGCCTCTCCACCTCAAAATGATTAGCAGCTGTGGTACTAAACTTAAAGGCACCCTGTGGAGCTTTTCAGGAGTTGGTCTCCGTCTTGTTTGTATCTTCGGCGCTTGCAGACGGACGGACCAATTATACACCAATTATAGTTTATTATACACTGTATATAACATATTAAAATTCTGTTTTTCCATGAAACTCTATCTATATCTGAGGTTATCAGATACAATGGAGAGACCAGTGGGCACGAACAGTTTTTTTGTGTGTATGTGTGCTGGAAAATGAATAATATATTAATAAAAGTTTTCTTTCTACGTGCAAATGCATTCACTACTTATAATGTCATGTGATGTCACAGCAGCATTATGTATTCATGTAAATCCTTGATTGTGCTGTTGTGAAACAAAATAATATAAATGACTTACTTTTGCCATACAGCACTGATTCTATACAGTAATAGCTATAGTAAGATCTGAGGAATGAGTAATAGGAAAAACACAACTAGGGCAGAGGCTAGCTCAGCATGTTTGCACCTCTGAAACTTAAAGCCAGACCAACTAACTTTCTGAAAAACAGTGGGCGCTGCTCCCACAAGTAGTAGTTATGGGATGCCTGGATGCCGCATTCAATTTTGTTGACATCTGAGCAGTGAACGATAGGGAAAAAATGTGACATAAGACCAGAGAATAGGTAAGAAACACCCCCACGTGAGGTCAAACAACTGTTTGTTGTCCTGTCGTGGCGCAGAGTGGTAATCTGATTACTGTGAACCAAAAACACCTGAGCCCAAATTTGTCCTTAAGTGTGGTTGCTCACCAAAGTCCCACTGAGTGACTAACAACTGGCACAGGCGACAGGCAACAGGCTGCTAGAGAGTTACCCAACATGTGAACATGTTCCGCAAATATTACGAACCACATTATTCCATCATTTGTGAACGACAGTTCAAGGGGAGCACAGTATGTTGTATTGTTGCAGTTAAGAGGCTATTTCTGTTGAAAATTGTTTTTACTTTAACCATAATGAATAAAAACTATGATTACATGATTTGTTCTGCACCCTAGGCAACCGCCTATGTTGCCACGAGCCAGCTCTGGTCGGGTTTTGAGAGGCAGGCCCCTGGCTGTCTCATTACCCCCGAGAGGGAGCGTGCGTGGGGGCACGTCACGACTCCTCACCTCCCTGTCCCTGTCAGCGTCTCTCCTGCACCCTGTCCTCTGACAAACAACCTGAAGGAAGCCGCCTGCACAGTCTTCTCCTCTATTCTTTTCTTGGTTCTCTCTCCTTCTGTTAAGACATGAGAGGGCCAAGTCGCTGTTAAACATCTAGCAGCTCCCAGTCGTTGTATTTATCGGTCTCTCGTCATGTGAGAGAGGCTGTGGTGGATTGCATTAGCCTAAGCCTAGCACTAAATTATGCCAGTGTTTCGAGAAGCCCTTGGCAGTGTGGAGAGGCAATTCATTGTGACTAAATGTAGGTTGCCATGACATGTGAAGAGTGCTTTGTGGAGAGAGCTTGGTGGAGCCAAAGGAAGCTTCAATGAGTCCTTTACCTCAGCTCTGAATAAATCACCCTCAAAGTGTCAAAGACCACTTGTGCTTTATCCCAGCCAGTATGATAGGGACTGAGACACTCAATGGATTAGCAGGGCCAGAATTTGGATGAGGGACAGCAAGGGCATTTCATATGGACAGCCATCTAACACCACTGTGGAAAGGCAACCTCAAAGGAGCAGTCTGGCTATGCCATGAGCGCCAAAGAACTGGGCCAAAACTGAAATTCTGGCAGTGCAAAGCATTCAGGGATCTGATCCATAACAGCACAGATGAGAATAAGCTGTTTAGTCAAACATCAGAAAGCGAGATGCGTATGGCATTGTCCAAAAGGGTTATTAGTGGCTTTAACTTGGTTGAGAAGTTTTAGATGAGTGGGTTTACAGCGTGATTTTCCGCTTTGCATTATATCCTAGAGGAAAAACTTCACAGAATCATTCTCAGCCTCAGAGTTTTACTTTCATCGGCTTTCCTGTCCACTACGGTCTGCTCCACGCCATCCTCCCTTCTAAACTGTCAGTCTGCTCCTGTCTCAGTGTCCTCTCTGTGCAGCACGTCACGAAAGCCGGGGGGACAAAACCATCTGCCAGCCGCCGAGGAGGGACAGCGAGACATGCTACAACCATTAGAGCAATGGATTTGTACTGTTTGCAGTCTCAGGACTAAGACTTCATCCCGACATGCCCACCACTTTCACCTTCCCTCAGTGTCAAAGAGAAACATGTACCTCCACTCAGGTTGCTGCATGCAGTATTCCCGTGTTACCACAGACTGTCACTTTGCCCAAATTCCTCAGTGTTGTGTCCCCCTGTTGTGTTTGTTTTGCTTGTTTTTTGACTTTGCTTGTCAGTGTTAGTCCTTCTCAATCTCCCACTCCCTTTGCTCTCATTTGAAATATCTAACTTACTGCAGGTTTAAAATAGTCAGCCGCCTCGGCCAAAAGCGCAGCTTTTGTTTCTTAACTGAATTGTTAAAAAAGAAAGAAAGAAAAAACACTCAAAAATTAAGTTCATTTTTCTTTCCACCAACAGACACAATGTATCAGTGAAGCTATGATTTGCTTGAGAGAGTTTTAATAACTAGTTAAAGGTGGCCAGTGGAGTTTTTTCTTTTTAAAAACTTACATTTGGTGTTTCTCACCAAAATGAACAAATGCACTGAACCCATTTCCGTCTTCATGAAACATTCACAAAGCTGATTCTTTAAATAAATGCTCATGTAAAAGCTGGCATTCAAATAATAGAGTCTCTCCAGGCTGACTGACAACACTCTTCAACGGCACTAAATTTATCAGTACAACAACTGACTCTTTTTCCGAGTTTCTTTTTTCTTAAGAGAAACTATTTTTTGTAGAGGTTTCTTTCATTTGATGGACAGCTGATCCATCTAAAGCTTCTTGATGTTTTTCGCTGACATTAAAAAGCCAGTGAGGACAACACTAGACATGACTCTTGCTGCACTGCTGGGATTAGTCCTGTGGAAATGGATATTTAATTGAAGTCATTCAGACAACAGGTAAACACGGAGGTTGCATTAACCGGGGAACATGGGAAATAATAGAACAAAACAAAACTGAAAAACAACTAATAGGTTCAAATTGGAGCTTTGCTGCAGTTTGCAATCCAGCACTGAATCGGCTACATTAACATCATATGTATAATTCTGATGTCTTGCAAGGCTCAGTGAGATGGCATGCTTGTGTGTTTGGGGGGTGACGTCATAAAATTAGCAATCCTTTTGTGCAGTGATCCTGGGGAATAAGAAGACAAAATGCCACAGCCATAACTGCTTCTTGCAGAAGCTGTGTGTGCCAAAATACAAACAAAAATGCATACAAAGTCTAATACTTCTTGTTCCTGCTGTGTCGCTATTCAATCCATACACTGGAACTCTTTGCGTTGCCCTGTAGTATTACGCAGCCATATTAAACTTTTAGGACTTTTTGTTCTGAGCACTGAAACATGCTAATCTCCCAGGGCTGGGAGCAAGACAAAGTACCACGTCCCTCCTGGTGGACACAGCCTCAGTCAAGTTGAAATTAGTTAGATCTTCTTTCAATTCCTGTCTTTCCACTTTGTCCCCCTGCGTCATTTGTCAGCGGGGTCTCTCCTTGGGTCACTGGTGACACACCAGAAGCACAACTTAATTACCCACAAACCTCAGGGAAAAATAACCAAGAGGCACTCTAATCACTGTGACTGTGCTGCCAGAGGTAATGTGAAAGCCCCTTCCTTGCTTCTGCTCTGTCACCATACATTTCGTCCTCAGGGCTGGCTTCTCGATTTTCTCCTCCTCTGACCTCTCTCTCGTTCCCCTCACTCCCTCGAGAAAGTTCCAGTTGGTGGCCTTTCTCCGGGGTGACTGATGGCAGCTCCACGGGCACACTCATCCACGCTTACAGTAATTACCCACAAGCCCCTTGCAGGGCGAATGTAGAGTAACTGAGGAATGCACACTGTGCCATCCTCTCTTGTACCTTCATTGCAGCACCACTGACTGGACTTTTGAAACCCATCCACTGTGGCTACTGTCACCATGTTACATAACAAAACCATTTTTGGGAAATTCCACTTTGGAAGATGACTGTTATTAGCATAAATATCGCTCAAAGTTTATACATTTTTAATGAAATAATCACTTTGAGTTGACATTTCCCCCTTTGGTTATTGCAATGCAACAGAACTTCAAACCCACAGAATTGTTCCGTTTACATTTTCAGACAGACCAGCAGGGCCTCTGATTGGTCACAGTTAAGCTTCAATGCTTCTGGGTAACAGAGTTTGTCATGCCCAACACCCGGAGTGATATTATGAAAACATGGGATTGCGAGTGCACTACAAATCAAGAAAGAGCCCAGCCGTTCTCATCCACAGACGCCCCTTGCAGTGGCGCGTATGCACATATGAGACACTGAGATCAATTTGAAAATTTATTTTCATATAAAAAGACACTATGAAAACATTAGAGGACTACTTTGTACAATCTTATGTATAAAAAGAACAAAAATGAGGGAGAAAAGGAAAGGGGGGGTTCAGTGATAAAGCAAATGGAATCTTGGATAATTGTAGCAGTCGATTAACAGCTAAGCATCAAAGGCTGAAGGGTGGAGGTGAAGGTGAGCAAAGAGGGGTTTCGAGTTGGCTTCCACACGGGGTTACCTTGCAAATATGCTTATCTGTATTTCATGTTTTTTTTCTGAATTTGGCAGGTTTCTAACACAAAAACAAAAACATGACAACATACTGACCCACTCTCACCACAGATGCTCACCAGCATCTTCTTGTGTTAGTCCCACCATAGCTTTTCATAACAAACGAGCTGCAAGATGACCCTCAGTTGTGGCACATCGGAATAACTGGTTGAAAATTTCTGCCTCGGTCGCTCGAGTAGCATCTCTCTTGCTGTTGTTGAAGACGACACGTAAAAATGCAGCTCGAGTTGAGTTTGAAAGTAAAGAAGATGGGAAATCTCACTGATTGAGAAATAACTAAATCTTATACTGCACTGACACCACACATTCACAGTTCCTTCCTTCCTTCTTACAAGTTGCCATGGGAACAAGACATTGTGATTCATCTCAAACTTGTTCAGTTGCCGAACTTGCCGAAAATGTTCAGTTTTACAAACCAAAAAAAAAAGTAAATTTGTCCAAGTAAAGATCAAATCTGTTTCACCTGAGACCAATGTTATTTTCTGCTATAGTAACACCCATTGACCAAGACTGCAAAGCTGACGGAGAGCTGCTTTGTTCTATTTGGACACGCTGTACGGTAGATCTGGATCCCGAGCCTCACAGAAGGTCAGGTGAATGTGACCTTAACATAGCAACTTGGGACCAAACCTATCTCGCTCCTCTGAGAGGAGACGAGCTGTAGGTTTGCCTATCAGCTGATTAGCTTGAAAGGTTAGAAGGGCCGCACTCTTGTCTCGCCATCTGCGCTGTGCTGCACTACAACCACATTAGGGATCTTTAAACAGATGGTTTGAGGGCTGCATTGGAAAATGTCAGGACAAATCGCCATCCCCGGATAATTACTGTTTTGAGCACTCCCCCTTCTTAATCTGTATCTCTGCCTGCCTCCAGCTTCCTCGTTATATATTTTTGGATCTTCCTCATAAGATACAATTTTCTCTCACACTTCCTTTTTTCCCTCCTAAATTGTCTCTCATCTCCTCTTCCAGATTGTTAGATTAATGAGAGCTGATTTGAACATTACAGGAAAAAATCAGCTATTCAGAAAAGCTACAAGGGGACACTGTATGTAGAAACCAATGTCTCTTTTTCAAACGGAGTATAGGCACTGTCCTCTTTTAAACCTGTAATAGTTCAGCCTCATATTAAATAGCCTAACCTTGACAAATCTGACTAAATAGTATCTGTCCCATCTCCAAGCTCCATTTCCTTGCCTAAACATCTGGAAAAAGTTGTCCATACACAGCCTGTCTTATTTAGACAATAATGACATTATGGAGAAATTTCAATCAGGCTCTGGTGCCCCTCACAGCTCAGAATCTGCTCTAATGACCAACTGCTGTCTTAAGACTGTGGTAAATGAACTATTTTAATTCTTTTAGACCTCAGCAAGGCTGACACAGCTGATCATTGCGTTCTTTTAAACTGGCTGAAGGACAAGATTGGCATATAGGACTCTGCCCTCAAGTGGCCTGCCTTCTACCTAACAAGCCTTCCTTCCTACTGTCCTCATCATGTGTGGAGTAGTGCTGAAGTCTATATCGTTATCATATCCTTACCTAGATATGAACAACCTGCCCCGAGGCTGGATTATTGCAACTCACTGTTGCTGGGTATTGGCCAGTCCACTCTGATTTGCCTGCAGCTGCTGCATAATTCTGCAGCAAGACTCCTCGCTGGTAGGAGGAAAAGAGGCAGCATCACACCAATATAAGCACCTCTGCACTGGCTTCTTGTCAAAAACAGGATCAAATTGAAGGTTCTTTTATTCATTGGTGAAGCCATACATGGGTTGGCATCCGTGCACATTTCAGAACTTCTCTGCCCCTACTCCAGCTCTGGGCCCTGTTGTTGCGATTCACTGAGTGACTGAAGTGCTGCCAACCCCAGTTGTGTTAAATGTGCTATATAAATAAACTTAATGTGATCTGTTTTTGTTTTTATCTCATGACCATCCTGCACTTTGACATGTTCTCTCTGCGCGGAGGTCTGATGTGCTAATGTAGCAACAGCAGGAACCTGCTTGTCCTCTTGTAGCGGCCGAAGTATGGATGCAGAATGACAAGCAGGAAGCATCACCACTAGCACTTTTTTCTTCTTTTTCTTCTTCAGTCTGTCACCTTGTAGCCTTACAACCTCTGGGGCTCCTTCTCTGTCTATCTGTTTCGCTCTCTCTTTCTGCAGCTGCTTACAATCGCAGGATATGGAGAGAGATCAGTGTGAACGAGAACTTATCCACAGCAAATGTCAAGAAATCACATTTCTGCTGGGTGGGCAGAGTGAGCAACACAGAAGGAGAAAAAGGAAGGAGGTGAAGAAAGACAAAAGGAAGTCATGGTTGGTTTAGAGTTCTTGGTAAGAAAGAAGAAAAAGGAGTTAGCTGATCAATAGCTCGCTGTAAGTGGTACGCTTCTGAGGAATGAGGGATGCTAAAGAGAGCTAACACGGATTCCATTTGGGCTGAAATGACCAAGATATTATCTTTTTCTGGTATCACTATGATAAGTGATGGCTGAAATGGATTCAGATGCTGCAATCTTTGAAGGCCTTTATCCCCGAGCAGTGGGGGGGGGGGACATGTAGGAGATGCGAGAATCTTCATGAAGATCACTATGCTTCTTTTCCCTCGTGAGTGAATAACATGCGGCGCACATTACCTCAGAAAGCAAGCTCACATTTATGTGCTGTGTGTGTCCAAAATCATTTTTGCTAAAAGGTTCCACATGGGTTAATTCTCACAGGAAATGAAAAAAATTTGTGAAGAAAAAAAACCCCAAACCAGTCTGAACAGTTAGACCATAGAACACAACGCAGTTGCTAGTTATTTGTTTCAGTCGTATTATTTTTTTCATTAAGTTTCAAATCATAGGGCAGGACATTTATTTAACTAAACCATAGAAAATACATAAAAAAGGGGGGAAATATCATGGTGACAAAGAGCATGTGAGAGGAATGGAGGGATGGGATTATTAAACTGGAACCTGAAAAAAGCAGAGGATGGCACATATCAATGAGCAGCTGTTTCCCTGTTCCACATCCCCTTTCCATCCAAAATGAAGAAAAGAAAAGGTTAAAGTTTAAAAAAAGGAAAGACAAAGATTGAATGCTGTTCGTCATTCATTAGGAGGGAAAAGGAAATAAATGAAAGCGGGGTGCCTGGGGGCAGGGGGCTACTAGTGTGAGAAACCTCAGTGAGATTTTTTCCCCTTGCTATAAAAAGAACCGAACGGTGCAGAAATATTCATCTTTTTCTTTTTCATCCCCCCCAAATGATCAAACAATTGACAGAGATTTTCTTTTTTCTCCAGAATAAAATCAAGACATTTTTTTCTCAGAAATAAGTTTTTCATAGTTGTTTTTTTTTCTTTAAGTTCATTTAAAAATTTTCCTCAGTCACAGACGTGTCAAGCCCCTGTTCTTTCTTTTCAAGAGTCTTTGCGAAAATATAGAGTAGAACAGTCTTCTTTCCATGTCTGTCCACTGCAGCAGTAAACAAATACAATATGGGATCCGACGGAGCACATTGCAGGAGACGGGGAGCGGTGTGTGTGAGGTCTTTGCCAAAAAAATCACATACTTATGTATAGCTTTTCAAAAGTTCAGTATCTCTGTGTGCATCTGTACTGTCTCAGCATGAGAGAGTGTGTGTGTATGTGTATGTGTGTGTTTGTGTATTCAAATGAGTGTGTGTAGCCTACATCTGCGTGTTTTCACACTTCAGTCTGGAAGTCTCCCTCAGACGAGTCGGGTGTGTTAGCAGAGGAGGAGTCCCAGTTCTTATTGTGCAGCTCCATGCGATCCCTCTGCTCTCCAGGCACGATGGACAGCTCGGGGGTCATTGTCTTGAAGCTGTCCCATGAGCTCTGGTCCTCCGGGGTTGACTTGTCCTGATGGAGCAGGGGGACAAGGAAAAACACCATATGAGGAAAAGTCGCAACTGAAGATGACTCAAGGAATTTGGGAAAAAAGAGAAATTTGTGGTTAGTTTCCTTTTTCAGATAAGGTGGGTTGTATTTTCATGGATTTGGACATTTCAAAACAAAGCATCATGTTAGCTAAACTTATGTGGAGGACAAACTGGGAGAGTAATTGCAATATTACCTGAAATGTCTATCCACCCTTCCTCATATACTAATTTCCAGATTAACCCCCACAGCCCGGAAAGCTCAAGATTACCTGTGTAGCAAGTACGGTGGTAATTCAACTGATTTCAAACTTGTTTTGGAATATACATGCATGCAATAAAGTAAACCTACCTATTCCAGACACGTTTAGCTTTACCATATTTCTTAAAGGTGTGGTTCAATATTTGAGAAAATACTCCTTGGTGGAGAGTTAGATGAGGGGATGACTACCACTCTATCTGTCCATTAAATTTAAAACTGCAGCTGCTTAGTTTTGCTCAGGGGAAACCTGCCCTATCTGAAGGTCACGAAATCCACCCACCAGAACCTCTAAAACTTACTAATCAACACTTTATATCTCTTATCTTAAGTGTAAAAAAGACAATGAGCCATTTCATGAGGGGCTGGATACTTCTTGGCCGGCAACCAGCCAAGACTTCGGCAAATTCAGTTCTTGTACAGATTAAACAAATGGTCGACTGATTCTCAAGAAAGCATATATGTTGATATTATACCTAGATGTACAGTGCATATTCCTAAATACATTTGGTTCCAATCAAGTTATAGCAACTGGGGAACCCAGTTCCCATGGTGGTCCCATAGGGTCCAGTGAAATGATGGGCTATTACAGACACTCACTTTCTACCTTGAAAGTAATTGGTTAAGCTAATCAGACTAAACTACTGGCTTGTTTGCAACCTGTCTGATTATCTGACTGATTGTTGCCACGTATGACTTGTGTTGTTCCCAAATTTCACAAATTCAATTTGTCAAGGACAGTTTTATAGTTTGATAATGTGTGGAAATGAATGCCAACACTATGAAATAAGAGCTAAGCCGTAATAAAAAAAGAAAGTTCCTTTTCAAAGCCTTGGCCAGGTTTGGCCTGTGCATAGATATGGGGAGGGATACATTTAAAAGATGCACTCACAGAAGCTGAATGATCTTTATGTCTGTGCCCTCAACATATACACACAGTGATCCACTCAGGGCCATTTCTTGCACATCATTTAACCTCCCTAATACTAAAAAGCAGCACCGTACCTACCTGCAGTCCAAGGCACTTCTGCATCTTTCTCTCATCAACAAACTACTTCTGATCTTCCAGGAATGACACCAGCCCTACCTTATCTCCCAACTCTCCCAATCAGAAACTTTTCAAATTAATTGCTATAAAGCATGACACCCGCTATGCCAGGGTCTGTGATTGCTGCTCGTGGTCCACAGAGGTACCCGTCAAATACACGGTGGGGGATTAGCTTGAAAAACAGAAGGTAGTATTATGAATCATTTAAGGGCCATTATTCAAATCGGACTCGTTATCTCGCGGAGATAATTATTTCACAGATGCGAGCTGGGAAAAGACACGAGGGATCGCTGGCCCAAATGACTCTTGGTGGAGCAAAACATACAAAAACAAAATAAGAAATAAAAAACTACTTGTGGCGCTTTCCACAGACATGATGGACACAGCTGCAGCAGCAGAGCTTTTGGCCTTCATGGAGCTGAATATTCATACTCACAATGAACATTCTGACAATGAATATTCACAAGACTTTCAGCTACATATCTTCAGGGATTTGAAAAGTGTGTTTGAGGGTAAATTCTGTGATGGTGCTTGCCCCTACACCTACAGTATGTGCCCGTTTGAACACGTATGCAATCGATAGGAATCGAGAGCACTTGTGTATCTGCTCTTCAGATCTCTCTCAGAGCAGCTCAGCTCGCTCCTTCAGCTTTTCATTTTGTTTTCCCCTCATTCTTTTCCTTCCTGTCATTGCACCAGCTCCTCTAAAGTACCCGTGTGCAATTCACTTTGAGCTATTCATGCCCTCAAACCCTGTCTATCTCTTCATCTGAGAGACACGCACGCACACACATCTCATTGATCTGCAGTAGCACAGCACCCCCCCCCCTTGCAGTGTGATGATCGTCACCCGAGCGCTAGGGGGCAATATCTGCCTGATTATCATTCTCCCTGCGTCACAGCCTGACAGTTGGTAAAATGAATACAAAAGGCATAATCTGGGAGCCAATTTGCATGCTAAATGCTGGCGAAGGAACATTTTGTAATGCAGGAGTGTGGGTAATGCTGCAGTTAAGCCCAACTTTATCCCTGGGAGACTAGGCTAACACGATTGTGCTGCTACTGCGTGTCTATCCATTCCCTGTCGCCATCTCTCCCTGCCTCCATTCCCTCGTCGCCCAGAAGCCCCATCTCATCCCTCTCTCTTTCTCTCTTTGCCAGAAACCCCTCTACTTACACTCGACGAGTTCTTTTCACCTCCGGCAGACGAAATGCTCCATCGCTTTTCCCTCTGTGGTGATGAAATGGGAGGGGGAAGACAAGGGGTGGGGGTGATGAGAGAAAGAAAGAGAGGGAAGATGGGGAGGGGAGAGAAGAAGGGGGGGTCACAGCAGTCACTGACAACTCTGCCCTGAAACAATAGCATTGTTCCCACACCTTCAGCAGGTGAACGGGCAGTTGTTGTATTGTGCTCACACTTCACCCCTTCTCCCTCGTTGCCTCCGTATCTCTCCTCTCAATCCCCTTCACCAGCTCTCTCATGAGAGAAGACAACATGTGCACGCACGCACAACATGCACACATGAACAGAATCAGTGCAGCACAATCACGCAAATGTTATCAGACTGCGTTGGAACAGGCGGGATTTTTTTGGGGGGGATTTTTAAACATCCTGACCTGTTGTAAGCTTAGAGAGAAAAGCTGAAACTGAAGGAGGTGGGGCAGGGTGATGGAGAGGAGTCTACATGCTACACACCACCAACTACTTCAACTACTAAAGGGATAAAGGAGAGGAGGGCACGTGGGCGCAAAGTACGTTGATTCTGAAAGCCATAAGTATGGATCTAGTGTGCAGTGCTGGAGGCTTTACAGCTCATGTTTTCTAAATAATTTCTGAAGCATTGTGATTAAGTAGAAATGCTAACACTGGGCTATAAATTGGGCACTACAGACTCTGACTTAAACACATAAACCATACTTCCACTGCTCTACCTCTGCAGTGGCACCTGTCATTGTTTCTGTGCTCCTGTCTTTTTTTAGGGTGGCTTTGCAACTGTGGGTTTCTCTCTATCATATTTGTTTTGGACTGGCTTTTACACCACATCAAAAGCCTTAAAAGAAAAGACACATACAGTATGTCAGGTTTGGGTGACACGAGGAGCCTTATCAACCACCTGCAGCAAGCTGAATTTATGGCAATTTATGACAATCACCAAAATAAGTGCCTTTATGTGTATGCCTCACCGTAAAATGCGATTAAATAATTTTCCAGGAAAGGCAATTTGTGCATCATTGACGGCCGCGATGGAACCTGCGGTATGCATTTTCATTCAGTGTTATCATACCTAAAAAGTGTCAACAATTTAACAACTCACCTACAGTGCTGCACTGTGGTTTTTTAAGAGGCATCATGGGATTATAAAGTTCTTTCCATTGTACTTTTTGCAGGCACAGCAGGAATAAATACAGCTAATGTGGCTCAGAGCGCTACAAGGCCCCTAAATACATCATCTATCTATAGCTGTATAACACTAGAAGCTACAGGTTAGCTACTCTAGATTCTGAGAGAAGATGCTACGAGGTGCAAGCATCACAAAGGCTTGTAGGGATTCAATAGTAAAGTACTGGAATGAAAAAAGATGCTACTGCACAAACATCTAAAGCCTTCTCGAGAGGCCTCTTCAGCAGTGTTGCTGAATGAGGCCCACTCTCTCCCACTCAGAGCCCAAGTCATTTGGACCATGGAATGGAAATCGTGACTGGATGTGGGTGAGTAATGTGGCAGGCTGTCTGCGGGAGGTGACGGGGGGAGGACAGGTGGTTGCAGGCAAGTGGGTGAACTTTACCTTTGCTGACTTGGATGCCCGTTGTTCTGCTGACTGTCTGGCTACATTCAAACTGGGACATGACAACAAGCATGCAACACAAGGCCCAGTCAGCCAACAGAGGACATAAAACAGGAAACAAAAAACAAAAAAAAACAAAACCCAAAAAATCAGAAATCAATCAAATGTAGCAGCAAGGCAAACAAATGACATACAGCAAGTGTGAAGCTCACATGATACAAACTTAAATCACATTTATGCATGAAGAAAATGAAAGTAACATCAAACGATGCAGGAGTAGACTGAGTGGATACCAGAACATGACAGTGTCAGTGGGCTTTGAGTCATCAAACAAGAACCAGTGCATTTTAAGGCTGTGTGTGTGTTTCATTATGTGATTGAGATAATGATATCATCCAGACTGCTAATTCAGCAGCGGCGTAATTTATTTGGGGGCACACAAAAAAAAAGGCTAACAGGGCATAGCAGTCTTTAGTACAGTTTACCCCTTAGCTGGGATGGAATCTGTGTCACACGTAATAAGGCCCTTCAAAGGAGCCAAATCAGGAGAATGTAGGGCAAATAAATTCCATTAGTGCAACACACTGCAAACAAACGAGCAATCAGACACACAGGCTCGGTCTGCTGCTGTCTGGGCCTTTGCAGTGCAGCGCTATGCAATCCAGGGCCGGTGCTCCTATAGTGAAAACAGCTCCAGCGAGCGGATTTGGCCCTTTTCACCTCCCTTTAATTGGCCCAAGGACACTAAATGAGCTGAATTAGTATTGTGCCTCTTGGTGCACGAAGCCAGTGTTAGGCTTGTTCCGCCTGGGCTAACCGTCCCCTCATTAGGAGCCGCTGATAGAGCCAGTGTGCTGAAGCTACACTCCGCCAGCCCTCAGTTTTCATGGGCAATTTATGTGGAAGGATGAAAACAGTTGATGAGTTTATACTTGGCATGGAGATGGGGGCAAGGAAATAATTAAAAACAAGCTAATGAGAGGAATTAATTATTCAATTAATGCCTCAAACGTGCCACTGAGGGCTGAGTTTAGAGGGAGAAATGGGAAGATGAGGGAGACGGCAAGAGAGAAAATGTCAAGCTGGGAGGATGAATAGAGGGGAGAATGAGATATGAAGAGGAAGAAGAGGGGAGGACTTGCTTTATTGCTGGAATGTGAAATTGAAGCCCCTTAGCTTAATGCCAGCAAATTGACTATCAAGACCTACAGGGTTTGCAAGTGCAGGCAAATTGCCCTCACTGAATCAACAAAAATTGGGTCTTTGTCATTTAAAATTATACATCTTCATTTTACACAAGACATCCTCAAAGCATACACATTACCTTCGCTAAATTTCCCGTCAGTGGCCTGAAAACATTGTTGGAATGTCTATAACAGGCACTAATGCTAACTGTGGCTGCATAAAGACAGCACCCCAGGTTGCACCTGTCTTTTATGGGGCAAGGTAATGGAAGAAACCTCGTAGACTGTACCACAATATATTTCCATATGTAGCAGAATAGACTAGATTTCATTACAGAATTTACACACGCCTACAGCCATTTATATTGAATTGCAAATACATCTTACATAATCGGAAATTTGCTCGCCATCCCCACTCTGATTTAACATGAGTGAAATCACAACAAAGAGGGAGTAGAGCACTTCTGTCCTTTGTCTCTGTCTCCATCCCACTGCGTTCAGCACAACTCCTCACTGTCTATCTGGAGAGGGGAGCCAAGCACGCTTCATTTAATCAAGAACACAGCAGACGATGGGATGGAAATATATCCCATTTGAGAGCTAAAAAATGCATCAGCCAGGCCATTATGCAGTGCAAACTCTCTCATTCACACACACACGCGCACACACCGTCCATCCCACACACAGAGAGGCACAACACCGCATCACTGGGCACTGCATCATGCAAATTTGTGTTACGACCTTCTGAACCCTGCGGAGATGGGAAACGACAGGGGATGGAAAACGACAGGCTGATTCCTCAGTGACAAACGACGAGAAACTAAATATTAACGGAGACATTAATGCTCAAAAAATACTGCATTGCATACACACTACATCCACCTGCCATTAGAATTAGTAATGAAACCTGCTTTTTATTCATTTCAAAGGAGTATGATACAAGTGCATCATAAGTAACAGAGATTCTTCTTTTCCAGGGGCAAACAACTGTGTATATATTGTTTTTTAACAACATTTGCTTCAAGGCCAGCCACTGTTGTCGTGATGTCAACAAAGTAAAATACTGGCGGGGAAGTTAACATCATCTTGTCGTGACCTCTGTTACTCTTATAGGCAGTTTCCAGAATGCAAAATAAGTTGCTATGCGCCTTCCTGCATCTAAAATGCACCCAGAAGTCTAAAACCACCAGGAGAGATATATGTTCATGTCAGAACCCGCAAGTGACCTTTCTTAGCTACAGTTTACCAGTTAGATATTTTGTAAAGTAGAATTTAAAGGTCATGCATACTGTATGTTAAAAAAACCCCAACAGGATATGTAACAGAGCCTGGCGTGTACATTTGTTCATTTTCTGTATACAACAATCGCTCCACTAGCATCAGCAGCCTAATAGAAAAGACAGAATAATGGGGAGACTTGAACTATGGTGTCTTCATTTCCCTGTCTTTCCAGTCATGTCTTTCCCCTTCATTTCCCTGTATTCAGAGTAACACTGACTCATCACTTAAAAGCCTCCAGCTTCTCACTGTGGTAAATATAGGGATTACAGGCAACGTAGAGTTAACAAGAGTGTGAGAGGGTGGTATGGAGAGAGGAGGAAAGACAAGTAAGGCATGAAATCAAGAGGCTGAAGTACGTGGATTCTATCGGTGATGGCACATGTAATGCCCAGACCACTTTAAGCCCACTGCACTTACACAGAAAATTGGATAAGACATAACAGTAAAAAAAAAAGTGTGGGTCCCGTTCTGAGATTCACTCATCTCCTCAACACACACAGAAATCCTACCTTTCCACGGAAGTAAAATGGATCAGGCCTCTTCTGACCTTAAAAGCCTTTGAGATATTTCTGAGAGTCTCTCATCATCACCCGCACAAAGTGCACTGTGTTTGGCCCTTCTCAGTGCCAATGAGCTGCTTTATGGACCGAACATCTAGTGGTTTACGAGGTGATTATAAATGGGCTTGGATGAGTCGTTGTCTTTATGAACTGATTCATCACTTGGTTGGGATGTTTACACCATAAGGTTCAGCTCAGGCACTGAAATGGACACAGTGACTCTATAGACTGCCACACAACACTGAGTGTGCTACAGTAATGGAAACACAGCTCCAGACAGCAAAAGGAACAATTCTTTAATCAGTTTAGGTTTCATTGTGGAAGGTAAATCATGTCCTGCATCAGACCACCTTACAAATCCATCTCTCTGGTTATAGTGATACCAGACTCTATACATCAATATGAATTTGTATAGGAGTTGATGGAGGAAGGGGGGCTAGCATTCATTATATGAACACTGAACACCAAACTATTACACCACCACACCACCGGGGGATCATCTACCAGTTTAGGCTCAACAGTCACTCCACTATGAGACAGCGCTGACAGGAAGTAGATGAGCAGCTACATGGAATAAATGCATAGTTTGACACTGTTTGTAGGTAATGCTGGGCTGAAGTACCACACTCCGAAATGACTGTTCGCCAAACCCCACCGCTTTGCAGTTGCTACACCTGTCAAGCTTTTCCTTTCTCGCACAGCGCATATGCAGTTTACGATAACAGCAGCAGATTTGCCATCAAATATCCGAGCAGTTTTTGATGCATGGGCTTCCTTGATTTCAGATGGCGGTAGACATCGCTTGGTTTCTCATTTCTTTTATGAAACCATCAATTCAGCTGTAGCTAGGAAGATTCAGTGTTAGCAATGTCAGTGAAATTTAAAAAAGCAGCCTTGGACTCACTTTTTTTTGCTAAACTTTCCTAAATCTGATAAGGCACATGACGGCTATCGTTAGCCGGAAATCTGACAGTTCAAGAAAAACTAGAAAAACTCATTATTAGGAATGCAGAGCATCGCTCTTCCCACAGCCGCATGCACACACAACACTTCAACGTGTGGAGAAATCCTAAATTTGACAGGCCAGCCGAGGCTAGTTACAGTTGCTAAGCTATGACTGCACAGACAGTTTGCGGGGGGGGGGGGGTTAACCAACAGTCAATTACATGAGAAATGCACTCCTGCAGCATGAAAACACTGCTGCATGACAAACAGTGGGCAAACGATGGGATACATACAGTGGCATGTAGCACATCAACTCATCGACCTGCTTTAGAGTGAGTTAGAGGGGCTCTACTTCACGAGGTTTATGTGGGGTTTAGCATGTCTTACGTTGACTTTCTTTGTAAACGAGGGATGTTCTGCGCACTAGTGATGGCTCTGTGTTGTGCCTCGGTGGAGGGGGAGGGGGAACCTGTGGTGGACGAACACCCGCCACGGAGGTTAGATTGGGTTACACGGGGTTTAGGGACTGGGTTAAAATACTGTTGAGGCACTTTAAAGTAAAGACAGGCCTGCAAAAGTCAGGGGGGTTAATGAGTTTTTGAGGTATCATTACTTTGAGGGAGATGACACATCATTAGCCAGGTAAGGGGAGTGAGGGTTTTCCTCCTATTAGCACTGCCTAGAACAGGCCCAACTTCTTCATCATTTAAAGGGGAGATGCTCAGTAGTGCCTGTCCTTAAGTGACTGAGTCAATTGGCCATATGAAGTTAAGGGTGAGTATCAGCTTCCACAGTACTTTGGGTGTCCAAGCATGAGAAAATGTCCTCGTGAAATGCAATTATGTTTGCCACTAAATCACAGCGCTAGCGTGATATATGTGAAAATCATTGTAAGTGTCTGTCATATGGCAAAGAAGGGAGGTTATTAAAGTTATTATGAAACGATTATATCATTACTCATGCAGTGATTGTCTCCTAAACACAGTTTATGCACTTTTTTATATGCTTTTTGAAAAAAAAAAACCCCAATTACAACACCATGATCTCAAACATTAAAACATAGACACACAAACGAAAAACAACAAGCGGATGCGCACACAGACACATAGACACCGTAATATGCGAGTGTGCAGGACACACATAACACCCCCACACACACACACACACACACACCCTTCTCATCTCCATAATTACTGTATCGTCAGCATGTCCGTGTCTGGGGGCGACTCTAAAAGTGAGATGTTGACAACAGCAGAGCTGAACTCAAGCTGGGTCCTGTCAAAGGCCTGACACTGATAGCATTATCCGTGTAATTATTCACAGTTAAGTGTACTGCCTACTTACTTTTAACATAATGGATTTGGATGAGTAAGCCACAGCTCTGCTGCCCTTTCATTTCACGACTTACATGACGTCACTAATCCAGAGGATATATGCTTTCCAATTTGTCTTAATTAGTTTAAATACAGCTTATCTATTATTTGCGACTAGCCTTTGATTTCTTTCACATTTGGGCGTAATCTCAAAGCCCACCTGAGCTCCCTCTGAAGCACATTAGCGTGCTGCAGTGCAACTATTAAGAACCAAAGACTTCTAATATATGGCTCATGCCTTTGCGTGCAGCCTGCCATTTTTCTTCTCTTCCATAAAATATTTCCTCAGCATTAATGAACGGGGGAGCCGGCCAGTGCTTCTGAACATTTTGATCAAGACGCTGAGCAAATAAGGAGTGAAGGAAAAGGCCAGTCTGGCTCCTGGGAAATGGCAACATGTTTGTGTGTCCGTGTGTGTGCGTGTGTGTGTATATGTTGCTACATGGCACGGGGAATATGAGAGATGTCAGGCTGGCTTCTGTTACTCCACTGGCAGCGTAAATTAGATGTGAACCAGCATGCCGCCGATGCCAGCGGAAAGTACACCTATCAAGGCTGACTAAGTCATCATGGCTCGATACGCACTAAAGCTCTGCAGACATGTGGCGTGTGGCCGCGTGCGTGTTTAAATCTTAATGAAAGTGGCCTTCTGAAGGTCAGTGCAGCGCAGGCGAGGACTCTTTCGTCTGCTGCTAATGGTAGTATTAGTGATTCAAGGGTGCTTCTGCGTCTCACACACCCCGCTGCCACGCACACGCGCAGCCGCCAACAGGAACCACCCACACGGACACACAGACAAACACACATGAAAAACAGTCACATACAATGCATAAACAATGAATCCATTAAACGGACCAGTGTGACAGGCAAAGACAAAGCACTTGGATGAAAAGACGTGGTAAGTTTTTTTGTTGTTTTTTTTTCAGCAGTGCATTACAGTGATTATGGTGAATTGAGAAATCGTTTCAATGGTCTTAAATTGCAGGCTGTGGATTTCATTAGCAGGCTACCATTGATTATCCCTCAGCTAACAGCTCACGTGATCAACTTTTTTGACAGGTACTTGACAGGTACTAGATGCTAACCACAAGTGAGAATGAATTAAGCTCAGGTCAATTACATCAGACATAACAGGGATTTACAATAAGAAAACTGACACAGAATGTGCCTCTAAAGTTGTATTTATGAGGAGTTATTGTTCAATTCTCCATGGATGTGATAATAAGTACTTCAGTGAATTAATCAAATGGAAAAGAAAATATATACAGTATTCGCATTACGTTCAGGTTCCCTTGTTAGAGCAAAACAATGTTTTCACATTTCGAAGGCAGTAATTTGCCTGGGAAAAAAGACACTATAATGAATACGACCGCTTTCAAAAGTACCTCATGTTTGTAAATGACTGGGAGCTATGCTCAGAATTTTTATGACTGTAATTATCTGAAAGCAGCATTTAAAAGTAAATGCAACGTCACCATGGTGCTGACACTGTGTGGCCACTGCTGACCACATCCTTTTTATTCTTTTGATTTATGCAGAGGTCAGACTTTGCTTTCTATTGTGTTTCTAGTGTTAACGGGGTGGGATTTACGGACTATGACAAAGTGTGAAGGGGATTGGCGGTGCATGGGTAAGGTGGGTGCCCATCCCATTTTTGGGCAATGGTCTTACCTTGAATGTGGACATGGCTGCGTCCCTGCTATACCTGTCTATGGTGTGGAACTTGGACGAGTGGTTGAGCTCATGGTACAGCTCAGAATGTCTTTTGCGAGTGTGCATCACTTTCTGGAAGGGAAGAAAGGAAGGGACAGCAAAAATGAAACAAATAGAAACAAAAAGAAAAAAAACAAAAGAAAGGAGGGGCCAACATATGGGTCGGGGGAACCGGAATGGGAATAAGATTGAGGGACTGCAGTGATGCCAGCCATGAAAGGGGTTAGAGAGGGACGCCAACAGATCGATCAACTGCTGGCTCATGCTCATACATCATCCACTACCTCAGTCTTTAAGAATTTGGCAACTGGGAGTGCTGCAGAAGAGTCCTTTAAGTGAGAATTTGGCCAAAATAACTGAGAGAAATGCCATTGTTACAGACTGGTGTGTGCTAGCTGGTAGTCCTGTTAACTTAGGATTTTGTCTCTCTCGTTTAATGTCTAACAGATGGACTGGAATTTTACTCTGGCCCTAGTGAGAGGATATTTGACAAAAAAAGTGCCTTCCCTGTGTTCTGAATGTGTCTGCCCGGATGGCAGCTATATTCCAGATGTTTAATTCTCTGACAGCAAACTGTATTTGTCAGGGCCGCCGCTGTTGCCTCTCTGTGGTAATGGGCAGCGCTGGAGCTGCTCGACAGTAGCTAATCGTCAAAGCAGGTTGCAAGGCTGAAAGTGACACGGGGGCAAGATGCCAGCGCTCACACCCGCACAGTTAACGGCCAGTACTGGCACTTAGCACCGGCTCCAATGACTTCACAGTGGGCACTCTCATCTCTGCTCTGCTAAGAAGTTACTGGTAGTTCCTTGTTTTGTCTTTGGCATATCCTTGTCTGGGTCATACAATTTTACATTTCCATAACATCAAATGTACCCTGAATAAACTATGACCTCAGGTAGGTGATCGCCATAAGCTCAGAGGGAAAGAACACTCAATTAAAGGGGCACTTGTGCTATAAAACCCTGATGGTTTCATCAGGGATATCTGTGCTCAGGCTCGAGAGCTCTAATGGACCCATACTAAGGACTACAAGTCAGAAGCTTCTGCTGCACATAGTAAAAGGTGTCTCTTGCAAGTCCCCTAATTTTAAGTACGATACTAAAACAGTGCACTGCCCATTTAAGAATTCAGAAAAGGGTTATTTCTCCTAAAAGACTATTTTTTGAAATTAAGTTGGAAATTCCATGTAAAGTTTAAAATTGAATTTCTGACAATTTAAGATGATGGGCAAACTCAGCTTAAGAAAAAAAAAAACATGGTTGAAAATGGGTTTACCTTCCATTAAATTATGGAAGTGTACGCTTCCCTATTTTAGTGGTTCTCCTATGTCAACCTCTTTCTCAAAAGTCAACAGATGAGAAAAGAGTTGATTTCCAGGAGAGCCAATCTTGTTCATGCAGCGGCCACTAATGACTCTCCAGCAAATTTGCCGTATAAGTAAAATGATCAGCCACAGTCGCTGTTAGTAGCTCATCACCACACACACCCTCTCTATGCAGCATTTATCTCTATGGTGGAAGGTGAATGTCCAGTCTTCACAATGGTCGAAATGACACTGAAATTGCACCAAAAGGCAGCAGTGCAAAAGGGAGGGGGAACGGTTATTTTTCCCGTAATTTTTCCACAAACGTATACTCGACTGAGACTGGAGATTCACAGGACACCCAGGTCGTTGTGACACACACACACACACACTCGCACACTGCCAACCCATGTCGTTCCAACAGATATAACCAGCCAATCAACTACAGCCACATACACGTTGACCGAGAACTAAATAACTTGTATTCATTCAGACACAAAAAAGCACTCTACTTTGCTGTTTCTTCAACCAGGACCCAAACAATGACTTGACAACCTGATTTGGTTTAATCATACGCATCAGTGTGATGTTTTTGCTTTCATGAGGCTGTGATTATTTGGCACAAAACAGAATTTATTAGAGTAAGAGAAAGATTACAGGTGGGGCCTCAGATTTAAGGCCACTGTTGGAGAAACAGCATACTGTGTAAAGAAGGTCTGAAACAGTTTGTTGTTCCAAAAGCAAGGGAGACACGGGTGCGAAGGGAGGGGTTTAGCAATGCCTTTTGCTCCTCTATGCGTTTCTCAAGTCCTGGCAGAAGCACAAAAAAGCAGAGACAGGCTGATGGCAGGGGGTGAGGTCAGGGATCTTACCTCGAAGTCCAGCTCAGAGTACCGTACTCTTTTCCTCTGGAAGAGGAAGGGGGCAGGGGGAGAAAAGAAAGCATCAATGACCACCCCTCGACCACTAGTGAACTTCATACCTCTCTATGTCGGTCTCTCTGTGGATCTCTCAGGGCCATTGTTCAGGAACAAGGAGTGTGCTAATATGCAGCGACTGCCCAACATGATACAGATACTCTTGTAAATGTCACAGCGAAAAGCAAATTATTCTGTCTAGTTCAATGCAATGAGATTAGTGAAGTGGAATAACCTAGAATTAGAATGAAATAATAATTTTTCGGCTCACATAGTCTCAAATACAATCATTACAACTCCAGCATAAATCACCCTCTGCTGCTTTCAGAGAATTTGTTGGAGGTTCGGTGGAGAACTCCGATTAAAAGGACAAACATAATAGAAATGGTTTTCATCCTCTCCATCTTGTTTGCACCCCACGTCTCTGCTCGTAAGTGCCTCCGTAGCTATAGCGAGTGGCACACGAGCCGGCAGTTTGACAGCTGCAGACATTTCCACCTCATCTGGCCCTGACGCTGCATTGCATTACATTCCATCTCTGACTTCCTATCCGGCTCTCGCTGTCTGCCAGATCTGCATTTGGCAAGGAGAGGGGCTGCTCTCCACAGTTAGTTAAAAGCTGCATTCATTCTTTGAAAGAGCAGAGTTGCTGATCTGATGCAATGGCAGCCAAGGTTTTTAAATGTGAACGGAATGCAAACAGATAGAGAGGTACGTCCACCCCTACCCCCCCACACCGAGACGTCCTCTTCACGTTGGGAATTCACCCGTCACTGCTAATACAACACAACGCAATCACTGTGCTCCTGCAGATGAAATCCTTACCTTAAACAGAGAAATTCCATGATTGAGTTTGCTGTGTAACATGGCAGACATGCAACATGCATATACATGGGCAGTATATTGCATGTTTCAGTGGGGACACACATAAAACAGCGATTAACTCTCTCACACAAAACTCATAAGGAAGCTCCTGTGAGCTGCTGTTATGATGGCATGATGGCCCTGAATGAAATACCCAGTCACACATACACGCCCTAGTTTTTCATTAGTTTGTGTTGATGTATTCAACTGTATGATAATCTGACCTCCGTTGTTGTGAGAATATATTGGTTTGTATTCAGTACTCCCCCCACTGGTTTCTGTAGCACTTCAGGAAAGTTGATAGGATAATATTTCCTGTGAACCTTTTCTCACACTGTGATCCTTTAGAGTTAAAATTTACAAGCCTTCAACTAAAAATCAACAGTGAAATGAGCAATGAGAGCACATGTGCGTGATCCCTCCATTCTGCGTCACCGTGTTTGAATTGGGGAGTAAAGCACTGCTGTGATTTAATCTTGAGAGGCACGCTCGGATATCCATCTCCAAATCAAGCATATTCAAACAGGGTGAAATTATAGCAGTAAATTACATCCCGCAGGTTTCTCTGCAGATTTTTTTTTTTTGGTACCCATGAGTGCACTTGTAGCTCTTTTTTTAAAATGAGTTTTAATGACTCGTCCTTAACGTCCTCGGCCCAAAATGAAGCATCTTCACTTTTCACTGAAAGTGTCCTTTCCATCACTTTAATCAACCTTGTGAGTCAGCAAGATGCCATGGGGGGAAACGCGTGGGTGTGTGTATGTGTGTTCACTGTCAATGTGTGTGTGTATGTCTGTGAAATTAAGGTGGACTGAGAGACATTCGCGAGGGGTATTTCCTCTGATCCTGTCTGTCTCAGGCCATCTGCTATGCCACCTCACATGCACGCACACATGCACGCACATGCGCACACACACTCAATTAAGAAGACGCTGTTATTACGCAAAGAACTCAATTGAACACACATTGTCTCAGTCAGTAGCAAAAAGTAGCACTCAGGTGGAAATACTTGAAAAGCTTGCTTGACTCAAACTACACTCGTAGTTATATGGTATCTGCCATACAAACTGACCTCTCCCATTCTTTTTTTAATCATAGATACATGACACAAGTTATTTAATTTAGAACAGAATATTTCATCTTCATTTTCACACGGTAGAAGGTAAGGTTAATTGGATAAATTGGAATTACTTTTTCAGGATGTGAATCAGCTTGTTTTTTTTTAACCAGCGCTTCCTCCCACTCGCTTTTCCTGCTCTTATTCAACCCACTGCTTTAACTTCATTATAAAGCCACTCCACCACCACATCCTTAACTTGAGCCAGTGAGAACAAGCGAAAGGTGGACATAGTGAAGAAGCTCCATCACAGCTGGGAACCTTTCCTTCCCTCACTCACCTCCAGGGATCCTGCTGAGAGGCTGGTGTTGGCGTTGGTGCTGCCCAGGTTGCGCGGCAGGGTCCTGGTTCTCTCCACTGTGGTCCCCCCTGTCAGAATCTGTCTGACCGACGGCCTCTGGCCCGGCTTCAGCTGGAGCGAATGCCCGTGGGAGTGCATGTGTCCTCCGTGGGAGTGTACGAGACCACCCTGAGGCATCATGTGGCCGTGCCCGTGGGGCATGGTTTTGATCGTCCCATAGGAGCGGTTGAGGTTCATGGTGATGTTCATGTCACCCACACTGGACGGCACGAAATCCGCCGGGTAGGCCTCGCTCTCAGCTGGGTGGAGGGTCAGGGGAGAGGGAGGCGGGGGGAAAGGAGGATCCTCCACTGCGATGTTGAGAGGCTTGTCCTCGCCCCCCAGGCCCAGGCCTCCCTGGGAGGAGGGCACTGGAGGTTTGAGACTGACCGTCCTGCGAGGTAAGACCATGTAGTCTCCCTCCCCTCCACCGCCGCTTCCTCCCCCTCCTCCTCCGCTTCCTCCGCTTCCGGCACTTCCATCCTGGGAATTGTTGGAGGACGCGGGCGGTCGCGCCCAGCCCAGGCCACTCTCGGTACACAGATAGATTGGAGCGGTGCTGCGCTGCTGCCCCTGCTGTCTCTGTTGATCCACATTCACCTCCTTCTTTAGGGGCGTCTCACTCAGCTCATTGAGGCCTCCGAGGGGTGGAACCTTTGTGAAAAAAACAGGTAATGAGTGTGCTTAGCCACACATGCATGAAACATGACAGTTTGAATCTCCAAGCTGATCTACATTTTCAAATTCAGCAGAATAATAATCTGATCCTCCATTTTGTCAGGGTGAGCTTCAGTCCCGTACCTGCACAATGAGATTGGGAGGAGGAATGTTCCCGGGGAGGGAGCTGAAGTTGACTCCGACTCCCCCCTCCTGATGGGCTGCCAGCTTAGGATCGTCCTCGTCATCCAGCGAGATGCGGGAAAGAGTCCCAGTGATGGTGGCTGGGTTACAGGTGTTGACCTCCTTAAAAATGACTGGAGGCGAGATGCGGGGAGAGAAGAGAAGCCGGGGAGACAGAGAGAGAAGGTGGGGGTAGGCATGCAGGAGTTAGGGGTAGTTGGCAAAGGGAATAAAAAGTAGCAGAGATCAAGTATTTATGGTTGGTGTAAAAAAAAGACCAGAGGGAATATTTAGAATGAAAAAGAGGAATGGATATTGAATAGAAAGGAATTGATATAATTTATGTCAAACAGAAGACAGGTGACAGAGAGGTAGGCAAAACACAGACAGAAGACATAAATAAGGGACTGATACTGAAGTTTGTTTGCAGCTTTGATGTGGCTGTGAGACAGATTGCATCTCCAAAGAAAAGTTTCACTTCTCATTTTGGGCTTATATGGTTCACTGTAACTGAGATGAGTTTTGTCTCTGACACTGTGACCTTAAGTCGATGCTCCATCTCAAGATTTGCTGGGGAGCCAGGATTTTTATTAGCTCGCAGAAAGAGCCTCGGTGCAAAATGCGGTGTGCTTCAAATGAAATGGGGCCAAATTCCCTGGCTACAAAGTCCTGTCCCGTATCTCCCCACCAGCTTATTCCTCCCACATTGGTGGGAGTCTGGTTGTGGTTATGTGGTTGACTGCATGTGCATTAGTGTATGTTTCTGTGTGTATTTATATGGTGGAACATTAAGCTACTTACAGTTGCTTGCTTTCATGCATGCTGCTCAGAGAGAGAGATGCTGTACATTTCTAGAAAAGCTGCTTCAACGTTATCTGCACTGTGACATGCCGATGAGACACCATGTTGGATCACAACTTATGTCAATCTATTATCACAATCAAACACAAATTAAACCACCTGGAAGTTCATGCTCGACATCATGCTCATTCTGTCATCACCAGAGGAAGGGATTTTTCCTCTCTGGACCCCCAAATCCAATTCTAGACCAAAGCATGTAGCATAGACCACTGATGTGACAAAATGTCAGGCTACACATTTGATCATTAAACTGAAGCTGGATCCTGCATCTGAGCATACCAGTAGGACACTGGCCTAAAAATGTCTCTGTTTCACCGCCCTGTTGTTGCAAGGTGATGTGAAAGGACTGGGCATGTTGTGGGACATCTGTCCAGTCTGATCCTTTCACACCTGCACCCAACAGTGGAGGCCCAGAGAATTACCTATAGACAAATGCAGCGGTTGCTTTGTGTTGCGGATACACTGAACTTATTAACTCGTTCTGTTATGTCGCCTGCAACCGGGATTCGTCTATAGGACTTATTGAAGTCTGGGGACAGACCAGGCAGTGTTAGGTGGATCAGTTAGGTGCAAAACTTACATGGGTGTCCTCTCTCTGCAAGGGTGGAGGGGGAGAGTGACGCTGTGTTAATATTTCAGAGCACAAGATAAACTATACTGTGGTACATTTGTGCACATTTTAACACAGACACACACACGCACACAAAGACCATCATCACCAGCGAGTGAAACAGGTCTGAACACACTGAGGAGTGTTATTATCATGCACAATTAAACACAGTCTCGTCCAAACATATGCTCGCTGAACACTTACTGGGCAGAATCAGTGTGATTGATAAGGCATAATAATTTGCGCACAACTGTGTCGAGATGTAGCACATCATCTCCTGTCATTTCATCAACATGCACAGCGGCGAGCTAAGAATGTAACAGCTCCCCCGTTGCCATCTCTGCAATGCTAATCCTGTGCTGGACAAAGGCAGATAAAACAAACAAAAAAGAAAAAAAAAAAAAAAAACGAAGAGAGAAAGAGAGACAAGGGGAGGGAAATAGAAATCAGGTGGAGGGGAGCACTCACCTGTTTGACATGCCAAGTCCACATCCTTCTCAAAATCCGTCTGAGAGAGGGAGGCAGGGTAAGAAGAGAGGAAACACAGTGAGTGGGTGCAAATACATAATGCATAATTAGCTACATCAGTAGCAGAACAGGCCTGATGAGTGACTGGATCTCGAATGGTGAGGGTGCATTTAATGGCCGATGCTCGCATTTGACTCCACGGAAGAGGATAGGTTCCGTTGCCATGGTGACACATCACAACTCAGTTAAATTAGAGATGCCCTCCATGAACAATAATAAAACAATGTTACCTCAAATCCTCACGGAAATGTTGAGCTTTCAGCCAATTCGTCTCTTTTCAAACCGAAATGAACTGAGACCACGTGGGAAATTCTGTCTGATGGCAACTTTGAGAGAGATGAGAGACGCCGTGGAGTTTTGCCAGGTACATAATGCTACTGTATGCCTCATCAGCCACCTCACTATCGTGTGAATGGAAACGGACAGACATTTACACAGCAGCAGAACTATTATCTGCTGTGCCAGTTGAAGCAAAACTTCCTCGAGCCGAGTCTTTTCTTAGACGGGAAAAAAAATATATGTATAATGCAAGATGACAAATGCTTTTTGCAATTCATTCACGCCGCTGACCTCAACACAAACATCCACACGCTGAGTAACCTGCTGTACCCAAATTCAGATTTTATGAAGATCCGGTATTTCGGGCACAGCCAAAAACATTATGTTTATTTGCTTTGATCCAGAAATCACTTGAGAAAAGCGGGGTGGCACTACTCCTTGGTAAAAGAAACTCTCCAGAAAAAACCAACAACAAAAACCCATAAGGCGGCAGATTAAGTGAAGAAGCATTGTCTCCAAAATGGCCCCCATGCAAGTTTTGTTAAACTTTAGTGAAAGTGAGGTTCATTGCTATGCAGTTGTGGTCCCCCCCCCTTTTCTCACCACAGAGCCTCCTCCTGTCCTCCACGGGATTCACTTACAAAAGCCTTTGTTTGGATAATAAACTACAGATTTCAGACAGTTTGGGCGTGCCACAGAGGCAAAAAGAAGAGGAGATGGGGGATGGAAAATTGAAAGAGAGAGGGAGAGAATATGTAAAGGTCTCAGAGGAGCGGAAAAGCTCTTAGTACGCAAATCACCCGCAGCCCCATAAATGGGTCTCCACTAAATGAACGAACGGGGGATATGAAAGAAACCTCTCTCTCTCTCTTTCCCTCAGTCTCTCTCTCCCATCCACACCGCATAAAATAACTCATCTTTATTTAGACGAGTACACACTCCTGCCACAGGTCACGAATGATGCGCAGTGAGTCATCAACGACAACTGTTTGGTAAAAAGACCACGAGGGAACACAGACCTACTGACTGACCACTACACAATTACAATATATTAAAATATACAATTAACATCTGGATTACTACTGAAATGAACGCAAAAGATAAACGATAAATCCATCTTTTTTTGGGCTTGCCTTGCAACAATGCGTGCACATGGCAGTTTCTATTTATATACTGTAGCTACTCCTACTTAGATTTAAAGGTGCAATATGTATTTAAAAATAAAATAAAATGTGAAGCAATGGTGACATTTCTCAGAGTGAGATGAGAAGATTGATACCACTCTCATGCATGTATGCTAAAAATGAAGTTACTCCCAGCGGTGGAAAGTACACGGGACTATTTCTTGGCCGGGAGCAGTGACCTTGTGAGGTCTGCCCGTGTTGAAGACTTGGAACTCGCCAAAAAGTCACTGCACCTCCATCAACAAATAGTCCAGCATATAGCCATCTGTAAAACCACAAGATTTTGACACTTTGTTGTACAGCTTTAACAAACAAGGCAAAGGAGGACAGACAGGACAGTGGTATTGATCATCTCATCAAACTCTTGGCAAGAAAGCAAGTTTGTGCAGCTCTCAAAATGTCAAATTCTTCCTTGAATATTTTTTCATCTTTTTTGGAGATTATTGTCTTACAGATTGCACCTTTCTGCTTGACTATTCATAATTGATAATGGCCGCCTTTTCCACAGGTGACATACTGGTTGGCTGCCGATGTGGTTGTGGGCGTGGTTATGGTTGTGAGCTTGGCTGTGCATGTTGTTCAAGATGGGGTTATGCTCATGTGCGTGGCTGAGGGCGTGGTCTAGCCCAGGGTTGTGGTTGCTGCAGGGCAGACTGTGGTAACAGCCCTGCTGGCATGCCTGGTGGCACGGCGGGGGCGGTGGCTGGGGGTGGCTGCCCAGGAGGCACGGCGATGTGCCGTAACGCAGAGAACCGTACTGCTGCCCGCAGTAGCTCACATTTGGATATTTCTGATGGTGTAAGAGAAATGAATGGAAAGCATGAAGTTCAAATGTTAGAGAGGACACATAAGCGCTGTTGTCGTGGAGAGCACTGAGATTTAATCAGATTAATTAACTTTCGTAAAGGCCGCTTTGATTCAGCTTTAAAAAGACAGTGGAGCTCCGGCTATGCATCTTTATGATGTCGCTAAATGTCAAGGGTTTAACACTGTAATGAGATTTCCTCTTGAGTACAGCAAGAACACCTGAGAGGATGGTGTTCACTGTAATTATGATGCTGATATTACTGGTGGCAGCCTCATCAAATTATCTGTCACAATTAATGTTCTCATGGGAAATTCATACAATAGCTGTCCATGCACATGTGTTGCTGTGAAAAGACTTCCAGGTCATTCAGGTTTTTGTATTAAAAAGAAAAACTGGAGCAAACTACAAGGTTTATCAGCTTTCTTCTTTCAGTGTAGTTGGCATAGCAACCAGCTGACACTGCAAGCTGTGTGTACGATAGCAATACGCTTAAGCAAAAATGAAATAAGCACAGTTCCATTGTAACGCTCCTCGCCGGTTATGAAAGCAGAGACAGAAACGTGTCATAATGGGTTTCGTGTGCAGAATGACGGCTGCAAAGTTTAATCTTGATAACCTCAGAGGGGCGTTCAGAAAGCTATAATCGTTACTGCAAACAGGTCTGAGGGAGACATGAAGGGAACGGCGAAGTGCGACTCGCTCCGGCTCTAATAGCAGCAGCGTGACCGTGCTGACATTGGCACGGCAGTTGAAGCCCTTATGATTTATCACACTATTAGCCACGTTTGGAACACATGATGTAATCCCTACAGGACCGCTGCGCTCTTCACATCAAGATGACGAAATTTAGGCAAAAAAGTAAATATGAGTGCTGAAGCGTCTGGAAACATATGAACTCCAGTGGGCAATACTGAGTTATTGAATTACTGAAGTTAACGAGAGGGTCGAAGCTGCATCGAGAGTAATTCCAGCAGGGCATTTTTTCAGATATGGAATGTGGTGAGAACTTTTAAAGTCTGGTCACGACACTATAGGAAGTTAATTTCAAGCTGGGAGTGAAATTGCATCTCCATGGGGAATGAAATCAAGCGTATTTGGTATGGAAAAACTTAAAAATGCATAATGCATAGGAACTAATGAATTTCTGTTATGGCAGAAATGGTTAAAGGGAGGAAAAAAAAGAGGGAGCCAGGTATGAGTTTGAGCACTTCAATAAAGGCAATCATGCTTCTTTCTATCAGGGCTGTGCTCGTTGAAAGCTCCCATCTGGTTAATGTTAGGCCGAGGCCAATGGATCGCAGTGTGGGATGAAATGGAATGCTATTCACCATGATCTGCACCTGTCCATTCTTGCAGGAGTCTGGTGAGTTTTCGCTGTCGTCTTTACAACCCCCCATCCGACAGCGCACTGCGTCCTGCACCTGAGGGGAGGGGAACGAGGGTCGGCAGAGAGAGAGAGAGAGAGAGAGAGAGAGAAAGAGAGAGAGGGAGGAGCAAAGAATGATGAGGGAGAGGAAAGGATGATGCAAAGGAAAGAAGTTAGTGGAGGAACTTTTACTTAAGTTAGTTTAGCAAATGTTGGAGCATGGGGAGCTCACTCCTCAGACATCTTATACTCTTCATCTCCATCGCTGTGATGACAGATGTTCAGTGAATACAGACTTATGTGAACATTGCAAAGCTGATGGAGACGCCGTATTTTTCACAAAGCTCAGCTTGTTGCTTATATAACAGTTGGTGGAGTGGTATAGAAAACCCACAGCAGCACTTCAAAGTGTCGTATTTGAGCCTCGTGAGATCGGGGCGCACGCTCCTAATTAAAACCAACAGCACGGTACATATATGCTCTAACCTCTAGGCCTTCCCAGTGCCATATTGTTTTTCTTTATCCTCCCACATACGGCATCTAAACAAAAACACACCAGCCCATTGCCAAAGGACGGGATCTTGCATCACAGCTTAAATGGATCCCTATGCATTATGTTTTGCATCCGACACCGAGGACCCCCCCCCCCACCCCACCCCCCTGTATTATAGATATCCTGACTACTTGCTGAGGAGCAACATTATTTCGCAGTGTTGCTGCTGTCAAATCCCATACGAATCTCATGCATGGAAACAAGAATGCTCATACCAGAAGCAGCGTAAGAGCGAACAAGATCATTTTCACTCTTGCTGGGTTGTCTCATCTGCATGTGTGTGTGTGTGTGCGTGTGTGTGTGTGTGTGTGCGTGTGCACGTGCGCAGCTGCAAATGGAGTGGATTGGAGTAGCATCCATGTCTGATTAATACTGCATGGGCGAGCGCACCGCCTCCATTGTTTCCTTCAGCCCATTTCTTCCTTTTATGTCCACGCTCGCCGTCAGTCGCATTTGTTCCCTGCTCTCTTTTAGCGTGATTGTGTGTATTTGCACCCAGTGCAGCTCATTCTCTCGACGGGTCCGTGCCTCTCTCTCTCCACCTTCCCCCTCCTTCACTATCATCCCCCGGTTCGCTCTTGAATCACGTTTTTTTCCTTCCCACAGATCTCTGCGTGCAATTTTTCCTCCCTCCTCACTTAACTGAGTCTCTGTCTTTCTCTCTCTCTCAATTTTGTTCAGACAATATACCTCTCCTTCACATCTGCCCCTTTGCTTCCCTCTCCTGCTGCCTCCTAATCACAACACCTCTAATGTCACACCTGTTCTTTGGCCTGCCTCGACTGATCTCAGCAGGTAGCCTGTGTCGCCGCGGTCCTCTCACTCTCCACCGCGCTGTACATGCAGTGAGCACTACAGAGGAGCTCCACACGCCGCTACGCTCGCCGGCACGTTTTGTCTCTTTAGTTTACTTTACATGGTACTGCACTTTGTGTCGCCTTCTCTCCTGTTTTGCACTGTAATGCCTACTCATTCTCCCCCTTGTTCCCTCCTCCCACCTCCCTGCAGCGTGGCACTTCCCTCTTGCCGTTGTTCTGCAACTACGGAGGATTTACGCTCGGTCTCTTGCAGGGGATTTTCATACATTTACAATAAATAATTCCTGGATTTACTGTACCCTGATCCCTGCTGCTTTTGTGATATTGATTTAATGCAGCTAAGCTTTCGGGGCATTTAAAAATTCACTTACACTATGCAGCCCATTCAATATCGTAATGATCTCTTGGATGCAGGCGAGACTGTGCATGGTGTACATGCATCAGCAACAGAAGACACGTTTACAGTTATGGAAAACTGACATTGTAAATCCATTAATGTAGCCAATGCAAATGTGAGTAACTCCATGGCCAAATGAGTGTGTGTGTGTGTATGCGTCAGTGTGTGTAAATGTCTGTCTCAAGGGCATGGATACATGTACTGTACTGTATGTACACAATGAGTTTAAAATTCATCATCCCTGGGGGCAAAACAAAGCCTGTGGCAAACAGACACCAGGGGGTATTAGTTAGAGACTTATCGTCTTATTCCATACAGCATCTTAGTAAGCTCCTTAAAGCAGCCTTGGATCAGACGGACAATACTGCACTATCATACTGCATTATGAAGGAGAAGCGCAGCAACGCAGGACACAAACACCGTGCTAATCCGTCTCATGTCTGATCCGCTCGTGTTGTGCCGTGGCTTCAACCTGACCCGGAAACTAACGTGACATTTGCAAACATGAATCCCACCTGTCAAAGGGAGCGAGTGCCGCTGAGGTCACTGTGCGGCGGAGAATTAGAGACGCGTGAATTCAGCATATCTGGCATTCAGACAGCTGGTTAACGGAGGGGAGAGGCGCTGGACTCACCTCTCGGCGCATTGCGCAGTGGACGGTGATGATGACAAAACCTTGCACTGAGTCAAAGACGGCAAAGAGGACCTGGAGGAGAAAAAGAAACATCTGTTAGTTATTGCACATTGTTTCGCAATTACAGTGGTTCACAACCTTCTTGAAATTGTGGCACTCCCTTCAAAGTGATTGATGTTTGGTTTGCTTCCCACCCACCACACGCTTTCACACACACGTGAAAGTCAAAAAAGAAACTGTTTGATGTTACGATGCAGATTCTCCTGAATATCTAAGTTAAACGAGACAACCGATAACAATAAGTACACTTTTGTTCTCTTCAAGGGTAAAGCAAAGCTTACATCGAAATTTTTCAAGGACAAAAAGATGTAAACATGGCATGATGAATGGATTCTGTTCTTCATTTGGGATTCTTTGTCTCTTCATTTATTCAGTATCTTTGCTGGCTAAAGAGCGATATTCATTGAGGTTACTTGGCTCCATAACCGCACTCGACAGCTCTTCTCTGCAGAAGAGGTATGGGATGGCTAACCTCTCCTCCCTACAACATATGTTCGCAGCTGTAGCACACATTGCATTGTGATTTTAGAACCCTCGGTTTTGGTCGGTTCTGGCCAGTGAGTTTGGTCATCTCAAACAGTGGGTGGGGGGTGGGGGGGCTGAGCTGTGTCAGCGTTTCTTTGAACTCTGTTTACGGAGACAAATCTTTCAATCACTGCTCTGACAGTCACGATTTGTCACTTCTAAGGTTCTCGAAAGCTGATAAAGCCAGAAAGCGTGTTATGGCAACCAGGAGTCTTGAGCCAGACAAAATGTTTGATGTTTATTGCCAAACTAAGTGACTAGACCAGAAGGACAACACACATTGGTGGCTCATAATGAATGTCAAAACACCAGCACTGATTGTTTTCTAAGTAAGCCCATGATTTTGAACACTTTAGTATGCATCATTGTAATCTTTTTGAGCATCAGTGAGCATTTAATCTCCAGAAACCTGGTGTACCTTAACTACCCTACCATCTGTATGACAAGTCCGTTGTGTGCTGAACTTTCTGATACCTTTCAATATAATTAATTCTAAAGCAGCTTTTTGTCATGATGGATCACAGGTGTACGTGTGTGAGCATCTGCTGGTGTTGTGAGACACCTCACCTGGAACAGCGTGGAGCGCCGATCCGTTATGGCCAGCACTGCTGACATCCAGGTTAAAGCTAACAGAGGAAGAACCACACAGGAACTCCACAGAGAGGCCCTGTCAGAGAAAAAGAATGAGACAGAGAGGTTGGGGGTGGGGGTGGGGGGAGGAAGGAGAAGGAACAAGGGGTTCAGTCTCAAAGCATACAGGCTGGCTCTGGTAAGTCACATCACTCCACTTCTCAAACACACACACGCACGTACAAGCTTGTCACAGGTTGGGTGGGTCAGCAATCTGAAGCTGATTGGCACACTAAGGTTTCATACTTAATATTCTCACAGAGAAGTGGAAGATGATGTGTAATCATGTAGATCGTTACGAGACTGACAATTGCTCACAATTACGTGGTTGATGCACAGTAAGTGTCATGCTGGTGGACTGTGAGACGACAGGCAGAGGACCAGCAGAAAGGGGGGAGACCATTGACAAGTACTGACATAAGGGCTCCTGAGGAATAAGTGTGTGCATGCGTGTGTGTGTGTGTGTGTGTGTGTGTGTGTGTGTCTGTGACTCTACAGTCAATTTAAAATGTTCAGGCTGTTAGCACATATTCATGGTTTTATACCTGTCAGTGTGACTGACAAACAGCTCTGTGTAGCTATGCTGAGGAAACGCACATCCACATCGAGTTGCACGGCCAAATGCAACGGCTAAAAGAGAATAAAGGGCAATACAGCAAAAGCTTTGCCGTCCTCTCGTTAATGTGTAAATTCTTGTGTGAAACTGTGACCTTAACCACTATATAGTTCAGTACAGCCACAGAAGCAACCTACATCTTATGTGGAAAAGAAATGCTAACACTAGAAGTGCACCTTATTACATAAAGTTATAGTAATAAGAAGTGCTTTTTAATGAGCAGTTAGATTTGAAAGAGCTACAGCTGGAAGAACTGTACACATTCCCACACATTTCTTTTCTCATTTTGGAGAATATATATGTGGAACAGTGAGAATTGCACAATTCCCAATTTTCAAATGCTGGTTACATCATCCTGAAAGCTGCTTTAGGACACACACTTACATAATAATGCAACACAGAATAGTGGAATAAATTCTTGTGTTGTAAATAATACATAATAATACAGAACTTACTATGACTTTGCAACCAAATATTATACTGCAAGCAGCAATGTGACTGTAAATGATCATATCTAATTGTAGACTCCATATGCATTCAGCAAGTACTGTATGTCAGCAGATCTGAGACCAGCAATGTTTAGGGCGTGTGTTCCCAGGGACAAAACAAAACAGACACAAACTTGTGACTCCAAATAGGCAATCTCATCACATTACACGAATACAACTAAGACCAGAGTTTAGTTCAAACAAAGTGCACTTTAAACAAAGGGCTTTTCCAAGATAAACACTGAGCCGTAATGAAAGAATCTGCACAGAGATTGTTTGCAACAGTAATGTAATGGGAGGAAGGTCTTTCATTGAGATGCTGGTTGCACTGACTGTGCAGAATGTGAAACCATGACAACGAACCTCCTAGTGAGAAAATCCCCCCAAAAAGAAAAGAAATTTCAGTATGAACCTTTTTTTGTTGCATCATAGTGGCACCTTCTCAAGTGTCACCACCCAGTAGGAGATGGTGGCAGGGAGATTTTGAGATACTTTGACTGCAGAGAGTAGCTAACTGTTAACTGTATAGCACTAGAAAAAGAGTGTGGGAAATATATATGCCCTTCATCTATCTCTGTATCTTCAGTCAATAACAGTTTTGGGGATAATCAATGACATTTTACTTTGTTTTGAATCCTCAGTGATAACATACTGTATAGCACTAGAAGTAGACTTCTGTTGTTGCATTGTTTGGATAATGTGCACTTGTAATTAGGAGGGAAAGCAAAGACTTTGAAAGCGTATTCAGTAACATTTTATTTTACGGGTTCTGTATTTCCCAGCTAATTTCCTGGAATCATCCTCAGAATAATCTAAAAGATAGCTAGAATTGAGCTGTAAACTATGAGGATATTTCCACAAAAAGCCGGCACAACTTGGTGAAATTACAGGGCAAACAGAGAAAGTAGTTGCTACACTTACTAAAGTATCTGCTCATTAAGTTCTGCTTTAAAAAAAAAACAACAGAAATGATATAGTAAGGAAGTGAGAAGCTCTGTACTTCAGAAACTGATGTTATTATCTACCAGTTTAAAGGAAACTAACTTTTAGCCAATTAGCTTATAGTCAAGTTTGCACTTCCATAAAGTTGGGAGGTTTGTGAAAAGCAGAACTAAACAAGAATGAATTAATCAAAAATTTAGGCCAAGATATCCTGACCTTTAGTCCCTAATATGGGATTGAAAAGATCCAGACAGACCAGGTTAACTAATATTTTTCAAAATGCTAATTTCTCAAACTTGGCCCTCTTGTCTGAAACTGTTTTCAGAGACTATGTAGCACTCTTCCCAGTTAGCAAATTGACTTTGACATGTAAAATTGACAGGGTGCTCCTTTACAAAATGTCACATTCAGGCCTTGTGCAGCAAAATCCTAAAATATGCTCTAGACAGCGAGACTTAAATATATGCAGCTAAAGTATACAGTATATATTGTTCTAAATGCTTTGTCAGTTTTGCCATTATTTAACTTGTTTTGATATGGGACCGCATGTTTGAGGTAGCTCAGTTAATATAGTGAGAGCCTGGAAGTGCAGACGATAACGACAATGTGCTTGACAGCAACACAGTTTGTATTCTTGAGAACCTTCCTGACATTGTGCTACCCTGATGTGTGAAGCCTCTGCAATACTGCGCTATGAACAAGTTTAAACAAACTCTACAAATGATTCACAAACACTGTTTGACACAGGTCAGGTTTGCTCTGTACGACCTGAGGAAAATCCGCTTTGGATCAAAACATGCTCTCATTAAGTAGTGGCTTGCAGTGCAGGTGCTTTTCCTTTCATTAGTTTGTTTCCTTTTCATCCAGACAAGTCTGAATGTCATCGGTCATCATTACAGACAGCCAGAGATTAAAAGGATGGAGGAGAGAGCGAGGACGCTGGAGAGAGGATGATGCGGAGTAAGAGATAGGCAGAGCGGAATGGGAAGATAGAAAGATGAAGATGGACTAACATGGCGCTGCTGGCAGTCGCGCTGGACAGAGCGGTGCTCGAGATCACGCCACACTTGGAGCATTTCAGGAGCAGTCGGCTACGCGCCTCCGCTGGGACACTTTAGGACATGTGAACACACACACACACACACACACACACACATACATAAAAAGACACAGACACGAAAAACCATGTGGGGAGGAGAAAGGGAGGAGTGGAAACACAAGTTCCAGTTATGACGAGGTGAATGTGCAGGTGTCAGAGTTGCAAAAGATCCGAGATGAAAACAAAAACAAAACAAAAGAAAGAGGAGAAAAAGTGGACACAACGCAGAAAGGGAGGGGAAAAGAAAAAAGGGGGGAGGGGAGGGAGAAAAGAAAGAGGCAAATTAAAACCAGATCATAAAAAGTAGCAGCAATGAAAAACAGTCAGAGTACAAAGATTGATTCAGAGCAAGTAGAGAGAACGTGAGAGACGGACATTGCAGTGTTACGGCACAGTCTTGTGGACTAACAGATTACAGTGACACACACAGAAAATACGACAAGCATCTTTTTCCACTGCCAGTGTGTGCAGGTACGTGCCTGAGTTATTTATCTGTACATGCGACCGTGCACAATGAAGCTTTACCGGGGTGCGACAGAAGAAGAAGACTCCTTTGGTTGTTTACTTACAGTTGACTACTCAGATGGACAGAAACAGTGTTTGTGTGTGTGTTGTGTGTGCGTATACACATTGCGAGCGGAGAATGATGGGGCCATGCGCGCACTATGCTACATTAGCGTCCCATCACAGCTCATTGCCTTAGCGCCAGCCACATCCCCATGGCTTCATAAGGAAATACATTACGCTAATGACAGCCTGTCCTGTTAGCGACACTACCAACAACTGTGTGTGCATACACTTCTGAGAACCTGGAAAGAAAATGTGCTTCATCCTTGGATACAGCCAAGGATGCTTTCCTGCAAAAGGATACACCTGTGTGTGTGTGTGTGTTGGTGTCTTTGTACATATTCGCCAGTTTAATCCCGATTAACAAAAGCCAATCAACCCCCCAGAGAGCCAATCTTGTACTGTTTAACCCTTAAAGCTATGCACAAATGATCAATTTCAATTTGTGCACAAGATAGACACTGGGGGAAAATATAATGAGAGATAGGGAGTGTGAAAAAGAGAGAGAGAAAACAATGGAATCAATAGGTATGGAAATGAAAACATGGATTTGGCTGCGAGAGCTGAGGAAATCTCAATTCTCAGGATTAGTCAAGATGATGAACAACCACCTACTGCTTTAATAAAAGCAATGCCGAAGGTGGATGCATGTGTGTGCATTTGTCACATGTGCAGTACGTGTTTGTGTGGAGGAAAACCTTATAGAATTCCAATAGCACGTAATGTTTCATCCGCATAATCCTGGTGTTTACAGTATATAATTAGCTTTCAATCTGCCATTGATTTTCACATCCACAGTATTCATCTAAGTCACATAAAACTGAGAAAATGAGTTGGAACCCATATGCATGTGGAAGCAATAGTGAAATGTTGATAGATTTCACAGAGCAACGGAACATAACAGATGTCTCGTCATTTTGTTGCCAAATTGGATCTCTTTTTTTTTTTTATTGGTTATTTTTACTGGAGGCACAGGTGTATGAGTAGGTGTGTGTTCAGAGACCCTCGGAAGCAGTTGGAGTTAGTTGCCATGAGAATGTTGTCTCCCCGAGTTTGTGTCTGACAGAGGGTAAAAACTTATCTAATGCAGCAAATTTGTAGTCAGCTCCCAAGCAGAATCGTGTTTTGTGGGAGCTGGTGTGTAGATGCTGTGTGTGTGTGTTTGTGTGTGTCAGGTGCAGAGGGTTGGGGAAGTTAACTTACCCTGCTCGCTGCTTTTTAGACTTGTCTGAGATGCCGTCTCGAGACATGAGCTTGTTAAACACCACGATTCCAATGAGCATATTCACCTGAGAGAGACAGAGAGAAGGGGTTTGATCAGGACTGCTGTAATAGATGGGTTGCCAACAGGGATTCAGCTCATGCACTGCGCAACACCTCTTCTAAATTCCTTCCTCAGTGTTTCAGTGGATTGAAGATGACTTTTTAATTGTGCCACATACTAGCGACTGAAAAATGACAGTGTTTTTGCTGTCAGGGCTCCCAGGCTGAATTGTTTTTAGCTCATCTCAATAGGATTTTACACACAGCATACAGTACATGGATTTTTCCCAGTGCACGGTGATTACTTACAGGTTTGAAAAGCTATAATCTTCGTTTTAAGGAAACTATTGGCTACGAAGTCGGACATAATACTTCATACGACGAATAGCCCAACACTGTAAACATATGTGGAGGGTGTGTGAGCTTTTGCTCAGCTGCAGGAGAGAGGAGTTGTGGTTCAGGGATTCAGTGTGGTGGTGAGTTAATTGGCGCAGCCAGTACAAGTTAAATAATTGCTGTCCTCTCTTATAAGCAGTAGTGCGTTGGGGCCTGAGGGGGGACACAAGGACGACAGACACACTAGCCAGCATACCAAGCAGAGAAAATGAACTGTGTAAGAAGCGTGTGTGTGCACAAAGGGCTGGAACCCGGGCCACATGGTTCCCGTGTTGAATTAAGCCTGTTCTGAAGTGTCGCTGTGTCTTTTTGGTCTGTGCTTAGGTAGCCATGAAGTGCTACAACCCATTTGTAATGTTCTTTAAACGGGCACCAAACTTTAACTAAACCAACATGAGGCATGTAGGAATTTTTAAAAAACAACAACTAAAAGGACACTATAACTATCAAGGAAAAAACTCATTTAAACTTCTCAACACTTTTATTATTTTGGCTCCACTTGACATAGTTTTCTCTTCTCTTTCCTAAAAAGACTCATCAACATTCTTCTTGAAATGCTCTAGTTTCCACCGATGGCCATTCACGCCTGTGATATGACAGTCTGGCTATCCTGGATCAGGGCTTTTAGTTTGTATTAGTTGTTCTGGATGCTCTCGATGCTTTTAGGTAAGTGCTGCATTTAACCGCAAAACAGTCAACATGCAGAAATTACTATCAGACTAAGCAGTGATATTTCCAGTTGCGCCGACTGCCTAAAAAAAAAAACGCTGATTGCTTCTCATCTCGGTGTCTTTTACTAATGAGTCACCCATAGCTAAGCTCTCCAAACATCTGTCCACGGTGACCCAGTGATACAGATTCTATTAGGTACATGCACACACAGATCTGAGCCAAGGCCTGCCACATGGGGACCTCTGCTCTGCTCTGAAAACCGGCCCATCTGGGATATTTTCTCCGCTGGCGACATGTTCGTTATAATCCTGATTTCCAACACTCCCTCCTACTCTTTCTTCCACCCTTTATGGGTTTCTCAGCAGTCTCTCTTTAATCTGCTTGTGCGCTCTTGGTTTTCAGCTGTGAGGTACATTAGCAAAAAAATGACATTCATACTTAAGTACACACCTACTGTGTACTGTGAATGGAAAGGAATGCTCTATCTATCAAGGTCCTAACCTGAATCTGCTTGGATTCCTTTGTTCACCTGTGCCTTCTGGCTAAAAATCGTGTATATCCTACAAGTGGTTGCTCAAATTGCTATGGAACTATGGAAATAGCTGAGTAATCTGACTTTCATGTAGTCTGTTGAATTTCCAATCTTTGCAGCCTTTGCAGAAGCTGGACCTTTACTTGAGGCCTGTTACTTACTGCTGCATTTCTGGTACGTCTGGCAGCTTTCACAATTTGCCAAAAAATCTCCCTCCGATCTCTTTCCCTTCTCGTGCGTGCGTCGTTGCTGACAGTTACCTACGATTAGCCAGACTGTGAGAGCACTATTGTCATGCCTGTCGTGTCTGGCCACAGCTCTGTGAGTCAGCATCATCCTGCTCTGCTATTTGCCCAAGGCCAGGTTTATTAATTAGAGGAGCGTCCTGTGGGAAGGTCTGTGTTTCTCTGCCCGACGTCCCACTCTCATTACAGCTGTTTGTTGGAGTGGGGCCCCAGCAACAACACCAGGGGGCCGGGGACCATAACACAGCAGCTGGGTGGGTGTGTGCATCAAAATTGTGGAGGCAGAAAATGAAGGGATGCTGGAAACACACCAATAAGCAGCAGACACTAATAAATAACTTACAACTGTCATTTGTGACATTATGGCTGTGACCTTTGACCTTCAACACATGAAGGATCCAAATGCCTACACTTTATTTGATTAAAATTTTAACGATTGTAGATTTAAGTGTATTGAATTTCTTTAGAAAAAGCACCAACATTGTGTACTTGTGAATCCTTAGAGGCAGGTCACAAAATTGTACTAAATAATATTTTCACTTTAAGTAAATATATTTATTATTGGTTTCTGTGCAGGGTTTTCCGACTGTGTACCCTATAAATAATGGCAGTATTATAGGTCACTTTATGATCATAATCATCAGTATTGAGCACTATGTTAAACCTGTATTCCATTCATCACCCTGCAAACGTCTGTCTGATCCAAGCCTCCTCTCTAACACATGGGCAGACACACAAACACTACAGCAACAATAGCAACACAACACAGCTGCAGCAATGGCCAAACTACAGTTTAGTACCCCAACCAGGGAATCATTTAGGAGAAATTAACTAATCCTTGCATCAGGCACACACCAACAGATGATTAAAATGCCACTGAGATGCAGTCATTGCACTCAATTTTGCTGTAGAACAGTATAGAGCTGTATTTACTTGGCCCTAAAAATGTCTATTTTATAGCAATTGGCAAAAATAAAGAAAGGCCACATTATTATGATTGTGGCACACGCTATTATTTAGGTATTTAGGTCTGAAAAGAAGTTTTAATAAAAAAGATTTAGCCTTAGCTACACTGGGTTCAGTGACTCACACTTTAAAAATACACACGAGTGAGAGATTTACAGGAGCCCGTGGGCTAGAAGTCGAGCCAGACATGTGCTGCATCGCCGGGAAGCTCTCGCCTCTCGGAATGTATTTTTGTTTTTCTCGGCTGACATTTTAAACCCAGGGATCAAAGTGCTCATCTCGTCATGTTGTCGTGTTCACCCCGGGTGCGTGTGCTCACATGTGCATGCGGGAGTGCGGGGAAGGGAAAACTCTCAGCGGTCCATGGGCAGCTGCTTTAAAGCTCTTAGCTTGCAGGGTATCTTCGCAAAAAACATTTGTAGAATTACGCAATGTAGCGGGTGAGATGGGGGAGGCTGGTTCGTCTGAAAGTGAGAGAATCGTGATGAGAGGGGATGTTGGACAGACTCACCAATACAATGACAGCAGCAGGCCCCACAAAGGCATACAGCAGACCACCCTCCAGGGATAACCAGCAACTAGAGAAGAAGAACAGAGAGGCTTTGTACGCACAGAATACGGCAAAATCAGAGAACTACTGGTGTGTAAAACATCGCTTCACCATTTTCAGGTCTCATATTTCACTTACTGTGAGTGCCAAGAACTGTGCTTAAACATCAAGTACAGTCGTTTCATTTGGTAGGTAATTATGTGTTTCTCTAACCATTGCCCTCAGTGCTGAGCAAATCTATTGTGTACGTTACCTAAAACATGTCCTCAAACTGTACATGCTCATGTGAAATTTCATTTGGTGTGAAAGCTATTTAAGCTAAATGAGTTTAAACGGGTCCTCCACTTGATGAAGTCAAACCCTCTGTTGTCTCCATGGCAGCTCGATAGACACGACGCAAAAGATGAAAAACCCCCGGCCCAAAAGATGAAAGCACACATCGGCATCTTTTGTGCTGTTTGTGTTTTCATTCAGTCAATAACACCACTGACTCCTTGACGTACGTTTCAGAACATGTAAGGGAGATGAACGTTTCACCACGATGTGACTGATTTTTATCAAAAAGCCCACCAACAAAATCATTTTCTCAATCAGCTCCTCGCTTGAGCATTGGCGTCCCCTGTATACGCGTGAGCTTTTCGTTAACACTGAATAGTTTTTGTGATGTGTAAGACTTCAGCATTTTTACCGGCCTGGCTGCTATCGTTTTTCACCTTGTTTGTGAGTATGGCAAAATGCGGTCCTGAATGCACCTAATGCGATAGCATCACAACCAGCCGAGGCACAGCCACCAAACTTTACAGGTAGTTGCAGTTGAGAGTTTGAAGATGTGCATGGTCTGACCCATGACTACTGAGTAGTGCTGTAAAAATGTAGTAATGGCTACTGAGTAGTCATGGCTCAGAGCAGCAAGAGTTTTTGACTGTTGAACTCTTGATAAATAATACTCAAGGATGACTACAGGACCATTTGAAGTTTCAGAGAAAAGCTTGAGAAAGATTTTTTAGCCAAGTTTTCAGGCATTAATGTGTCTCAAGTAGAATTTCCACAGCCCCTCCTGCAACTAGCATTAATGACACTATCTTGTGTCCATTAAATGAGGACAGGCTAATACAAAGATATGGTCTGCATTTTGCCAAGCTCATGCCGGGACAGGCTTCAGTCGCCCTGTGACAGAATGGGAATAAGTGGGTTTAGAAATTGGACGGTGAGATGGATTGAGAAAAAATTGCCTGTTATGTTGATAAAACTGCCACATTCAGGCTTTATAGATTCAGCTGTTTATTGCAGAGATGGGTTGCCATCACTGAATTAATGACCATCTTCTTCCTCCTAACTTATAAAATAAAAAATGACCTTAGCCTAAAACCTGCACGGAAGGAAAGGCAGATCCACTTTTTCAAACAGCAAAGGGAAAACTCTGGCATGCTTTGAGTGGTCAGCGATACGGGCGGTGGATGGTGCTCTAACCTCCAGCCCATCCAAACACAATCAGCGGTAAATACCGGCATTCCAAGTGGTACTCACTAGCTGGCTGTGCCGTAACCTCTTGCTCTGGTGAAACCCACCGACACTGCAACAACGAGGGCTGGAAGACCTGCAGAGAAAAAGAGAGAGAGATCAAAAGGGTGAGGCAGAGAATAAAAGGGCGCCGCAATGGAGAGGATGAAGCATGTTGACCAAATGAGATACTCCAGTGTGAGCAACTCCATATGGCTCTCCCTATTCAAATGCAAAGCAGGTCTGCAATAGCAACCAATATGTGCACACGTGACTGAAGCTGACAGGGTGCTCTTCAGGTGAGCCTGCATGCTCTGCATGAGCTCCCTGACACAAAGGTCTGGCTGCAGGCATGAAAAATGGACTCAGATTCAAGTTCATTGCCGGGTTGAGAGCTCTGATGTAACGCTTAAGGTCATTTGTGCTGCACTGACGCTGCTACGGTTGACCCATGTGCACGGCGTGCCTGCGAGTGCGTGAGCACCTGAGGCTCAGAGAGGGCTTATACATTTGCGAGGTGTAGCTCGGAGTGGCCAATAAGTCATGCATTAATTAACTAAATCAAGCAATCTTTGTGTGTGTGTGTGTGCGTGTGTGTAAGAGAGTGAGGCTGAGCGTCACGGAGCACGTGCCAGGAAAAGAAAGAAAAATATGTTGGCCCCATAACGAGCTTGGCTCTGAAATATTCATGTAATTAACAAAGCTGTGATTATGGCTGCAAATGAAAAGCAATTAGAAAAAGTCACATTAACATGAACAAATAAGATGGTGGGGAGCCAGGCCGGTCGGCTAACGGCACGCGCGACGTTTCAATTAGACAGCAACAACATCGATCCTGCGTTTACCGATATATATATAATATGGTGAACACACGTCAGGCACAGACACACAGACCCCACTGCTAATCTAACACACATCCAGACACACCCCAAATCTCCTGTTTCCACGGCAACTGATTTCAATCGCACAATTTGGGGCGAAAATTGCGAAATGGACGTGCGGAGGATAAGCTGCTTGATCCTCTCCACCCCGCTCGACCGTTTCAATGCGTCTCATTGCATGAGCATTTGTAAGTGTATCGGCTAATTCTACGCACACACGCACAGACACAACACAAACACACACACACGGTGTCAGTATCTCTCTCTCTATCTGGGACTGTACAACATCTATACATTCTCCCTGCTCTGTATCAGGTAAGGGCATCAGCGACTTGGCTTATTCGACCGGTGGGATCAATATAGAGTGAAATGAACAGACGGTGTGCGCGTGCGTATGTGTGTGTGTGTGTGTGTGTGTTGTGATAGTGGTGGGGGTTACAGTTGTAATTTCGGGGGCTATCTCTAAGTATCTTGCCAGTGTTGTGCAGATGTTATCATGTGTTTTGATTATCTCCGGACATCCCTGGTGCCTGTTGCATCACGCTGTAGTACATTGAAAGGACGGCTGAACGGCACAGAGGTGTGAGATTACCTGCACCCCGAATGTAGAGTGCGACACCCTGTGTGTGCGTGTGTGGGTGGGTGTGTGCGAGCATGTGGAAATTTATGTCTGGCTGTATTAGATAAAAGTACATCAGAAACTGTAATGAATGTCTGTAAATTTAAATGAAACCAAGTCCTGTAAACAGCAAAAAAAAATGCAGCAAAGAAAAATGGAATATAAATGAGAATAGAGCAAATAGAGGTTATTAGGCATAATGTAGCCAACAATTTCAACACTACAACATAATAATCTGATACATTTTCATGTAAAATATGCCTTCTTGCTGCTCTCTGTCATCATTTTATGTCACACAATGGCAATACAATCTGTACCCAACTGATGAAAGCGTCTTCATTTTCTATGCTGAAAACCCTCAGGCAGACAGGTGCACTCTATATTTCCAGTAGCATCCATGGCAGAAACTTATATCAGTACTTCTGTGATGTTGTGACTGACTGTGATACTGAAGAGCCTCTTTCAATGTGCAGCAATTGCACAAATCAATGCCATTAACACACAGATTTTCACTGGCAAAAATACATGACTGATGTGTGATCTCTGAGTAAATCACATCAGCAATGTACCACATCAAGCACACAGCGGTAGCTCTTAATGCTTATGAAGGATGTCGCCAAACAAATGACGTCACTGTGTGTCTGCCTGCAGCATGCTCACATTTATTTGGGCACGCACAGCGATGTGCAGTCGTGTGGCGTTTAGCTTTGTCATTCTGTCATGGAAGACTCTGCCAGAGCTAGTCACTGACGCTGTTGACAGTTGACAGTCTTGGGCCGACTTCTGAGGGAATGTTTGCTTGAGTCCAAAATGGAGGAAGCTATCGCAACCTATTAGCTGTGCTGCATAAATACAAATCTGTCCTTTTTAATAAACTGGGTGTCCTGTTAGTGAGCCTGTTGGTTCAGGCAGCTTTTTTTCCTCCTGCATTCACCGAATGAAATAATGTGTAATCCTGAGAACAGCATGCCAGGGGGGAGTAAAGGCACGGTGCAGAGAAAGCAGAAAGAAGCAGAGGGAGCTGTGTGCATGAGCAATCCCCAAGTCACGGAACTTCTTGAGCCAAATATTTCACAAAGACTCACAGATGAATTGCGCGGTGACCGGGCCTTGAAACTACGAGTGAATCGAAACCAGGTGCCAAACTTCACAACGCGGCCGTGTTTGTATGCTCACCCCAGCCGAGGCACAGAAAGCGCTTGCGAATGAGCCTCGACCTCATTTTGCCAATGACGGCCAGATAGGACTGCCACGCCTCCGTCAGCACCCAGCAGAAGGATGCCAAGAAGAAGAAATGCAGGAAGGCAGCAGTCACAGCACAGAGGCCCTAAAGAAAAGAGAATGTCAGGGAGAAGGAAAGAAATTTCTTTAAAAAATTGGAGATGTGATACAAAAAAGTTTAAAGAAAAGATATTTTTGTGAGGTGTCACAATGAATCATCTCCTCAGCAGAGAAAATGGAAACGCCCCAAAATATAGTGGGAACAGGGAAAAAGGGAGAAACATATGGTGTTGAAGGAGAGGAGCTGAACCTGGCTCGACTGTGTTCCTGATCGATATGGACCACCACGCAGTGTTTAGTCAGAGAACCCTGTGCTCCACGCCAAAAATGTCAGCCTTCACACAGAGATCTCCACTGAATGAACCTTTTCCACTCTTGAACTCTGTGATTTTTTTGTGTTGGTTTTGTTTCCAGGCATCATAAGTCTTAGTGTCAAGCAGAAATCACTGGAATCGTAAGCGTGTTGACAAGGTTTACTGTGTATACAGAGTTTCAGCGCGTCAGACTGGAATTTTCTGCACCCGTTTCATTTCGTGCATCGGTGCCTTACCTTGCTAAGCGTTTGAGATTGTCCCACCAAAATCAATAAATTGGAGGCCAGGATGGAGAGGCAAAAATTCACCAAGATGATAGATCTCTCCGAGCGGATGTACCTACAGAGCAGGGGATGAGAGGGAGAAAGGGAGACGGGGAGAGAACAGACACATGAGATAAGTGTTGATGACAGATTCATGGACTGAGTGGCAACTTTCTGGACACTGCGCGCTCATTAGCTTGATTTTGCCATCTGACATGTGTGTTACCAAAAAGCTAATCACCACCTTCTGCTGCAGTCGAACCATTTGTTCCTTATTAGGCCTCACTGGAGCTTTGGCAAATCAGAGGATGCACATGTAATGGGGAGCCTGGACTGTGGTTGGGGGCATGTGAATGTAGACACATGTACTGTATGACGTCGCCAAGCCTGTCTGTCTGTGCATGTGTGTGTGTGTGTGTGTGTGTGTGTGTGTGTTCTCACCTCCAGAAGGCAGCGTAGATTAGCAGCAGGATGAGCAGAGCGGTGCAGGAAACCCCACAGCCCACCATGAGGGGCACAGAGGGCATGCTGGTAGGACCCATGTCCTGCAGAGGGTGAATGAAAGAGGAGGGACACACAGGGGAAAATAGACAGTTATTAATTATTGCAACACATTATCCTGCAGATTCCATGCTTGACAGTAAACACAGTTAAGAACATTTTCACCTTTTGTCATGTGGCATTTTTTCATATTTTTGGACATAGAGCATATATCAGCAGATAAGAGAAAAATCAACATGGGAATACACAAGATTTGAAATCAGAAAATGATCTTTTTTTCTTTGTCTTTACATCGGCTTTGCATCCGTGCTTCGCAGGGCTTCACGTGGATCAGATTCTGTGCTATGAGAGAGTTAAAATGCTTTTACACATTGACCACGAGGTGACGACTGGCTTGCAAACCCCACTGCAGCGCCCTAACCATTTTGGACAGTGAGTCTGCTCATGTCCACTGCAAAGAAGAGTCAAATGCAAGTCACAATTATTATCCATTTATTAGGTGGCCAAACAAGCTAAATCCTTTGACATTACATCGTCCAGACTGTCCACCATATAGACCTCCTGAGCAAAAATGTTACCTCCTGCGATATGACAATGAGATGCAAACAACCTCGGGCTCGTTTCTGACTCACCAGCAGTTTGCCTGAAAACGTAGCGGCTGACTGTAATATATCCAGTGTCATAAACAAAGTGTGCTGTGTGTTAGATGGATGTGTGGCAGAGTGATAATTGAATTTGGAATAAATCCGGTTACTTTGATGTTGCCTGTATAGATTAAGGTAATTGTTGGCACGTTTCCTGCTCTGCACTTACAGTATCTATTAACTCTTCCACTCCCCGACTTGTAATCCATTGGTAGCCCCTTTTAATGACAGCCTGCTAATTAAATGCTATTACCTTTAATTAGAATTACAAGAGCCTGGACGGAGCTGGATGATAACACATAATTACACTAATCTGAAAGTTGCTGTTTGTTAGATGTAGTGGATCTATCTGTTTTGGGTTGGCTTCTATGTCATTTACGTTATTTAAATATTTGGATTAGTCAATTATCATGTCCAAAAACAAACAAACATAACCAAGCACAATTTCATTTAACACTAAATTCTGTATATCCTCCACTGTGAGGGGTGTTAAATAAAATAATATTCTTCTTCCCCCTTACACATTACAGGCACCCACTGATCTATCTGGCCCAATGTTCTATATATATCTATATCTAGACAATATCTATACATCTATACATCTATACATATATATATATATATATATATATATATAATGCAGTATTACACATTTGTACGTTAGGAAAGCCTAGGTCTCTTTCACTTCTTGGATGATAAAGCTTTTGCATACTGATTCTCGGTTCCTTCCCCTCTCATTAATAGTCCTTCATTATCTGATTATACTGCTTAAAATTCCAATAGAAACTGTCATTGGTATCATGATTGATATGTAGTTAAACTTAGGGGCCACTACCATTTTAATTGTATTAATTTACCCTCAAAGTGTAAGATTGATTGATTTTCATCTATTGAGTTAATTCTTTATTTTCTGAAGCAATGGGGACATTTTAAGTTTTATTGGATTGTTCATTTTTCCCAAGAATTTTCATCCCCAGCAGCAGTTAGTGGATTTGAATTAAAGTGCACTAACCGCTGCTGGATAACACACCCTGGACACTGGCATAATCTCGGACTCCAAGTTAATTTTATAGCCAGATTTCTGTGATCTGCGTCCAGAAGAATTGGGGCTGGCGAAGTCGGGTCAGAGGATAGCCAAACGTCGTCATCCACTCACAAAAATAATTTATGTCCTCTACCCCTGCCTTCACTCCCTTAATTACCACTCTTCTTACTGCTACTTCAAGACGTAATCAAAATAAAGTGACCAATAAAGGCGAAAGTGGATCTCCTTGGTTCGTTCCACTTGAAAGCTGAAAAAAATGGGGACATTTGTCCTTTGGTGAGGACTGACACTCTTGCCTCTGTATAGATCATTTCAACCTTGTTGGTGAATCCCAAAACTAAAAGCTTCCATGACACGTATTAAATAACCCCACTCTACCGTGTGAAATGCCTTCTCCGCATCGAAGGACAAGACTGTGAATGGTGCATTTTCTTGATGGCTCACCCATACAAGACGGAATAAACGCCTGAGGTTGCCTGGGGATGACCTCCCCTTCGCAAACCAGACCTGGTCTTCACGAGTAATGTCTGGTCCAATATTCTCACACCTCACTTCGATGCCAGGACATTACTTAGTTCTTTACAATCCAGATTTATGAAGCTGACAGGCTGAAAACTCCCTGAGTCCAGTGGATCCTTATCCATTTTGGGGACCAATGAGATAAAAGCCCCATTATATGAATTTGGAAGCTGCCCTCGTGATAATGCCTCCAGGTCAACTTCAGTTTAAACAGTAGACTTTACTACTGTCATGTGATCTATCAAACTGTTCCAGCATTACCTACATACTAAATTTACTGAAATGACGGACACATGGAGACTTATTCAAATGGACAACCAACTGCCAAGGTAGACTACGCACACCGAGAGCCTGTATAATGCAGAAAAGCTTCATTTGCACCTGCTGTGCATCCATTTGCAGCCATTGTATTGCGATTTCACACGTACAAGGGTAAAAGCACTAGACCATAGCACATAATTAAGCGATTTAGGTCATGATGTGCAATGCACCTCTGCTTTGTTTCCCTCCCAAGGTGTGCCTTTGAGAGGATGAGGAACAGACAAATGAAGCTGCGTGGAGAGCATACACCCCGCCGCGCCCCAAATGGGCTTGATGTTTGGCCCGCTTTTAAGTTCTCAATCACACAATTTACCTCAATTTACCTCCTACGGTGACTAGCCTTCCCTTTCATCCCAAAGATTTATCACTGCACACACACACACACACACACACACACACCGCAAGCTGTCTTTTGCTGCAGAAAAAGTACATACTCCCAGACAAATGCACGTCCAGGCTGATGTGCCAAGTAATTGAAAGGCAGCGTTTAAGCCACATGAATGTGTGCGCGTGTGTCTATTCAGGATGAGCTGACGGCAGAGGAAGAAAGCAAGAGAGAGGACTTGAGAAAAGGATAAAGAATGCGAACTAAAAAAGAAGGAGTGGGAGAGAAATTCAGAGGGAGATGCAGTGGGAAGAGTTAAGGACAAGTCAGTGAAGGCAAAGAGTAGGAGGAGGAGGAAATAGATAGGGAGAGAGAAAATGAGAGTCAAAGCTTCCCTTTCAGTGGTTTTCCCTGGCCCATTAAAGGAGGCCACTTTCTCCAGAGAAAAGTGGAACGGCGTGGAATACCAATACAGCACACAATCAAACACACTGGGAGGAGAATGGAAGTGAAACATCATCAAAACAAGAAAGAAGAGATGCAAAAAAAAAGAAAAAGAAAGGGGGGTATGACAAGCATCTGCTGCAGGAACAAGGGAAAGCCTGGGAGGAGAGTGAGACACAACAGAGACTCACTGTGTTTGATAATATGTAAAGTGGAAGGTCAAAGGATACACAGGCTTTAGTGGGGTTTTTTTTTTACAGTTTGACAGATCAGACATTGAGGATGCATGGGGAATGGCAAGCACACACTGACAAGCCTATTGAATTTGCAATTCTCTTTCTGCCTCCTTTAACTTTGTCTTAAATTAGCCTCGACCACACGAGTAATGGAATAAATTGTTCTTGTAATTTATCCAGTATACACTACATCCACAAATTGTCCCTCAGCTCTTCAGGGTTTCAATTTGTCAGTGTTTTCTTAATTGGTACAGTTAGGTTGTGTGTGTGCAATGGCATGACGTGTCGAAATTCATAACGTGGAATGATGCTACAAAGGAGCTAATTGGTAATTGGTGGGTGGGGTGGAGGTGTGTGGGGGGCTGCACATCAAGCATAAGTGTCACACAAATGCCATACCCCAAACTGATACACTGATATTGTGCTGCAGATTGGGGAGATGTGTGTCTGTCATCCACGTGTGCCCGCTGTGTGTGAGAAGAGAGGAAAATCTAAGCGATGCCAGATTAACAGGAATGTGCTCAGGCTCTACTGTATACGGCTGGGCTCCCCTGGGCAGCTTGGCTACCATGTGATGGAGAAGATAGCTATTTTCAGCTCAGGAAGTTTAACCTACTTATCTCCTCTCACTGACACTCCTCCCCCCTCCACTCCTACCTATCCTACTACCACTCCCCCTCACTCCCTGCCTTTCTCTTCCTCTCTGCGCCGCCCATGTCTTCCCCCAAATCCTCCCTACCTTTACGTCTTACTCGTCTGCAGCGGGTTTCTCCTCTGTCGCCCCATGTGCCCGTACCTTACCGCAGGAAGAACAAAGTGCTGAGAGCCCTTGCATTTTAGTAGGCGAGTAATTTCTGAAATGCTCATTTTTATAGCTGCAAAAATACTTTTTGAGATTCTTTTTTTTCACGTTCTAGTGCCAAATATACAAAATTGGTCTTTTTGTCATTGCCTTACAAAGCTCCCTGCGTCTTAGGCACAGCAATGCTTTTGTTGGCATCCTAACATGCTAAAAAAATGATGCTCACGTACTGATGTGAAAGCTGGGGTAATTTTTTTTTTATCATATCCAGACCCTCATTTGCTAATAAGCACAAAAACACAAAACAATATAGCTGAGGCTGACAGGAAAGTCAGCTTTACAGGTATTTGGTCACAAACTACTGTATCCACAATTTTTATATTTTGACGATGAACCAAATGACCATGTTTATGTGAAAGAATATGCACCGTTTCTGCTGTCTCAAAGTGACTTGAATTAATGCAGGTTTAAAGTTAGGGGGAAAAGTTGAGTGTCAGTAGGAAATAGGCTGTGACCCGCATGTTAAAGTTGCCTGCTTTCAATCCAAACTCCGATGTTGTGCTCAGGTACAACAACAACACGTTAATCCTGCAATTGCTTTTGAGAGAAGACAGTCATAACCCTGACAGTCGCAAGAGCTCTGCGTCAGTACCAGGTCACCGGAGGCATTTGAACATGACAACCAATAGTGTAATTTTCTGGGGAGGCCAGTCTCAGACTCCAAATAAGACGGCTGTTTGCATTTAGTGCGAACATTTGTGGGCCTTAATCATCACTCATGTAGTAAGCCATTCTTTGTTTCATACTCCCATGTGTGCAGAGAAAAATGCCATCTCCCCTGTGAAATGCTGAATAATTCTTGAAAAGATGGCATTTTCAAAATTCAAGGTATTCACCTTTGGCAATCATATGCTCCTCTCTGTCCCCACACATGTACGGGCTATACAAATACACTACTACACACAAGCAGGCTGTGCCACTGCAGAGACATTACACACTGCATCTTGCTAATCTAGTGTTGACGCTGTCTCGGTGCCTGTTTAGCTGTCACAGCACCAGGTAAATATAACCTGTGATGTGCTACAAACCGAATCAATCCAGCAGACCCTCGAGGGTTCAGTTTGACAAGCTGTGACTTCAGAGGCCTCGAGGCAAACCATGAGTCTCCTGTCAGTGGGTGACAACCTGGATGCTGACATAGTGACTTAAAATGTAAAGTCATCATATCAAGCGCTGGCCTTATCTTCAGGTATTTTTTTTTACAAACTACTGAGATTTGTACTGCTTGTGGAGGCTACAGAGCAAAGGCCCAATCCATCAAAAAGCTGAAAGCCAGCAGCATCAAGATTGTTTTCAGGGCTATTAGCCATCTTGGACCAGTGATAGTTACACTATAACAGTCCTTGTTGGTTCACACAAATGCTACGGCATTATAAGGTTACCATAAAAGGCATTTTACCCTCCACATTTCAGATGAAGCTCACATGCGAAACAGGAAAGCAAGTTAAAATACATGCCGAAGCTGTTCTTGACCCCTCACTGAAACTGTTATTGTTGGCCTGCGCTTGCATCTGCATCACTGCATCCAAACACTTCCTACTCAACTTTAATATATCCAATTAGCCAGGAAACCTGTCCCCACCACATCCATGCTCAACCACTATGCATCTTCACCCAGAGAAACACATCTAAATCGTTTCCCTTGTCACCAACTAACCTTTAATTAATGCAACAAGGGATTCAGAGATTCTAATGCAATTCCACGCACAGTCCCTCATAAATTTTAGCACCCTCATCCTTTAATTACAGTTGACAAGTGCAAAGTATTTGCATACCGTAACCTTGCAGTCTTGCCTCATCCAGGGAAGTCCTTGTTCTCGTCTTCAACGCCGTCTCCAGTTATGTTGTGATAAATGAAAATATATGCTGCCATCCTGTGGCGCCTCAATCCTCCCCATCATCTCTCCACAGTCAAGTCAGGCACTCTGGCCATTAATAGTCTAAATAATAGACTCAGCTGTGAGATTTTGCCGATCTGATTAGATGCTGGTGAGCACTAATGACGGTCGAGGAAACAAGACGTAATTCATCTCAAGCAGACCCTATCATTTCATGGGAATGATTGGGCCAAAGGCAGTTAGTGTGGCAGGTGAAAAGGAGCTGTGAGAAATCCTTTGAAGGAGAAGGAGACATCACTTCACATAATGCTCCTTTGAGAAAATTGTTTTGATACAGTAATTGGCTTATAAATAAGTTATGGAAATACAAAAGGCACCCCCCTCTTTTCCATGCCCGCTGTGTTAGTTTTCATCTCCCAGCCAATACGCCGTGTGTTTGTTTTCCTGCTCATCTATGCTGACTGCATCAAGGTCCCAGGTGCTGTTTGAATCACTGACCTTTTCACTCGCTTTTCTGGTTACCTGCTTAGGCAAGCACAAGCTATGATTCCCACTGTAGCTTTGAAAACAAGTTGGCGAGAGGCACTCGAAAAACTGTAATTAGTTGTAGCACAACTAGGACAGCGGCCTTATGCGCTGACAAGAATGATGCAAAGAGGCATAACTCACTTGATTAACTTGGGGCACAAAATGTTAAACTGACTTTTATAAAGCCAATACCTCCTGTAACTCCAAACCCCATGATCCCTATGAGCACAGTGGAAGCAATGAGTCCAGACGTATCCGTAAGGGTTTGTATTCCCACTGCAGTCATTTTGGGAATTAAGTTGCTTGGCCTATTGTATGGCTTCATGACCTCACTCAATCAACTTCTCTTCCTCTCTCTGTCTCTCTCCTCTGTTTTTCTAAAGTAACAACCTCTGTCCTGTGTCTGATAGCGAAGGTCTCTCTGTAGACACAGCAGAATACACACACACACACACACATAGAAATCTCGGAGGCTATAGGAAGTAAACAGGATTAACTGGCTATCCCTCACTCCACTGTAAACGGCCTGTAATGGCAGCACTGCTTCTAAATCCCCCCCACCCCCTTGCCTCACTCCCTTTTCTATTAAACATGGAGGTTAATCCTGAACCCCCCCCCTCCTTGTCCCTAGTGCCATGGCCCAGGATAAGCTGTCACAGCTGGGCTGCTGATACTCAGCTCTGCTCCAAAAGCCACACAGCATCAACAGAGCGTATATGTGTGTGTGTGTGTGTGTGTGTGTGTGTGTGTGTGTGTGTTTGAGTGTCTACATGTGTACTTTGTGCAGACTTGCATGCACCCATGCTTGTGTGTGCTTTAAAGTGCAAACATCCATACCTATAGTTGCCCGTGTTTGCATGTCTGGATGCATCTGTTTTGTTTTTTTTATGGGTTGCCAAATTCAATCTGTCTCCCCCTCTTCTTTCATGCAACCCAATCTGCGCTGGAATAAAAAGCAAGCTCTGGAGCACCCTCCAGCAACAAAGTGCACTCAGCACAGGAAACAACAGCTTCCGACTGAGAGCCATTGACACAAAAACACTGACCCATACCTTCCGGTCCGCAGCGCTGGGTCTAATGGTGGTACGGGGGGCTGAATGATGAATCGCTAATGACTAACTCACTCTCCACAGATGTCACGAAAGTCAATGTGTTTTCCCTCCTAGTCCTCTTTTCACTCAACATGGCCGACTGGCGTGCTGCGTGGTGAGGGAAAAGTCAATACTGTTCAGCTGGAAGCGGAGTCACAGAGACCAAAAATAGTGGCTTGTATGATCTGTTCAGCTTACGGGTCGCAGCCGTTGTGTAACGTATAACAGGAACGAAAGTTTCTCAAAGTTCTCTAGATTCCAGACCCCTATGAAGTAATTCAAGCTTTGTGGGACAAAATAAGAACTGCAGTTGCTCAACTGAAGGCTATCACCTTTTTTGACCCTGTTTATGCAAAATCAAAGAATAATGAGAGGGGGTATCCAAAGCAGGAGGAAAGGGGAATAACTCTTACAGTGTGGTGAGTATATCCAAACCAGGAGGTCAGCAGCAACAAAACTGAGGATGATGGTGGTCAAAATATCCCTACTGTGTGACCTATTTGACACCTCTCAAGTATTTCCAGAGAAACCAAAATTAACTGACAGCGAGAGAAAGTTCAAGCTGCTGCTGAGAAGACTGAAATACCATCTAAAGCGTAAACAAATCCAGGTTATGATTCTGGGTCAATCTTGGATGAATTTGGCAAACACGCTTTTTTCCATACTGCAATAACAATGCATTTTGAATAGCAAGTTGAAACTTGTTAGCATTTATCCAGCAGTCACAGAACAACACTATCAGTCATCTGGAGTAATGTTTGCGTCCACCCTATGAGTGCGACTCCAATTTCTCCTTCAGCTCCGTTCTGGGTCTCTACCAATATCTGGCTTGTTTGCTGCCAAATGCTTCACTTTGTGCACTTGCTCCCTGTGTCTGCCTGCTGTTTGGTGCTGAGGTGGTGAACAGTGGGTTTTTTCAGACTTTAAAGTTTTGCGGTAAAATGCTGTCTGCTTTGGTTAGAACAACAACGCAAGAGAGCAATGAGCTTAAACTCCCGACAAAGCTCAGTTAAAGCCAGGGGAGCAGCTGATTCAGGTAATAAGTTTGATATTTCATACACACTTATGAAATGATCAATTATAGGCTGCTTTAAAGGGAAAAAACTGAACTAAATTGGGAGAAACTACTTCTAGGACCAACAGCTCCTACCATAAGCAAACTCTAACAGTAACAGCTATGCTTGCAGTTTCTGCTGCCTTTTACCACTTTTGCCACTGACTTTGTAGCGTGTCTCTAGCAGATGAGAACACCGAATTTTTCTTGTGTGCAGGGTGCATGTGAGGACAGTGACTCTTTTAACGGTTATGTGTTTTGACACAGCAGATTGTAAATACACAGCACTGCTGAGTGCTATATGGATGCCATGTTTTACACTGAAAAGGTTACTCAAGTATGGATGTCTGCTTAAGTGCACAGCTCTTTATCTCAGCAACACTCTAGTTGTTAATGTATTATTACTTAGTGCAGACATCTCTCTCTCTCTCTCTCTCTCTGCCAGCTGAGACCAGACTGCCTTTTCTGTTTGGTTGAACATTTCCCCCCCCAAAATCTTCCACTCCTCACGATCACATTCCATTTCTGTGACACCTGGACTTACCCCCCAGTGCTTACTGTGGCTGCGCTCTGCTGACTCAATCTCCAAAACAACCATTAACGGCAATAGGGGCTCTCATAGATTTGAGTGCAACAACAAACTCCATCTCCTTACACCCCCTGATTATTGAATGTAATCACCGTCCTTGTGGGTATTAGGTGCAAGTAAGCATGGAGACAAATTAACAGTTGAAGCTAAAGGGAACATTTTGTGACCATAGCAATGAAGGAGCTGTGGCATAACGTGAGAACAACAACTAAAAGTGTTAACAAGGTATAAAAAAAAGGAGGGTGAAGGAGGTGACAAAAATAGGATGTTGAGTTGGTGGACAGCTAATAAGAAGACACATCAGTGGAAAAATAAGGCTCCGACGACAAAAGGGGGCAAGAACGTGGGCATGAATAAATTGGGTTAGGTGCGTATAGAGGGAAGGTGCAAAATAAATGGCGTGAAAATTTGGGATGTTATACCGTGCAATTATTGAATTAGAGTCTGTTGGGCGAAAAGGGGGTCTTTGAGGGTAAGGTGACCTAAGAGCTGTCAGGTCTGTGGACGTCCATTAGCGCAATGTGGGAGATCGGGTCAATGTAACACAACAGGCATTACCCCAAACTGCCTAAAAAGCCGTTTTTAATCATGTCAAACACACACTGCAAGCCACGCAAACTATTAATAGAAGCGCAGGTTACATGCTGCAGGCAGATACGCAAACACAATAAAATCTCTTCCCGTCTCACATGGAAGGAGCTCCTTGCACAACCTGTACTTTATCAAGTTTTAGGTCAGAAAAGTTCCGTAATGTGGAGCATGACAGCCAATCAACACAGAGATAAAAAAAAAAAAAAGATACTGCGAACCAGACGGGATCTTGTACTGTCAGAAAAGTTTAAGGCTGCACACGTTTTCCTCCAAGAAAAGATGCTTGTTAAAATAAAGACACCAGACCTGCCAGCATCACCTAGTCATATCTCGCTACGAAATAATCAATAAACGACAGCCTGAGCAGCCTGTTGTATTTTGCATTGAAGTCCAAGTGACAGGGATGCCAGTCAAATTCATACTACGTTAACTTATCAGCTCACTGACCTGGCCCCTGGTCGTAGTTGCCTTGCGAGCCCCCCCTCAAGTCCCACAGAGCAAAACAGGCTATGCATTGGTGTGACTCACCGGGTCTTTAGCTTGCTGCGCTAACACGGCGTAGGTGGATATCCTGCTGCACAGGCATTTAGTGTGGACAGTGGTTGACGCGAGCGTTTGGCAGCCTTCTGTGCCCCAGTTTTCTGCGCCAGCTTCCCTGGAGGTGGAGAGAAGAGGGGTGGGGGTGGGTGTGTGTTGGGGGGGGTGTCACAGGGGACATAGCGACTGTGAGACAAATACAACTGTCACATGACTACACACACCTCGAGGAAGTTTCAACTCAAAGGGACAGAGCGTTTCACAGGGTATCCAGGTCACCAAGTTCAACCATTCACTCTATAGGTTTAATAAGCACTCACACACACTGACAGGCTCTGTTACACTGCTGGCACTGGACACCCATGACAACCCACTCGTTCTTGAGGCTTCTCTGTGTATAGCACCCTAGACACTCTCTTTCTCATCTTTGTTCTGTTCTTCCTTTTCTCCCACTAGCTTTAGTTGGAAGAATACCCCAAAAGACTTAAGGAAAAGTGAAAAGGGTTATATCAGCTTAAAATGAACAAAAAACAGTGTGACATAAGTGTCAGATGGGGATTATTCAGTGCTAAATGGTTAACTGCTTTGGTATCCAACCAGGGTAAAACAGGCCCAGAATCTCCTGGAATAAAACAATGTACTTTACAGCTTTCTCCTCTTGCCTTCATTTTCACCCCCCCTTCAGTTCCTGCTAAGTGCTTTCAATAGAAGGTTGAGTGCGGAGGACGATCAATAAGATTCAAACCGAGCTAATTACTCCAGCAGCTCAGACTACACATTAACCTTATATTTAACCGTGGGTATACTTCTATTCTACTCACCAGAGACAGAAACGTAATAGGAGATAGAAAAGCAGCTGCCGAGATGTTCTGATAGGGTCACCAAGGTCGACTTCACGACTGATGTGTAAAAGACCCTGAACACATATTACAGTCAACTTCTCCCTCTGATCACCTACAATCCTGCATGACTGTTTTCTGCAAATGATACAACAGTTTTCAATGTTTTGTCTTTTTTATATGTAGTGAAATACGTTCGATATGGAGCCAGGTCTTCAGGGGCATTAAGGGTATTATTTAAGAAGAATTCAATGAGGAAACCGTACGAAACGTATTCAATCTAAATCTAAAGCTACATGCAAGGTACTTCAGCTGCTGGTGTAGACTGGGTCTTTACATGAAATGCTCTAATAAGGACAATCTTTTCTTTAAGCTGATAAAAACATGTCTGTTCCATATTAGAGGGGGCACATAGTCAGCTTCATCCTCCAATGGTCAACAGATGTTTGGAAATGATAGAGATTCTTCATGTTGGGGCACTATAACAACTCTGTGTAAAAGACAATGTGGGAAAAAAGAAAACATTAATAAACTAATATAAATAATATTTATTAAAAAGAGCATTTTTTCATATAAAATATAAATGTTGTTTCTTCATTTTGCTTGTTCTTCCATAAAAAAATTGTACAGCAGAAAAAGCTCAAACCTCATCACGTTGCAGACAGCACAGTGTACGCCGCACTTTCACTGCTAATGCTTTAGTAGAGGACTTAATTACCTCATCTCAAGCTAATAGCAATGAGCACCAAGTGTCATCTGTATGAGGACTCTGTTGTGTTAGGATCTGCGTAAGATTTTCTTCAAATCATTCAATGCAATAAAAAAAAAATTGGGGCTTTGCCTGGCTTTACTGGGTACAGCTGAGCAGTGTTTACATCTCTGGGGAAAGCTTTGGTGCCGATTGCACTTTATGAGAAATGATAAGCTGGGTTGTTGCTTGTGGCATTTATGGTCTCTTGAGGAAGAATTTGGAGTTTAGCCTGCCGTTGGAGAAATAACAGACACATAGTTTAACATTTATACATGTATATATATATATATTTAAATATATGACTTCCAAGATACCCTTTCTCTTTGTATTACCCAAAAACAATAAAGATATGGAACACCTCTGGAGTTGCCTTATTATAGGGGTAATAAATTCCCCAACTGATGCATACTATGTGCACCTGTCATAACAGGAGACCCAACTAGTAAATATATCTCACATTAAGATATTTTCAACATTCCTACTGCAACCACATACTCAACACATAAACAGCATTTTTAAATGAACATTTACCCCCACCCACCCACCCCCCCAACCTGTCTGCCCCATGGTGCACACTGTGCTCCCATTTTCATGAAGCGCTTTCTTTATGTGTATAACAATCAAATACAAACAAATCAGTTCCAATGTGTTCCAGACAATTTTGCAGTGATGTTTCACAGCCATGGCCTATGGGCTTCTGTTTACATTGTATAGTCATTACATAACATTGTGAGGAATGGACTAATAACAGGAAGCAGGAGCCAAGGCTCTCAGTATTATTTTCTACTATTTTCTCTGTTTCACATTTGCTACAGTTTTGGTTCTTTGGCTCTGCTTGCCTTTCTGTAGTATAAAAGTCGCTGCACACCACTGTTTGTCCAGATTCTTTAAGGGGGACTATTCACAAAGTTAACATGAATTGTTCCTGCAGCTTGATTAAAACTTCGAAAAACAAAGAATGCACTCATATCAGGGTTTCTGCTGTTGTCAATCAAACAAATCAAGCAGAAAGTTAAAAAGAACACAGACCCACCGACAAAAAGAGAACTTGTTAACCACTGCACTGTACAGCACATCGCTTCAGACTAAATATACCTCTGCTGTGACAGGCCACTCAAACGTCATCAGTGTGACAATAAATGACAAGAATGGAGCAACTTTGATTCTCAAAAGTATATCCGAACATGAAGGAAAGCACACACAAAGTGACACTCCACCCATAATGTCAGTAATGAGATGTGAGCACCATTCCCCGATGATCGTCATCTGCACAGTGAAACTTCAAAGTCTGTAGATGGGAAAACGAGTCACAGCAGTGAAGCTTAGAGACAGCTTGACAGGTAGAAGCATAGTGAGCAGCTCTGTGTGTTTCTGTGTGTGGGTCAGAGAGAGAGAGAATTGGCAGAAAGACAAGGATAGAGGGAAAGAGAGAACACGAGCACTTGTTACTTTTTATGAGGAAATCCACCACATTGTGCATATTTTGTGAGGTATTTTGGGTATGTTTTTCTGTTACATTTACATTTATTACTTTAAAAAAAAACAAAACAACGCATGCATGTGGATTCCACTGTGCTTATAATTATTCATCTATACATGAATATAAACCTGAGTTTTTATGTGAAATCCCAAGAGATGTCAAGTAAAATATTTACAAATGGCTTCGTACAAGTAAAACATCGCCATGCAAACTTTTACTATACATGCATTAATGATGGTGTACTGCACAGATAGAGGATATAGTTATGCAATGATTTATGTATGTTAGCTAATTTACAGAGCGGCGCGGCTGAAATGTGTGCAAGGCTTTTACTGCTAACAGATGGTTGACAACATGCAAAAGAGGCGACACACATGCATCACGTGATCTACATCAGTCTGGCGGCAAAGTGAAAGTTGGGGTAACTGCCTGACGGATCACAGTTGGGGGCCGCTGAAGATAACACCAATGCTCACACACAAATACACATCATCTGTGACCTCTTTGTTTTGGCTGCTGAATTATCAGCTTAATTGACCACTCATCCAGTTCAGCTGGATTTAATTGTTGGTTTTGCTGCCTTTCAGCAAAAAGCCAGCTTTGACAGCTTTTGCTACGGATACACACTGCTGCTGTAGGCCCTGATGGGCTCATAGAAGTATTAGATTATCAGTTTGGCTTAGTTTACAAGGAAAGATTAAAAGGACATGGCTTTTGTTTTACTTCTTTCACAGCATTTGAATGAGCCTGGAGCTCCTGCTGACTCCTCTTATCATTGGAAACAGGCACCAGATGTACAAACAGGTGTACATATCCTTATCGTTGGTTTATAGGCTTCGGACTCCAAATGTATATGGCAAAGAAATCACCGCGGCATTACATGAAAAAAAGAAATACTGGGATGTGTAAATATACATAGTGATCATGCAGTGATCAACACATCTGTTTTCTGATCTCAACTTCAACAAAGAACTATGTTTTCTTTGATGGATGCTAGAGTTAGCTTCAATTTGAACAGGTTGTTATCCCCGAGTGCAAACTGACTTCACACAGTTTACTGTGATCAACCTGAGCAAAAACCTCTCAACATGACTGAGAGTCTACAGTCCTGTGAGTGGCACTGTGACAAAGCAGTGGCACAGCAAATGCTTTGAGCTACTGAAGGCTATTATCAGCGTAGATTTTGAAATATTTTACTGGAGGAGTAAAAACTTTGACCTGTTGGTTGCACCAAATGAACAGTCAGGGGATTGCCATAGCCTTTATGAATTATCCTGTGGGGATCATGCACTGCATCCCACTGCAGGGACATAGTACAATGCTTTCTAATTTACTCCCTAATTGCCAGTTGAATGGGTACAGCAGCTGTTAAGAAAAATGGAAAAAATACTTCCTGAACAACAAGGTAATTTGACCTTTTATGTCTACTGAGAAGAGTTTGGCACCAACTCTTGACAGAAAGGGCAGTGCTATAAAAGCCAATTGCCCCCTGTTAAGAAACAAAAAGCTTATACATGCTTTGAATTCTTAAAACTGAAGGGCTTGATGTCGGGCCTTCAGCTTCATGGAAGTAAAATCACATGTGCCTGGCACCTTTTATCTTCTGCAGGCAAAAATTACCTGTCAGTAAAGAAAAGGTACAAAAAATACAAAGCGACATTCATAGTCAGCCTTATGATACACATATTTTTACACCAGATTTGAGCACAATTACCTAGCATTATTCCTTTTGTTATGGGGTTGCACTTTATTATAACATACTTTATTATAACACTTTATTTGAAGCAGCTAATGCTCATTGTTGCTGCAATTTAATATATATGTACCAACCGCTGAGCATTTAAACCAGTTTTAAACAAGAAATGCTGTTTAACATAACTTTTACTACTGTAACAACAGTAATAATTTCATCTAATTTTAGCTGCTTGCAAATGCTGTCAAAACTAGCCAATTGCATGCTCTCTGTGCATGAGTCAGCTTCTTGTTGCTCATTTCCATCGTCCGATATATGCAAATTACTTGTCTTTGTGTCATCAGTGATCAGAGTCATAGACAAGCACAGATATAACACCGTGGGAAAAAAATTGGAAGGGGAAAGGCAAACAGCAATAGATGCAAAGAGAAAGAAGTTACTGAGGGATGAAAGATGTTTTTCACACACAGGAAAATCAATAGCATGTAAATCACAGAGAGTTGTGTCTTCATTACATGGATTATGTTCAAGTCCAATTGCTATTATTACTTAAAAAATTTAAATTGCAGGAACAGGTTTAATTAAATTTTCAGTGCATGGCATTGCAAAGTAAAGTGTATTTCCAATGTTTTAATGGGTTTTTGTTTGAATGAGAAGTTATAGTCATTGTTTAATAAAGAGTGGCAGCTGGTGATACACACTGCAAACAGAGAGCTAATGAGTCACAGACAGAAGGACTAGTGTGAAGGAGGACTTGCTTTAGTCGAAGAGGATTTTAAGAACATGGAGCTAAGTGCGCTCAAGAGGACACAGACACAAGTGTGTTAAAACTCAATAAGGCATATCAGCATCAATGACACACTAAGGCAATAATGGCAACCTGTGTGTTGAATGAGCACAAATGTGTGCATTTTTAACCTAATGTACCCAATGTGAGCAATGTAGTATGAGCTAGAAATTTATTATTTCCATAAATAAAGCATAAATAGAAATGTGTGTGTCCAAACACAAGGAAATAGAGAAATTATATTTAATAACAATCATACTGAAATATGCTTCCAAATATGTAATATCTTCAGCCACCCATGATGCCCCCACACAGGTATAAATATATCAAATGAATGATGGCTGAGTTACATTTAGCTGTGTCAATTTAAAAAAAAAACCTGATACATGGTCATTGTTATAAGTGACACCTGTGCTTTTCTACAAGTTGTGTCCGGAAAAACAGCCTATTGCCATCATATCTATGTTACAAGTCAACATAACTGAAAACAAACCAAAAAAAAAATCACATATTGGACGCTAAGCATCTGGTTTCATTATCTACCAACAGCTGCTTAAGATACTGCCACATGATTCTCAATATGCTGGAAACTGCTGGAAGATTTACAGTTAACTGTGAATGTTTAATCACGTTGTGATTCTCTGTCTGTACTTCACAGGAGAACACAGAGGGCAGGTCACGACGGGCCAGCGGGCCAGCTGTCCGTGACCACGTCATTTGCAACATCCTGGATTTTAATCTGGCCATGGAATTGTCATATGTGATTTTTTATCTGTTTATCTGTTTCTCCCTGTGTTTCCTCTACCTTTCTGTAAAATGTCTACCATACAAGATAAACCTTGTCATAAAAAGATTTGAAAACTTTATTTACATCTTCATTTTACTTTTTTTCAAGTAAAAAACTAAAAAAACTAAAGCTCTTAAGGGAAACCTTGAGGCCAATTAGATTAGGCTTTAATCTAGCACTTAGACATTGATCTGACATACAGTATATTTTTTTCTTGTTATTGCCAAGTCTGCCTCAAACAGATAAATTTAAACGTAAAAATCTCACCAGCTTCTGGAACAGGTTTTTATTTTTACTGTAAGACATTTTACAGACAAAATTTAGGGTTTTTCAGGTTTAAAGAGCTGAATCAATGATAATGGTTCTAACATTCTGCAGAGGCAGTGCATATTGGCCTTTTACTCCCAATACAGCTTGGAGGCAATGAAGCAAATCTTCACGACACAAATCATCTGTACTTATTCCACCCACCATACTACCTATTATGCAGGACTGACCAGTACAGATTTACACTCCAGCATTTGCCCCAATGTAGGCCTGTGTTTGCATTTCAGTGTGTGTGTGAGTGTCTGCATGCATATATGTATTTGACCCAGATATTAACTCTGTAGGGAACTAAGCTTTCCTCCCTTGCACTGACTGATGTAAAGACAGGCCCTGCCACAAGAAGATGTTGTGAGATTATCTGAAGCTTGCTGTGATGTTTATCTGCAAGAATGTACTGTTTATGTGTCTTCATGTTATTTCTGTTGCGGTATCTTGAACATGAAATATTTCTCTTTTGATCTGAGTCCCATGTATATGAGTTGCAGAAAAGAAGTTTACACCATTATTCCTCTGATACATACCATTTTTGTTGATTTCAACTACACAGGACATTTGAATTGAAGTCTTTAATATAGACAAATGTACTGTTTTTGCCTAATCCTACTTGTCTTTTTCCTGGCTCCTGTCATGTTAGGTTGGCACACAAAACCCACCTTCTCGCTTCTTCCCTTGTGTTCGTGTGAGTAGGATGCTTTGTCATTGACCTTCACTGCCCCAATCTGCTCTCTTCCATGGCCACAGGCTAATTTATAATCTTCTTTCCCGGGATTATCTTTCTTCCTGGTGTGCAAGCTAGTGAGCGAACAGCAAAAGCAGAGACATGGGCTTCGGCCACAGCCACGAATGGCCTGCTGCTCTGCCTGCCTGCATTCTGTGTGAACATCGACATGTTGCACAGGCTCTCAAGAAAGTGGATCCTGAAGAAAATGGAGATGCTGAAAACCAAAAAAAGTTTTTTGGGGTTTTTTTTGGGGGGGGGTGCATTTTTGAAACAAGTTTTTTTTTTATGTTGCATCTCATAGAAAAATGTAGAGGATCTCTGTGCAAACTGGACATTTTCTAGACATCCTGCCAGGGGCTAAACCGGAACACTTATGGTCAAAGGAACAACTCAGAGTCTCATAAAGCACGAACACACTGCCCTCTCAGCCGACTTCCAGCAGCACAAGAGTAAAGAGGATAATGTGCAAGTCAACAAGATAAGCATGAGGCAAATGCCGCACTTGACTTCAGGTTGTGTATAAGATCTGTTGCATATCCAGTGCAAAATCATCAGGGGATCTTAACACAACAGCAATGAAATAACCTTGAATAGATTTTAAGGGGGTATAGGTTTTACTTACCTAGTAGCACTTTAAAACTACAGTTCCAGAAGTGAATGTATTCCAACTGCCAGCACAGAAGTCTCTCTTCTTCGACACTTGTAACCTAAACTTAAAATACTAACCACTACAACTTCATTACCATCTAAGGCTTTGCCCAGGTGAAACAGCATCAGTTGTAAAGGCTATTTGTGGCCATACGGCACGACACAGTGCTCCATTCTAACCCGGCTGGTCACATGGTGATGCAATCAATAATGATGATGAATCAAGTGAAAAAAAAAATTCAAACTTCAAAATAAACAATCCACACCACTTTTACTTTACCTCATCACCCAAACTAAAAAGTAGAACTCAAGTGCGAGCAGCCCCCACTTAACCGTGAAGTCCAGTAGAAGAAAGAAATCAAGTTCGCACACTGCTTAGAACTGACCTCAACACATGACAGCTCCTTAAAGCCATCTAAAGTACCCTAAAGCTGACTGTCCTCACTGGGAACCCAGGCACAGTGCACCGGGAACCAAAGCTTCCACGCTAACGCACTCTCTGAGAGCTGTTGTGATAGCTGGGGAAATGAGCTAGTCCACGTCTGTGACGCCCAATATAGGCAGAGCCCACATAAGCCCTACTGGCCGACTTCCTCTTGCCGCGTTGACTCGCTGTTTGACACAGTCTTGATCCCTTCTGCTCTGTCAGATGGAAAAGTGGAGCAAGCCCTGTTAGCCTTCCATCCCCTCCTCCTGGTGGCCACGATATTAAGTGTGTCAGCATGTGTGTGTGTGTGTTTCTGTGCAAGCGTTTGTGACACTGAGCGGAGATGAGAAGACATGCAAAAGTGATAAATGATTACAAAGCATTTCAAAAACCATTTTAACAACTGGTTAACCTACTTTTTAATCATAGTTTCCCAGCAAGAATTGGAATGGCGAAATTTACATTTTTGCACATGCACTTTTAAAACACAGTTTTATTTTTTAATAAAACTGCCTTGCACTGAGCAAGAAAGCAGAGTAAGGCACTGAAAAATCTGCTTAAGCTGCAAAAGGATGATGAGGTATTACTTTTCATAGATGTAAATATGTGGAGGGCTATTTTCAGTCTGAACTATCAGCGGTCTCCCCAGCAATAACACTGTCTCTATAGCAGTGGTTTCATACTACTGTTATTGTCAATGTCCATCCCAATGTCCATTATTAATGGGTAAATTAGAACATCTTCTTGAGGTGAAGTGACTGAAACTAAGCCATTGCACCACACTATTCATGGCAATAAAAATATACAGTATAGATACTATAGATACTATAAATATAACCGTCAAGACATCCAGACATTTTTAACTTTTGATACAGTACCTGTTAATGGGAAACTGAACCAATTTTACACATCAAAGTCTATCTACAGGTGTTGGAGAACAACTGCATATGACTATGTAAGGAGTGCATTGGTTGGGGGCTGAAGACTACAAGTATGAAAGTGAAGAAAATCCCTGGCCATACGGTACTATAAGGGGGATAAACAGTACATACATATTTCTGTATCCATTCCTTCATTAATTTACTTGTTTGTTTCAAAACAGAGTAGATGGCCTATGCCTATGACTACACTGCCAATGCGAGAATGAAAAAAGTGTCATACTTGGCTGAGGTCAGAACTTGCTGCTATGCCTTTTTTGTAAAATAAATGTGATTACATTCTGGCCAGATTTGTGTCCAGCTAGTCTTTTTGGCGCCGTGCGGAATATGCCTTTGACTTTGTGGTTCATTTTAAGTCAAGACCTGCCTGTGTCAAAGCTGATAGCGGTGCCAGATCAGTCTGAGCCCAAAGCGAGCCTCAATCTACCGTGTCAGATTGAGGATGTTAGAGCTACTTGCACTGCACACCAGGCCATTATTACTCTTTGGCCGTGGGGGGTAGGGTGGGGTGCCTGCGTCTTTAACCACTGATCCCCGATCAAGCTGAAGACCACTGGGGATTAGGAATAGGATTAAGTGACCCTCAACCCACCACAAGCTTACTGTCATCCATCCATCTAAAGTGTATATTACATTTATCTCTAACTACTGGGTCATATTCTTAAGCACGTTTTGAAATGAGATTGCTCGGTCGCCTGCCTATGATACATTGTGCAGTAAAGCAGGATGTTGCGTCTGCACTTATTAGAAATGGAATTTCTAATGTCTGAGCGATGCATAAATAAATGTATAAGTGATACAATGTACATTTCAGATGCCAACAAAGTGGCAGTTTATTGTGAATGAAAAAGCAGCCACTACTGTATAGAATCTGTATAGTACATCTGGGACTGGCAAATACACAATTTAAGGGAGCCACAGTCATCCATAATGCACAAGACATAAGATAAGTGCCCTGCAGTACAGTCCATGAGAAATATGTGTATATGTGTGTCTGTGTGTGTGTACTAAGGCATAGTGAGGGTCATAGCACTGATATGCCAGAGGCAAGGTCACCAAGCAACCACAGAGCAAAGAAAATCTGAGCACCCATCATCGTTTCCAACGGAAGAGAGGAGGAGGAGGAGGAGAGAGTGAGTAGTGAAAGACAGCGGAAAAATGACTGAGCGAGAGACTTGGAGAAAAAACCCCATTGAAGAGTCAAGGCTGACAAAAACAGCAAAGTGAAAATTGTCTATTTCTCGTTCATTTCAGTGCCCTGTACACCTCCAGACATAATCAGAAAATCTGTACATTTTTGCCATTAACAGCCTGCTTCGCCTCCACTCGCCTGACCCCCCACTTTCGAACCTCGTAAAAGTTTTATGAGAGCTAAACGTAGCGGCACCTATTCGAGCCAGCGAGGCAAATGAAAACAGGTTGAGAGTAGGTTGAGGAGACGGGCGCAGGGGGGAAGACAGGGAGGGATGGCAAGCGCGACGATTTGGGTGGGCAGATGGTGCCGACATATGGGCCTGTTAGGGGCGAAATAAATAAATAAACACTCACACATAAATACTGAGATGAACTGTGAGTGCCACAAACTGTTGGCCAACTTAGCCAGCTGAGAGAGAAAGAGAAAGAGAGCACTGATATTGCTTGCTGATTTGTAACTAGACCACCACTGCTGAAAAACATGCACGCAGACATTTGTGAGGGGGATGATAATAGGCTTTAGAGATGAGATCCTCAATCTCCAAGTAAGTACATATTACCCATGTGTGCATTACAGCAATTAAGGGGGGAAAGATATGCATCCAGTATGTGATCTTTTTGAATGTGGATGCATCTGCGTGCACTAAATATAGTCTCCATATACAGGTTACAGAGCGGCACAGTTATCTCTGCATCCCTGAGCTGAACCTCTTTCCTTTTGGCTGTCTGGTTCAGATACCACCTTGCATGCCCTCCCTCTGCGATGCCGCCTATACGTTCTCCACCTGTGGTCTGCCTCGCCGCTCAGCCTCAAAGCCTGTGGCTCGCTTGGAGAGACAGACGGGCTCAGGGAGGTGATATCCTCCGGCAAACAAGCGTCTGCTTTGTACAGCATGTTCTCTGCCCACATCACTTGCACGCACCCACCCAGATCTTCTGCCCGCCGCAGACAGGCAAATACAGCGGGGGGGGGGCTGAAATACCTACAATGTGCAGTCAGTGTGAAAATACATGTTCCCTGAGGAGGTGTCTGTCATTTTGCACGTGTACATTATGAACTCTAAATACAGTACGTTTTAGTCACAATATTTGTGTGATTGTGCGTATCCGTGTCTCATCGGGGTTTGTCCATAAACATATCGCCAAATCCCTGGATTAGGTGATATTTGGATGCTTTCCACATTTGTCAGTTTCAGTTTGAGCATGTTTGTTTGATAGACAACGGCACCACCTCGCCACTTTACATTCTGTTTGGCTCGCTGCCCTCGTTACGTCTGCGACTTTAATTTGATTGCAGCTGTAATCTGCTGGCTAGTTAATTGACTTTGCAGAAGCTTTGTCTCTCGCTCTCTTTCTCCCACCTTGATGTAGCAGGGTAGTTTGATAAGTTACAATGTCTTATCCTCTTCCTGTGAACCCGCACTTCAACACTGTGTGCTTTAGCCACTGAAGAGCACTCCTCAAGAACTGGATAAGCTAATGTGATCTCGAAGGAGAAGCTGAGCTAACCGTAATTTCGCTGTCATCTGTCTTGTTGTCACAGTGGACAGGGAGGCATGCTGTGATAGCCCCTTGAAAAATTCAATTCTTATTAAAACCATTCGCTCTGTCGAAGCATCGTCTGTCAAATCTGTCTCCCTGAAAGCTTTTTGGAGCTTTTAATTGTGTCACAGGGTCTTCGTCACGAGATGAATTTCACTCTTTTGTCACAGGACTATCAATGACGGAGCTGTCAAACGCAACACCAAGGTGGACGTGAAGTCCTTGAAGTGCTCAGAATAATGGAAGGTTGGAACTTCATCTGCTGATGTGGCTGAAAGCTCCAGAGCCAGCAAGTAAGTTGCCCTTAGGCGGAGATTGTGTCATCGGTTTCATCAGAGTCCGAAGTGAAGAATCAATTCTCAAGCACATTTCGTTTTTGAAAGTTTGTGCTCTTGTCTTATCACAGGAAAAGTCAGTGCTTAGTCTAGGCATCAGAGAGGTTACTTTGAGTCTGTCAATATTGAACAAAACCCAAACTCTCTTCCTGTGTCCTGAACCTAAACATGTCTTGTCTTTTATACAGCCAAAACACATCCTCACGTCCCACTCACGATTTTCTGGGGAGTATGACTTACAAAATAAAAGGTTTTAAGGCAACAACTACAGTACAGTTCATCAAACACTAACGTGTCGTGCTTTGTGGAAAAATAGGCTGAATTGGATCCATTATGCTGGCATAGGTTGACGATGCAGAACATTAAAAGTGCTTTGTGACCATGACCTAGAACCAGCCCCTTTTTAATGGTTCTGAACAAGTCTGAGCTTATTATTGACAGGAAAAGTAATCACTATGTAGGTTAATGGTTAAATTGCAAGATCAATTGTGCTGGTTTACATTATGGACCTGACTAGCCGCTCCACTATACAGAGCAAACAATGTCAAAGACTCACTGGCCTACATAGGAACACAAGAGAAAACCCATTAAAAACTCAGGCTTAAGTTCACTGATGACAAAAAAAAACTTCACATTTCACCACGTACCCAGTGAAATAAAGAATGAATACAGAAAGAAAAGCTCCAGCATGCGGTGGTCGCACATTAAAAAGAGAAAACTGCGACCACTGAGGCGCTGTGACGTTACTTTTGAACCCTTAGCAACCCGGAGAGAGTTTCTTCTCACAGACTAATTTAATTAACACGAACATGGGGAACTTCATTAGACTGTTTTCAGTTCATTAATAAAATGAATCTGACTGGGCGTGGGCACAAATAAGATACACACACACACACACACACACACACTTTACTGCACTACTTACACTAACGTGGACACAACACACAGAGTATCAGATTTATTTAGAGAGACTTACGGGTTGCCATAGTCCCAGACAACGCACTGAGGATCTGATGTACCCTGCAAGATATGGGTGGGGGGGTAGGGGACGGGGGGGGAGAAAAGATAAGCTGTTATTGCCAGTCAAGAGGATGAGTGAGAGGGTGAGGCAGAGTGGAGACAGAATAGCTCATTGCCAGAGGAGAAAGAGTGATGCTGCACGGGCGATGGAGAGAGGTAAACAGACAATGAAAGAGAGGGATTGAGACAGACAGTGGGAGGGAGAGATGGAGAGTCATTGTTAGAGGACAGAGCAGCAAATAGCTGCTGCGGCTGCTGCAGAAAAAATAGAATGTGTGTGAGCAACGAATTGAGAGAGTCGGAGACAAAAAAACAACAACAGAAAAGCCATTTCATGGACAATAATACACAGTAAGATGGGGTCATAAACATCCTGCAGTTGAAAAGCATTCAGATTCTTTACTCAAGTACAACCACAGTGGAAAGTTGTAAAGTAAAAGTAAACAACTACGAAGCAGTAAAATATATTCAGGGATAACAAGTACATTTTGGATAGAACTGGCCCTTTTAGAATGTATGAAGGCTCACCAAACTCAAGTGAAGAATTTTAGAAGTTCAGTTACTTCCCTCATCTCTAAACATCCTCGTATCTGTTCTAGGAACCGATTAAAAAAACTACAAAAAAATGAAGTCACACACTGACTCGCTGAAGAAGCCAATCATTGTGTGTGTGTGTGTGTGTGTGTGGGTGGGGTGGGGGCAAATGACAAGTGAATCATCTGGTGATCAAAGCTCAGTGACGCGTGCTGGCGTAGGAGTACTCGCCACATGACTGAACAGCTGAATCGATCGCAGGATCGATATCTTTAACCGACTCATCACAACTTGTTCCACTGGTGATCTTGGGTGATCTCGCTCCTGCCATTTCACCACTCATGCCTCAGCTGGCCGGGATTGGACTGGAACCGGTTTTGAGGTGAACTGCTTGGGTTCCCGATCCCGATTAGTGTAACAGCAATCAGGCTCCTTGTGAAGTAACCACGAGTGAGATGCCAGTCTTCTACTGGGCTGATGCAGAGGAGTAGTCTGTTGGTTCTTCCCCAGTCCTGCATTAAGCACTTTGCCTTTGAGCTCCCCCTTATGGCAAAGGGGATTATAGCAGTAATTCCACAGCCAGACCTGCTATGTCCAGTATGTAAAGGATGATGTCCACTGTAGGAAGACTCACTGCAGCCTGAGGACAATCTGAAGAAATTACCTCTTTGTGACTGAAGTACAAGGGGAATTTTTTCCGAATATCAACAGTGTTTTAAGGTAGCAAAGGAGGAGGTGCTATACAGTGGAGTACTATGAGGATGTATTTCTCTATGGGCAAGGTCACCTCTCCTTCTCTGAACAGTTCCTAACTGATCTCCCATGAAGCAGTGAATCCAGCAGTCTGTGCATGGCTGGAATTGAGAGGACGGGATGAGTCAATGTTTATATACACGGGATCAGAGGCCAGGCGATGCAGATTGATGGATGACAGTGCTTTGTTCTGCCTCACACGCAGACCGCTGTCACCGACATCAGCTCTGACCGGACGTGCATTAGCGTGGCGGGCTCTGTTCGCATTCAGTTATCAATCAGCGGACTTCGCGCCCGACTGTATGCTACAGCGGGAGTGACACCGGTGCACTCCCACAATGTCTGCCTCCTCTTTAGAGCTGGTACGCTGCATAATGACAGCGTCTGCTCAACTGATGCCTCAAAGGGACCGACGTGTGTCTGATTCCAATGGCTGCATTTATGGATGATAATAATGGCATCTCCCTAAACAGATGTCTTCTTTTTCTCCCATAAAGGGTGCAATTTTCTACAAGGTATTCAAAAGCACATGTGATAGCCACTGGTTGGTAAAATGCTTAGTGCATTATGGCTGTGAACATGGTAAGGTAATCAGATGAAATGAGCTACTGCAACTGAACAAGACCGCCGTGGTTCAGAGAACCTTAAAAGCTTTCCACTTACTTATGTAGAAAATGAAATGGAGCAATCTGGATGATGATTTCTGATTTATGAAAGTCAACTAGACTACAGTGAAATTACCAGAGAGGCTGATGTCTGTACAACTAACCAGAGCTGCCTTTCATTTTCAAGAAAGCTAGATGAAGGATGGCTAAAGCAGGAGGTGCAACGCTTGACATCTGGTCGACTGGTCTGCCGGGGGGGACGCAGGGCTTTCAGGCCTCCTGCTGCCTACCCACCATTAGAGACGCACACGCCCACAAACGGAAATACATTGGGGGATGGGGGGGGGCGTCTGACTGGAGCAGATGTCTTCTAAGTGAAGACATGACTGTGCACAGAGACGCCGATGTCCCCTTTTGAGAGGGAAGCTGGCAGCTGTTGCCAAGGCACTGCTTCAGCTGCTGGGTGTTTCTGCACTAACCAAGGTCAACACCGACCACGGCTGAAAACTATGACAGGAGACTCTTTCACTCTTTCACTTTAATGCCCTCTCTCGCTTAGCTTTGCATCAAGACTGAAAAAAGAGAAAGGGAACAGTTCCATTAGGTAGCTGCGTGGAGACAGCACGCAGGATAGGAAGGACCTCACCAACGCTGGTCAAGGGTATGCATGCAGTGTGTCTATCTGCCCTCCACACACTGTCCTCGCCCTGTGCTGGACAGTGTGCCAGAGGAGTGTCTGTCCTCAGCGGGAGCCTCCGGGTAGTCATACAGAGCAGCATGCTAGGATCGGCATTGAGACATCATCCTCAAGACAGAGGGTGTGCAACCTGCGGTACCTCTGCTTTGCCAAAAGTATTAAAAAGCAGAATAATAGGAAGATAAAAGATAGGGGCATATAAAAGAAATGCCATAATTATGTAATGAATCAACGGTTTAAAGCAGTGAGATGGAGTGGTGGGGGATGGAGAATGAATACAAAGTCTCTTTAATGAAAAACTGTGCAATATTTTTGACCCTCAGGTCCTGGTTGACTTCATCGTAAGATTTTAGTACGTGTGTGTGTACGTGTGTGTGTGTGCGTGTTTGTGTTGTCTAGGGAGAACCATTAAATATTCAACGTTATTTTCAAAACTGTGCCCACCTTTCTACAGTAGAATGGCTAATGAAACCCACATCTTATTGAGGTCGTGAAGAGTGCCTCTCATTAAACTTGCACTTAGTCCTTTCCACTGAAGACACCTCACAAGTCATTTATAATAACACACCCCACTGCAATATAAACCAAATAGGCACCGAGAGACACTGCGGTATAAGGAAGTCAGAAAGGTCTGCGTTTATTCGGGCAATTCGCAGAGCACTGCGGTGCTTTATAGCATGCAGCACTTTCTCTTTCATCTGAACTCGAGAAACATCGGTCAGCTGGGAGAAGAGGGATCCTTTAAAGCCTTAAACACATTTATTTTTCGTGGCCAAAGCTCGATCAATATACGGGTGTCTAATAAAAAATGCAAAGCCTTGCATTGGATAGTGCTTCATATAGAATAATAAATTTTTGTTGCACATAACACTCCAATATTACTGGGAAAATTAAGTGATTTTTCTGGTGGTTTGAAGTTGAATCTCTGCGGCAGTTGGCAAAGTTTAGAAGATTGAAAATGAGAGTCATAATTTCCCAGTTCCTAATAGACTTCTCTTGAAATGATCTCGACCTTGAAGCCTTGCAACATGCTCAGTGATCAATAGCGGATGTGTAGATGTGCTGGATAGTTGCCGCTGTTTTATATCACATATAAAACACACAAAAACAGTGTGCCTTTCAGAGAAGTGGAAAAAAAACAAAAAAAGATTTTCGACTTACATTAATAAGCGGTGATAGCTCCACCACCACCATGGGCTCACTGGGTTGCGGTTCCGGTCGTACTGTCACTGTCAGGATCTTGGAGTTGATCACCGCAGGGGGACTACAAAGATACAAACACACACAAAAGATTAATGTTTTTTTAAATATAGAATTTCACTGCACAATCAATTTCTGCTTAAATCATTTGTTTGATTTTGAACAATTACAAAAAAATTATGAAAAACCCCAAAGATGTACAAACACATCCTCAGCAACAGACACACAAACCCAGTTCTCTCCCCAGCTTTTCAGGGTTTCTCAGTATGTCTGCAGAAATAAATCAACACATAAATAAATAAACATATAAATAAAAAGCTGACGAGAGAGGAAGAAAGCCAAAGAGAGCGCATGAGCAAAAACAGAACAGTGGACCTATTAGCATTCAGCAGAGCTACAGGGGGAGAAAAAGGTTTTAACAGATCCAGCTCATCCACAACCAAGAGCATTGACCTGAATAAAAAGGGCCCAGGGCCAGCACAAACACTGTATCACACCCTATCATGGCCTTTTGACAACCTCCTCCCAACTTCTATTTTTGCAAGTTCTTTGCAAGTTTCAGTGCCCATTAAAGCTGCACCCATTTGAGGCCGACTGTACACTTCCAAAAGTACAGCGAAAAAGCAAAAGAAAGGGGGGAAACATCTAGGGAAACACATTTGTTTGATAACTAAGCAGACACAAGGCGAGCAGAGCAGTGAGAGACATTATAAGAGAAACGACAGAGAGACACAGAGAGAGAACTAGAGGTTGGAATTAGATGAGGGAAGAAGCAACAGAAGAAAGGGCACAAAAATAGAAAGGCAGTTAGAGTGTAAACTAAAAGCTACTAGATGAAAGTTCTCAGTGACAGTAATGCAAGAAGAGATGTAGAAAGGTAAAAGAAAGGACATGGAAATGAGAAGAAGGTGAGATATAGTTTGGAGTGCTACAGAAATGAGGACTAATAGGACAGTTGATGACATGTGAGGTACTCACTTTGGCACAGGCAAGATGACGCCCAACGTCCGGTACAAGATAGCTCCAATGACATAGTACACTGTAGACTCTGAGTCCGTCTCTGTCTCTGAAACACAGACAATATTGTACCTGATCAGCACAGATAGATGACATGGTTTGCCTGTAAAATCAAATAAACAATCTAACACACATTCACTGATTTTGGTTGTCTGTTCTAAACTGTGCAAATCACAGACTGCTTGAAAAAAGTGACACTTTCTATGTGAAACACCAAGTCACATAGAGTACTTTTTTATTAATTCCTGTGCAGGTGGATCCACATCGGCCATTGCAGAATCACAGACTGTACATGAGCTATTACAATTTTTTAAAACATTAACAAAGAAACATAGCAAAATAAAGCTGCATGGTATAAAGATAGAGAAAAATTGAAAAAAAAACATGGAAGTGTGAAGCTTAGCATAAAATTAAAAACACAAACTTCTCCAGACAATATTAAGCCTGCTAATCTTCTATTTAAATTACAGACGGGAGTGATGGTATTAGTGACGGATCAAATTTGAGCTAACCTGCGCTGACAGCTAGGTAATTTGGTATAAATAAACTAAATACAAAACTTCTATTAGCTGGTGCAGCAAACAAGCACGGACTTCACCTTCCTCAATGAGCCGCAGTTCAAGCTCTATTTACATGGATTCCTAAGCTGTCAACAACTGACAAACGCTCCATTGACAACAGCAAAATAAGCAAAAGTTGGTAAATTGCAGGAGATTGTTGGAAAGAATGACAGCTACATATTCCACACTCAGACTAATTACGCTTCTGAGTTGAAAAGGTAGCACTAATTCAGGTGAAGGGGCCCGGTGTCACGCTTTGTGAGGGTGGATTTGTGTCAAATTGTTTGTCTTCGAGCAGCTCGTAGCTCACCTACTGCTCAGAACACAGAAGCCTCATTTCCTAAGCCAAGTCCATCACTCAAAAGGGCAATTAACTTGAGGAAAAATAAAGTCCAAGTCAAGTCAAAGTGTTCCAGTCCTCTTCAGGCAATAACTTTCACTGTTTCCCTTTGTCTCCAATCCCCTTTCTTTCTTTCTTTCTTTCCTCCCCCTCAGTGCTCTCCCCTCATCCTCCCCCTGTTGTTGCCATTCTCCAGCACACTTTTCAACTTTTCCACCCGCTTCAACACTTCTTCCATAGAAGCACTCGCCTGCTGCCACCGGGCCGTTCTGTGTTATTTTGGCAAGAAGAGCAGGGACTCCCAAGGAGAGGCAGTGTCCCGCTGTAAATGTCACTTTGTCTCAAGTGAGGGAGGCGGAAGGAAGCAGAGAGGAGAAGTAAGAGGCAAAGAGTTCATACTGAGAGATGCCACTCCCTCCTTTGCCCTTTTAGGCTGAGAAAAGCGATGGAGGAGCATCAGCAGAGAAAGTGGGGGAGGAAGAGACAGTGGGGGTTGATGGTATCAGATGTACTGGGTGACTCATCCAAAATCTGTCTGGGCTGCTGCCTAAGAGGTGATACTCAGTAAGAGACCGAGAGAGCGATGCAAGACAGACGAGGTGAGAAAGACAAAGAGACAAAAAGATTTTGACAGTGGAAAGAAAAGCAACTGTGAGACTGAAAAAAAACAAAAAGAAAACCGATCAAAGTCGGCATGAGAAATCCTGCGAGTGTGATGGATCCTAATTGGACAGTGTCTGCAAAGGCATGCAAATGAGAAAGTCAGTGGATTGTGGGTAAATGGTAAATCAGTGTGTGAGGGGGTGACTCGCCTACGCTCGCATATGATTAACACCACACAACCAAAACACTCACAAAGCTCGAGTTTTCTCAGGAACAGACTTCTTCTGTTGACCACTGATCACTCTGTCCTTGCTGGACATGGGAGTGATCGGTGATCAACAGCATTCACCGGATCACCAGCTGTGAACTTTTGATATAAATATGCCATTCATCAGCAAACGATATGTTTGGAGTTGACGTTAAGTCATCAAAGACCAAAAGCTGCATCCAAACCGTTCCACTTGATCTGCTCTTTTTCTTCCTTTTCTTCTCTTTTCCTTTTTCCTTCCTTCCCAGCTTCTGTTTTCTGCAGAACTTTTCAGAGTGCACACTGCATGATTTTAAGAAATATACGTATTGTAGAATATCATTTTTTCCCTGGGGGTGGGGTGGGGAGAGCTTATGTAGTTGGTACTGTAAAACCGCCAAAGGCTGTTTGTGTACGGACTAAGCTAATGTTGAGGCTAGCACCCCCCGCCTCCTGTTTCCATGCCCAGCCAGGCTGTCCATCTCCCAGCTGCTAGGTGTGCTACTTCCTGAATTGCCAAATTATTCCTACACATGTAGCTTTTGTTTCAGTGCCTAATTATCGACCCAGCAAGTTAAATTTCCAGTTCACTGGTGATCATTTGAACCTTGACACAGCAACAGTTAAAGTGCAAATAAGGAAGTCAGACTTGAACATATTATTAGAGAGCGGAGCTCATGTGGTTAACGGCGCATAACCATGTGCATTCACGAGCAGTGGTGTGTTTGAAATATCAAATCTGCGAGACAGATTGCGCCGTGCCGTGTGTGTGTTTGTGAGACAAAAAGAGAGAGAGACAGAGAGAGAGAGAGAGAAAGAGAGAGCGATGGCGGCGGGCGAGAGGGAGTTTGTCACCTCGAAAATCAGTGAAGAACAGTCCCAGCCTCTGCCCACTGAAGCGATTCATGAACCTATCAATTGACTGTGCGTATGTGCGCACAAGCACACACAAAGGTGCCGATGGGCCTTTATGAGCATGTTTAAGCTGTCTATCTGAGATAGGCTTTCATTAGGGGGGAAATGAACCATACAAACTGATAGCAATCAACTGAAGACCCCAACTCACGGACTGCCAATGGGAAGAGGCAGAGGTCCCACAGGGGCAGAGACTACTAATAATGCCCTAACTCATGAGACTATATGCAGTTTGGACGAAACAATTTGCGAAATAGCATATTTTAAAAATGGCCATGGCATGTCCTGAATATCATATGAGAGAATGGCAGTGTGAGCCTGATGCAGACGGTCACTTTTATTGCACAACAAGCACAGCAAGGGACAAACCATTCACCGCCACTATGAGGATAATGGGCGCAAAAATGTAGATGGAGGAAAAAGGCATGAAAAGTAGTAAAATAAAAGAGAGACATCCTGAATAGGAGAATAAGAAAGAGGAAAACATGCAGCAGCATTAAACAAGCGCCGGCTATCATCCCTTTGTCTCCAGTTGTAGCCTCGGATTCAACCTCAGAGATGTCTGAATTTGCAGTTCCATTACAGATGGGAAGGCAACAATGAACAAAACAACCCACAGACATCCCATAAATAGGTTCTGTTGCATGGAAGCACAGTGGATGTTAGATAGCGGAATAAGCATATTGCTTTGTGCCAAATAAAGAGCCAGAGAGAGCAGGTGAGTTGAGGCGAGATGCCCCGAGGTTAGCGAACAGGATGTCTCGAACGCAAGTCAAAGAGACTCACTGTCATCAGTGCGAGCTGGAGGTCAGGCACAACTCTGCTGGCTCGGCCTTCAGCCTCTTTGAACTTTAATTTGGGGAGGGGACAGGGTGCCAGACAGGAAGTCTGCCAGTGTAATTTCCTGTGAGATGTGACCTTTGCCTTAGTTGGTAGTGGATCGCAACTGTCACAGTAATTCCCTTATCTAATATAAACCACTTTTCCCCCCACTTTTTAACGTCATTTTATTCCCCCTTGACAATTTTAGCTCCTGTGCTTCTGGATACCATCTTTTTTTCCTCATTCGCCTCCATTATTTCTTTACGTTTGGATCATCACTTTACTTGTTTCTTGGCTTAACTTGAAGCCACATGGAAAAAAATCTTCACAGCAGTTAAGACAGACAGAAATTAACTTTGTTGTGTTGCTAAAAGCGAAACAACATCTTTCAAAATTGTATGAGGACTTGATGCACTCAAGGGGATGCAGCAGACTTCTTCACAGATGAAAGACCTGCATCTTCTTGAGAAGCCCTCCAGGGCCTCTTTACAGTCCAAATCCTTCTCAGCATTACCCTCCGATGTCCTTGAGAAGCCTTCTATCTGCTTCCATGAGACACATCTCTGAGCGTGTGAATTCACACTGGGATAACTCTTCTTGGCAAGCTGTCTGACCTTGGCTGAAGTGTTATGTCGGGTGGTAACGGTTGTTTTTTTTTTTTCTTTCTGTGTCTAAGATTCAAGACTGTACGTATGGAAACTAAAACAGATCCAAACTGCAGTCATGAGCTGCTCGAAGCTCTTGTGGATAACTGTTTCTAGAAAACCCCCTGTAAATCTAATCTTGTGTGTACTGTATGTTCATGGGCTGAACCTGACCCCCCTCCCCCAACAAAATTAGTTGGACATATTAGTACCAAAAAGCCCACAGTTTGGACAAACCCTGTGCAGTGGATACTTATTTTAACTCTCCTACCTTCTGTAGGGATGGTGAAGACCTCTTTAGGTATGTAGAGCTTGTCCTCTGCTGTTCTGGCCCAGTCCTTCATCCCTCTCCGGCCCTTCATGGGGAAGTTGATATCACTGGAAACAGCTGACAAAGGCTCGCGCTGGATGGTAATCACTGGACAAAACAGGAGGCACCAAAAAGATTTAAAAATCACTGCAGCAGAACAGTGGGACTGAAACAGAGAAGAGTGGTTAAAGATAGGATGGATGAGGTGAGCCAAAAACAAGGAAAGCAACAGTCCAAAAATGCCCATCCTAGAAAGTCACTGAGTCTTGTTTCGAAGCAATGCATAAATGAGAAAAGACAAAACAAAGAGGTTTTTTGGCCTGGAAAGTTACACTGGATAAATTGCTGCAGTTTGGGTATGACAAATAACAGCTAGGCTTAATTTGACTGAGGAGAGACGATTATAAAACTTTACACCCAAATTGTGACCATAATTCTATAAAATATAATGTGACCATAATGAATGTCTTTTAACAGTGATGTAAAATAATCTGTCTCTATCATGTCGCGGGGCAGCATTGCGTGACACTTACTAAGGTTGTTTGTCACCACTAGAAAACTCTGAAAAGGCTTCTGGGCTTCTCCGATGAGATGAATGAAATCCTCTAATATCCTCATCAGCAAAGCGGCACCGGGAGCGACCTGTGGATGGAGGGACGAAAAGCACAGAGGAGCATCGATCATGATGCCATCATGATAATCTATGAGCCAACTTTCTGGGAGACATGTCTCACCCATGGAAACGTTTTTTATTCATTCCATTATCTCGACCCCTGATTGCATTGCAGGGCGGTAAATTGTAACCATGCGGGCTATAATATCATATTTGGTTGCTTGTTTATTGTGTCCAGATGGCAAGTAAACACACCTCAACTCAAGGGCATGGAGCTGGGTCACACACAAACACACACACACACACACATACATAGTGTAATTAATAGGTAGCCATTGTGTTTCGGAAACAGGTGTGTTTTTATGACGAATAATGAAAAGTTAATGTGGGATGCACACACACACACACACACACACACACACACACACACATTTCGGACAGCTGGTGGAGTAGTGGGCAGCCCCCGGTTATGATAGAGAGGCATACAGAAGCACACATACACTGACACACACAGACAGACAGAAGACTTTACCTGGTGAGCGTCCTCCCATTTCTCCAAATTGTCCATGTCCAACATGTGACTGACTATCTGGAAGAATTTCTAAAAAACAAAAACAAAACAAGAAATAGAAATAAAAACAAAACTCGTACTACAATAGTTCTACAGTTCATTCTGTCTCAACTCTAGGAGAGTTGTCTTCTATCCATAGACATGTTTTGAAATGTCTGTCAGTTGACTGAGACAGGGGCTTCAACACTAAATACATTTGGATGTATATCTGTGTGTGACACATTCATGTGTTCATGACCCTCTTGTAAGACTTTTGAATGCGCCGAGGGAACACTCAGTGGCTCCGCCCACCTGCACGTCGTCGGGAGCTGGGATGTAGGTTGCTCTTTTGAAGGTGTCCGTCACATTTCGCAGGATCTCCGTGGAAAAGAGAAGGTCGCCACTGTAGTAGCTCCTCCTCTGCAAGAGCTCCAGGAGACTCCTTACGATCTGAGACATGCCCTCCCCAGCCAGGGTCCTCTGACCCTTCGCGAGATGCTCTCGTAACTGCAATGTGTAGAGAGAGAGAGAGCTGAGTCTGAGGGAGAGTCGAGTGTTTCAGCGCCACTGAGCACAGTAAAAAAAGATTAAATGCACGTCCATTGGCACTAATGGTACAATAGTTGTTCTCATCTAAAACATGGTATATAGTTAGTAAAGATTCCAAAAACAAACCAAAAGATCAGGTTTTTCCAAAATTAATCATGGGAGTGTTTTGGGTGTTTCCAGACAGGAGTATATATGTACATGGTTGGGATTATTTTGCGCTTGTGCTTAAAATAGGCAAGCAAAAAGGGGCACAGCAGCACTATCAGGCAGAAATTGGTTTCTCATCACTTCAGAAGACTGTGTCTCTGAAAACTGCAGAGGGGGGAGGATGGTGAGGAAGATAGAGACACAGAGAGAGAAAGAGGGAGAGAGCCTGGAAGAACAGAAGATAACAGCAATCACAGAAAATTAATTATTGACTCCTGGTGTTAATGAAAGGTTGGAACAGAAGCTAACAGAGCAATCAGCTCTGTCATACACAATCCCTGACCCCCATCTCCTTCCGTCATCATCGAGGAGATGGAAAAGGTTGAAGTTCACAGAGCAGGAAAACAGTCTGGCTGATGAACGTATTCATTAGCTGTGTTCATTAATTGATAAGTGTGAGTGCAAAGCTCTGGAAAAGCTAATTAGAGATACCGGCAAGCCTTGAGGAAAGAGACTCTACTATTTTGAGTAAACTTTTTTTAAAAAGAAAGTTGAACAGAGGTACATGACGGGTGAAGGAGAATAAACTTTGAAAACAGGTCGAGCCTTCACTTTCTCATAAACCCACTAATAAGACAGACAGGTTTGATGAAGGTGAACTGGAGAGTGATGCTGCAACTACCTGCTTCAAATGATGAAATCTAGAAGAATAAACCATTTTTTTGGCTTCTTGCTGAAGGTGAGGGGAAATATTATTTTCAAGAATAGAGTTTCTGTGTTTGGAAGCACCTATTTGTTAGAAGGGAACTTACAGATAAATGTAAATATCTATATTCAAGTGAGACGCATCTGGCGAAGCTCGGAGGACCCCAGAAAGCAACTCCATTATTGTCCAGCATGCAGCGACGACTAGCAGATCCTGGAAAGAAATCAGAGAGAGAGACACAAACACGTGAAATGTAATTCAGCAAAGTCAGAAGCACAGTCTGCCCAAGGACTGTTTTGCTATGCATCGCAAGAATCTGCGTGATCCAGAGACATGAATCAGGTTTCATGGAGAGAGATGCTCATAAAAAAAAATACTACTGCTGTACAACACATACAGTGAATATCTTGTTAGCTTTCTGAAACCAGGATTGTGAGAAAGTCAGGGTGTCTGCTCACTGATGAGAAATTAAAAAAAAAAGTGAGTTCTTTGAGTATAAAAAAATGTGCATTAGGGCAACAATATGTATATTTATATATTGTGTGATGGCAGAAAAACCTCTGTTGTTTCATATTATGGTCTATCAGGTACATCTTTGCTTTTCTCTTGTGAACTGGGACATGATATTTTGGCCCCATTGCACGGCCCTAATATGCAGGATTTTTACAACCACCAAATATTTCATTTGCTGCAGTTCTACAGTTTTCAGTAGCAAACACCTGCTGGCTGTTTTAACCTGGCAGGCGGGAGATGAACTACAGCCACTCGACTGCCAAGGTACATTACTAAGACAAAACCACTTTCCCAAGCCAAATAAATATTCACTCTGGCTCTGCCCATTTTATGAGTAATAGATTAACATGAATGCACTGTACTGTTTGGCTGTTAATTAAGGCTGATTCATCGACTCAGCTCGAGCGTAATGTTCTTTAAGCTGAAATGTTTTACTGGCTGGCTACCTGATTCAGACAGGTATGTTTTGATGCGTGAGCCAATGCCATAGTTTGAAAGCTGAAGAAACACACACTCCTACTACAGTCATTCTGAACCACATTTGCTCTTGGCTTAAATTATGAAGAAGTGGGTGTTTCCAAACAAAATCAAGGTTTCTTCTTGTTTCAGCCATTGGAAGTCTGGCAGCCTGCAGTTTAGATTAACATTACAGTGATAAGTAATACACAGAGAAGGTTTGGCTGCATAACAAACATGACACTTCTGCTTTGCTAATTAAGGGAAGAGGCTGGATAATGCGTGAAGTGGAAATTTTGCAATGACTGACTCTCTATACTCGGGCTCAAAACACAAATACTGCCGGGACTCGGCCATTTTGATAAACCTTACAGGTACATTTCATAATTTAAATCAATCTGAGCATCTTTTTCTACTCCTGGCTCATGCCTGGCTCGAGTCTTGTCCATAATTTGAGCCTGTTGTATTTTTGTTGAAAACATGCAAACGACTACCAGATAGCAATATTAGCTAAAGGCCCATAATTCGACTGACCAGTGGCATTAGTTGGACACTTGTTGTAGACAGTCTCCCCAGCCGAGGCTCTCTTCCAAGACATAGAGAGAAGGTGCTCGTCTTTACATATCTCGTGGGGAGCTGTAGAAGCAGATGAGAAACACACGTGAAAAGTGAAATGAAGCGGGCTCACAGGAAAGAAAGAAGAATCCCCGTGCACACACTCCCACAGACACACACGTAGCCCGGAAAAAAGGGAGACAGAAAAGCACAAAAACAAGATGCAAATCAATGTTCTTCTGCAGCAGCTCACAATCTTATTCCCTTGTACATTGCTCAGTGCTCTCTGTCAGTGTCACTGCCTCAGTACAGTATCTCATTCCCTCTTCATCTTACCCCCTTTCTTTATTCATCTGCCCCCCCTCCCCGTCTTTCATAACCCTGATGAAAAAACGGGGGGGAGAGAGCTCTGAAGATATTCCGAGGGGGCAGACGAGAGTTGGCAGAGGCGATGCAGGGAGATGAAGAGGGACGGAGACCAAAGAGAGAGAGGGAGGCACAGAAAGAGAGAAACTCTGATATGATGTTCCCCTGCAATGCCAACAGACAAGATCCTCGTCTTGTGTAAAAGAGACTTGAGAGCCCGTCAAAACAAAGGGGTCGCAGTGGAGGTGGCACTCAAACATTTATCATTTGTAGCCTGTCAGGGCTCAGAGCAAGCGCGTGCACACATGGCATTCAGGCTCGCACAGAAAACCCTTCGCAGATTCACGTGTGCACAGGGCTTCAGCCAAGGCACCCTCTTATTAAACCGCACTAGCTGACACTCTGAGACCAAGCCGGCCATTGAACATCTTGCCCTCAACCGGGAATAGGAAAAGTGAGAGAAAATGAGGCAGATTAATGCAATGAGAACAATGTTAAGGCAGAGATACATCCACTGCAGCAAACACATTCAAAAAGAGAAAAAACTCAACACCTATTTGTAGTCAGGTAATAGGCTTTCTATTCTTGAATTAGGACACCCCCCCAACACACACAACACACACACACACACACACACACACACACACACACACACACACACACACACTATTTTTGCATCCAGAATCTGCTGAGACTTAGTAGAATCCATCCTTCCTTCTATCTGTGCATTGTTTCCTGTGTCACTGGCTGCCACGCAATCCCAAAGCTGAATATACATATAAGTTCAGGAAATAAAAAGTTATGGTTCACTAACATTTGAGGAAAGACTCACATTAATGACTGTTTGTGCCGGGGCTCTATCTACTTCTTTTCACTCCAGCAAATCAACAAAATATGTAATTAACCTGTGGTGCCAAAACGTTTGCATATAACTGTTTAAGGACGAGCGGCGCAACTCACAGGTAAACAGACAGGATGAGAGGAAAGCACCACAAGGCAAGGACACATGTATTCAAAGATGAAATAAAGATGGATGGGCATCTGAACTGACAGGAAGACAGGCACAGATGAGAAGAGTGTAGCTCTAAAATTGTGATAGAAGCCTTTGGCTGTGGTGCGGACCCGCCTCCATTCTGCCTGACAAATACCCTGCAATGTGCAGACTGGGCTCACACACACGCAGCTACGCACACACTCTTTGTCTTTGTCGGGGGACCCGCTGGGAGAGGTATACAGAGAAATGCAGCCACACGGGGTGGGGGGGGGGGGGGGATGCCACCAGCAAAAAGTGTTTACACAGACTTTTCAAGCATGAATAATATATACATAAGCACATGCAGTATATAGTAGTTCATTTTCTCAGCACACACACACACACACACACTGGAGGCACTAACCAGGGCACTTTTTCTCATTACAGGAGCGGACCTCCTCTCCTGAGCCATCGCAGGGGTAGCCCTGTACACCGGTACCCTCACACATCCTGAAGCGGCGCTGCCAACCGGAGTCACACGTCTTGCTGCACAGACTCCAGTGGTTCCAGCTGCCCCAGTTACCTCCACCTGGAACATCAACAAAGAGCAACAAAGAGCGACCAGTAAAGACTCGGAAATGGGAAGGAAGACTGGCATGGCACAAGAGTGATAAGTTGAAAAAATATGGGGGTTGCTGATGGGAGGTATTTAGCTAACAACTCTAAAGGCAGCAGCCTTGAAACCTTTTTTTTTTTGGAACCTAAATTATGGCCACACAAGCCCATTCTGTGTCCGGGTTCATTAAAACACACAAGTGTGTTTGTCCTTGTGGACCGTGGCTGAAATAGACCTGCAAGCCAAATTGGGTCCCAACCCACAGACTGCAAGTACGTGAGAGGCAAATCAGAAACGACCATGCCGATAAAAGCATAAAGCATGCTCCATGTTTATATATTTGCGTTTGAGCGGGTGTGAATACTAAGCAATCATTTGTTCGTTCTCACCTCCGCATGAAGGGTTGGTGCACTCTCTGCTCTCCTGATGGGGGCCCTTACATTCAGCCCAGTCGTGCACCGACGCGCTGCAGCGCCTCTGCCTCTGCTGGGTTCCCGTGTTGCAAGTCACACTGCATCTCAACCATGGCCCCCACTCCAACCACTGGCCCTCCACTGGACACAGGGAGGGAGATGGAAGTAGATAGGAAGGGAGATGGGGGGTGAGGATGGTTTTAAGAGACAGGAGGAAAGAAGGATAAATAGATCCAGATTTTTGAAGAACAGGGAAGATGATGTGTGAAAAGGTGCAGAGGAAAGAAAACAGGCAGGGCAGAGAAATTCAGTGGATGACAAGAAAACAGAATACATCATGATTTAGGATAGAGAGAACAAATACATTGCAGCGGCTATTTGATCTTCCATAAATAGCAACAAACAAACAGAACACTTCATGGTTCTGTGGACATTTTATATATTTCAATCTGTTATGAAACAGCCGATTACAATTCCTTTCATGCTTTGTTTTAAAGAGTTCGCACAGAGTTCAGTCGGTGCAATTTCCATTCACTGTGTTATTAGAAAGGAACCAAATTTCAACTCTTGACTGGTGTTTGTGCATAAGCAGATGAAAAAAAACAACAGTACCGCCTGTCAGATGCCTCACGAACACCAAACAGGTTAACGAAAGCCTGGTGACATGCACCGGTGTAATCAAAGCCCCTACTGTCTCTTTTTAATAAGGGAGTGTTGCTGGAGTAATGGAGTTGTCAAATAAAATACCTTAAATGCTAAAAAAAAAAGATAATCACAAACATTCAGATTAACAATTTATACTCTAAGCAGTCAGGTATTGCCTGTATGTTGTGAACTTCAAAGTTACCAAGAGTTTCGAACAAAATGTTTTCGTATAGGAAATACCTGACTGCAAGTGAAGGTGTGAATAACAGATCCTAATACATATTTTGCATTAAAAATCTCTCCAACAAATGGGAAACTACTTTTTAACAGTAAATGGTCACAGGTCAGTTATCAACCTGCAGCAGTATTTTTTGTGCTTTGAATTTCAAAACAAATTTAAAATTCTCAACGATGACAAAACATTTGTCTCAGAAAGGTACTTAAAGTGGCCAGTTCATGGCAGTTAAACAAGCTGCAAACTTGATGATACCATATCGTCCCCTTAGGACGTGAATAAGGCTGACTGCAAGTTAACTTGAGGAAAGCGATGTTTAGTGGTTTTATCAGTGCTTTTACTGCTGAAATTCTTCTTTTTGCCAACTGCAGGTAACAAGGTTGATGAGGCAGGGGAGACTCAACAGTAGAGCTTTGTGATGTAAATTTTAAGTTGACTTTTGAATATTATTAGTTTTTTTGTGTATTTCACGATGAGCTATGAATCTAAGACTAATTAAAAGTCAATTTACTTTTACATCCTTATATTTATTCTATTAATCCATGGTGTGAGGTAATATGTTGGGGGGGGGGCACACCAATTGCCTGGTTAAGCTCCCTCTTTTTCACAACCGAATGTTGGCACTATGCTGTATGTGGAATAATTAAAGTTTGGTCAGTGCTTTCAAAGAGTTTTTTTTCAGCATTTTAACATATTCAACTACTGCAGTTGAATACTTGATGCTACACACCTAGCAAGTGTGTACGTGCTGTACAGTAGTCTGTTTTACTCTCTATTTAAAAGAATAACAATTCAGAGGGAGAACTCTTCACGCTTTGGCTCGGAATGAAATACACCGAGGCGCACATTCCACCCAAAGCGGCTTTACGCAGCCGGGAAAGTGAAGTACGGTGCTAAATGTATTCGTCCGGTTCTCCCAAGTGGGAAGGCATTGCCAACTCTCCTCGGTAATGTGGTCAATCACGCTGTGTGTGGCTCACATAGTGTTCCAGCGATCTGGAGCTAACACTGTGCCGGAGATGACAACTGGAATTTCAATGTGAACATGATATGGGCCTAATCCTGTGTAATTGAGGTGCCAAATCTAAAAAATGCATTTAAAAGACAAATGAACCAGAAACAAACCATCGTTAGGCTCCTTATCCTTCCATCATTGTGAAAGCACTTGTTCGCAAACACATGAACGCGCACAATGTGATGAAAATGTGGTGATTGTGTAGAAAAGAAAATGCATTTGCAGCAAAATATGCAAAACCCCAAATTGCACAAATATTGCTTTCTATCAAACCCAACTCCTTCTATGCAAGTAAGACAAAGCACATTTGCAGAGGGGGTTCCCCGCAGGGCAAGAAAAAGCACCATGTCAACAAACAGACATATACAGAGTATATTTACATTGATTGTAATAAAGTAAGGAGCATAGCAAGGCTGCTCCCTGATGGGAAGTCGTTATCTTTCCAAAGCCACAAAATCTCAAGATGCCTGCAGTGATGAAGTCGCCGTTAATCCCTGCATGAGCTCGACTATTCACATTGTGAGGAAAAAAAATTTAGGTGTCTGGGGAACTTAAAGGCAATTTTTTTCAGCCAGCTCTCTGCACACAAACACACACACACACACACACACACACACAAGTGCCTTTTTTTAGCTCACATTGGCTCTAACAGGTCCGAAATGATCAAATTAATTATTCATGTATGACATTTCTGATGATTTTACTCGTAGCCTGTTGATTGTCTTTATGTGGTGCCAAAGCTGTCACATTAACATTTGCAGCTCTGCCAACATATGCATGCGGTTATTTGATGTGTTAGCTGAGCATGTGTCCACACAGGAGACGGGCCGTGTGAAGAGAGGTAAGAAATTAGAGTAAAAGGGTCCAATTTAATTAAATATAAATCTACACTGGCGTGGCAGACTGTAGTATAGATTGTATAACGTGTGCTATAGGGCATAGTAGACAGTGCACACAGTATTTGTAATGACAACCAGTCTAAGGCACATACAGAAGCGTGCGCCAGCGCACACAAGCAGACAGAAACACACATGTGGACGCGATGCATCAAAGCTGTATTCTCTATGCATGGACGTTTCTGGCAAAAGGCCTATGCTGGTATTCATCATTTCAAAGGACCATTGCCTTTGAACTCCCAAAAGCATGCTCGGTCTGTTGTGATAGATTCACACACACACACACACACACACACACACACACACACACACACACACAGACACACAAATGCATAAACCATATGAAAACACACATACACAGATTTCCTTAAGGCCCTTGAAGGAAGAGCCTACCCTTTTTCCAAGACCCTCTCTTTCCATCGCTGTTCCCAAAACAGCATGGCGGAACATCCTGGAGGCCATGGTTTAGATTACGACGTCTCCCTATTCCTCCCTCTTTGAGACATAACTTTGCAGCCTCTCTGTCTGGCAATGGGGACAGTTTTGTTTTATTTAAATATTAACCTTATAAAACCTCTGCTTTGAAAGACATAACGTGATAGATGGATAGACAGACAGATAAGAAAAAGTCTCCAGCAGCATAACACATACTGTAAAAGCAGTGTGTATCCGCAGTCCAGGGTTTGAAAATGATGCAGGATTTTTCTCTTTTTTCCGCCTCAGCAATAATAAATATAAAGCACTTACCCTGTGATAATTGCTCAGGCTGTGAGTGATTACATACCCTACAAGCAAACACACTCAGGGAAATCAATTCAGGGATGAAAAAAAAGATTATTCGTCAGAAAGCAGCCACCACTGTTGTTACAAGCTGTCTTATGTTTTAGTGTCTGTGTGTCCAAATGTCCATTAATGCCATTATTCCAGTGTTACGCGGACACCATTTATATTCTGCCAACAGAAAAAGCACCCAACAAATTAAATCACTGAAATGAATATTCCTTTCTAATGTCAGTGCTTTCAAAGTAAGTGGTTTTCAAAAGGGACACTTGAAATACTAATAAAAATTGCACAGCATCAACGTGTATGCCTGAAATAAACTTCAAGTCTTAAAATACCGAAGGCATACCGCCAGAGTGAGTACATCTTAGTATTTACATTTCAAGAGACAATAGGGAGTCTCCATCTAGAAAGCCGCTCAGTGATAAGCTACCGTAATGGTTGGTTGAAACCTGCCCCTCTGGGTCTATGCCGTGGGGACTTTATATCAATCATTGTTTAGTCCCATTCCACTTCAATGGCAGCCCGATAAAGATGTTTCAGCTGGACTGTCGGAGCCAGAGTGAGAATAAGGTCCTGAGTTACGCTTGCCACAAGAATTAGATGGGGCTGCTCTTGACAAAGTAAAGGCCTAATACGTAATCTGAGAGACAATAGCTGAAGAGCTGCACTGCAGGATTGCTCGACAGTCTGAACCAAGCCAAATATGGAAGAAGAATAGAAGTCCAACCTTCAGGCTTTGCCAGGCAGTGACCCGAGAGGATGGCTGAGTGCGAGTTTAAAAACTGGCCTTGAATCCCATGGCTGACCACAGACGAAGATGGAACTGAGAACTCTAGAAGCGAGGATCCAGGATAAGTCAAAGCAATGAGCACGAGCAGGTAAGAAAGATGGGGGCTATGCTGCATTCACACCTCGACACCGCAACAGGAAGGATGGTAGAAATGCTACCGTTTTGAGTTCCTGCGTCTAACTTTGTCATCAAATGAGATCAACACAAATTAACCCTAATTAGTTAGTTGCATTCTGACACAGCTCATTAACAAGTCAAACCAAGTACAAATAAACATTGTGTATCTCTGTACAATGTCAGAGAGTCAGGAGTACACTGCCATGCTGACGGCTTAGGGAGGCTGTGCTTTGGGACAGTGGCACATTTAGTAAAACTGCTGGTCTTCAGCAGGACAATACTCAACATGGTTAGTGTCTTCTTTTTTTTTAGCATGTTAGCATGCTAGCATTTGCTAATGAGCACTAAACCAAAAGTACATCTGAGGTTGGATTATTATTGGCAATAGGAGAGCTTGTCCACACATTATATCCTTTAATTAGCAAATCTGATTTTATTGGTCATGCCACTTTTGCATACGGCAGTTTGCTGTGTTGTTGTGAAAGCAGTGTTCAGCCACATTTTAACAAAGGAGAGCAATAATGGGAGAACACAGATTATGATTGCACATGCATGTAAATTGAAGAGGTGTTAGAGTAACCTGTAACCTGTTTGACTTTGATGTCTGCGACATGTAGGAGAAGAAGAGAGTTGTGCTGAAACAGGCAGAGGCCACGGTGGTTCATGTAAATGGGGATGGTACTAACCAGGACACACTGCAATGTTGCAGAGTTTGGTCTGAACCTCGGGCCGTCCGCAAGCCAAGGCCCCGCTTCCCTTCGCACACTTCCTGGTTCGCGTCCGGGAGCCCCGCCCACAGGTCACAGAGCACAGACTCCATGACGACCACTCCTCCCACAGCCCATGCACTGCAAACACCCACGGACACAATGCACAGACACAACATGGGGATGAGGAATGAGGGAGGAAGGGAAGGGGTGGAGCATCCCATTGCAGGCAAGAGGGTTAGAGAATGAGAGAAACATGAGAGATTAAATGAGTATGAGCACGTTCCTTAAAAAAAGATAAAGGAGGTGACCTTCTGACCTCCAGAAAACATTCCAGTTGCACAGGAAAACAAACACTGACAATGAAGCTGCACTCATATGTCACTACATGAAAGAAAATGGAGGTTAGGAATGGACACTTTTGCATCTGAAGTCATGCAGCTCAAGACATGGCAAGGAAATGAATGTGGTATTTTTGCTTCTGAAATTGTTAGAGCTTTCACTTATTATATACAGTGCACCAACGGATCCAAGGACTCCATTGACTTCAAACACTTCAAACACCAATTAAAGCATTAAAAATGTTTCTCCTTTTTCTCCCTTCTTCTCTCTTTCCTCTTTTATTGCACATCACATCCCAGTTCAGCAACAGATGAAGTCGAAAGAAATCAAAATAGTATAAATGAGCAGTGGAGTCGCACAAAAACTTTGCAGATAATGAATGTGACTTCGAGACCGCTATACTTGGGCAACTTATACTGAGCAACAGTTCCTTTCAGCAACATGTCTACATTACCTGTATTTTGGCTATGTGACAATGGCATGTAAGAGAAGACACACACATATGCACGCACACATGCACAAAGATAATTGCTGGAACCTTTTGGAGATGTCTGACCTGGGATTGGAGGAAAAGAGAAGGCGACAGAAATGTTCAACAAGAGAATGAATGACAGGATTGGTTAATGAGTGTCATAAAGGGAGGGAATAAGAACATTTGAACATGCCAAAAAAAGACATTATAAGTGACTTTGAAAAGAACAGGGAAAGATTTCAGAGTTTGAAAGAATGAAACAACAGAGGCAGAGAAGAGGAGGTTATTTTGAAATGATCAGCGAGCGACCAGAGGAAGCTGTGTTGAAAGAGATGGAAGAAAGAGAGAGAGGATTGAAGAGATGCTGGAGGAGAGATAGAAAGCGAGATATAGGGAGAAGGAGGGACAGAGGGAGGGAGGGAGGGAGGGAGAGAAAGTTAGAGACAGCAGGATGAAGATTGCTGGTCCTGTGTTGAGCAAAGCTAAATAAATCATGGCGATAAATAATTAAGTCTACTCTGTGAAGGAAGGCTCAGAGGAGCAGGAGTAGAAGGCAGAGATGGAGGAGACGGTGGTAGAAGTACAGAGATATGGAGAGCTGGTAAACAGTGAGATGTCTTTAAATTCAGCAAATCATGCTATCAATGTGTCTTAAAGCTGCTGAACAAGGGGGTATAGGATGCAAGAATGGCAGACAGAAAGAAAAGCATTAGGACTTTATCACATGATGCACTACAGTATCGCTTATTTTCTCCTTCAATGAAAAAAAAAGTTTTCATGGAAACACATTTGTGGGTCTTGCTGGACTGGAGTCTACTGGTGGAGTTACACCAGTTCAAACTTAAACTCGTTAAAAAGGTGTATTAGATTTACACGTGGCTAAATTTTGAAGAGGGTTGCCACATACAATGATGTTCTCACAAAATCTTCACAGATTACTGCAGATACTTTTGAATGGGTGCTGCTGTAGATGTTTTCTAATAGCACTTTTTTTATTTTAATGAGTTTAGAAATTTCTTAAGGTTTAATGGTGCAACCTGATGCAGCAAATCACCAGCTAGGAGATAACAGGTAGGGGTTCACATTCATTCAGGGATTTTACTATTAAATTACAACTGAAAATGCAATTCAGTGCAATACACTGAGACGGCTGCGGCTGTGAAGCAGTTGTTAGTGACGTGAAAGGTGCCACTTGAATGCGGCAAATGGCTGATGCAGTGAGCTGAAGTATGTCAGTCTACATGTTTTGCTATTAAAAATGAAACAAGACTCATTGAAAAAAAATAATACAGTGAATAAATCATGGTTATAATAAAATATAACTGGCGTCCTCAAAGTGCGAGCAGATTTCTTGCGGGTATCTCATTCCATGTTGCAAAACGTTCTATGCAGACTGAGGCAAACAAACTCCACAATAACACAATAACAAGCAGAGAAAAACTTAAAATATTTTTTAAGTGTAGTTCAGTCAGACTGCTGTTATGTAGTTTGGGGGGTTTATTTTGTTTTCTACAATAACAGTACAGAATTACTTGTAAAAGTTCACTTACTCATCCAAATCGAATCCCCATCTCTCAAACTCTGTTCAAGCGTATGTGAAGTCTGACTGCGCAAAGCCAATCAATTAGCCTATAAAATCAGGCTTGAAGCAGCTGCGAGACATAGACACATTAAAAAGAGAAAATATCAGCGCGAGATGGGATCAACAGGAGAAAAAAGAAGCACAGATAAGCAAATTAAAGAGAAGAAAGAAAATGTGTCAAAAATGTCTTTTACACCACCTATTGGTGTCCAGGTAAATATTGTCCATCTGGTGATATTCTCAGTCATAATCGAAGCAGCACAGGGAGATTAAATTGAAATATATTGCTTATGTTGCTGACAACAACTACATTAACATAATACTGCAAGTCTTTCGGTTCAGCTGTGCACATTAAAAGGGAGTTTACTGCCATCGGGGCCTCCAGTCACAGAGGGAGGTGGAGAAGAGCGTGTTTACAGCAGCGAGCGCGGAAAAAAAAAAAAAAAAAAGACCGATCAGCCCTAATCAAACAACAGACCTGTGTCTCATAACACCCGCTCCCAAAATCCTGAACGAGTTGATGAGCTCATCTTCTAAGAGCGAGAGCAATGTGCAGAAGAGGAGGCATGTTGGCTCGCTCACACCGGCCTGGGTTGCTGATGCAAATGCAAGTAAGCGAGCATAAAATGTTCACGCTCACCCTTTTTTTTATTTTAACATATGCACATGCACACACTCACAGCCCCAACCAGAATAAATTTACAGTACACGTAACGAGGATGCCTGACTTCTAAATATGTTAAATCATATGCAATTGTCAAATACAGTTACGTATAATGATGCCTGCTGTAGGAAGATTTCTCATTTCTAGCTTTGAAATACATAACTTATAATAGGACACACACATTGATACTGAGGATTACCATCATTACCAGTAATTTCATCTGGGGGTCATAGCACAACAAGGCTGCATTTTTTATTTTTATAATTGTATGCATAAAATAATGTATGTATGTCTTCATGACCGCAGTCTTGCATGCACCCGCCATCTCTTGCTTGAATGATTACTGCAAGTGTGGTGCTGTAGCGCTTGACTACGCACTGACCTGAACACACTGTATTCATAATGCACCATTGTTCCACTTCACATTTTAAATGTCACTGAATCTATGGCAAATGAGCAGAAACTAAGCAGAACAGAAGTCGAGGTACTGCTTTAGCTTGCACGCTTTGGGGCATGAAAGCCTTACACTACACCACATATTCCAAAAAAAAAAAAAAAAGTTAATTTGCCGGACCAATTACCGCCTTGTTTGCTTTGTCAAGAGCCAGACCATTACTTAAAATTGATTATCTGTATCACCTTAATTTAGGAGGTTTAACCATGAAAAAAGAAAACGAGGAGGAAAAAAAAATGTCCATTTTCACTTCATTGGCTTTCTGTCCAAGCTACTTTTCCTTGATGTTCCCTAACTCGTGCAGATTCACACGCATAGACACAAACACAAGCATGCATGGGGAGATGCCATGAAACATATCCACCCACACTCACAGCCATACTTCTGAGACTTAGCTCATTCACGAACACAAATAAATGGCTGAAAAACTGAACCCAAATGTCTGGCACATCCATCTACTGTAACAGATCAAGTATGCAGCCTGGCTCTCACCTCAGGATGCACAGGAGGAACTGCGAGGAAATGCGTGTGTTCACTTATGCCTGTGTGCCTCGTGTTGTTTTCTTTTTGTGGTTGTGAGTAAAAGCATATAAAACAGAATAGAGGATGAGGGTTAAAAAAATATCTCACTCGCCGAACTTTTCACATGAATCAGGAGGTTGGAGGTTGAAAGACGTGCCCTCGGTGTGATTCTCAAGGCTGAAGCCAGTGCGGTTTCATTTAAGGCCTTATAATAGTTCAAATCGCGATTTCACTTTGAAATACAGTAATCTGGGGCTGGGAATGAAACACTTTTGTTTGTGTGTGTTTGTATGTGCATCTCTCATCGAGGGTAGGCAGGGCGTGAATCCAACGGTAAAGAGATTAACAAATCAAACAAGCTTGTAGATTATAACCCAAATTAAATCAATGTAAATGAAAAGAAGAAAAAAAAATGTTTTGTTTTTTTTTAAAGTCAATCTCGTCAAATTCATTAAACACTATGTCTCTTTGCTACCGGGCCCAAATTCCCCAGTCTACTTGAATTTGGTATGATCCCATCCAGACAGTCCCTGGAGTGCCCCTACACCCCCCCACAGAACCACGTCAGAAAACATCAGAGAAGTGGGGAAAATATGAAATAATAAACGGAACATAACACAGCAACCAATATCCCATCAAAGGAGCGGCTGAGGATATTAATATCGACACAGAATGGAAAATGAGGCACTTAGACATACAAATCGCATTGGCACATTTGCATAAAAACAAGATTAGCATATGCACCGACAGGGAAGGAAAGTGTTCCTGTTGCTTCTCTTGTATTTTTCCATTTTGTTTGTTTTGAATGGGGGGGTGGTTGAGATGCATCTGTAAACACTGACTGACTTGTGACTCAGGTGCACATGTGCACGTGTTCCACGTATGGTTATGGAAAACTGGCGCAACCACACAAAGCTCTCACACAGACAGTAATTGTGCCACATAGTTATTGTGCATACTTAATTACATGACACTTAAATTGAACTTTCTAATGTTTCAGTTTTTGTTGACGCTGTCAGAAAGGTAATAATTCTACTTTCTGTTTAATATTGAGGTCATAAAGAGCCGTGATGTTGTGCTGGATAGCGTTACACATGACAGGTGTTCCTAATAATTTTTGGCCTTATATCTGGCCAATATATGAGTGGGGTGGACAAATTATTGAGAGGTGTTTCTAATAATTTGTCCACCCCAGCATATATATGAGAAGGCCAGCACCACACCACTACAAACCACAAAATAATAAACATGCAGCTATATGAATACCTCTCTGACACTGTCAATCAAGACACTGAACACCATCTTTGCAAAGGTCAAATTAATGGCATCATTTTTGTATTGGATTCCGTTTGATTGTTCAAGTACACTCAATGAAGTGGCCAGTGAGTGTACAGTACACAACGTACATTGCAAACACAATATACATATAGAGTATAGTGGCACTCAGAAATGAATAAAAACATTCACAAAGAGAAAAACACACAAAGGTTTGATCTAGTTTGAATGTATGTATGTAAGCAACCATTACTGTACATAACAGCTCTGCGGTAAATGTGAGGTCTCATTTCCTGCAGGGATGAAGCCTGGACCAGTATCAGAGCTTTACAGGCCCAGAGACTACACCCCATGATCTTCCACTGACATTTAGATAGTCCTGGCCGCAGGTTTGCTTAGAGTTATGTGTCCCCACTGAAGTTATGGTCCCTGGCTTCTCATTTAGCAGTATGTCCTCAAACACATCCTTCCATCATCCACTGGGATTTATTAGACTGCCGTGCATGGAGGACAGTGGTGCCATATTCCTGTGATCCCATCTCTTAGCTATCGCTGGGTCAAGAGAGGAACTTCAGAGAGAGTTAAGAGTAGAGACTGCCCCGCTCCAAATGAGGGACCATACTTGCCCGCCCCCTTTTGCTACACAGCAACGATCATTCCTTTCATTCGCATGCAGAAAGCTGGCGCCAAAGATGTCCTGCTATCATATCTAGTAGCCAGTCAGATTGATATGCTCCTTCTTGTTACAGTGGAGCGCCAGAAAAATAAAATGTGTCCTTTCTTGATGCAGACATTGATACAGGGAACCGGGTTCAAATCAGGAGAAATATCTGGCACATGGTTTTCCATTGAAAGGCCTTCCACCTGTCCAGCTACACAAAACATGCGAGTGGGTTGCTCATGCATTGTGAGGCTAACAGATACCATGGTGGGTGGGGACTAAAATGCCAGAGCCTTGATCTGACCAAAGTCTCCATACGCACTCAGATTTCCTCAAATGTGGAGAAGAATAAAACTGAAAAATGGCTTTGCTGCCTTAGTCATGTTTGTACCTGACGGAGCACAGATATGGCAGGAGGCAGCACAGACAATTGGCGATGCCTGGCAGAGGTGCACTACAGCACTCGATGCCCCATTGACTGCAGTTTTACGAAGCAGCACTGAATTCTTGGATTGGATTTCAGCCCCGGACCACACCGCCTCACCAGCGCTGCATCACATCACGCTTGTCTGGGCATAGTCAGGGCTTGTTTCACAGCAAAGAAAACAACTGGAATGTTGTCTTCACTATTTTGCACGTTGGTCCGTATTTCACTAAAGGCTCCTTCGCCTCAGCAGGGGATTGGTTTGTCTGGATTAGCCGAATTAGCTGCCATTCTCTGTGTTCAACACTTTTGGCTCATCAGTGGATAAGTGACTGCTGAAGAGGCTTTGGCATTGTCTCCTTTCACCTATGAACAAATAATTTCCAAATGACTTAAGTTTAAATTTTACATTTGACAACATGACACTATAAATATCAACATATCTAAGTACTGCAAGTAATGTTAGTCACTCTCAAGCACGGCTTTAAGTCTTTTGAGTAAAGTCAGCTTGTCACAGTGTTATGACTGATAGCAGTGGATTAGGGGGAAGGACCCAGGCCAGGAGAGAGCCAGCACCCTGCAGGATTTCACTTCCACTGCAATCACGGCAATCAAACTCGAGCAGGACAGGCAGTTCTTCACAATTTCATCTCATAAAAGACCTACACTGGCAATCAAACCAGAGGCAGAAACCCGCATTACTGGGGGTGAGCTGTGCACAGGTTCCCTCAGTGACTTAATCTGGCCTGACTGCGTTGCCGTGGAAAAGCAGTTGAGATGCTCCTCTTCTTTTGCTCCTGCCTGCTTTTTTGTGGGAGGCGCATGGAGACGAGTACACCCACTCTGACTGGCAGAGCATGGGTGCATATTAAAGTTTGATTGGTTAAATATGTAGCGGAGCTGCCATTTTATCTTAAAAATAAAACAATCAAGTGGAAACACAAGCGTGGCTCAAGTTATCATTGTGAACATCTTCTTTGCTTATCGCTGCAATCGGCACACAGGCTTCCTTTGTAAATTAAAATATCTTCAGAAGTGTGTCTGGTAATTATGCTCCATTAATCAATTTTTACTCATTCTAACTGTATAGACGTACGTATCTCTGATGTAGATATAGGCCAGATGGGGAAAATGAGAAACGAAGCTGAAAGAAAGGTGATAGAGCAGAAGCGAGCTAAAGATAGAGAAGGCAGGAAGTACGAACCTCTGAGCTGTGGCAAGTCTAATAGACTGGCTGACATCGAGCTCAGGTGTCACATCTGACTCCCTCCCTCCGCCTCCCTCGCAGCTGGCCAGTCGTGTGAATTGAAATTGAAATGTCGCTCTCGTTCTGATGGGGGGGTTTTTTCCTCTCTGCTGCATTACGGTTAGATTATGTTTTGGGCGAGCAGATCCCATGCGATACGTGAGTGGCTGTGTGCGGGGTGTGTGCATACCGCCTACCTTCCACAAAAGTGACATTTTATTTTATTTTTTCAGTTTGACAGCTTTCTCAACACATTATACAGTGACTAATACATGCTCCGTGGGTGACTGAGGTGCTAAGCAAAAGGCATGTGGGTAATTCTTCTTAATTTTACATTTTTAAAAGTAAACACAATGAGGCCTGCTATCAATGTCAATGTCAAAGAAAAATACATACATTTGATCTGCATTTGGCAACACTGCACTACCTCGTTTATTTATTTTCTCTGCACTGTAATCCCGACATGGAATGGAGACACAAAGGCCAGAGGCTTTAACTATTACACACCGTGGAGAGCAGGCACCCCGAACAGGTAAGAAGGAAAAAAACAAAACAAAAACTAAACTGAAAGTCTCAGTACGTCTCGCACCCTTGCTTCTGGAAATGTAGACACCACCGCACAAACTGCACAAAGATTAGGACTGAGCATTCTTGCGGTGAGGAAACAGCAGAGACGCGGGGCGAAAATCTGCTCAACATACCTGAGCCTATGATCCCCGGTTCGCCTGGACAGGACGCCGTGTTGTTGCACATGCGTGTCTCCCTCAGGGCGCCGCTGCACAGCGTCCCGTAGGGAGAGGAAACGCACGACCGTGTCCTCACCTGCCAGCCCTGCCCACACGTGAGCGAACACACGCTCCACTGTGACCACTCCTCTGCTGCAGGGTCACCTGAGAAGAAGAAAGACATACATACAGTATAAAATTTATAAATATATATCCTCTGTGACTTCCATACGGTGCTGATGTTTCTATGGAACACAAAAGATCAAGAGAAAGGGCGTTGTTAGTTGTGTGAACATGATCTGAACTCTCTGGCTCCACAGCAGAATGCAAATTTTGTACATTTCGCTATTTATATTGGGCCACTTCACTCAATATATCTCTGCTTGATAACAGTCACAACAAAGAGGCATATTTCTCTTGTATGACGACTCATTAGAACTTCTTCTCATTTCTAATTTTCCCCACGACCAAAGACATCAAACCAGGTTTGCTTTATTGATTCCTGTTAGCAATTCCGAGTTTCTCCTCAGCTTTTCATTTGCTGAAATAGAATGAAATTTTCCTTCAGATTGACAGCGACACCCCTGCAATATTAAGCCAATAAAAAAGACAAAGAAAATCATAATCTACGCAATTGTGGAAAGAAAAAAAACTGGGAGTGTGTGACAGATGATGGAAAAGCTCTGTGGTTACAATAACCAAACAGATTTTCTTAAACACTTATTTTTCTTTTTCCCCACCAAGGAGAGACATTTAGGCAAGGGAATATAAGGGTGTTCTGCTTGCGTAATTATATTAATATATTATATCTTAAATATGACTTAAATATTCATAGTGTGTTATTTTCACATGGTCAGGCTTGATGCTGTGGCCCATTATATGATACTCCTGGATACCACATGAATATGGATGATAAGCGTTTTGTGCACGATAGTATTTAAGTCCATTAACATGAATAAACCTTAACGGAATATTCATGAGGGTGATCAGGTTAGAGGAATGTGCTTTGAGGTGATATTCAACGGCATTAATACTCATGGAATTCTGGTAACATGTATGATGTCACTGCTAAAGGGCTTTGGTCCCGTGAGCCATCTTCTTTGAGTGTTCGTGTGTATGTAAGCACCCACAAAAGAGTTCAGACACGAGTGTGGGGGAATTTTGCGCCCATTGTGCCGCGTTGCTCCCTCGGAGGGACGTCCTTGAAAAGCGGAGAGCACGAGTTAAGTCGTGCTGCCTCTCTCTTTCCACGCTGTTTCAGAGCGCCTTGTCCTTTGACGGAGGCGTCGTCACACGGCAAAGAGGGAAATCAAATTAATTGCATGTCCGTTAATCGCATTACATCTTCATTAACATGCCGTGAGTCAGGGCTTAGGCTCATCACACATGCCTGGAGGAGTGGAAGAATGGGGAGAGGCGAGGAGGGGGGGAACAGAGGAGAAGGACAAGACAGAGCCAGGGGTTTCCCTGGCGGTAGGGACTCCCTCCTCCACACAGTAATGGCGGCGAGTGCTGAACTGTGCGCGTTCGTTTGTGTGTGTGCGTATGCATATGTGAGCCAGCTGAAACTAGTATGTGACCTATTTGGTGTGTCTGAAGGAGCCAACGCGTAATGTCATGTATGTAGGAGGCAGATTTCGTCCGCATACATGAATGCCAAATTCTTATTACGTTTCATGCGATCTCATGAATATTTCAACCTTCCGTTCCCAATCCTGTTTATTATGTATGATTTTTAAAGTCCCACACACGGAGAAGATCACACTTTCCCATATTCAAACGTCAATAGTCAACCACGGCCGTTCTTCACAAATGAAATGTATAGTACTTATTTATGTGAGACTCCTTATTTTTAGCCACAGGGATAGCTCGTAAAGGTCAACGTGGTTACGTTTGTTCCAGGCTGTGAACACACACTGACATTACTCACCTGTTTGCGCCTGAAACACACCTGGCTGGTCAGCTGATCGTGGTCTTTGTGTCTTCACCTTCAGATCATCATCATATGGATCTAAAAATGGACACGAGAAATGCTTTCACTTTAATTTCTCCTTTATTTTTCTCCAAACTGTCTGAGCTGCGCATCTCGATATATTCAGTCTAATGAGAAGCTAAGTGTAGGAAGATGAAGGAGTCAACACTGGCATTTAGATGCCTGGTCGGTTTTGTGCATATTAACTATGACATAGCATACAGAAACTTGGTTGTAAAGCCCAAGTAAATATGTATCCACCAGCATCCACACCCACTGTGTACATTCAGAGAAGTCAAAAAAGGCAAATTCTTTTCGCATATTCGCAACATCCAGCAATATAAAAATACACATGCCTACATATCCTTGACTTGATCTTTGTAGCATATTATTTAAAGAACACACTGATGCACATCAGCACAGACACAGATAAGAGAGTGTCAAATCTGCAGTGTAAGCTAAGAAAAATCGGGAAGACGTCAGTGCCGACTGGGTCATTAGCTTAGAGGGAGGACACCAAATGTCAAGGAAAATATACATATTGAAATTCCATGGGATAGTTTTCACACAGAAATAAGTTTTATGAAACTGTGCCAACACAAAGAAAATTAAATTAAATTAAATAAGAACATGCAGCCACACAGGAGAAAGGCCTGCATCTGACATGTCTGATGACAGCTGAACACCTCAGATACATTGTGTTGCATGCAACATATCAAAGTTGGTTTTATCTCATTTGGTACAAACATGCGGTGGCACGGGCACAGACTTGTGTTCTGTACAAATGGATTTGTAGGCTTAGTTTCAGCAACACAAGACTTAATCAACTCCCTCAGCAGGGAAAACAATCTTTGATTTAGCAGATCTCTTTCACTTGGGTACTTTCTTGCCCATGGGATTTTCTGCGCTGGCTGAATTTACGCGAAAAGGCTGACACATTCAGCGTATCTAACATACATTATCTTCATGGAAAGTGATGTGTGTGTGTGTGTGTGTGTGTGTGTGTGTTTGTGTGTGTGTGCGTATTAGATTACAGAGCACAAAAAAGTGACTGACACTGTAATTTGCTCGTATGAGCCTGTATCGAAGAGTTGACAAAAGGAAGAGCATGCGCGCATGCATGCATAGCACATCCTCCCCTGCCCACCGGTACACACGCACACACGCGCACACACACAAACCCCATAATTTTGCAAGGTAACGGTTTACATCACGAGTGTGGCCTCGAAGCTTTTTCTCTTGTAAAAGTGACAGACACCGAAAATGCAAACAACAAAGCATAAATAAAAAACCTCAGTGTCGCCCATGCTTGAAAATACGGTAGGCTTAGAGAGACTGCGACTGGATTTGTATTTTTATGCAGTAATACGACTGTATTGTAATAATCGGGTTAACCACCCTGCAGTACAAGAACAATGTTGCTTTATTGTCACATCTCCCACATGGACCATATACTTGGGATGATGCAGCTTCAGCTTCAGACTATTAAAATGCATTAGACATTGGAAAGTCAGCTGTGTTTTTAATCATCTCATGCAGTTTGACAGGCGCGGCTAGCCTGAGCTAACTGTTAGCTAGAATTTCCAAAAGGTAAATTTGCCACCCATACATTTGTAAACTGCCCGCATGCATAATGACTGACTGCAAGGAGTCGTGGGTAACATCCGCGGCTAACGATCGAATAAAATGAGGAGGTTTCAACAGGTTGGCACCAAGTTTTTGAATTTAACATTGAAAGGTTTCAGAAAGATACAGTGATTTATTTTGAGGGTGACACAGGAAGTGGCGGTCGGGGAGCTTTCTGAATCATCTCCAGGCAGAATGTGGCACAAATTAAGCCCTGTGTGCGGGTGCACATTCTCTGCTGCCGAGCTTCTGAGACACAGAGGTCAGCGAGGCAGGACAGAGGAGTAATGTCTCACATAAAATGACCAGTGAGGACTACTTTTCTCCTATCTCTTTATTTCTCTCTCTCTCTCTGTCTCTTGCCCCCTGCCTTTGTTTGCCCCTCTTTTTCCTCTCTCTCTATTAGATCTATGGCACAGAAGAGGATTTAGATGAACACCGCCACGGAGTCCAGCACAATCGAAAGTAAAGATCAATATGGATAAACCCCAGAGAGTACTGACCTTTACAAACCCCACTATATTGTTTAATGTTCTGGACTGCACTTTAATGGACACATCATCACACACTTCATCAAATCGTCTTGCCCTCTCTTATCCTTTCTTTTTTCCACCTGTTTCAGCTGTTTTCTTCATCTCCAGGGGAGTCTGTTTTCCATCCATAACTGGCAGTATCGCTTCCAATCGGGAACGGGGTCGATAGACCGGTGATTGGTCGGGAGCAGAGGTGGAGCTGTGATATTTTACTCGTAGCAGTGCCCGATTGTTGGGTGTCGTTTGACTTAAGTGTCAGGGAAAATGAAATATACTTTTGGATCTCACCCTGCAAAGTGAAGGGAAATAATCATGGGACATCTTCAGTGTGTTGTAAGGCTGTGAGGCCATTTGAATCTACAAAAGTCAGGGGCTGCCAAAAGCAGATAGCCTGAATCTGCCTTTACACAGCTGATTTGAAGATCAAGAAGGACGTGATGCTGAAAGAACGGAGCTTAAACCAAGGAACCTTTCATCCATGCCTTTCAACCCATTTCATCTGGCTCTTCCCTGCTTCGGGAACAGTTTTTCAATTTATAGCTACATCCTTCAGTTTAAGGTCAATTATCTTGTGATTTGCTGGGTGCAAAGGTTTCACTGTGATATTTTGGTTGCAGACTTTCCAGCAAGGAACATGTTGTAATGGACCCAGTGATATGTTAAGAGTTATTATGAGGTTATGGGTGTCAGTGCATTCAGAGATGTTTGTTCAGTCAGAGAGCAAAGGCGAAAAACGGATTCGACTACACTGATTTCCATGGTGTAAATAAACCGTTAGCTAATGCTGTCATTTCAGCTCCCTCTGACAATGACTGAGCAAAGCCAGGTAAGGCGCACATAAAATCATTATCTATGAATCCTTTATTGCAATAAAAGTATTTTATCCTATTTCCTGTTGAATGACACCCAATGGAAAATGCAATGCAAGTACGGAGGTGTCATAGTTTCTGGTCCCAATGTTCAGCTTTTCTTTTTTTGAGGAAATATGACACAAAAATTCCACAAAGGGTTTGCTGGTTATGTAAGGAGAAAATTTGTTGTCTTTGCCTGGTTGGAACCCGACTGCAAGGAATAAAGCAATGGCATCTCAACTGGTCTCGTCCACAAGGACATTTCTCTCCCCCACAAACAAACAGCTGATGAAGTAGCATGGGCGAGGACAAAGCGTTGTTCCCGGCCGACGGAGCAGTGTCAGGCAGGAGGCAGAGCTTCCCGTCAGCTTCCCCAGCTCAATGCAAGGAGCGGCGGGGGCACCCTCAGCGGCCAAAAACAAGCTCCGAGACCTGCAAGCTGAACACCTACCCAGACAAACAGCAATGACACCAAAGCTCAAATAGCCTTTGTTGTGGCGCGCTGACACACACATGCACACCTGCACACCTGCACAACAGGAAGTAAATAGGGCTGATAAATAAACGTCACGCAGTAAAGCAGTTTTGAGCCCCTACAAAGCAGCTGGTTGGGGAAGGGGATTGGGGCAGAGCCAGTTAGAGCCACAGGCTCCTTTGTCAGACTGAGTCGGGATTTAAGCCTGCTGGGAGCACTGTATGTATGTGTGTGTGTGTGTGTGTGTGTGTGTGTGTGGCTGGGGAGCACATACAGTATGATAATATGGTAAAGCAGCTGTGGGAAGTAAATGGCCAGCACACAAAAAAAAAACATCGTGGCAAGGAAATGTTGTCGCCGTTGACTGCCGTCAGCTCTTTCAGTGCAGCCCCGCGGTATGATCGAATGCACACCCGAATGAACACGCATAATCGCACGCACGCATACACACGCGCACACGTGCACCCTTACAAACACAGGGCTATTTCTCAGCCGTATATCAAATCTGAGCTTATAGCTCTCTGGCGCTGTCCATTTACTCCAGGGTCCATCTGGGAGAGTCCAAACTGATAGAAGTGCACCATAATGGACTTTTTATAAGCTGCTGGACAGACAGACCCACTCCATCTCTCTCACACTTCTCTCTCTCTGTGTCTGTTTCTCTCTCTCTCTCTCTCTCCAGCAGATATGAAGAGAAGTTGAATCTGGTTGGTGCAGGACAGCGTCTGCCTGACTATGGGGGCCTCAAGGTCATTTATGTGCCTTCAAAATGGATTCACAATCTAGTTTTCTCAGCCCCACAGGCTGACGGTTGTTTTTGTTTCACACCGACGCACATACACACCCACGTATAAACACACACAGTTCAACACAAGCCCTGGTATACTTCTAAACTGCCAAATTGGCTGCGTTTCATCATACTTTCATTCTCAATCTCAAATTGCCCTTTTCCCCCGTTTTTCTTCCTCTTATTAGATATTTTCGAATCTTCCAACTCCCACACAACGCGGCCGTTTGGTCTGTCATTCCGCCCTCCACCCCCTCACCCTCTGTTTCCACCTCAGTCTGTCTTTCTTGCAGTTCCTTTGCAAGATGAGAATTTAGATGGATGTACAGTCCAGCGGACTGCGAGCAAAGTCACAGAGCTACAATCAAAGTGCAATCAATGCCGGGATGGCCAGAACAATTCAGAAATTCATTCGAAAGACGGTAAGCAAGATTGCTGCACGGCACCGGCCTGATCAATTAAAGGCAATTACACTCAAGGTGCACGTCTGTGCAGAAACCTCTGTATCGTTCACTGACAACAGGCCGGCGTAGCTGTGTTTACAGTCATGGTCGGGAGGCATGTTAAAAGGGGTCGATGTGAGATAAGCTCGAGTCCCCGGTGAACTTGTTGGATTTCTGCCTCAGTCTGACACACGTTATAAAGATGCCACGGCTGCCGGGAGAAAGCCTTGTGTTCAGATTTAGACATCTGATTATGTTTGGCCAGCAGGGAACTGTCTTCAACCTGGACTCATTTAATAATTCAGCTCCAGCACAGACTACAGTCAGGAACAATTCTGAGAACAGTGCTTTGAGCTGAGAGATATGATTACAGTGACAATGGTAACATGCTGACGTTTACCATGTATAATTTTTACCACGTTCGTTATGGTAATTTAGCGAGTTAGCATGTTCAAATTAGCATGGAACAATTAAGGCAGTAAGCGATGGGAATATCAGATGTGGCCTCATTTGGTCATAAACCAAAATATTCAACACTTTTAACTTTTGACCAGATGATAACACAACTTAACAAAGTTAAGGGATCAATGAAATCCCTGAAGTTCATCCCGAAGAGAATGCAGATGTCGATAAAAAATATCACAGCAATCCATTCAAGCATTTGTGAGGGATTCCATTCAGAGCCACCAACGTGATCCTCACGGTGGCGCTATCGGAAAGGTCAGAGGACTCCTCATGATATATCCTCTGGGTTTCATGCACATCTGCTCCAAATGTCATGGCAATCCATGCAAAAACTGCTGAGAAACTTTTGAGAGCTAAAAATGTCAACCTGCTGGTGCCCGTAAAAGAAATCTAAGGAGATTTATACTCTGGGGACCATGAATGTCGACACTGTTTACATGTGCATGGAATTTCATGTCAGTCCTATAGCTGCTGAGATATTCCGATCTGGACCAGAACTAAAATTGTGGACTGACCAATAGACCAGCACACCGACCATCTCTGCTCAGCTGTGTGTGCAGCCCTCGATCTTTTTCCACGTCACCTCTCTCTCTGTTCACCTCCTTTTTTTTTTTTACCACATCTCTCCCTCCACTACAGAAAATGTCACCGATAAACATCCACGTCACCGAACCTGGCATTTTACCTGACAACGGTGATGCGGATGTGTGCGATGAAGCCACACAAAAAGATCGATTACTGCTCACAGTTGCCTCTGCAGTGGGATGCTGTTGCCGGGGCAACACCGTCATGCTGACGCCGTAGAGAAACAGAGAGGATGCAGGTGGGTGGTGGTGGTGGGGGCTGCAGAGGGATAGAGGGAGGGAGGTGGATTCTAAATCTGTGTCCACACTCAGTCGCTGGTCTTGCGTCTGATTAAGAGTCTGCAGACGGTCGGTCCAAATTGTGGTGAAGGGCAGCCGTCCTGCTTTTTTTGTTCTGTTGCTTTCACTCTTTTTAATGATTTCTGTTTTTCTTGTGTCATTTTTACTGGCCTTTATTTCTCTTTTGATATATTTATATATAGTTTAAGTTACTTTCTGATGCAGTAAATTAGCCACTTCTGCCTGTACACTGAAATGCCTTTGTGCAAGCATTGTTTCATGCGCATACGCACAAGCGGCATTTACATGGGCACCGAGCTCACAGGCTAAAGTAGCCCAGCGTGCACTCTGCCAGGTGCTTTTCACAGACAGCCAGACTTCGGTTCTCTTTGGGAAGAGATAAATGAGACTCGGGGGCCGACTCTTGCCCCCAACCTCTCTCCTGAGTATACAAATACTCACACACCACTTACCTCTGCTCTGTCAATTACCTTTCATCAGAGGGAAGGGCAGGCGCAGCAGGACGGGTGGGGGGGCAATCTTTGCTGACAGACATGGACCCCAACACTTACACTCCCACACACACACAAAGCCTCTCGCACACGTGCTTGGTTTGTTACAGCAGTTACAACATATTGCTCCAGTCGTGAGTCAAACAGGAAGTGGACTCACTCCCACTTTAATTCTTTTCTTTTCTGCGAGATGGAAGGGTGAAACCGTACAGGAGAAAATGACGAGGAAGTAGAAACTAGCTGTTAAACCCAAAAGAAAATGAAGAGCTGCTGGATGAATTGAATTTTTAAGCTAATGATTGCTAAAGCACCGTTTCTACATGGCTGCCCTGTCCTTTCAGCTGGGAACTGGGATGGTGTGAAGTGAAAATGGGAAAATACAACATGTTTTTGTGTGAGTGAACGTTCCTCTGGTGTACTGTTTATTTCATTAAGTACTGTAAGTGCTTTTGTGTGAATATTTCATTTTGGTACAGTCTGGTACAGCTCCCGATGCACTCTGTGTTCTGTTTGGTTTTTATATCTGCTCGGGTTTATTTTCAGCTTTCCAGCTGCAGCGTGTACCTTCATGTTCCAGACGATTTTGTACTAATCTTTAGATGTAATAGCCCTGCGCTTGAGCACTGTTGGCTGCGTTATTTCACTTAGTATATATCTAATTTTCTAGGCAAGGCTAGGCCTTTAGAACAATGTGTCCTACTGACTAAGTACATCAATGCATCAATAATAAGAGAGAAAACCAACGCAAACGTCCACTGTCCAGCAGTTTCCGAGATGCATCATTGAGAAACCGTACAGCATCCTTCTGTAAAAATGGAGCTTGGTGTTAGTCGAGGCCCAGCACTGGAGCCGTGCTTACAACAGCTGCTTCATTTCTGGTTCACAATCAATGTTGAGGTTTTAATGTTGACGCATTCTTTCTTTTACTCATTTGTGCTCCCATTCTTCGGATTCTTTCTCCTACAAATTTGGTTCTCCCCTAACAAACTACCACTTTGTTTTAACGAAGCTATAACGCGTGTATATAGTGTTGCCAATGACTTGTACGGGAAACATAATGGGTCACCAAGTCTAGCTGTATACCGACTTCTAATTCAGAGTGGAATCGCTTTTGAATCACTGATCACTGTTGTCAGTGATCAGTGACTGGGTCGTCAAGTGCCTTTCATTTTGCATCGCATCTTCCACTTTTGCTACATCGACAACTTCTGTTCAATCTCAGCCTGTTGATCTCTTGTTTGTTTTTTATCTAGTTTTACTTAAATTAAATCCACACTCTGAAAGTCTTTTTGCCTGGGATGCACTTTGGGCTGCCTGTGCATTATCATCTCTTAAAATGCCTGCTGGGTAAGGTGGAAGATGCACTGAGATGTGAAGCATTAATCAACCAGGTCCTCATTCAAAATAACTCTCATTTCTTTGGCAGAGAGGATTAATATCTGGTATTAACTAATGCGATTCGGGCTCTGTGGATTGCCAACTTTTTTCCCGGGTGTGATAGAAAGATGAATTGTGCAATATGACTGTACCTGCACAGAATAGCATTCTGTAAAACTGCAATCATAACTTTGAGCCCCGTATAAGCTTTATGGGTGGCGGAGAATAAAAAGAAGGGATGGCTCGCAATGCTCAGATAACTCTGGAAAAGGAACTCGAGGAAGTGAGCAAGAGAAATACAAAGTAAGTAGACAGACAGACAGTCAGGCAGACAGACAGACAGGAAGACAGACGACCAAACCAAAGATTGTGACGTTATTAAAGTCGTTATGCTGATACATTGTATTAGCACTGGTATACCTGGTATTAGCTTTGAATGAAATAGCCTGGCTCGGCTCGGACAATGATAAGGAGGAGATATTGCTATCTTCTCATTTACCTCCACGGGCGTCTGAGGCGTATCATTTGCCAGATCGGCGGCTGTCTTTGGAAAGGATATATCCTCTGCCGACTTCTCAGTGGACTTTAATTTGTCCCTTACTCTGTCTTGTACTGCACCCCAACTCTCCCATATTATTAACCTCTCTCTCTTTCGCTCTCTGTCTTTCTCAATGTGTCTCCTGGGAAAGTTAAAATGCAGTGACGTGGCCCTGACCTACAGTAAAATGCGCCTTCAGTGCTCCTCAGCGTACATTCGTCCACATGCACCAAACAAATCACTCACACACACACACACATGGCTGGCAATGTGGACAATCTTCCTCTTGACAGGACCCAAGGACTGCAAGGACCTCATCAGTCCCAGAGATGAGGCCTCTCGGCTCGGCTCGTTCTCTCCTACACCCGCTACAAAACGTTCCGAGCAATTTAGTCCAAGGCAAGAAAAGGTGTTGTGTGGAGCCCGCTCCTGGACAAATAGCTGAGAGCAGTCAGGCCACAAGGCTAATCGAGAGAGCAGCACAGTCACGCTGCATGAAGGGAACACTGCGCTAAAGAGTTAATTTCAGCGACGGAGGTCGGCGACAGCGGATCTGAGCTGTGCATTTCTTCCAGGGAGAAATGTTGCATAAGGCTAGGATGCTTCGGGAAATTTTAACTTCCCTAATTTTAAGAACGCAGCGCTTAGCTGAATGATCCTACCTTGACGCTGTCCTAGATTTTCCGTGCAGTTGCTCGAGCCGAAGCAAAGCCTGTGTGGGTGTGCTCGTGTACGCGCTTGTGTTTTCACTGCGTGGCTGTGCGCCTGCATATGTGTGTGGAAAAATACTACTCAGTAAGACATGACATGAAGCATTAAGTCTCAGGGGAAATTTTAGGGAGACGTGATTATAATAAAACAAATGTTATGGTTATATATAAGTTTGTTTCTTGTGGCATACATTTTTGTTTTTCTCTTTTACTTTGCTGGTGACAACTAACTTATTTATTACTAACTTAGGTTTTTTTTTTTTTTCATCAGATATTCCACCATCTGCCACAGTGAAGGTTTGGTTTGTTCTTTTTACTGGAAGAGTAGCGCCATCCTTAGTTTCTTGGGGCTAAAGCAAACCTTTTTTAAAACATAAACTCCTGGCAACCTGTAATGTGAAGAGAGCCTGCTGAGTAGCAACCTTCAAGTCTGAAGGTATCAGACATGTCAGGTATGTCAGCTATAGTTGGCAATTAGTTGACATTGAGGCTTAATGTTTAGGTTAACTGAGTTACATTAGGTCCAGTGCCATCTGAAACCGCCAGCAGCCGCTTAGCTGACACAGGCTCACGTTGCTTTCTGACATGATAAACATCACATCTTTTTTGCGCCGCGTTTACTTCGCAAGTTGATGTTTTGCCACTAGTGGCAGAAAATCATTAGATGCAGCTTTAAAATATTTACATGTATGCTGTGCAGCAATTCAGAGCAAAGAGAGCTCTAATTGTTCCGTCTATCCACACTGGCCTTGAAATAGATCACTTCAAAACACTGAAAAGACCAAAAGATCATACCATTGAAAGATGAGGGGCCATGTCAGCAAGAAAAATTCTTTTTGATGTATACGGGCCTGAGTGTTGTTTTAAGATCGACTTAAAGGAATGTGAAGATTACATTAAAAAGGTTCAGGAGACACTGATGTTCTGAAGCTACATAAAGCTCCTTTACCATTGACATAATATATATAATTTCAAAAAACAACTGCAGAGGATGAATTTTACGTCTGCAGGAGGCCACACACATTTTTAGAACACAACGGTCCGATGGGAACAGGGCTCGCAAAGTCTCACGTAACCAGAGCGCGACTGCGGCGCAGGATCAAAACAGCTCCAGTGTTTTCTTCTATTTCATAATGCCTTGTGGTACCATAAGACATTTTCAGCTTGTCCCAGTGGGAGGTGCACCCCCGGCCCCTGCAGTGATGACTGCCATCCGCAACTCACTGAGCTGCGTGAGCATGTGCTATATGGAATAACCCTTATGAAATTTTTTTAATATTTTTTTTTCGGGGGGGGGTTACATACATTTTACATACAGATTGTTCCTATTAAATACAGTTTCTTACTATCTGGAGCATGCATTTTAAATGGAGTGTTTCTGGCACTACAGTGGTTGCTTTTTTTTCATATGGCAGTAAATAAGAATCGCAATGCACCTGGCTTCTCTTAAAACCCGCAGAACGAGAATAAACCGCCAGCCATCACACTCCTGTCCCTTCAAGGCATAAATGTGCCACCCAAAGCTCGGCATCTCCTTGTCGCTATCGAGTCAGTATTTGCACCTGCTTACTAAACATCCGGCGCGTTCTGTCACCAGCACGGTTCCGCTTGCTCTCAAGGCCTCCCACTGGCTCCTGACCCCCGTCAGCCCTCTTGGCTTTCTACTCGTCTTCTTCAGCCTGGCAACATCTCAATCACGCTTCCTTCCAATGCCTTAAAATGGGAAATGTTAAATGCAACTCGAAATGATGACTTCGTCTGTCCCTTTCTCACCTCCACCTCACGCCTCCTGCATCTCTGCCCCCACTCGCCCTGCCATGTCCTACTTCTGAAAGCACAGAACAATGAACTTTGCGAAAGACTGTCACGAGGCTCAGGATTAGACGAGATTGGTACACGGCACAAATAAAGACACAGCCTTCCATGTCTTTTTTATTTGGCTAGATCAAAGTGGAGGCTGCACTGAGTAATATCACAGTGAATTGCAAAACTATGTATTTTTTTTATTTCTTAGGTTTTAGACAAATCAAAGCGCACTGCAAGCTGTTTGATGCCCTTTCAAGTGCGAACACAAAATACCTTCATGGTTTCAGTGAAATTTGAGTGAAGAAAGTCTCGCCATTTTCTGGAAGACAATAGAGTAGAATAACAGGGAATATAATAAGCAATAAATAAGAGAAAGCCGTACAGCAGACAAGTCTGGAACAGTCCTCAGTTTCAAAGTATACTTTCCCACAAAATGAGCTTTGCCTCAGAGTCCCCACCCTACGGTTTCCACAGATGGTGCATCATTTTTAATGTAACGACAATTAGGTCAAAAAATGAGGTGGGAAGTCTGAGTACTGCATAATCTTCAACAAACTGTCTGAATATAATTTGAGTGATGGCGCATGAGCACAAAGAGGGTCATATCAAGTATCTGACATGTGCATGTCAATGTGCGTTTCAAGCTGCCATCCAGCGCCGCATGAATAACCTGTCAAACATTGTGTTTCTTTTGACGGCGTCATGAACGTCGCCAGAAATGGGAAGGACACAACCCGCTGAGTTTTGCCATCGCCACGCTGCATCGCTCATGAGAAAACCGACACCAGTAGCATGTTGGATTCTTCATCCCCTACCTGTCTCTACCTCAACGTCCATTTTATTGCTCATGATTGATAGGTGCGTGGGCGTGTGTTCGGCGGGCTCAAAAGGAACATTGTTGTTTCTGCTCCTTATTTTAGCCAAGGAGCAAGAGACAGATTGCTACAGGGAACAAAGGAACTGCGTCAACCGCAACAGGGTCTCTGCATTGGAGGGTTTGAAATGTCACGCCGACTTTACTTTTTGGCGGATCTTAGCAGTGTCGCGAGCCTCCGATCCTCATCCATTCCAATTATTCTAGCTATGTTTCCTACATTGTATATTCATCCTCTCTATTCCCTGCTTTCAGCCTCCATAAGTCTTTCACCCAAGATTTCCTGCATCAGCTGAATGTCATGCTGATTAATCACTTGATTACTTCTAGCCAATAGTCACATTGATTAACTTTGCCACATGATGGCTTTCTGGTTGACTCGCCAGAGAGTAAAAGGACTCTCCTTTTGCAGGCTTCCGATGAAAAGCGAGCCGCGACCGGGGGGGACGTCTGTACACGGCTCTGCCATGGAAGCTCAATCTTCTCCGGGACATCTTGGACAGATCACACACCGCTGAGCGGCAAAGAACACTGAGCTCCCTCTTCCACGGAGACAGAGAAAAACCCTCTGTTCAGACGGCTGCAAAATCCCTTTAGGGGATGTGGAAGTTATAGAGAAATACAACATCTTAAAGCCATCCTGAAAGTGGCCAGGGTTTTTTAGTAGCCCCCTTTTGAACTCGAGCTGTTTCAAGTTATCGCTACCAGAAAAAAACAATAATGTGGCTCAACATACATATACTGTATACTATCCAGCATGCGTCGGGGAGCATGCCAAACGCATTTCAATCGCTTAGAAAGCCTGTGCAGCGTGTTGCCACATCCAGAAATATTCAATCTTATATCAGTGTCTCACTAAGCCCAGTCATCGCAACTTCACTTGAATGCATCAGACAGCACGCCGTGTCAGATACACACACTGAAAAGCTCTCTCTCTCTCTCTCTCTCACACACACACACACACACACACACACACACAAACACATACAAGTCAAGGCAGGTAATATAACGCTGGGTCTACCGCACAGTTCTATTGGTGGTATCTGCTGGAGCAAGAGATCAAGTGAGATGAAAAAACGGAGACAAATGGAAACGGAAGATGGGTTTGAAGACGATACAAGTGTTGATTTCCCACGCCTCCCGTCTCCCCATAGGAGAGCCGCCTCTACGCATGTGGCTGTGCGCCGATGGCTTATATGACTTAGATGAGAACCAGCAGATTCCACAGCACATGAGAGAAAACACTGAGAGCAAGAAGGAAAGGGAAGAACAGAGAGGGAAACTTACTGCCATGGAGGGGGTGTGTGTGTGTGTGTGTGTGTGTGTGTGTGTGTGCTAAAGTGAGCGCACCTACAGCTAAATACTCCGGAGGTGGAGGGTGTAGAGAGCTCAAATAGCTGCACTTAAGCACTTGAGATAGTGAACGTACTGTAATGATGCTTGCATTAAAAAAAATGATCATGTGCGATTAACATGGCTGACTAACTGCACCTGTGAGTTTTTCACATGTGCTTCCACCAGTGGAAATATGATATCACGGGATCAGTGTCGACTTTGAAATACTTCCTTTTCTGGAGCGTTGGTGTGTCAAGCCTCGGGGCGGCCCAAGCATCATTAGACCCATCACCGTGGTAACGACCCCTTAAGCCGCAAAGTTGATAAAGGACAGGACAGCTGTCCAAGAAAACTATCGCAAACTAGCCTCCAGCTCTGTTACACTTCATCAAAGCCAACAGCTGCGTGCGTGCAAGCGCCCCCCCTTTCTCCCGTGTCTACGAGCGCCGCTGTACACTCAGGACAGCGTGCACCGGTGTCTGTGCGTGTGGGCGCGCCTGGGGAAAGGGTAATGAGGACCGCTGGGGCTCGTTTAAACAACCAGGGTTCACTAGCGGAGAAGAGAGCTGGAGCTCCATGGCACCAACGAGCGCGGGGGAAGCGGAGCAGCTCGGGCGCTTCCCAGTCTTACAATCTCCAGCCTGCGTCGCATCTGGACCTGGTGCCCCCCCCCCCCACGCCTGCAGGCCCACCGCCCCTCACAAGTACGGTGAAAGGAGTGTTTCTCAGTGGGTGTGATTGGTGGGACAGTCCCGTGGCTCCATATTATCTTTCCTCTTCCTCATCATGTCACGTTTTGTTAGCGTGATGTGAGCATCTACAGTAAGCATTATAAAGTAGAAAGCACAAAGCTCTTATTTTGTCATTATGTGCTTTTATTTTCATGCATTGTCCCTTCATGTGACAACAGCTTATTGGAATTAATTTATCCCCCTCGCCTCAGCACTAGGTTCCTCCTATTTTTTAAAGTTATTTTTCTCAATTTAACTGACGGTTGTGTGCGAAGACACAAGAGCACAGGTACCCATGAAAACACACAGAGACACACAACGGCACTCTCTCACACACACACACACACACACACACACACGCTTAGAGTGGCCTCATCACCCTACATTGATTTCCCGCTGGCCAACCAACTGCTTAGCCATCTTTGTGATGACAAGTTGACCCATGAGGCCTGTTAGATACTCACACACTCTTACACACACACACACACACACACACACACAGGGAGCCTTTGGGGAACTCCCTGAAGCACTTATTGACCACAGAGGGGAAGTGGCCATTAATCTGACAAAGGCTTAAAAGCCTGTCACCGTTTGTTTGCGCATGTGTGTGTGCGCTTGTTTGACACGTGAGTACATGTGTGCAGGTATTTGTTGTGTACAATTTTTATGCAGTTACACGTGTAATGCGTGCCTCGGCTTGAACTTGCATAAAAGTGTGTATTTTGGTTCGTTTGCCTCCATAAATGAGTAAATAATGTTCCTGTGCAAACATCCAATTAAGACCCAGGTTCAGTTCGCAGAAAAAGAAAAATTCCTCTCCACAATTAGCCGCCGTGTCCGCCGCTTGGCCCACGTGACTCTTAAAGCGCAAGGTGAGCCTGTTCGGCCTTCCATTCCAGCAAATTACCGTCATACTGTTACTTCTGCCAGTTCAACACCCCAGAGGCAAACCTACAGGCCTGACAGAGCAACACGATAATGAGACGACTGAGTGAGAACGAGGCAGAGAGGCTGAGGAAGAGACGGAGAGGATGAAGGACATACAATGAGCAGAAAATGCCTGCGTCTGTCTGTGCATCTGTGCGTGCACTTACGGCGCCATCCATCAATTAAAGCCTTACCTCCGAGATCTCTCGCTTTTTTCATCTTGGCAACAAAGAAACAACTTATTTGTTGAGCATTAAAAAATCCATGCCGTGGGAACACCGGGGTGCCGCGAGGTCAGAGATGGGGAGGGGGAGCGAAGATCTGTCTTATGTTGCTGTGTTTCTCTGCCAAGAACATCAACTTAGAGGAATTTGTCTCTGGAGCCTTGTTATTGTCGACTCGGTGTTAGAGGCCGCCGTGCTCTGAAGTGTCACAACAACAGAAAGGCGCACGCACAAACTGCTGTGCATGGCTTCAATCAGTTCAAACAGGCCTTAACATTGTTTTTTTAGGAATTTTTACGCAAGCATAAAACGTGGTTTGACGTGTTGAACGGCTGTTGTTCAAGTGTCAAAGTTAGGATAACCTAACCTGTGTGTGTGTGTGCATGTTCCGAGAAAGTGCGTGCCTTTGGCGTGTCCTTTTGTGAATGATGGTTTTGCTAAAGTGCTGCGAAGAGAAACATTGGTTCGCAACGCCTTTGATTCATTGCCGGTGTGAGATAAATTTGCATAGCAAGCAGACACAGGGCAGATCTGCGCTCTCGTTAGCCGGGTGGCTAGATACTTCATCATTATCATCAGGCCTGCGCTTCAGCTCCAGCCACTCTGGCCTCGCTCGTAATCTTCTGACAGGCTTTGCGGGGGAACAAAAAAATGCCTTGAACAAATTAGGCAACGCGGTCTGGGTAAAGAGAGCAGCCCTCCATGCTTAAACATTTGCTGTTTGGTCAGTGGTCATTCGGGCACAGTACGTTTCACCTGTCAGTCAGTCAGTCTCTCTCTCGCTCTCTCTCTCACCCACTATTTTTCTGTGTCTCTCACCCTGACGGGCATGCTGCAGTGCTTTCGGGGACAGTGCTTGTTATAGAGGACATGCTGACGAGCGTCGATCGATACGGACTCCCAAACTGCAGCATCCGTCTGAGAGCCGCGCGTGTGTGTGTGTGCATCCATGTGCGTGTGTGTGTTGTGTGCTTGGGCGTCTGTGTGTGCATATCTCTTGCTGTATGAGCGAGGTGCGAGGTGCGAGGGTTAGACACTTGCCGGTGCTGTTCTCATAGTGCCCTTGAGGCTGTCGGCTCTCACCGCACAGTCACGCAGGTGTGTCTGTGTGTGCACATGCGAGTGATGGATTTAGATATCAGTTTATGGGGGATTATATGGACAGCTTCCGCAGCTATTTTTTTCTCTATGAATATTTTACCGTCAGATAAACAAACGGCAATTTCAAGGCAGCTGTGCACGTGGGACAGACAGAGGGGGCAGAGAGGAGCAGTGTGGCTCTGTGCCAAGTGTGTTGCCATCAACAGAAATTATAGGCCGGGATTAGGAGCATTGGGGCAGACGGAGATTCTCCCATTTAAGAACTATAACACAATTTGCCTCCAAAATACCTACCCAGTTCCACTTGGCCACATTTGAGTGAGAATTGGCTGCAGTGGCACAAAAGTACTTGCAGCAGGGTGCGAAAGAAAAGGAAAACGAGACTGAGATGGAGACTAAGAGTGTTTCTTCCTCCCCGAGTCTTAAATCCGCCATGGGTAACTGCTGGAGTGTGACAGTAGGCTTATAAGAGCCAGTGTGTCGATAAATCCCGAGAGCATTTATTTCCTGCAAGACCAAGGGAGCATACCTTGCTTTATGTCCCCCCGCAGAACATGAGGGGAAGGTGATCTTTTCCCCTATCCTCTTATTTATTCTATTATTTATGTATTAATGTGTTCACGAGCATCAGAAACCTTTACAGTAGTCCTAGTTAGTGCACAGATGGAGTTTGAGCACTGCGTTTGGGTAAATATATTCTACTTACTAAATAAAAGTTCTCTTCACTTGCATGACAGCACGCATGCTGGTGTGAGAGCTGCTGGTGATTAAATTCACTCCTCCAAACATTACATTAGATATGCAGATTATTGTAATGTCCAAAAAAAAGCAATGAAACACTAATGGTCGACTCAATATTTATTTTAAAAAAAAAAAGCCTAATGGGATCATTATTCAAAGTTGCTCAGACAATTAAGCAGAACATGTTTATGTAAAGTGCAAAAAGAATCAGAGAAATCTCTGAATCAACACAGCCTCTAATGGAAAAGTCTATAATTGGAGGCAAATCAGTGACTGAAGAGACCTCTTTCTTATTTTTTCTTTTTTTCTCAGTATTGCACTGAAGCTACATTTAACAAATATTCTATTGCATAAAAAAAAACCAACACATAGCATGTAGCGCCTTCAACGCAAGCTTCCAACCTAGCATGCTCCACAAAGACATGATTAAAGATCAATAAGAGAAGATAGCAAAAACAGGAGGAGGCTGATTTGAGAATAAGCATCTCTGCATGTGAGAGATCACTAATCCTGCTAATCCTAAACCTTGCTGAGGCACACACACACACACACACACACACACAAAACATTGCTAGACACACACACACACAAGCAGCGCACAGTCAAGGACGCCGGTAAAGAGAGTATAAAAATACAACTGCCATTTTTTTGAAGCGCCACACCCCCGACATCCATTTTTTAAGGCTACCTCACACGCGCGCATACGCACAATCCGGCTATGTGGTTGACCGCAGCATCTCCCCACTGCTCCATCAGACTCCCATGCAGATGATATCATCTCCAGTCGGCAGGGATGAGAGGCGGGAGGGGAGGATTCACAGCGCTGTCGGAGACTGTCTGGGGGAGTTATCTCGGAAGCAAAGAGCCATGGATGAGTGGAACAGAACGTCGGATGGTGGTGGTAAGGGGCGCACACAGGCACCCACCGACTCACACAGGCAGTGCCGCGCACTCTCACACGCACACTGCGCACCCAGTTTCCCATGTGTTTCTACTAAACTCGTGGGGGAAGATTTCCTCGTCTTGTAATGATTTCTAAATAGGGCCTCGTTGCCCAGGGATATATTTAATTACCACACACCGGCTGGTGATGCTAACGCGCGCCGACAAAAAGGGAGCGGGAGGCGAGGGGGGCGGGGGGGAGCGAGGGGGGGGGCGATTCACACTTGTTTTCAAGTTGCTGTGACTTCGCAAGGGCACGAGTGGCTGTCACTCAGCGGTCAAGCTTTACACGTCCGATTATCTGCCACATTGGGGGGGGGGGGGATTTTAATGTAGATAGAAGGAAGCGTTGCTGTTGCACAGCTGCCCGCTCGCCCGCACTGCCCACCCCAACACACACGTGTCCAACTCCACGTCAGCCTATCGTGTTCAGCCTTCCTCATGTCAACCATGATGTCTCCCTGTCCACCGCAAGTTTGTGCACTCATTCTGCATGTGCTCATTTGGGTGTGTATACGGGTGTGCGTGTGCATGAGCGTGTGTGTAGCTGTGCTCGATAATCTTGTATTTCCATGGGTGTCATCACTACCCGGTGAGACCCAGCCTCAGGAGCAAGGCCACAGCTCTCTTACTCCCTCTCACTGTCACTTTACACAATGGAAGCATTGTTCTCAAACACACACACATACACACATTGTCGGGCTCTGCTGTGGCATATGTGTGTGTGTGTGTGGGTGTTTGCATTGCGTACAGCTGCTTTTAGAATGAATGTGCGAGCACCCCAGTGACCGGCTACAAACAAAACAAACGGGGGAGTAGTGGCAGGGAACGAAACATTTTCATACTTCATGGCTGCGGGTGGTTTTTCGGACTCGACTCGTCGAAGACAGTATTTGCGACACACACACACGCACACACAAAAAATAGTTGATTCTGAAGGCTTGCATGAGCAAACAAATCTCTGAATGCGTGTTTATGTGTGTTTGGACGTTGTTATGTTGAATGTGTGTGTGTGTTGGGGGGGGGGGCTTCCCCTTCCTGTATTAGGATAAATAGCCTTGTCTGTCATGTAAGACTGTGTCTGGCAAACAGATTCCCCTCCCGTCAAGCTAGATGAACACAAATGAGTTCCCCGGAGCAGACGTTTCAGGGGGAAGAGTGTCCCTGTGACACTTATCACGAAGGACATCTTACGGGTAAAGAGGAGGCGTGGGTGGAAGCCAGAAAGCAAGCGCGGCCGAACCCATGCATCAAGCTCCTATTCAGACACGGACAGCCCTCAGGAATGCGTAAACACGCAGGCCTGTGCACTGAACTTAACCAGCGCAGAAATAGCATGAAGCATGACTCCTGTCCTGATACCGTGATGTAAAGAAACGCATTTACATAATGGCAGGCAATCTGTCATACCCTTACACACATACATCAATAACCCCCTCCCCTGTCTGTCTCAGTATGTCTCTCTTGGTGACAATAGCAGCAGGTCACTTGGAGAAATGGATGGAATCTGCGCCTATAGCACCTTCAGAAAAGCATTAGATAACTGGTTGTCAACCGCTATGGGGCTTTCAGTATCACTCCACCTCAGAGGTGACCGGTCCCACACGCGCTAAATCACGGTACAGTACCAAGAGGTAATTATACTGCCGTCGTAAATCTTCCTGATGGCCCGGCAAGTTGGATCATCTTCCCGCAGGGACGCACGCGTGCCGAACGATGTGCGTGCTCGGGCCGAAGCTTGTGCGCTCCACGGGGTAACCGACGTGGGCTCAGCTGGCCAGTTGTTTGCCACATGGGTCACAGCGTGGCGCGTCGCACGGGTGATTGCATCATCGCTGGGCCACACGCACTCGAAAACCATCACACGTACAGTAACTTGCATGCGATTTGTTCAGAAATGATCTCAAAAACTTGTAAGAGCACTATTTGCGTTGTTTTCTAACTGCATCGGCGGCTGCGCTCACACGCTGATCTTTTCAGCTTCATTTCCGAATCTCAAAGTGTGCCAGAGCTCTTCTTAAATACAGTCAGCGTCTTACTAAAGGAAACCAAAACGCATTCGCACGAGGAGTCGTTCACTTAACAGTGATTTGGTGGAAGTTTGCATCAAGGCTGCAATCAGTGGATAATAGCCCCACAGATGTAACTACACGATCAATAGATATATTAGGAGCTCAGCTACAGTGGCAAGGAAGGAAACTGAAGCCTTTTGAGTTTCTCCTTTTTTCTGCACTAATTGGGCATAAAATGTGATCGGATCTTCATCTCAGTCACAAGTTCACACATACACATACTCGCGTAACTTTTTCCAACCGACGGCGTGTGAATAATGTATTCGATGTGGACAAGACCGGCACAGTTATTTGTGTGTTTTTCGTTCAAATAGAATGGAGCTTAGATTAAGATCCGACCAAGACAAATTCATATATGAATGTTGCTTCACTTACTTCTTCTTCGTCCAATGAAACAGAAGGGCACCATCATAAATTATAATAAATTAAATCAGTCTAACGACTGTGGCCAGATGCAAATAACTCTAATCCATGTGTAAAAAGTAAATGAAAAATAACTTAGAATATATAAACTGCTACTGAACTACTGAATGATGATGATACGAGATACAATTATGCTGACATAAAGCCCCTCTGCAGAGTCAGAGAATACATTTTTTAAAAGGTAGTCTGTGGAATCTGACAACCACTGCAGCTGCAGAAGATTCATCTGCGGCATCCCTGTTCCGCTTGTATCTCACGCTCCGCTAGCACACGCACAAGAGCTCACATGTAACACAAGAACCAGGGGGAATTCCTTATGACAATTTCATGCAGTGACACACGTCGCTAGTTGCGACGACAAAATTTAGGGAGCAAGAAGGGGGTTGGGGATGGGGCGCAGATTTACAAATGTTTCATGAAGATGGAAAATGCATGTAACCTCAGGGTTTCCATGCAGAACATTTTTGGTAAGAACCGCGAAGTGTAAACTCCAGGCAAATATTCTCCACCAGCTCCCGAGGGAAATATCTGCCAAGATCTTTAGCAGCTAAATGCGCCGCTATGTTCATCAACTGGCTGCTAACAGCATCTGTCTGCTGTTTGGTGCTGTGTCTCTTTTCAGAGAAGTTTTCAGGAAAAAAAAAGATGTGTGGCAGAGAACGATGCTAAGAGAGCAGCGGGAGCTGAACCAAAGCAGTAGATTTATGGACTGGATGGCAAAACAGCGAGCGAAAGCTGGCCGTAATGTTCTGCAGATTCTGCAGGGTTCATCACTGTGAGCGACCCCTTTCACAGTCGTTATTCCGACACTGTCACTTCCCACATTTAGTTTTAGCTACTCTGCCGATGAGGCCGGGTGCACATCGAGCGATTTCAGTATTACCCTCACGCAGGCAGTCTTAAACACAGCTAAAGGGTTGTTCTTTGCTGTTAGGGGACATCCTGTACCCACAGTCATGTGATGTCACTTTAAAAAGCAACACTGGAGTCATTCTGACGTCTTCAATGCTAATTAGGCAGAAATATAAAGGCGCCCGTTTTGAGGAGTTAAACCCTCAGTCATTTGTCCATAGCTTCAGCCTGTTACTGACTTCTTGTTTATGGCGCAGTTTTCAGTCGGAGCGGGGACTACCCTGCGGTACACAGCTGATTGCCTGTGCAAAGGAGTGAAAATGAAAGGATCTTTTCATTCAGGTGAACCGCCAATCAGTTCCCACAGATAGCTGCCAAAATCGAATGCTTTGCACCACATTGCGCGTTGCCAAAACAATGATGTGGGGGTCCGTGTTTGAAAACCAGTGTGCAGTCTCACTCAGACATATTTTTCCTATAAAACTACACAGACTGATATTCACACAAAATGTCAAGCCTGTCATACAGATTTGCATGGTTGGAGTTTGACATTGGAACATTTATAAATCATCACGCAACCTGAAGTTTCGCAGACAGATGCGTGCGCACGCACACACACACACACACAAATGCAAGCCTCCGGGGACTGTATCACATGACTGTGGGCACAGGTGCACTATGGGATGCCCATCTATTTTCTGCAGTTAATCGATCACATGAAGCCACTGGAGCTTGACTACGAGTCAGTGGGCCAGAGAGTGATACAGACTCCGTGTGTGTGTGTGCGTGTGTGTGCGCGCACAAGTCGGCAATATATCTCTCTACTCCATTATCATCGAATTTCTCTACGACCACTCAAGAGCTGCAAGAGCCTTATGAGACGCACTGTAGCTCTGAGGCTTTTTGTCATCCACTCATTCACACACACACACACACACACACACAGTCTCCCATAGCGGGTAGGCACGGCGGGGTTGGGGGGGGTCTCTCGAGGTTAGCTAATTTGGCCCACTGGTGCCTCAACCACGTCTCCCTTGCTTCACTTCATCTCCCCCTGCTCACTTGTCGCTCCAAACTCCTGCGCTCCTTCTAAAATATCCCGCTCGCCAACCTAATCTGCCTCCGCTGCCGCTCGCCTCTTAACATCATACAACTTTCATTTGGTGCTGACAGAGTGATGGATCTAATTCAGAGCCAACCTTTGGCCCCCATCCTATCCCCTCACACAGTTACATCCCCCGAGATGCGAAAGGGGTTTGATGCAAGGGAATGGATTCTATTCTCTGCTACGATGTACTCTCTATACATTGTATGTGTGTGTGTGTGTGTATATATATATATATCTGCATGTGATCTACATTTCTTCAGTCTCTCTATTTTGCTCTCACTAAGCTATTATGTATTCACTTTCAATTTCTGTTGATCCATTAGCACTTCTTTGTGTAAATAACTGTGAAGAACACAGTTGGTCCTAATTAAATAACTTGAACAGCTCTTCCCCAATTTTCCATGCTTTATTTTCTCCAATCGTTTCCAATTAGTTTCTCAATGTCTTTTCATACAGTCCATAAACCAGTCATGTTACTTTATTTTGAAATTTTGCGAGGATAATAGGAATCTTGAGATCAGGGAGGGATGTGTTGAGGTCACTTAAATCAATCAATTTGGCGACTTGGGCTTTCCATGAGTGTTAAGCGATCAAACACACATTTAAATACACAGTGTTTTGGAAAAATGTGTTAAAAGTATAGATTTTATGGGGCTGAAACTCTGTTCAGTATCATTTAATCTCTTATTTTCTCAAGTAACTGATTAATCATTCATGTATATAAAATGTCAGAGAAGAGTGAAAAATGCCTGTTATAATTTCTAACTGACAAAAAGTGACGCCTTCAAAAGTCTTGTTTCATCAAACCCCCAAAATGTAATATATATAAATAAATATCTAATCCTCACACGTACTTGTTATCAATGCTGTCTGAAAGAATGAGGAAGTAGATGCCTCCATGTTCAGATGGTTGCTGTGGAAGGTAAGCACTGATGTGTGCTGTACAGAGGAACATGCAGGTGTCAAGCAAGCCTGCCTAAACTGCAAGTGTATTCTCCATCGCCAAGAAAAAAAACAAATTTTCCCAGTGAGATGTTGCCAGTGCACAGTGCCGCTGGACAAAGAGGTCTGTTTATTGGAAGGTACACAATATATTTTCCCTTTATTTTGATTTATGACATTTTCAATAGCATCAACAGGAAGTTGGCCTGTGTTGCATCGCCTCTGAAATACGGCCAAGCCAGGACAGAATACTGTATACCGATCCATACTGATCCGCAGAGATCTGTTGAGAAAACTGGAATGATTACAAATGACAAGGTGTGCGTGTCTGCGAGTGTGTGTTTGTGCATGTGTGTGTGTGTGTGTGTGTGTGTGTGTGTGTGTGTATATAAGCTTTTGCTGGAGCATAAAGGGGCTCAGTGCTGAGTCCGTTCAGAGAGAGAGCCATTGCTCATGAGCACAGAATACTAATCCTGTTGCCACAGTCACCCTGAGCATACAGACCTACACTGAGACAGACCTACACTAAGACAGACCTACACTGAGCAGACAGACCTACACTGAGACAGACCTACACTAAGAAAGACCTACACATAGCAAACATAGACGGGGATACCTGTTGTTTCGCTTCATTCATTTTAAGAAAAATCACAACTACTGCGCTGCATGGCACGCTATTACTCTTTGTCATCACCAGTGGTTTGTGTACATTTTTCACTGCGTGCGCACGTGTTTGGGTAGCGTGTTAAGGGTTATTAAAACACCTGTACATTCTGTACGCCTGCACAGTGTGAAAATAAACACCTCTCTCGCACATGCTGCTAAAGACGCACGCACTTCTCTCTGCTCTAATTACCAGGAAGCAGATAGTATTCCATGAGGAGGGGATGAGCTCTGTGTGTGTGTGTGTGTGTGTTTGTAAGTGACGGACCACTTGCTCCTGCTCTATGCAAGGGTGATCTGGTCCCCAGAGTCCCAGCCAAATCCCAGTCCTCTCTCTTCAGGTTTGTCTCTCTCTCTCTCTCTACCGCTCCCTGATTTCACACATAAAACACAATCCACACCCACTGTCTGGACTAATGAGAAATCCCAGCGGTTCCTGTGGAAGAGCTCTGTGTGTGTGCGTGTGTGTGCACACCATGGGGAGGTGTGAATGTCAAGAGACCGAGGCAGGTGCCTGGCAACAACATCTCCTCGAGGGATAATTTGACACCTGGACACTGGACCGTATACCTCCATCAGGACAGGAACGGCCAAGCTTCTCGTCATTTAAAGAGCTTTTTTTTTTTGTAAATGTATCATCAAACCCGCTACTGGTCTTTTACGAAAACTGAAAAACCATTCAAGCTGATGAGGGGCTCCATCTCTAGCTCCGGGTTAAAAATTAAAAGTCAGACCAAGAACACTGCGGTAAAAACCAAGTGCATCCGTCCTTGCACTGCTGCGTCTGTGGACACCGCTAGTGGACATTACAGCCATGACCTGAATGTGTCATGACGGCACAAACCCAGACTGCACAGGCATTAGGGGCAGTGGACGCTGCTTTAAGCCACTTAACTCCTGACTCTGTATGTCGCACCGTGCTAGCTTGGCATGACCAAGCAAAGAAGAGTAAGGAAATATATCATCAAGCCAATTAGTTTCTGACAAAAAAAAACGCCATACAATGTATCGTCGTGATTACACATGAGGCACTCACAAACAAAGCGGCTGCCACATACCCTCATACCCTGAATTAGCTTAAACTGGTTCTTAATTCAAAAGACTTCATTTTTAATTAAAACTTTATTGTGTTTAGTTAACATCCAGTCGCCGTGCTAAGTGGTTATTCCCAGAAGGTCAAGGTGGGCTTAAAATGTGCTGCAAAGTCATCGTATTTCAACATCAATAATAAAGCTCAAATGCTCATTATTTCGAAGTGGATAAAATGAGAAGTACCGCCTGACTCTGCTGTTACCGTCAGCCCTATGGAGAGCTTCATAACCGATTTCTATTCATGCAAACTTTACTCTTTTGGTTTTCTCCTACCACCCTTACAGCATCATTTTCGACTGAATCAGGCAACCAACTCCTATCACCCAAGAAACAAAACACAAAAACATATTGCCATGTCACTTTCTGAGGATGGGGAGAAGGGATGTTTCATCATTGCACGTTTCTGCTGAAGTGGCCAAAGAAATCAGCTAATGCAGGTTCAATAGTGAAAACATGCCGAAATACGCTGAGATACAGCCTCTCTGACTCACTTCAGAGGGAAGCATCCACTTCCAACCACAAGTTAATGTGTGCAAGCGTGCTAATTGAATTAAAGGACGGCCATTGTGGCTACTGCACAATGATAGATGAGCCAACACACACACAGTGCCATGTTCCTTTGAGTGATGGATGAGCGCCTGAGAACAATGGCGCCACAAACGCCACATTCTACGTCAAGATATTCCTTGCACAAATGAGACATCGACGGCTTATGCCTTTATGACCCATAACAGCTGATAACGTTAAGAAGGAAATACTAACACGGTATGATAAATCTGATGTCGAAGTGCAATTTTTAAATGAGGTAGGAAGCCACAGGTGGGCGGGGCCCAAGAGACAAGGTGACACAATAAGGGGCTCCATATCTTGATCAAGATCTCAGCTCTCACCACCACCACCACCACCACCACCCCCCCGCCCGCCCTTCTCAATCACCAGGAGGAGGAGGGTTGGTGGGCACCCACGATTCATCACGGTGACATGTTCGCTGCTGGGCTAGTACCGCTAGTAGTGATAGCACACGTGCAGGCGGCACACCTATGTCAACAAGTAAGCACAAATACGCCATCCTCCATTGACCCCCCACTGATAACACTGCCATAGTTGGGGAAAAATGTGCAGTTTCAGCATTTCTCCTCCTGTATGTACTTGTATGTAGTATGCCCTGAGCACTGAGCGCGCTGACACCCACGGCACATTATTGGTAATATGCTGTGTTCATTTACTGGCATGTACTGGTATGTATGTGATGGAATGGTTCACCCTTCACAATCCCGGATCAGTCTACACCACAAAAATAAGCTTGACTTATATGAGTACTTCATTTGTTGCCGGTCAAATAAGCCATTCCACATTTTTTTTATTAACATATTATTCGAATGGAGGCTGTCCCTCATTCTGAACTAAAAACCCAAGGGCAACGCTTATTCCGTTACATGGAACCGCAAACTCTTTACAGCCCCGACCCTTCACTGATCTTATGGTTCTGCAGCACTGTTGCTGCCATTACTGTATCAGTGACGTACATTACAGCTGTTTGAGGAGCTTTCCTTCACACAATACATACGCCCTGGTGTTCCTGTAAGCTGATGTACACAAAACCATATTCCCAAGCATAATAACATCATACGATTCTGCCTCTGATTGCTGTGCTCTTTCCTGATGTAACGCATTCGCCAGCCTGTGACTTTCGAAATACTGCGTTGCTGTGCTGTCAAGACAATGGTGGTTGAATGAGAGGAATGTGTATTTTTTCAGTTTCTGGAAAGAAATGAAAACTGAAAAGTTTACCTTGCCTCAGAAAAAAGAGCTCACGAGCGCTGTCAGACTGACTCATGTCTGAAGACCAGGTCAAGGCTCTTAGTTGAATAAACTATGTAAATGAGCATTGTCACATATTTTCTCACTGTTATAAATACCAGCCCTGTGCGTTAACAGTGGGGCAGTTTTAGCAGCAAAACACACATACAGTCAGTCTGGCGGGAAATCAACACCAGCTGAATTTGTTGTTACTGGTTAATTAGGGCTGGGGGAAAAAAAAACATGTTTTTGTAGAGGGCTGGAGGGAAAAGTAGTGTGGAGATCAATACAATGAAAATGTTGCCATGGTGAGGAGTCGAAAATGAGTGAAAATGAGAGGGCGATACTCAGTGGTATGTTTGTTTTCTGCTCCAAACACGTTCCGCATCAGTTATGGCTCTTGGGGAAGGACAGGAGAACCAGGGATCTTTTTTATTTTCTTTTTAACAGAACACACATTCAGTTCCACAACATCTCAAGAGCACATGCAGGACAGTTACAAAAACTTTTTTTTTTTTAAACGGCCATAGTTTTAGCATTTGAATGTGCTGTGTGCTGGTGTTTGTGTTCATCCATGCATTTATGTCTTGCAAATCATGTTCCAGTACAGTGCTGAAGGATTAACAAGGATGCTCTGGATCATAGCAGCTGAGCAAAAGACTAAATACATGGCCATACATGATGCCTTTCTGTGCAACAAAGAAAATGTGTGATGGATACCTGTACTAAGTAAATAAGTCAAAAAGAAATGGCAAACTTTTTTATTTAACATTATTCAGCTTATATTGCCCCTTAATACCCAATTTATATGTAAATGAGACAATATTTGTTTAACTGTCTTTTCCATAGCTATGTGGCTCAAATTTGTTCAGTGTCATAACGTAATACATTCCCAGATTTGATGGGCAAAGACCCAGGACCTCTCTGGGTCATATGGATTGCAAATATAATGTGACAGCACAGACTCCACAGAGAAGGCCTTCACTAAGATGTGTGCTCATTTTAAATATTTTCTTTCTCTGCTTACCGGGAGGATGAAGGACAACACAGTTTGTGTGCTAAACATCCTGCATTATTGACAGATTCCAGCGGTACACAGAAACACTGTCCCTGAAGGTCATCCAAAGCCGTGCAAAGTATAATTTTGTCACTGTATCTGTCATACCCACAACGATGCGGTATCCAGAAGGAAATGCATTCAGCTGGTGGTAGAGAGACCTGCTGACAGTACTGCTAATGCAGAAATGATATAATGAGTGCAGAGCAGGTTAGTCATTATAATAGCCTATTGTCCAACAGGAAGTTATTTTTTTTTTTGTCCATCCAGTTTTCAGGCAAAAAGATCTTCCTGATATAATCCAAGTTAATCACTGGCTAATTGCCATGTGCATAAATGAATTATGTATAATTATCATCTTCAGAAAACAATAGACTATCTTGACACAACGATCTAAATATTGATATTTCAGAGAAGGAAAAGACTGTAATGCTCGGTGTCAGGCTATTGATCTACATTTGGTGCAGTGTATGTGTCAGTTTAGCAACAGCTGCCCACATTTTTTAAATAATCAAGTTCAAATGTAACGGTGGTTTGCCTCTGTATTGGGCAAATGCTGTATCTCCATGCAAGGAAAAGAAGTGCCAGCTATAAATCAGTGTATAAGAAAACTATTTGAAAATAAGTTTTCTTTTGGTATGGGCTGGTTTTCGTGGCATCTTTGCTCAAAATGCCCACCCCTTGACTAGCAGATGACCCTCAAAACGGAGGGCAAGTTTTAACCGCCTTAAAGATGCAAATTTATGTAGATTTCCATCCACCACGGTTACGTGAATATAAGGAATGGGTTCGTCGTCCAGTGCTATGAAACAACTGCGGAGGATGGGGGCAAAACAAGATTATGTAATTAAAAGAGCACAGGTCAAGCCTGAAATGGTGAAAAGCAACGTAGAAGACAGGACAGAAACATTGCACTTTTTGCAAATATTACAAAGTCTTCTCATTGCTCCACTGAGATGTGATCTGCTGCAAATTTCCAGCAGAAGCGTAGGAGCGTCAGTGAGCTTGTGGAGAGAGCGAAGGGATGGGAGAAGATTCTGGTTCTCGCTCTGACAATGGTGAGTTTACAGTTATTCTGATATTTTGGGATAATTAGGACACAGGGGAATCACTCAGGCTATCTTCTCATCAAGGCCTCTCTGTGGTTGGACGCCTCTGCAAGCGGTTAGTGATCTCTTGCAGGGTGACCAGCCACTCACCAATATGTATGCAACATCTGTGTCTTTGAGGTGAGACACAGAAAAGCCAGCAGAGCTTCCAGGCAGTTGGCATACATTTCATATTACCACGAGATGGGGCATCAGTTTGCACAGCTGCACTCTCCATGTAGTTTTTGTCTCACGCAACAGCACATCAGTATGAGTCAAACTGGCAAAATTTTCTATCTTTCTCCATCCTCCTATGCCTCGTCTCGTCTTCTGTCCCTCCCTGGCTCCTTCTTGGACTATATTAGATGATAAACCCCCAGCCCCCGCTGATTGAATCCAGAGAATGATAACCTTCCCGTCAGCAAGGTAAGACTCTTCCCAGAGCTCTCAGCATGTGTGTTAGTGTGTTGTTGAAGGCAGTCCAAGTCTTGCAATTACAACTAGGTTCTAATTAGTACTGTTGAATCTGCAAACATGCATATTAGCCACCTAAAGGAAAATTATTATGTAATTCTGTGCACAACAAGACAAACTACAATGTCTCTGTATATTTATGTTAATTTCTACATTCGTCTAATTTAATTACATTAGGGGAACTCTGGTGGCAGTGATGAACTGAAATGATGAAGACGGCTTTCGCACAAGCAACTGTCCATTTCTCTTTGGATGAGGCACTCAGCTATGTCGCTTCCAGGCAGGCACATAGATTTATGCAGATGCTCACATATCCCCATGTGTTATGTGTGCAAAGGGATTATATGCTTCCTTTTCAATTCATTGATGTATGAATGACCATGTGCACGCGTGTGTGTGTGTGCATGGGTGTCAAATCACGAGATGATGGTTTCACACGTGCACGTTTGCACGCACAATAATGTGCAGCATGTAAACTGAAGACCTGGGAGCCACACCTCCAGGCCATGTGGGGGAATCTTTGAAAAATAGATCAGAAGCCTGGATTTCTGACAGGCATTTACAAATCTTTTGATGGAAGGCTTAAAGGACCCCCCTTTGAACTGCTTCATTTTTTAATTAAAGGCTAACACGCCAAAGACAAAATTCAAATAATAAATTCTCTGTCAAGCAGAGGCATACCCCCTTGCCGAGGTGGTAATCAAAGTGCAGAATAACAAGACAAACTTTTCTTGTATATTTTCCACTGAAGGCTGGGTACACAAATAAACAATGGCTTATACTTAATAAAATTCCTTTGAGATTTTAACAATATATAGGCCATCATGTGCCTTGGAAATTTGTCTTATACCATTCTGTCTTGGAGGGCAAAAATAATATTCTCTGTGCCGAGCTGTGTGCTCATGTGTAATGCATTGAAAATGGCAAAAGCAGCACTGAAACGGCATCTCATTATCTGACAAAAACATAATCCTACCTTGTCTGACATCTCTGGGTGCTATGGCGATTGCATCATTGGAATGCAGCTCAGTGACACAGCAGTCGTCAGGAACCAGTGAACCATTGCTGAAACTGTGGGGAGTCTCTGGGAGCAGCGGAATAGGCGGTGCCATGATGTTGTGGTTTGGGCAGATACATCCCGTCTGGGTCATCCCGCAACCATCCCCATCAGAAACCTCCAGATCTCCATTATGTCCTGTGCGTAAACACTCCTCGAACCATCGGCAAAGCACGCCGCAGGTAAACTGACTGGAGTTCTCATTATTGATGAGCAACACCTCAACCAGTCTCAGCTCCAGCAAATCCTTGGTTACCTGAGGCTCGTCAGCAGCTGGATGTCTCGTTAGACAAAGTTGGACAAAGTTCTTATCGAACTGTAGGAAGGAGTATGGTCCATCTGAGTTGGACTGGCTGCCACAGAGATCAATGACTTCCTGATCTCTGGCAGAGGCTGACTGTAAATGGAGGGGACAGCTTTGATTGGCCAGGTGGTGGTCAAGAGAGAGGAGCATGGGGGAGTGTGTCCGGCAGATGATAGGCTGGCGGGTGAAGCGGAGGTAGAGGGAGTACTTTGTGGGATCAGGGTTTTCCAGGGACCAAGAACAGCCCGGCGCTCTGGAGGGAAACAGCTCCCTTAGGGAGAAAGACCCATAGAGCACACCAGCTACAAGGCTGGAGCACGGTGCAGAGATGGGTGAGGGGGCCCCCTCTGCCCCAGTGCTGGGGACGCCATCGGCAGCCCCATAGGCAGCCTCAGCCAGGGCAGAGAGAGGAGCTAGAGCGAGGGCAGACACGGCAGCCAGGGCCCCAGCCACGGCCAGGAGAGAGGACAGCACAGACAGACACACCCCACCAGCAGTGTTCATCCTATGACATTCGTCCTGCAGGGAGAGAGAGAAGGGGGGGGAGTGTACATTAGACACGTCAGGGAATATCTTCAAATGCAACTTGACAAAATCAACATGGCATGGACGAAAGAATAACTCGTACGGGCAACACATATTACAGTGCAAAACCAGTAAATTCTAGACCAAACAATCAAGTCTGGCTGGAAATATTTCTGGACACATTTCTGCATCGTCTCAGTGAATAACATATCCAACTTTATGGCAGTACTTTCACACACACACACACACACACACACACACACACACATACATGCACTGTCAAAAACACAAACACATCCCTGCTGGGCTGGATTAAAAGGGTTGATGACTTGGCTGTTGAGACATGCATTGTGGGGCCTGCTCTATGCTTTCCCGCTGATATGTGCACACAGACACACAGAACACGCACACAAACACACACACGCACACACCTGCTGAGCAGCTCCCCCAAGGCTCTGGCAAACTATTACCATCACCGACACAGTGAGGGTCTGCCAGCAGCCTGATTTTGACTCATACAATGCGCACAAACACTGCAGACAAAAAAACATATATAGCATAAACAGTGTTTTGGTTATTTTGGATGAAACTACATCACTGCCAACATCTCGATGCCCAGTCAGCTGAGACTTTCAATGGGCTATACATAACCATTGTTTGCGGAGGATGCATGAGAGATGGGACTTGTTCGCACCAACAACCTTACAGCTTAAGCATATGTACTGTAATATAAGAAATGTTTAGTTGTGCCAAATCAGCAGGTGAAAAAGAAAACTTCTGCACACTTATCACCATAAAAAAAACAGATTTATTATGGAAGCTTTCAGTTGACAATCCCTTTGGTAGAGTATATTAGAAATATGCAACAGTTGGGTAATTGCATGGAGTGCTGTGATTTCATTTTATGTGTTACAATGGGGAAGTAAGACACAGATACTATGCGCACAGGCAGATTATGTGAGTGGTTCATAAACACCGCTCATAGTCAACCATTGATTGGATTTGCTTTACATGACAGAACATTACAGAAAATGTGCTGCGCTATACGTAAAAAAAACTGGCTCGACACTGCACGCACACACACACACACACACACACTGTACGAGTACACTCTGTAAATATTGTAGGACAACTGTATTACTCTTCCCATTATATGCATAAAATGTGATTTAAAATGCAACCAACTGTCTAGAAACTAGCATTATCAGAAACTGCTTTTTGAACGTTAGCTCTCTTGCCAAGTTAGCATAGCGGCTGAACAGCTACATTCTAATGAACTGAACATGAACATTCTCACACGAACATACTTCTTTGGACTGTTCTAATACAAATTACACTTTTTTAATATGTAGTTGAAATTTTTTTGGAAGAAATGCATTTGGATTAAAATAGCATAGCGCTTCAGGGTCCTTTTCCATTCACATTGTTCTACTTCTTCATTTGAAAGCTACAATTAGAGGTGACATGTATAAAGCACCAGCTAGTAAGACAAAAAAAATGGCCTTCAACGCAACAAGCCTCCCCAAAAAACACGTGTGTGGCTTTGGAGCAAACTACTCCACTTTCCCCAGGCCCAGGTTAATGAAACACAGCAGTGGCCTGCACTTCACAGGATTTATGTGAGTCTGTTGAGGTTCTCCGGTGTTGGACACACAGTCCACAGGGCCTGGAGAAGAGGCTAGGAACTGTGCTTACTTCAACGTGTCAAGAGGTGACCCAACAGGGCCCTTGGACTTACAGGAGGGAGCTGCTAATGAGAGCTGGGGGGGGGGCTGGAGGAGGAGATGTTGGAGGGAGCAGGACATTTGAATTGTTGCAATTATACGGGCATTATGAAAATATGTGCCACATTTGCATAATTCCCCTTGAAAAAAAACTCCCTTAGGTTTTAGGCATTCTGCTGATGCTAACTCAGAGTGATGTAAAAAATCATAAAAAGGTTTACTGTCATACTCAAGGATAATTCACCTCCAAACTGTTTTTTTGACGGACAAAAACTGTTATTTGAAGACTTACCCTAAGGTCATAGGAAAGTCTCTCACCACTGGTCCACCCAGCTGTGCAGAATAATTAGTGTAGTAGATTTGAAAAGAGTGTTGGAATATTTTACAGAAGTACCGCGTCACTAATTTGCTCAAAATAAGAATGAAAAGGTTGTTCAAAGCAGGGCGGGTGGGATTCTAAAAGAACAGTTTAAATATGAGTTTTGCCGACTTGCTCATTTTTTGTCGCACTCTGGGTGACAGAGCGGAGAAACCTTTGTCGAGCAAAACCAGTTGGTAGAAAAATGACACTCACGCACGTAAGATCCGTGCTCTTACACACTGAAAACACTACATACTGCTGTGCATTACACCACAGCAGTCCACACAGCATAATAACATTGTAGTTCCTTTCACTTAACATCTAGCATTTACTTTGGGAGGAGCTGGTAGTAGTGTGAAACAAGTAACCATGGCAACACCATATCTCCTGATGAGGAAATACATTTTTTTTAGTGTTTGATAATTTGGCTTTATCTTCCTCTTTTGTCACTGTCTGGCTTTCCAACAAGAGATCCTCACCTGAAATTTTTCACACAGAACGTATGACATAAAGGCTTTTTAAACACCGCTGGCTCTGGCTGCTGTGACACTTTGACAAATGTGTGGCGCAGTTGGGCCGGGGTGGGTGGGGGGGGTGGGGGGGTTAATGTAGCATGTTGTGAAATATGCTCAAGGACATCATGCTGTCTGGCATATGATGGGGTTATAGACTCTGCCACCTGAACACGCTCACATGCTTTCAAATATGGCATGAGATAGCTTCCATGCAGACTGCAACTGCAGCTGCTGACACGTGTCCCGCTAACAATGTGTCAGTGAACTGTTAAATCCTGAAATTCAGTGGGAATGAAATGTAATTTGCAATAGGGCAAATAGCATTTCTGGTTCCCTCGTGGAACTGAGCACAACTGGGAGGTACATTAGAGGGCGGGTCTGTGCTTTGAAGACCAAATATAACATTTTGTATTGTTTTACGTCACTGCATAAAAGCATGAAACTGTCTTGTCACAGGATTATCATTATTAAAAAGCGTTATAGGCCAAACCATGCATTGGTAAAACCTTACGCACATTTTACGCATGAAAGGAAGTCAAAAGCGTTAAGCAAATTGTTTGGGGGACAATGAACAATGAATATTCATAGAGCCACAGCCTGTGCTAGAGTAGGCCCTAAAGTGCTGTCTTCATGAGGCCATTCTGTCCCACTTCAATCTAAAGCAGCACTTTACTGTGGGCAACCATAAATATTCATCAGCTTTGATGTCTTCCTTCCCCCTTCCACCTTGACATTAATGTTATCACCAAGGATGGCAAAATATGTATGGCCCTCTCTCCCTGTCTCTCTTTCCACTCCCTCTCCTCTTGGCTCACTCTTCATTCTTTAATGCAGCGAAGTGACAATATGACTCATCTGATATTTGTCCTCACAGTAAAACTCATGCAAAACAGCAGCGCCGGGACACCACACTTTTCAAGCAATACCAGGGTCCTGAAACCCTCGTCGTCCCCAAATGACAGGTCATTCCACCAAATATTCATTGATGTCTGCTCAAAGACTTTGCCTCGCGTCTGAAATGCTGATCTTCCACAGATAGAGAAGGAATTTTAGCAAAACTTCGTTTCAAGACAAAAAACAGATTACCTCTTGCAGTGAGACTAAAAAAAAAGAGAAAAGAAGTGACTTAACTCTGTTCTACATTTATTCAGCATTCAAACAGACTCTGGGGAAAAGAGAATGTTTACATCTATTTCTTCTCCACAGCGGGACCCGGCACTTTCTCCCTGATGCTACGAGCAAATGGGAACTATCACCAATTATATTATATATCCATGTGCCACACTCCCGGTATACACACTTGAACAGCTTCAGTTTGAGCTGCACTGAAATGCCACCATCACATGCTGTGAAACCACAAAGAGACACTCTCAGAATGACTGAGAGCTAAAATAGCCACAGTGTACGTTTAAGGATCCCATCCTCGGGAGAAAGTAAATGTACTGCCGAACTCATACTGTTGATATGAAAGCTGTGCAGTCTAAATTGGAGCCGAGTCCACATCAACCACAAAATACTCGTGTACAACTTCTTTATTACGATCATAATTTATCCCTGGCGGATGATTTTCGGGACCAACCAAAAGTAATTTCCTCCATTTTCTTTGTGCTGGCAATTAAGGCTGTCTTGTCACTCCAGTCAGTAAGGCTACAAATCATCCTCTGTGCAACAAACAGGTCTTTTAAACGAAGAAATTTAAAACCTAGAAAAGGAACACTAGTCATACTGAATAACCATTTCATTCCAAAGAACAGCTTCAGCTAAAAGAAAACATGTGGCTGCAGGTTGGTTGAAGTAGGATCAATTTTTGGAGCATGTTATCTTCCCCAGCCCCCCCACCCCCCAATGATGTAATGTGACTGGTGTGTTTCTACTCTTTACCTGAGGATCATTGAAAATGGAGGATAAAATGCAGAATTCAGTCTCATAGTATTACGACCACTGTTTAACATGCACCTCCAGACATAATCCCCTTTTTTCGGTTTACACTGTGGGTTTTTTTTTTCCTGGTGAGCTGTGCAGGGCCACTGGCCACTTTGACTGTGCCAGCAGCAAAGCATTCTGCCTTTCATCCGTATTACTAATTACATTCATATGAAATGAAAACATGTTGGACGGTCACTCTTGAGGTAATGGTTAAGCTCAGATTTCCTCAAATAGATATTCCCGCACTGAACCGCATTATCTTCCAGTAAACTTTCTTGTTCTGGTGGATAGAGTGGAATGGCTCGTGGGCACCAGGCTCGACAATGTCCCTGGGTAGGCTGCCTCTGTTTTGGGAAATACATTTCGAGAGAGATTGGATACAAAATCGCGACGCCCCCTTTCCTTATCTCCCCTCTCCCTCCCTTTGTGTTTCTCTGCCTCCATCCTAATCTCTCATTCTTAGTGCAGACATCTAAGTGCACTGTGGCAGAGAATGGCATTGCCTAATTTATTGATGCAGAGCATTTCTCTAATTTGCAGCCCTCAGCAGAGATCAGCATGTGGCCCTTGTATGCGCGCTCACACACAGACACACACACACACACAGAAAGCCCTGCTCACTCACTCATCCATTTGCATTCACACACAGGCACACGTGCCACATCCTGTTTGAATGCGACCTCATTATCAAAATTTCAAGACCGATACCAAGTGTTTGGAGTTTCTCTCTGCTACTGACTATCACGTCATGAAACATGGCCTCTTCTTCCCACTTGCGCTGCCTTCCAGCATAAAGTCCCCAACTCTGCCCCTTCTCAACTACAGCTTTCAGTCCCTTAGAAATCTCTGACTTCCTCAAAGACAAACTCCATTCATTCCCATATATCTACTCACATCACTTTTATCTGGATGAGATCATCTGGATGTAAACCAATAATCTGCACTGTTCAACCGATTTAGCCAGGCTGATATTTCAAAAGTCAGTATGCGGTTTGTCCTTTCATCAAGCTCACTCCAGCGCACCATCAAGTCAGTGCCTTTCACTCTGCCTTATCAGTTATTCACAAATGGCAGGCACGCTGAGAGGATCTCATGCTGTGAAAAGAGACAGCAGTGCTAAACCCTCCATCACAGCGAAGGGCATTTTGTCTTCCGGCTATGGCATACGCTCCATGCACGTGCACACACACAAACACACTCATGCACCCATGCATATTCATACATTCATGTCAGCTTGACGTTCAGCGTCTGCTGATTGAAGAATGAGGTATAAATCATATGTGTGTCTGATGGAACTGAGCAGGGAATTAATTATGCATATTTAAATTGGGTGAAGGGGTGGATCAACAGATGATGTACTGAACACGGGCATTAAAGAGAAAACCCCCCGCATTATCACTTTAACAGTTCTTGAGAAGTGTGATGGCAGCTTGGTACATCAGTGTAGCTACGGCAACAGTGGACTATGAAGGCAGAAAAACTACCAAACAACATCATATTGCAGAGAGACAGCAGCATCAGCAGCCACAATAGTCTTGAACACAACACAAACAGTTAACAGTTAGTTTTCATGAACATATGAATGATGATGCGCTCGCTGATGCTTACATTTCTTCGGTAAAAAATGCACTACAGTATATTATCATATAAGAGTGTGGGTGGGGGGTCTTCTTTAATCCCGAATCAATTCACATATTCCGATTATTGATTTTTTTGTATCATTAATAAGGTTAGGCTGTCGGCACGGAAATGGCCAGAACCACAGAGGCGCAGTGCAGCACCTGGAGGGCGTACATTTAAAGTTGGTTTGTAGTTTATCTTCAAAGAAAGCAAGCACTTGGACAGATTTGTAATACCATAACAGCTAGCTCTGCAAGATGAAAGTGAAATATTTTGTCAATGCCTCATACGCCGTCACCCAGAGTAATGTTAGCAGGGTGGAGCGCTGAACTCCAGCACCCACGGCACCACATTACAGAACTTAAGTAACTTTGATGAGGAGAAGAATATCAGTCCATAGTTTCACTTCAAATGGCCTGTGCTCATACAGCATTGTACATCACAGTGATCTCAAATAATATTTACAGAGAGAGCATTCACTGTTGGACACAGCACAGTGAAACTTTCTTCTTCTTTCCTTTCTTCCCCCTTTACTCCAAAATAACATTCTGCTAGTGATTACACATCTGGTTCATTATTATCATACAGACTGAGGGCTGTAACATGCCTTCCAATGAATGCACTTAACTTTTTAGGATCAACACAGCCGCACACTCTGTCTGCCTTTTTATATTTGACCATTGACCATTCAGTTTAACTGGCATAACACTGGTATTTCTTATTTTGCAATTCAAAGAACATGAGTGATTGGTTAAATGGAGTAAGAAACTCAAACTATAATACCCCCGTCTATAAATTTGCTGAATTAAAAACTGCTGCTGCTTGAGTCAAGACCTGACTCTAAATCAAATCGTGACACCAATCTGATCTGAGTGAAACTATCAATGATTAACACCCCTATTTCCACTCTTCCAACAAACGTATGCACTGCAGACTGTACAGATGTAGCATTTCTCCAAGGATGGTCTCGCATCACTCGACTCGAGGTGATGTATTTAAAGAGTGAGATGAGGCAGGTTCAAGACAGCACAACCTAAGAAGAGTACATTGCAACATTTCATCATGAAATAACCCTCGGAATGCATTTCACATTAAAAAAAGTCCATGTTTCTGTATGTGTACCTCATACCCAAGGTCTAAGGGTGAGAGGACACTGTTGACTAGCAGAGGAATGCATGAATGAAAGAGTTCTCAAGAAAGTGGCCTTCAAGTTTAGCGCAACAGTGGAGACTGACTTGTGATGATTCGTACCTTCATAACTGCAATATCCATATGAGATCCCTCACATCTATAAATCAGAGGCAAAACAGAAACCGGCACTGTGAGCTGTGAATATGAACTCTGATTAAGCAGCATGGAAATGACCAGCACTGCTGCCAACATTATTAGGAAGCTATTTTCTGGGAGATTATACAACCCAGTAGCAACTGTTAGACTCAGTATCAGCTCTGTGTTTCACTCTGATGTTTGTGTCATTAGCCATACTGAATAAACAAACAGAATAAATGACAATGCCATTAATAATATGATATTGTGGTAAAAATTCATTGAGATGTCATCTCACAGTGCCCTAAGAAAATTACACCTCATTTATCAGCCTCTTCACTGATATATTTACACCTGGAGCAAAAGGCTTTTTCAATATACTCAATGGGAAAACATTCAAGGTAATTATTAGATGGTCTCATAGTCTTTAAAAACAATTAGCTGCTATGTAACATTTATTCAATGTGTTCCAAACCTGAATTTCAATACTGAGCAGTGTCGCTTCCACAGGGAGTTATTGATAATGAGTCCCATTAATGTCACATGAGTGATTAAATGATTGTTGGGGGTAAGGATAAGCAAATGGAGGAAGTGGAAAGTGACTTACAGGGTGGTATAATGTTAACTGTTTTCTTCTTTCTTTCTGCCTTGCTGCAAATTAGGACAAACGATCATTTTCAATGTATCCCATGTGAATATGTCCTCCAACAATGCTGCACAAGTTGTACTTATTTAGTGTTCACCAAAGGCTCACTAAAAAGCCGATGATAAATTGGGTTTACATTAAGACCACATTACTGAAAACCTCAGTGAAGAACAACTTCGGCTAGTAGAAGTGTGCTTTATGTATCCACTGTGTATATAGATTAAATAAACTAAAGAGGAAACAAGTTAGAAGTATGCCAATAAAAACTTAAACAAGCATAAATTGCCGTGAATTAAGGTGTTTCATCTTACTGAGATGTGGAGGGGTTTTTTGCACTGTACCTGCTCCTCCTCTCTTTCATTTCCTCTCAGTCTCCACATCTCCTGCATCTCTTCCCATCTCAAAACAGAGCACTTATTCAGGCAGTCTCCTCATTTGCGTCTGTATCAGTCAAGAAAACAAGGGGTCAATTGGTGTATTGTATCCAAATGTCACCAGGATACTGTTGCAATGAATACACTCACCTTCACTTCAACGCGCATTTCAGCGACACAAACTGAAGTGAAAGGAAAGCAAGCTAGAGACTGGAACAATTAGTTTCATTTGTGAATTACCTGGCTGATTAGCTGGCTAACTGGATAGCTGATTAGCTAGTGCCTTGGTTTCACAAGTCAATTAAGCAGCTACATAACTGGCTCCTGAAACTAACTTGCCGGCATCATGTCCGACAGTCACTGGGCATCAAAGAAACCATTGGTCATGATACACTATGGACACTAACTTTTGGAAATTAAAGTTTATGGAGCTACACTAGTAAAAGTGTGTAGTTGCCTGTATCGTGCTGCAGTGTACTAAGCTGTCTCATCATCAAAGAAACACCGTGCTCAGTAAAGACTGTGCAATCAGGACAAGATCGTTCAATTCACCCGAGCAGGCCCACCAGCAACCGGTGATGATGGCGACCGTATGAAGAAGTCGTTTTTCTTGGCATTCTACAACATCTTTGCAATCCAACCAACCCAGAGCTATTGTCACACAATTTACTGATAATACTTTTACTGCACACACGAAGCAAAAAAAAATATCGAGGTCCAGACTTCAGTGATCTCAGAGGTGAGTATGGCCATGAGTAATGGTTACAGCTTTGGAGGTTGGGCAGTTCACAGGCTAATATGATTTCCACATGGGCTGTGTTCTCCCCTCACTCAGAGCAATAAATGGGCTACAGTTTCTCTTGGAATCATCTTCCTTAAATCAACACCAACAAAACAAAAAACACCTCTCCTTGACCTATGGGATCCACAACTCTACTGTTTGTATGGTACAAGTTACATCTGTGATTGTTATTACTCTCAATGGATCCCAGTCCAAAACAATACGGTGGAATTGTTCTAACTCAAAATATATGATATCATCATATCGCATCATCTTAGCAACAGTTGACATGACAGTGAGCGACATGGCTAAATGGTGATCTATACTTTTCCTCTACTAATTTCAAAGACACTATCATGTGGCTCATCACTGATATTGCTGCCACTAATTAGTAGGCGAGGGTAAGGCAGCCATTTTCCAGATGCAGCACATCTCAGCAGCGATTATGCCGTCAGATACAGAATTAAACATTTTGTATTGTCTTCATGCAGAAACATGCTTCTGCAGAAGCATGTGTCACTCCTGACCCTGAAAATCACAGCACACACACAAACCCCAGCATCTTCACACGTTTAAATTAGTTACGGTGGAGGAAAAAAAACCTAAATGTCACCATCTGTTGAGTGTTTGATCAGGACCTGATGTAACACACATGCGCACATTAAAATGAAAGTGGAGCAGACCATCCTATTGTGCATGAAACATACTCCTCATAAATCTATTTCTTAGTGTGAGTGTATGAATGTGTGTGTGTGTGTGTGTGTGTGAGTGTGAGAGAGAGAGAGAGCGAGAGAAAGAGAGAGAGAGAAAATGGGGGTTGTCCAATAAGGAGTTGGAAAGGGCCTTGTAGTATTGTGGTGGGCCTGGAGGGAATTTAGGTTTCATTGTTAAATAGAGAATAACAGACTTAGGAAAGGGGTGATCATCTTTCCTCCGCAGTATATTCCTGCCAACAGATCATCTTACACCAGCTTTTTTCCTCAAGATAACACAGATGTATGGTATGGAGAGAAACCAAAGGAAAAAAACTGGGCAAGAGAGGTAGGGACACTCATAGACGACTTGGATGGAAACTTGGTTCACATTATGTATTTTTCTGTGAATTGTGTTTCATAAAGTTTTCAAAATTTAATTTAAAAAGAAGAAGAAAAAACCTTAAAATTCCTGAAACTCGCAGATTAGTTGGAGAGGAAATAATCTTTTTTCAACTGAAATGTTTGCCAGAAATTGCAGCTGAAACCATTTGCCACATAAATAATGATGATAGCAAATTTTTGGCCCAGAAAATAGTTTCATCTAATTAAAAAAAATGTAACCATAAATTGTTGACAGAATTTGTTGGCAGCAAAGAAAAAAATGAAATGGTTACAAAATAAATTGTAACCAACCAATGTTTTCTCATAGATGTAAATTCTACATGACCAATTTTTCTAAATTTATTTTGGAGACTTTCAGAGAACTTAATAATTACCTTTTCCAATGCAGACCAATCCATCCCCACCAGTGTAAATAGGGATAGCTGTACATCACTGCCCAGATATCCACGCTGCAAACTAGATCCTCAATTTGCTTTGGGGCTAAAGTAGTGAAGAATACCATATACCATTTTACATGAAAAGCTAAGTCATCTGAATGGGATCCAGAGGGCATTAAAGAAGCTTTTAAGTTCCAAAACTCATTGATTGAGCAGTGACTGAGCTGCGTGTGCAGACATTCATTAAAAAAAAAGACAATATGTCACGCAAAGCGATAGTGTACTTAATGTAATTGTGGCCTCGGGATAAGGGATAAAAAAAAAAAACAGCCACAGCAAAAATTTATTGTCTGTGACACCAGAAATGTTATAGCAAAAGGAAAATAGACTGAAAAGGGCAAGATTAAGTATACGTGAGTCTCATTCCATGCATGTTTTACAGGTTACGTTCACTTGCCAAGACATGCATGTTAGAAGATGTTTGTGAACTGATCCATCAATCGGTCATTTTAAGCTCCAAATATCTATGAATATAGGACACCTGTTTATGCTAACACACACTACATGCTGACTGTGTAGCACGTGTGTGTGACATTGTGCTGTGAATGCAAATTGAGACAACAGAGTAAGGACAGTGTTTCAGACAACTGCACTCACATGCCATAACACACACATACACACTCACAATCTCGAGGACATTGGAGAATATTTTTAAATGGGCATGTCCTCTGTCCGCCTACATGCATGAATTACATGAATATATGAATAATAAATGCAGTAAAATGAGAGCATGATGTGAGAGGAAGCCTGTGCTTATACAACCCCAGAAATAAACGTGAATCATGGGTTTGCCCGGCTTTGACAGCTTTTTCATTCACAGTATGTGGCTGAAGTGGTGGAGTTTGCTTAGACTAATATGAAACCCATATATTATAACCAGTTTTGATTGGAGATTCAGAACCATTCAAAACATAGAATATGACTCTTAACTCTCCAGTTATGAAGCAGTCAAACTTTGTTAATGTTTCTCTGCATGAATCTATTTGTGTGTGTGGTTATCTCCCAATCTCCTCTCTTTATGTAACATCTCTTTCCTCTCTAGCTGCAGTGGAGTAGATCAGGCTCTCCCTCTCTCTTTGAAGTGTTTCCAGGAGGGTATTTATTTCATTATCTCCTCTCTCTCTTTGTTTCCTCTCCTTGTTTTTCAGGCTCGGTATCAAGGGGGAAGACAGGAGTCGAGGCACGGAAAGCTGACGCTGCAGGTATGGCCCTGCAGCTCTGAGCCGTGTGTTTGTGTTGGTGTGTTGTTCACATCTTTATGTGAACAGTATATCCTCACAAGGATGGAAAGATAGGAGATCCTGAAAGGGAGGACATACTGGAGACACTTCTCCCATAAGAAACAAGCCCACAGGTCATCTGTGCAAGCAGCTTATTATGATCCACAGTTTACGTTTTATGTTAGGTGACCTCTAGTTGGCCATAGCAATTATAATGGAAGCAACAAGGGAAGTCAAACGATATTGTATATTGACCAAGAAAGTCAGGATGCTGCTTGGGATGACAAAATACAGGATTTTGATACAGGAGACTACTGTTCATCATGTTATTTCTTTTATTAACAACTGCTCCACAACCTTAACATGTATAATTGTAACCATGATAACTAAGGTTCGGCAGCTCCTGCAGGGCGTACGGAAGGTAGGGCCAAATAACAAATATTTTTGTTTATTTATCTGCCGGGCATTTCCTCTACTTTTTAATTGTGGTCATTCAGTTAATTAATTTTTTTATTTTATCATTTATTGAAGTGAAACACACTACCGACACACGTGTGGGTTACAATTGGACACGGTGGCCGAGTGGCAAAGATATTGAACTTCAGCTATTTAAACTATTGAGCATTGCTCATCTTGTCAGCAAGAAATACACAGAAACCTTGAAGGGACTATAAATTCACACTGCACCTGCAAGTTTGTGTGTGTGTGTGTGTGTGTGTGTGTGACCTTTCTCCCTGTGGCTGTTTGACATGTGTCACACCTCAGGTGGGGGTTCAGAGGTTAAAGTTGACTGTGTCCACAGTGAAGATGAACCACCCACAGGGTCACAGAGGAGAGGTGACCTTTCACAGACTGTTATTGAGCAGGTGCAAGCTGTCTGCAGATAATGCAGAATTACTTCACAATAGTGGCAAATTTCAGGCACTTTCTTATTATCTCAGTTTACAGACAGAAAGTTGAATACTAAAATGATAGGTAGTATAAAAACGTATATACAGTTAAAAAAATCTATTTTAAAAAATCACTTACAGCATTACAATCAAATTACAAATGACCTTTCGATTCTACAGCTTCTTCACATAAATGTGCTGATTTAAATGGCAAAGGGCTATAATGTAATTGCAGGCACGTAGGCTCAAACACATGATCAGCATTCCAGCATGGACCATATAGATCCAAGTCAACGAGTGAGTCACTGGCCCCCACGCATGCACACACACACACACAAACACACACACACACACACACACACACACACACACACACACACACGCTCAGCCTGAATAGAGTCATGAGCTGTTTTTTTAAGAAAACAGAAGAAACAAGAGAGAAGTGCAAGAGATTGCTTGTACGTGTGTGTACTGCCAGCTCACAGTTGATTCAAAATACATGACTACTAATTATTTTAGATGCTCCACTGCAGTAAAATTTCACAGTGAAGAAAAAAGTAAGAGATAAAAGTAAGAGGGTATAATATCAAAGTAAAATAGTTGCATATTCTTAATTGGTGTTTAAAAGTTATTGTCTTAATAAAAGTGAGATTTTTTGGAGGAAGTAAAACCTGTAAACCTTACTTTCAACCTTGAATGTGTAATGGGGAGAAGCTTTGCTGTTTCGTTTGGGAAATGGAAAAGCTCAGTTTTTCAGTGGCTTAATATATTTTTAGGCCACACTACACGCACATGCTCTATTGGACATCACCCACAAAACACACCTCGACGCTGTAATTTAACAAAGGGCGAACAAATAAAGCCACAACTACACACAAGTTTTACAGTACAGTTCTTTAACATCACCAGCTATTTTCTAACATTTAAAAGAATGTCAATGAGTATATACCCCTGGAGTTTTTGAAAGCCGATGAGTTGTAGTGCTGCCGAATCACTGAGGTGCTTACAAATGAATACTAGAATAGAACAAGTAGCTAATGTAATAAACAACGATAAATGCTGGAGTAAACCTGAAAAAGAGACTGCACTGGTAAAAAAAAAAACATAACCCCATAACAGAAGAGGCTTCTCCAAAAACAGAGAACACAGCCAAGTAGATTCTAATTCAAATATAATTATGACAAATAAGGACTCCAGCTAATGTTCTTGTTAAAAATACAAATGGCAGAATTGGAAGCTGAATCCCTACAATCATTCCAGTATTCCAAAGTGTCGAACATGTTTTCATTTTAAAAGAAATGAACAGATGAACCACATTCTTCATCCGTTCCAACACAACTGTATAGAAGCATGACTCATATCAGATTGGGCGGATCAGAGATGATTCCAGCACTATCGAAATCATCTCCTAAGAATAAGTTCTAAAACAAATAATTTTAGTCTTCTCACTGCTATCTGGTACTGTAAATAGAACTGCAGTATTTGATTGGCTGGAACATTATAGATATGAGTGGAGGAGCTGTCATGCTTGTTTGAAAGAGTAACTCAAATTAAGTCAGATCAAGAAAAGTAGTTTTAGGTGCACCAGTCCACCCAAATTTAATTCCCCAGCTTCAAAGATTCAATTTTAAGCACAGTTGGGACTCAAAATAGATCTACCTAAGAGTTGTGATGTGTAATGTAGATGAAGACCCATTAAAATATATGTAAATTTCAGATATAATGGCTGTCAGGTGAAAACCTTGCTATTGTAAGTTTGGTTTTCATGTTTTTACTGAAAGATTCTGTGCTCGACTGCATGTTCAGGAAATAGTCGTGGGTTTAAGAAGTATTTTAATAGTAATTAATAAAATGAAAGCTTCATTTGTTAGCTCCTGAAAAGCTGACATTTCTGGGTCATGTGGTTTTGCTCTGAAAAAGGCATTGATGTGTATGTCCAGAGCCATAGAATTTGGACGACGCCATTGAGTAGGCAACATAACCATTGCAATTTTGCTAATAATTCAGAGCAAGAATCTTGCGCCCAAGACTGTAAACAGACCTGTACATGCTGTGCTGTATCCATCTTCATCACTTTCACTAATACTAACTTTGTCCCTGTCTCTCATCCATCCAGCTCAGCTCTCCCCTCACCTAAACTTTTCCTTGTTTTTACTTTCTTTCTCACCTGTTCACTGTGCTCTCAAAGTCTGACAGCTGCCTTAAGGAAAACCCTCTCGGGTAGGGCTGAGTACACCTCTCCTTTATTTATCCAGAACTGTCTTTCACCGGGATATATTACTTGTCTGCTTCACTTCTTTCTCCTCACCTCATGCACTGAACAATATATATACAGTATTATAGAAAATGGGAAAGAGGTGTGGAGTTGTAGATAAATGGTCATTTTTGATGATTAAGATTACATAACATGACATTGAAACTCTGAGGTCACAGCGCTGTGTAACTGTGAAGATAAATTAAAGAAAGGGCAGGTACCACTCCATGACAACCCCTGAGCATACGATGAAGTCAGAAAGCGTGATCTCTGTTGGCAGACATACAGTAGGTGTACGCAGGTGTGTGCTTGTGACAGCACAAAGCATTAAACATTCTGTAAGAGCTGTCAACATCTTCTGTTTGTGCACATGTGCATTAATGTGGTACAGTACATACTATATGTCCTTAAGTCAATTCAAAAAGGTGTAACCTCATTACACATCAGTATGACAAATAGGAGAGACAGGAACGCTGATGTTGTGATGAGGAGGACTAGTGATCTAAGGGCAGTCTTCGATCCCAACATAAGTATGCTAAATTGCTCACAATGGAAATGCTGGTATGCTGTGGCTAAGCAGTTCACTATGTTCACCATCTTAGTTTAGGATAATAGCATATATACATCCCCTGGGAACCATAAAGGTAAATTTTGGTGCCAATCCATCTGGAAGATGAGATACTTCACGAGTCCAGGGGTCTTTAGGGTAACCATTAGGGTTCATCCTGTGGAGACCACGAATCACTGTACAAGCGTTTATGGGAATACATGTAGTTGTTTATAAATTTCAGTCTGGACTGAAATGGTGACCGATCAACCAATAGATTGATCGACAGGTCGGAAGACAGTAAAAGTAAATATGTGATATAGAAACCAAAATACAAATGTAATATTTTCCAGCAGGGAAAAGGAAAGCAACAGAGATTGTCTGAGGTTTGAGTGTGAAGAATAGAGACGTCAATAAGTATGGAGGTTTTGAAGCAAAAAGGATATTACCCCACCCACACCACTCATGCTGCTGTTTGTGTTCAATCAAGCAAGGGCTATTGAAATGCAAATGTTAATAACAGTGGTGGAGGACAATTCTCACATAGAATCTGTGTCTGGATGTTTGGACCAAAAGAGTCACAATAAATTTCACTCACAAATCAAACTCAACAATCCTACTAAATCTGACATTGTATTAAAGTCTGGATCCACTAATCACTATTACGTCCAGATAATTCATGATTTGCTCCTTTATGAGAAAACTGTGCAAATGTAGGGAAGACTATCCCTAAAGACACTGCTTTTGGAAAACCTACATATTAAAGCAAGGCTTGAGGTGTGTTGCCATCGAAGATTTATTCCAACTCTAGAGACTGCCAATAGCCAAAGAGCTGTTTGTGGAGAAGTCAGAAGGTGGTGTCGAGTCAGTGAAGTCAATGATAAAAAAAATGTAACTACACATCTAAAGTCCCTGAAGTTAAAATGTTGCCTTTTACAAATTAAAGAAACACTATGAATAAAAATCTACTCTCCACTGCTTTTGCGTGTTTTTATAACTCTTAACTGCAAATTACATGTACTTAACATAGCTGCCTACAGTTTCCAATGTCATAATGTGTGTGTGTGTGTGTGTTTAAGTGACTCTGTCAATACATGAAGTTGCACTGATGTCACTTCAGAGCCAAATTCCAACATGAAGAGCATAAACTTTGCTCCATTTTTATGTCAGAAAATTTCTGCAGTGTGGTTGAAGAAGCCTTGACATCTGAGCTTTGAACAATGTTGCCTGCAAGCACTGTAGATAGTATATTGTAAAGAAGTCAAACAAGAGCATGCATTGGGCCCAGCGAAAAGGAAAATGCAATTGGTTCTTCTTGCATTGAAAAGATGGCTGTTAAACATATGCCTTTCAAATCTAAGATTTCAGAGAAAAATATCCCTGCCACATGAAAAAAAGAGCAAAGGAACTAAATGCAATGGATTATTTCAAGTCTTCGTGAGTTGATTTTCATAGCAGTGAATAAATAAGAACTAATGGCAGTCTGAGAGGTAGAAAAATCAATCTGAGCTCTAATGGCTTGCTTTAGAAAATGGTGCACTTTTCTTAACAGGCAAGAGCAGAGTCTGTTTTTCTAATTATCAATGCAATAAATGCACTTTCAAATGTCTGTGATAGTGGAAATGTTCCTGTGTGATCTTCTAAGCCTTCCATTTCTTTTTGTGAAGAGAAATATAACACTGTCTGATCCCCCTGGTAAAAGGGGCTTGAAGAAAGAAGTACACAGACAAAAATTGATTACTTGCTTACTTCCTCCTGAAGTGTCCGTATATCCAATATAGCATCCCCTACCATAAAGGTAGTGGTTATTAACATTCCATTATTCTCATTACCAGCTATTTTGCAATGAATATGGATGTTTTGCAGAGATAGTGATTGGATGCCTTTTATTTAAATACTAGACCGCATACACACACACACACACACACACACACACACACACAATATCTATTCTCTTGTGAGCTGAAGACAGAGTGAAGGCTTATATCACCTGAGCAAATATGCAATATAGCAAGTACCCCAAAATATTTTTTGTTGTATTATGTAAACATCTTTTCTTTTTTACTTCTCTATGTTGATTTTTTTCTTCTTTCCTTATGTATATCTCAGATATTTTAGCTACAACTTAGCAAAAATAAAGATCCAAATTACCAAACCCCAAAAAAAAAAACACTGAGAAAAATGGAAGGAAAGTGAGAGAGACATTGAGTAGATCGCAGAGCGGAAGGAAGAGAGACTGATATAGAATTGGTTTGGCAGGGCAGATGGACAGAAAAATAAAACTGAAATGTAGGGGGACAGAGCAGAAGGAGGGAGCAGAGTAAAAAGTAAATGAAAAAAACAACGGGAGGGACGATGAGAACGATGAGAGAGAGTGTGGTGTATTGAAGGACACAGGTCTGAGAAGTGGTAAGCACGGGGTGAGATAGTGAGATGGAGAGAGGGAACGAGGGAGGTGATGAGAGAGGGAGAGAGGGCGGATTAAGTATAGAGAGGGTGGATGTGGCCTGCCTCCTCTCCTTTAGGCCAGAACTTTATCTCCAGCTCCAGAATGGCAGCACTGCGCCAGAGAGGCCTGATGACCTGGTGTGATTCAGTCGCCAGGCAGAGCCCATAAACACACCCCGCTGATTGCGAGAAGCTGATAGCATGGCAACAAACACACACAGACACACAAGGGAACATACTAGAGGTCGACCAATATTTTTTTTAAAGTCCAATTAAATACTCATAATAATGGGATCATAAAAAGACATATAGCCAATTCATCAGGTAGTATGTAATGCTTTTAGACTTTTATTAAATGCTGTATTTTTTCAAATTACAAGAAATTGTGGATTACAATCTGTTGAGTTGTATCTTCCAAATTCCAGTGGCTGCAGATTATTTTATTTTAATTCAACTTAATTATTCTTGGCTCAAAACTCAAACCTGTTTTGAGTCTGAACAACAACATTTTTTACAAGGACTTCTTGTCCATTATATTACCAACTGATCAGTCCAAACAGCCATGATTTCAATTCCATCTGCATTTGGTTACACTGTGGTGTAGTTTGAAGCTTGAGTGCAACAGATAAATCAGCTGAAGTCAAGTGGACGTTGAATCGGTTTGGATGCTCTGATCATTAACACATGGGTGAAGCAACTTAATTATTCTTCTTTCTGAAGGTCCCACAGGATGCAATTGCCAATTTTGTGGCTGCAACACAGAGGTGATATATAGAGAAGTGTGATGGACACACTCCTCTGGGGAAGTAATGAATTCAACAATATTAATGTTGAAATGAGTAATGAGCATGCATCTCACGTTTGTTAATAATATAATAAGCCCACACATTGCAACCTGCACACTCCACCTGCACAGTGGACAACAGCCCTGTGGCAGCAGTCAAAAGACCCATCTGAGGTTCACAGGTTGCCTGGTCGGCATCGATACACCCCGCCCTGGGTCCACTGAGTCCTATTCACTGGTTTCAAGGGCTCTCTTGACTGTGACAGGCAGCCCGTCGATACCACACGCTGGTCAAAGCTGCTGGTTAATCCAGCAACCAATCAATGACAAGATAAGGAGGCACTGACGGCTGGGGTGACTCGCATGAAGCAAATGGCTTTGTCTCCCATTTTATTTCATCTTTGCTCGAGCAATGAAAGCAGAAACACAGCTAAAGGGAGATGAGATAGATGAAATGCTCTATGTGAATGACAGGAGAGAGGACAAAGGAGTGTGTCTTTCTCTTGTTGATGATGAAAATGGAAGGAAGGGGGAAATGTTACAATCAAAATGCTTCATGGAGTATTCATAAGCACTACTGCCGCCAAGCTGTAAATTTTGTCAATTGATGCAACACTTTGCCTACAAGCCAAACGACCTGGTGTTGTCAGCTCTTTGTCTGTTCTTTCGGTTGCCATATATCCTGAGTCAGCATTGGCCAGAAGAACAGAACAGGAAGAATATGTGGGTATGTGTATGTGTGTGTGTGTGTGTGTGTGTGTGTGTGTGTGTGTGTGTGTGTGCCTGTGTGTAAGGATCGAAAGAAAATGAGGGGATATTACAGTAGTGCTGAGCTGAGCAGTCTATGACAGGATGGCTACAAAAGAGTTTGAGGCGAAGTCGAGACACACATACACACACAAACACAAACATACAAAACAAACAAATATTCAAACAATCGCTCTCTTTTCAGTGTTTTTCAACACCTGAACATTTTTCCAGGCATTGAAAATCCAGGGAAATAGGAAATTTTCACCAGCTAACAAGCTCTGCATGGTCTTCTGTGTACGTAAGTGTGTGTTAGTGTATCATTTTGGCTGGTAAGAGACTGGAAAGAAACTCATTCCTTTCTTTCAAGAAAATAAAACATCTTGAATACGCGCACATCTCCATTTTATGATCTGCAAAAGGGATAGCTTTTTGAGGAAAATTACTTTCATTACTCATCCATGTCACGCTGTCCTGTTGATCTGAAAGCTAATCAAACTCAATCAACAGAACGGAAATGACCTGAATATAAATTCTGTGGCAAAAGCTGCAGCATTATTCTCGCAACCCATTTTTTAAGATGTTAGTTGAATTTTATTTTTGCTATACTGGAGAAAATGGATCTTTGTCAGAATGACCTTGAGTAGCTGTGCATGTGCACAGGAAATGTTCTCTGCAACAGTCCCACCATACCATCCAAAACCATTACTCTTTTTTGAACAAATCCTCCTCACTCCAATAACCTGTAAATGCGCTGTGTTTTTTCTTTGCCTCTTAAATTGTACAATCATCACTCCATTTCTTTAACAGCCCTTAACTTGACTCCATGGCAATTTAGTCTCGGGTGGTTCCAACACAGGCACTCAGTTTTATTCATTATTTCATTCCTTTTCAGACAGCATAACCTTTTACAATTGCAACGAAAATGACTATGTTTGTGGTTGAATCTCAAATTGCACCTTTGGGATAAAAATCAATCTCACTTCAGTGACTGACAGTTGTTTTGAGAGTCAAGGACTTGGAATGGATTCATCTCTTTGGCCTTCCGCCTGCAGTCCGCATGGTGCAGTAACAACAGCCAAGCGTATGACAGTTCCCCTTTTTCTCCTTTCTGTTTCTCTCTTCTCCATGTGTAGTCATTATTTTTTGCATGTGAGCATGTGCGCACATGAAGACAGCTGCAAAGTACAGCATGATGCAACACTGAGCAGAAACAGTGTCCATCTCTCTGCTGCTAATACATAGATAGTGAGAGTCTGCTGCCTGAAGCTTGTGCAGCTACAACCACAACACAGTATCAAGAAAAAAAGTCTCAAGCAACTGCAGTGAGATTTATTTTATGGAGATGCATAGCATATCATCTCACCTCTACACACCACAAAGTGCACAGTTGAACACTGTGTTGTATGCAAGATGATGGCTGCCTAGCGGACATAATTATCTTGTTCTGATGGTCATTCAGTGGCAGACTTCGATTACAGCGTGATGCTGTGTGCAAACCACTGCCACTCAAGTTGTGTGGGTAGCAGTAGGAGGGCTGAGGGATGTCAGAAAAACAGCAGGAAAAAATAGCAAGGCAGTTTTGAAAGCTGAATTACATTTCGTAAAAAAAAAAAAAGAGGAGTGGCGCTTCGAACTCAAGCTTGGCTCAGGGCGATGTGCGTGGGTTTGGACAATCATGTGGGGAAATTTAAATAAGTTGGAATCAGTTCCCGAATTTGATCTATGACAGTGGAGGCAGAGGAGAAAATGTTTCCTTAGCTCGAGGCTAAAGCTGCACAGTCAGGAGAAGGAAGCCGCTTAGCAATTTCTGGAAGCCAAGTAGCTTGACTGATTGTAGTTTGCTCGAAATGCTGCAAGTGCTGATCTGCATCATATGTAATTGTTTGCTACTCCTTATTGTCAGTTGCTGCGATGCATTTCAACCTCTTACCACTTAATGAAGTTTTCACATATGACATTCAAAACTCCCAGAGTCATGTAACTCAGAAGTAAGAAATAATCCTCATGCATAGCATGTGAGATATTTTTCATTGCTTTTACGGGCTTCTTATAGCTCCTACAGATCAAACCTGGGGAACTGCTGAATCTTATACTTGAATATTCATAATATAATTTAGCTATACTATTTTATCTGTTCGCAGTAATTATCTATTCAAAGTGGTTAAGAAGTCTTACCAGAAATCTACCACTTTATTTTTTCACAATTTATTTTCTTGTTGAGCTGAAGCCATTAGTTCATTTAACATTTCACTTTCTGTTTCAGGGTTGAATGTATGCAAAAACATGTGACACCTCACCAGGCTGGTTTTATTTCCTTGACAGCTATATGAGGAAGGTTAAAAACCTTATTCTGATCTCTTTCCTCACTCTCTCTCTCAACATCACCTGCTATGTCCAATCCTCTCCTTCAGATAAAATGTGGTGGCATACAAAGATCTTGACCTTCAATGTACCCATGGGGTTTGGAAGGGTTGTTAGTCCCATCACCCGCCATCTTTCTCCCCCTTTCTCTCTGCCTCTGCCACCAGCAGAGGGGGCTGGGGGGTGGGGGTGAAAGGGTCAGCCCCAGCGGGCTCTTCCACAGCCGCTGCAGCTGCCTGTCATCAGTCCATGAAGGCACCACGCTAATAGACTTCCCCCACTCTTATCCTGTCAAACAAATGGCCTGGCCATGGTTCCCCCTGAGAGGAAGGCCATGTCATAATCGATGCAGCTACTCACGTATATCACTCCCTCCCCTGCCCTCCCTCCCTCAGTTGAACTGATATACACACATGCACACAAGGTGGAAAAAGTGGTCTCAAAGGCAGTCACTTCAGGCTTGTACACAACTGCTTCCGTCCCCTCGAGTAGGACTCAAACTAATTGTAAACTGACAAATACCCGTATATACTAATTAAGTTTGCCCTCTTTTCCCAAATCACTAATCACCACGCAACCTCACTTTGGGCTCCTTGTCACTCCTTCCCTCTTTTGGTCTATCTTGCTTTCCTTTGCACTCGTCCATGGTCTTCTGTGGCACAGTCCTCTAATTAAAAATAGGGAAAAAGTGGAGAACGCTAAATCAAATCCAATTACAGGCGTGATGAACCACATGTGTCCCCCTGGCGAGGAGCCTGGCCAGGTTCCCCAAAAGACAACAACGGCTGAACAACAACCCTGATTGAAATGGCAGGCCTTCAAACAACATTCGCTCCCATTGGAGCAGAGCTAAACAAACCCCGCTCCCACTGGGTTTGCAGCAATGGGTAGAGCAGAGTGTACTTTAGAAAGTTGAGGGGAGGGGTGTTGCACATACTGATGCAGACTCCCTAATCCTGTGGAAAGAAAGGCCATATCATTAGCATCAAGTGTGCATTACTTTTGTGCGTGAATTTGAACTTTTTCAGCGATGCAAAGCAACCAAATACAAATTGCTCAAGGCACTTTTTTGTTTTCATTTTAAGCATTGTTAAAGTTGTGACTTGCTTGGGCCCTTTATCATGCTTGAGATGTCATCCCAGAAAAATTAGTTGTCGATATTTGAAGACTTTTCACCTCTTATCCAGGGGCTTCTTCAATTCAGAAAACTTCAGTTGACTTCAATTCAACTTTTCTTGAAGAACCATGAGCTGGATGACTGATAATCTTCACAGATGCATCAGATGTCAGAGTTGTTCACTAAAGAGCAGTTTCAAATTGTGATTTAATTTAAATAACAAAGGGGTCAAAGTATCCAGTTTTAAAGAAAAGTCCAAAAATAAATCCGAATAAGTGTAGCAGGACTTTTGCTTTTCTTTAACCTTAATCATCTCATGAAAGTAAGCATTTTACTTTTGATATCTCTAGGAAAATTAATATCTAGCATAATATTTAACATGTTCTATAATGCAATTCCCCATTTTTGGGACTATTAAAGGATTATCTTACCTTAATACTTTAGTAGGATTTTTAATGCTGCACTTTCATGCACTACCTCTACTTTAATGAACAAAATGAACTGAAAGAGATATTTCGATCATCAAGCTATCAATAAAATGTTCATGAATCATATTCAGTTGTTAAGAAGAATAGGCTGTGGTTTGTGATCAAGTGCTGATTGCGAAAAATGTGTTTTCCAACTGTAGGGGTCTGACTGTGAGAGAGGAAATATGTGCTCCTTCCACATTTTGGTTATCTTATAACAGTTCTGGAACCTTATTACTTTAGGATACACTGTGCATATCCACCGGGGGTTGTGTTTACTTCCTTAATTTAATTGCCAATTATATTAGTGCCTTGGCTCTTCTGAGTAGAACACAGCTACCAAGTCAAAATAATCACAGGCTCAAACTTAATGTGTAAATACTCTCAGAGGGACACTCGCAAAGACACTGAGACTGAATGCAAAAACACCAGGCACAAACATGCGCACACCATGAGGGGGAGGTTTTTTTTTTTTTTGTTTGGTTTTTTTTTTTGGGGGGGGGGGGTATATCATGGCGCTCACTGAATTAATCACTCAGAGAGAAAGGGAAAAATAGGAATACAGGTGACAGCAGGTCATACATACTTTATAAAAAAGTTGGTGCACCAGTCCAAAACTTTTCACCTCTATGTCCATCTTTGGTGTGATGCCAAAGAGAAGGGGGAAACAGAGGAGCATGAAGAGAAGGGGGGCCATACAAGGGCAGCAGAAGTGGGAGAGAACAAAGGAAATGCAAATCAGATATGGATCAAGTGCTTCTATGTACACTATATGAATAACCCAACAGGCATGCAGAGTGTGTGTACCTGTGCAGACAACGCTCAGCTTCCTCCATGCCCAGGGAAAGGATAAAGAGAGTAAAATTCTGTATTTGTAATTCATAACCAAACTTGTGAAAAGTGAGGACAAGCGAATGACAGGTCTGCTCGTCTCTCGCCTGCCCTTCGGGAATTCGAAAATGGCCCCCTCGAAGTTAAGGCACTGAAGAAGTTTCTCCCTTTTTGCAAAGCAAGGGAAGCGACAGGGAGTCAGTGTGGAAAGAGGGAAAAAAGTGCCCCTCAAGGTCAGGAGAGACATGGAGATGAAAAAAAAAGCAGTGCGACTGTTAAATCTAAACTCTGCGAGAGTCTTGCCAACCTCCGGGTTGCTGTGCACCAACTCCTTCAAAAGGGGGCACTCAGAGAGGCAGGCAGGTATGCCTGGCAGGCAGACTTATTAAATGCACACCAAGTGAGTCAGACATTTTAAAAAAAATTTCAAAACTGCTTTTCCCTTGGGAATGACAAAAAAGATGGAATAAAAAGAAGAAAGAAATACTGGGGCCTTTTGTGAAAGAGGGCAGGCACACAATAATGGCACCTGAAGCAAACAGATTAGATGTAAAACTGCATTAAAGGGTTAAAAAGGAACTTGATGTGTGGGGGCGATATATAGTTTCAGATGGCAAATGACATCAGGTTTCTTGTCACTATCATTTCTACGCCCGACATGGTTCTTTAAGCAGAGAAAAGAGGGACAGCGAGGCGAGGGGTCACTAGCTTTCATGTCAATTTGGCTTTATTAGCAGGGGAAAGGAGAGAAAGGAAGGGGATAGATAGAGAGCGAGAGAAACGAGGAAAGGGAGAGAGAGAGGGAGTTCTCAGAATTAAAAGGAAGCTATTGATGTCTCTCGCTCCAAGGCCCTCTTTTTACTCGACTTCTAATTTAGCATTTCACACACACAGCACACACAGAAAATAAATTAGAGGGGCAGGGAGAGGAGAGGGAGCTGGAAACGGAGAGAGGATGTACTGTACACAGAGAACAAGGCAAAAAGCGAAGGTGAAGGAACAGGGAAAAACAAAAGAAATTAAAGAGATGTTGCCGATGAAGCTTAAGGAATAATGCTTCAGAAATGTGAGGAGGGAATATGAAGCACAGAGAAAAGAGGGGAATTATCATTTATCAAGGCGTCCTTATCGGTCAAAGGATTGGGGAGCAGCCCAATTAAATCAGCTTTTTCGCTAAAGAGAATTCATCAACCGGAGGGCTCTTTTAACTAGCGCCTCAGTGCAGGCTAATCCGCACTCTCATACGAGCACAAACACACACACACACACACACACACACACACACAAAGATGCAGGAACCCAAAGATACCCACACTTAATTGTTACTAATGTTGTTTTACTATTAGTGCGCTGAGGGAAGCAGGGCATCAGAGGCCTTGTTTTGTTTTTAGCTGACTACCATATCAGTCTCACAAACACACTCACACTCTCGCACAAGCGCATAATTTATGAATGCTCATTCCAAATGCTATAAATTTATTTCTATAAATTTTATTCTGTCCGCAAAGTCCTTTCCTCCAAACAACAGGACACCGAAACACAAACACCCACCTGCCCCAACACATCCGTGCTTTTGCATGTGTCGCTGCACTCACTTGCATACACAAACAGATACACACAGATTTATGACCACTGCAAATCCCCAGCCCAGGCAGACAGCAATGACCGCAGACATAGTGAGACAGAGAAGGGCAATTTCTTCCACTGTAGGATGAGTGAATGATGAGAATGCCTGGCTCTCCTCTCATCTCCTTTTGTCTTGTCTCCTCACCTCCTACCTCACGCCGTTCTTTTTCTTTTCAATGTCCTTGCCTCGACCCCTTTAATCTCCTCCTCTTCCCTGTCTTTTCTCCCTTGTGTAAACACTGGAAAAAGCTATTATCCACCCACCCTTCTGCACCATTCACTGGGACTCTGCATCACGCAGTCTTTAATGAACATGTGTGAGCTTTTCCTATGTAACAGGTGAGATAACCAGCAACAGGTGGCTCCCACCTCAAACAAAAGTATATATGTGAGAATTGAAGATATGGAAAGCCACGAAGGACACAAAGTGAAAGAGACATGGGGAGAAAGAAGGAGCTTATGAGAGCAAAAATGTCAACTGATCCACTCACTGTGGATTGAATAAATGTATTATTGTGAGAGAGGATTACATTTCAGTGCTGCCGCACTCCCCCCACCAAATAGAAAATGTATTGTGACGGGTCTGCGTAATATCAGTTAGTACAAAAATGAAAAAGCAGCAGCTTAGAGTGATAAGATCAAGCTGAGGTACTATTATTATTTCTGAGTATTTATTGTTTCGGTGGCTGTTCTTAAGCAAAATGGAGACTTTAATTCACAAGCAAGAGATACAGGTATGACACGCAAACTCCCACTGCAGCTTTCACGTCTCCTCCCCTTTTTCCCCCTCCCTCTTCATCATGTTCCATTCCCTGATATCCAGTCCTTTTTCTCTCCTCCTTTTCATCTCAATTTCTGCCTTTGACCCAGGCTAGGTGGGAATTGTCGGCAGAAAACACTCTCTGAACACCGACTGTCAAGTTCACTCTTCCCCTGCCTCTCTCTCTCTCTCTCTCTCTCTCTCTCTCTCTCTCTCTCTGTCTTTCCTTTGCTCAGATCACCTCTGAGAGGCAGCAGAAGGTTTCTGTACTTCACCTTCATGTCAGCTTGGCTTTTAATAAGCAGAAACGTACTCTGACTGTGCCGCTGGGAGGGGGCCTCTGCTATTTGGTCTTTCTACTTTTCCACTTCCAGTGCACTTCTGTGTTGTACAACAACGCCTAAGCATTTATGCGAGTTCACCTAAATTATCAAAACAAACATTACATACACTAGATATACTGTTTTTTTGTGCTCACTTGCGATGACATCCAATTATGTTCTCGTTTTATAGGACAAGATCTAAAATACTTTAGGATGGGAGATTTTTTTCACCACCAAAACACCATGAAAATGCATGTATTTCCCTCTGTGGTACTCAGAGCACCATCACTTTCCACAAACAGCATCTATGTAACTTTAATAAAGCCACATAAGAAACAGTTAATGTATGTTGCAATGTATGTTATACTGTGCAATATTTATGACAATGAAGTACAAAACTACAATATCAATGCAGTTGCGGTATTTTTTGGAGAAGAGGACAGGACGGTGATGCTGTGGATTCTTAAATATAACTCGCTGATGCAAACAGACCTGCTTTACTGACCCCAGTCAGCTGAGGCCAGCTGATCAATACCAAACTTCAAGATAACATCCACTTTGGGCAGACTGAATTGGGTGATTAGTGGGTCCAGCTGTTAGAACCCCAACTAACTTCAGCCTTCTGGCAGAACCTTTACCCTTTTCTGCTTGGGCAGTAAATTTTGCCGACTGCATTTCTACCTGACTGTGACTGCCTGTCCCCTTTTCCACTCTTTCAAAGTTGTAAGAAAAAAAACGTTTTTCTTTTTTCACCATGTTGCAACGTACTGCTCTGATGAATTGCCCCGAAACAGATGGACGAACCCATAAACCCATAATCGATCAAGAAATGTCACCTGAATCAGCTGAATCAGATCCTCACACGACTTGTCTCGCAGCCAGTGTCGTAACTAGATGACGAAGTATGCAGCTTTTGCTGTCTGATGTAGCACCTCAGCTCCTTTTCTCTGCAGGTTAACATCTTCAAACCTCTTCCACACTTCCAAAGTCATTCCTTACTTGGAACGGCTGACATAAAGGATATAAAATACGGATTGATTGAGGTACTATGTCTTAGAAACAACACCTGACAAGTGAACGTTTTATCACCCTTACATTGGGTTCTCTGTTTTGAACTCAGAATGGGACTGTTTGCAAAAATCAGAGCTCTGTGTGTTTTCTCCTATGATAGTGGCCGTAGGCAAACGAATGAGCACACACTTCACACACACAGACCAATCAAGGACCACATTAAAGAGGAGGCGAGCACATTAGGGTCATTTTATTTCAGGTCAAGTGAGAGGTAGAGGGGAGTATATCTACTGAGGGAACATCACAGCTGGACTGTGTATCTACGTGTGTGTATGTGTGCAATTCCCATTTCTCTCATGCATGTTCCTTTACTGGAAGCCTTCCCAGACTGACCTATTTACCATTAATTTCAATTTCTTCTGCCTGGGCAGCTGTGACAGTCATCAGTCCTTAATGTGATCAGTCACCAAAAAAGCAATAGCAACAATTCTGATTTCTCTCACATTTTTCCCAATGTGTATTGTATAAACTCTGAAGGGTGGTCGTGATCATGTATGTAGTGACAAGATCTTGATGTTCCCAGGTGGGAAAGCCAGCCAGATTTCCCATCAGCCTCCACTCCCACGTTCCACCCCCGTCAGGGCTGATTGGATGCCCAGGGGATATTTGACAGCTTAAAAAGGAAAAAGGTTGAACATGCCACATCAAAATCTCCTGCTTCCCACGAGCTGTGACATTTCACATCGCCCCAACTCTTAACTCCCCAAATACACACTCATAAACACAAATACATGCATGCACATGAAAGTATACAAATACCATTTCCCCACACTAATGCTTCCCCTCCAGCTGTGACATTAATAGCTATGTTAACGCCCCATAAATGTGCCTGTTTACAGACACGTAAATATTCGCACACACACAAACACACAGATATACTAATCTACCTTCCAAGCCCCCCTGAAGTAAAATTATTAATTAATTAAAAATCTCTCACAGGTGCTGTCTCCCCTCACCACTAGTTGTGACACATGCTAGCACACATATATACACTAATATGGATCCTTATGTAGATTAATTTTTTTTGGAATATATATATTTACCATGGGCAAGCACGCTGTTGCTTGAATGGCGGCAAGACATTGAGATGAAGGTGTACCTGCAAAAGCCAATGGGCCAGTCACTGAAGGCCATAAAATTAGAGCATCTGAGGAAGCTGCGGCTCAAAAGGAAATAAAAACACATGCTGTATAGTAATATCCAGATTTTACACCCCACTGTTTACACTGCGCCACTGCAGTTCTATACAAGAAGTTAGGAAGTGGAGGATCTTCCTAGATTGAAGTGAAGAATAAATCTAGTCAGAACTGAATCCCCGTAAATGCACTTCAAGTCTTTGCTGTACCTTCACTGAGAGTTCATTCCAGTTAGAAACACTTAAATGAGCAGCATATGAGCCATAACATAATGCCTTCTTGGTTAAAGTGAGAGTACGTAACTTTAAATGGAAGACAAAAACAAGTCTTCCACTTACAGATGAGAAGCTGAATAATTAGCAATAGAATGCACCATTGCACAATTACTGTTTTATTACATTTTAGAATGTTATTGTGTATATTGTGACTTGTAGCAAAACAGTATCACTGTAAGAAACCACACTACATTTTGCTTGAAAAACAATCACCAGTTCTCTCTTTTCTTTTTCCTGTTGAAATTTGAAGTTCAGGTAACATCCTGAGGCTGCCCAACTGGACCCAAATGACACTTTGAAGTTGAAATAAACTTTGCTTATCTTCCTCTTAAAGAGCAGAGTGGACAGCTTCAGATCCTGTGCACAGTTGAGTGTCTGGTCTCTGGCCTTCATTTCAAAGACAGACATATGAAATGACAAATCTCACTGTCAAAGGTGGACATGATGAACTTTATTAATCCCCGAGAAGAAGTCGGGTAATGAAAAGCAAATGCTGTATACCACATAGACCAGCCAGATATTGCTATCTGCTGCAGTCAAATGTGAGTAAACACACTGCATATGAGTCAATTCAAATGAAGCCCGGGGCATTGAAAGCTGAGCCCTATACATTGTGCTGTTGCAGGGTTTTCTATGGCAGAAAGCTGCCTTTCCACTCAGACTGCCCATTCATAGACAGCAACAGTCTGTGAGGCTCTGCAACAAAAATGCACTCAAAACACCACAGCAGATTTATTATGTGCATTTCAGCTTGTCTGTGTGTATGTGCATGCGCTTTCACACAAACGCACACACACCCACACATTCAGTGTTAAGCAGCAATAAACCATTGAACCAGCTGAAAGGCAGTTTGGCGAGGCTTCCTTGCTATAGCTGAAAAGAGTAGTAAAGGAAATGCCCTGCCAGCCACTTCCCCCATTCATCAATCCACTGAGCCCTGTCCTAACCCAGACTAATGGAGGACGGATGGGACAGAAAAGACAGACATGCTGTGATTCATACGGTTCCAATGAATTCCCAGCCCACTGCGAGCTCCATACACTGAATGATATTGAGGGTCAGGACTGAGCGCGAAAATGATGGAGAATATTGCACTTCAGGGTTAGAGGGAGGACCAAGAGTTAAGACTGTGCAGCAGCATAATTAGAAGCTTTGGTATATTCATCTTTTTAAAGATGTTTTTGACTATGGGCCTTCAAGTCAAAGAGGGCTGTGATTGGCTGCTCTGAAGTCCGCTGTCAGGACAAATTATGGTGATGATGATTATTCATTGAACAGATGGGGGGAATTATAAATATTCATCTGTGATTTTACATAGTGAAGACCCTGTGTGTTGTCATGTATTTCCTTAACTACAAATGTTCCCAAGGCTTTTAATTCCTGTGGACTCGATTAATGTAAGCAAATGGAGTATAACTATTCTAGTGTCTTATATGCAAATGGAAAATAAACTTCTTGACTTTACACATGAGGTAGGTAAGGTTAGAAGGGGACACAGAAAAAAAAGCACAGAAAAAAGGCAAGTAAACTGGGACTTCAAAGAAACACCCTCCACTTGAGTGGACTAAATATTTTTTGACACAATGCTGTGGGTACAAATGTCCCAGCTGGTTCAAGGAGAATCTGTAAAATGGAGAGAATGTGATAAAAGAAGGGGAGGCATGTTGAATAAATGAAAGGCCAGGAACTGATTAATAGGATGTGACAGGGCCGATTTGTAAATGCAGAGTAAGGGATAAATGGACAAAATTAGCCAAGCTATTCACAGGATGTGACTCAGAGGAAAATGCTTCCGTCATAGCATGCACACAAAAGTGCGTGCATGCAGGCTTTTCTACTTCCGAACTTTATAAGTCTTCCTGCACTCCGACAACAGCCAAAACACAAAAGAAGACAGAGACAGCACTGTATTAAGAAAAACAACCATTCAAATAATAAACTAGCCCACAGAGAATAAAGAACATCATTGGGTTACCAATTAACAGCACTAACAAAAGGCACAGCTGCAACACAGTCTTCTAAATTCACTAAGTGCCACCCTTTATGGTGATTTACCTGCTGAAAATAATGATAATGAGTCAATTGTATTGATTTGAAGTCAGTAGTTCCTGTGCGCAATCCACAGCATTGATCATGAGTCAGTGGAGCCAGTATGAGCTGCTCTCATAAACTGGTTATTAGATTGGTATAATGTGAAAAGGATCAATATACCTTTGGAGCACAGCAGGTAATCAAAGGTGAAAATGAAAGAAAATTCCATGTGTCATAAAAAGACACAGTCCGAAGCACAGAACCCCCCACCCCCCACCATCCTACAACCACTTAATCAATTGCTGTGATTCAGTGAAACCATGGTGCTTTAGAAAGTTTGCGCCTTTGACTTAACTTCAAAGAGTAAGGGTCCTGTAGAGGAATTAGGCTCTGTTCAGATAAAAGCCACAGGAAGGCCAGATCAATACTTATACTCCTGTGTTCCTCTTTGAAAAACGCAGACTGTCAGTGTCTCCTACAGCTCATTGTTACCCATGGGCGTACAGGGAGATGTGCAGAGAGAAGCGGAAGCAGTCAATAAACAGCTGGATTTTCATATTAAGGTGAGGTGCATATGTGAGCTGGGGTGTGTTGCTGTAAATATGTTTGCATGCCTATGTTTACTCCTACCTCCCTTTAAAAAGTACAAACAGTACAGTATTGCCCAAAAAGTGAAGGCAGAATAAACCACTAAAATACGAGCCCATGCAGAGTGACAAGAAATTTGTATTTCCCCAGAAACTGCATTTTATCATATAGACAGAGCTGCTATTGTAACGTCTGTATTTTTTTGTGTCCTCAACCGACAAAGCTGCAGACATAGATTATCCTGCACTGAAACTCACTCTGCATGTTTTCCTCCATAGCTCACAGCAGTATCCCAATGTGAAGGCTTTACGAGGCAAGATTAAGTCAAAACAGCATTTGTGGCAAAAACACCCAATGACATCCTGCTGTGGTGTGTTTGTAGTGAAACATATGGTTTTTCTCTCACTGCAGGTAAAAACACACCAATTGCAACAAAAAAAGTCAGACGATTGATCCACCAGATGCCAAATAACTGAGAGTGGGAGGGATGGATACAGAGCAATGATGGTTTGAAAAGATGTGAGGAGAATGGATAATGGAAAACAGTATGTGTGTGTGTGTGTTTTATGTTAATTCCCTTTCAGGTGAATAGAAAGCCATACAGACTACCAAATCTCATTATGCTTGGCTGTCATAGACTCTTTCTGTCTCCTCTCTTCCAGATGGGTTGGTTTCATCCTCCCCTTTCCCCTCTCCATCTCTGTTTTTGTATTTCTCTCTCTTCACAGCCCCCCCCGCCCTCCATATCCAATTTCTGGCTTTAAATAACTTGTTTCTGCATGGATGGACTGAAATCATATCCAGAGTGACACATCACAGATTTGTCTTGCAGAATTAATTTCCGCAACAGAACATAGAATACTTTAATGAGTTTTTATTGCATATTGATCACACATTGATACCGCTGTCAAAGCACTTGATATACATTATGTAGATGCTGGTCCTTTATGACAGCTGCTGTCTGCATGGAGATTTGCCATAGCTACTAGAACATGCTATCTGGAGCCTGGGTTTTCATTTGGCTAAATTGAATTGCGCAGAACAAGATATGCTCTAGCATGTAAGCTTATAATGGGTACAGGCAGCCGAAACTCAGTATTCAGGATAAAGCTACAAGCTGAGGTTTCAAGTTCCAATGGTGCTTGGGGAATTACAATTAGCTTGAGCTGCAAGTTTTTTTTTGGTCTTTTTTCTTTTTTCCCCATTTGCTACATGGTACAAGCTCGAGTGCGGATTCATCAGCCATTACTTTTGTGACCTTGCTCTATGATTGAAGCTTTAAAGTTTTTGATAAGGAAAATATAATAATGGAGGAATGAGAATGAGAGATCCACTTGAGGGCAAATGTATGACGTGACCTAAAACCACTTACACTGTTATGTGAATGAATACCCATCTTTTCATGCTGCAGACATTCAGGATGCAAATTCATATTTTGCTGCTTTTTAAGTGCCAGCAAAAATATTCTGAAAAAGAGACTGAGGGTGATGGGAATGCTATTAGTTTTACTATTTGGTATCTGGTCATAAACCAAAATATTTGACAAAATGAAATTTCAGCCTGATGATGGTACTGGACGAAAAGTTAAGGAATCACCATAGTCATTACACTTTATCCTGAGGGTAACTAAAATAAATTTCACTGCAATGCATGCTTGTCCATTTATATCACTCAGATCCACCAATATCAACTGCATGGTGCTGCAGAGTAAAACTGAGGGCATCCCCAATGTCTGCAGGACACAGATAGATCAGATCAAAACTTTTGAACCCAATCAATATCATAGGTAATTAGGTACTTGAGTGATGAGTGAAAACTTTGAACTGAAGCTTGTGCATCAGAATGTGAACCACTGGGATATCTGTAACAAATTTCATGACAGACATCTATTAGGATGTCAACGTATATCACTAACCCTGGACCGTGGTGATCATAGTTCACCAGCATCAGTGACAAACATTTACACTTTGTGCTGAACAGGAAATATCCTGGTTCACGTGATTGCACAAAGAGAGGACGATGTGCAGCATGAACGGATGAATGTTTGACCACTGGCTCTACACTCAGGACTCTGGCTCTACACTTCTCACCCGCCAGGCAGCGTGGATCCTCCAAGAGGAGAGGGATTAGTTAGAAGAGGGATTAAAGGCACATCCCACACTTCAGAGGCTAATCAAACATGTACCCTCTCATCTCCCTCATCCAAGCTGTTAAGTGACATCGACTGACATTGGTTTGAGTCCATTTGCAAACTAATTATCATGCTACCACCTAGTTTCCTATTAGCATAAAGTGAACTGTCCGAGTATGGTTACTGTGATGTAGCAAAGCTGCACAAGCAAGGACATTGGAGTATTACAGAAATGTACTATAATGCAATTAACTTAATTATATAGGACTCTACTAATCTGTGAGCCTGTGTACTGTACACTAAAACTGATAAGTATTTAGCAACGACCGTTTTCTCTGTAAACTCCCTGAACATAACATATTTCAGAAAGCTTCCGCAGCTCGAAGCTCGTTTCAGCTCTCCACTGTTTGTGTAATGGTTTTCCCTTGCTAAGCAGGAGCTGTCGCACTGTACATTAAATATGTATGTTTAAAGAGGATCCAAGACCAATTCATTAGTTGACAATTAGCGATAAACAGGGGCGGAAATGAGATGGAACGTACCCCAACGGAGTATAATTTAAGGGGGAACTGTGTCTTGTTTGTTTCTTGTCCTGAATGAGGAAAGAAAAGGCTGCCTGAAATACTCTTCTCTGCACTAAAGGCCCCATCAACACACAGTAACAGCTCTCTTTTAAACTCTCCATAACAAGTAAAGCAAAGTAGGGTCACTTTTCAAGTTGATGGTAATTTTTCGACAGCTCTGGTTTTTCCACAGAATTGACCAAGAATTTAAATTCATGCCAACGTAGAGGCCACAGATGATTACTTTCAATATTCCATGCAGTGAAAACTACAGTTATTAATATTTTTAGCTAGGAGGTCACATCTCTCCTAATTAATCACTAATTTAATGTACCACCCAGCATGTCCAAAATCAAACACACCTGCCATGTTACGTGACCCACAGGTGGATGCTGTTGGAAATGTTAGCAGTGCTAAAATACAGAATTTTTCAAATACGACTTCTGAATATACCTCTATCGAATGACCAGAGGGGCTGTGTGGTGTTATGCTCTACTCTCTTATTTATTATTATTACTCATGAACAGAGAGGCTGAATTGACTGTTTAGATTTTGCAAGGAGGCAAAGAAGTTGTATTTGGAGCAGATGAGGAGGACTTTGCGGTCAAAGCAGAGTGACATTCAGATGAGTACAACAAAGCAGTAGCATGAGCTTAACTCATGCACAGAGAAAAGCATCACTGCGTTGCCTAGCAATGCAGCATTTTGTATGTGTTTGTCAACTGTAGATGCTGTGGAGTTTTTTTGGTACATCTCTACATTACCTACTGCTTAATTTTGCTGTTAAGTCTATAACAAATGGCTGGCTATCTGATATCTATGGGCACCTGTGTTTCTATTATTTTGTCTAACAAATTTAGAACCCTGAAGGTAGGCTAGATAACAGAAAACCTCTCTTTATAATACAATACAGCTCAACACTACCACAAACCCCAGCCTCCAAAATGATCATACAGTTGAATCAACAATTCTCGAAAGAATTTTAGTAAAAATTGAACATTATAACCTTCATAAAGGATGATTTATTGCAGGACTGTTAAATTAGACTGCATTAGTTTTAGCTAGATGTATAAACTAACAACTGAGTGTAATTATCAGTTGTATGCACAGGCTGCAAAGTGTCTGAGTGGAATTTATTGTTTGCTTTCGCTGCAGTTCTCACCTGGGAACGGCGTACATGCTCTGAAATACAAATGTACATATGGCTGGTAGCCCAAAGATGTTCTTTAATTTAATCATTAAATCATATATTATTATTATCACCATATAACATTTTTACCCACCCCCTTTTAAAAATGTAACCTTTATTCAAAGTACTTTTAGCATTAATTTTTCAACAAATAATTTTACTTTTACTCGAGTAAAATGTCTCTTACGTATCAGTACTCTATGTAGTACTCTATGCAGGTTTAAGGTTTAGAGTTTCTCTGTCACTTTGCCAGTCTCTGAACAAGAATCTCTCATCAAAACAGTAGTGTAGCCTAAAGATTGGAGTGGCTGTTTTGCTGCTCACTGAACCTACAGTATATTCATTTAAGTAATGGGGGCCTAAATGGTCCATATATCCTGGTGATAAGCCCACCCTCATCACTGAGCTATTACACACTCATCTTACATGCAGCACAGGAATCAGTATGCTCGTATCTGGGTTCAAGCATGTGTGCCATGAAGCTGAGAGCACACGAATTACGGTGAGAATCACTGACATTTAACTCCTGTCTGATGAACAAAGGTAATTGGATCATATAAAAAATCCCCGATAGTCTGGCTTTAAATAGGGGCTGAAATATTGTTTGAGTACAAAGCCTAATGGCTCTAAATGAGGAGACGGTGACACGTTCTGCATGGTAAATATCCATCTCCCCATAACCACATTCTCATCCCATTCACATGTGACTGGTCAATTCAATTCCATAGGGCAATGAAGACAGAGAGTGCTGCTGCTGCACCACAGTGAAGGAAGGCCAATCTATCAGTGGGAGCTGCTGGAAAGTTTTCATGGGTAACTACTGAGTATTGTGAATATTCTCCATTACATTCAGTGTAAGGACCCCTTATAGGCATACACATGGAATAAAGAGCTGGAAAACTGAAGTAGAAGTGACAAAAAGCATGCCAATTTATTTTAGGGTTAATGTGGATATTAAATGACAATCATTCTAATTAAATGTGAAAGAGACATATATAGAGGTAGCTTTAACTTCCTATGAATACTATCAGGGTGCAACATGACAGAATCTTGTCCTTTTTTTCTGTCTGCCCCTACCAACTAAACCCAGGGCTGTGATCTGCTATTTTGGCACTGTGATGAGGTGGTATTATTAGTGCCATGATATTAAGTCGTCTCGTTTTAGGAAGGCGGGAGCGAGTGACAGCTCTGAAACAAGCGTTTGACACTAAAACCGTCACTAATGCAAATTCCTCCGGTGCTCGTAAAAACATTAATCTTTAATAATGACACAAAGGCCTGCTGTCGAGGGGAGGGATGACTTCCTGTCCCCTCAAAACCTTCGACTGTCACACGAGAAAAACCAGACTTGCTATTTTCAACTTGGTCTTTTCAAGAGAAAGGGAGAGAGAGGGAACAGGCTATGTGACTAATAGGAAAAGGACTTAATCTGTGTTGTTGTTGCGTGTGTGTGTGTGTGTGTGTGTGTGTGTGTCTCCATGTGTATGGCATGTACTCATTGACAGTGTCTTTGTTCTTATCATTGTGAAAAGAATAATGTCCTTAAACAAAACACACACTTAATACACAATGAAAGAAAACAAAAAAAATATCTGTACTGGAGGTCATGAGTGGCCAGCATCCATGCACTCATAATTAAACACAAAATGGATTTGCAGTGTGTGCTTGTGCCTGTGTGTGAACATTTGGCTAAAGATATTTCTCACAGCGCAATTTACCGGTCCAGCGAGACATTTCCATTTCAACTGAAGGGTTTTGTTATTCAGTCTTTGGCATATATGAATGTGTGTGTGTGTGCGTGCGCAAATGCACAGCAATGAGCGAACAAGAGATTTAAAGAGAGAGCTTCAAACTGCAGTGAAATGAGTCAGAAGGGGGGATTAGCAAAGGGTTATAAGCCTGTTGTAGGAGTTAGTGCCTTTTTAGCTGAAGATCAGACGGAAGGCAGCTCTACAGCCAAATCAGACGCTGTATTCTTCCCACACTCTGCTCTCTGTTTCCCCTTATCATTGTTGCAGTACAATGACTGCTGCGTATGCCCTTGATTATGGTTCCAGGCTCGCAAAGCAGAAAGGAAAAATCCAAGCTTTAATTATTGAGCAGCAACTTATGTGCAAAAGCAAAAAAAAAGGAGTCGGACAGTGATCCTTACAGGCACACGGACAAAACTGATGTGTTGATAATATCAAAGTGAAAGGTATAATTTCACAAAAGAAAACACAAATCACAGGAACAAAACCCACTGTTTTTGTGTCTACAAATGAATGACACTGAGTCACAATCATTAACCCTGCAGAGACATGCGTCAAACACATAATTGACAGGATAAATGACACTGTTGTCAGTGTTTATTCATGTTTAAAGCCCTGTGTAAAATATCTGCAAGGAAACATAATGAATCTGTCTTGTTCTCCCATTAGCTCTCGCAAGCAAGATCCAGTTGGTTGCGTCTCCTACACAGACACGTGCATGCACACAAATGCATGCTTTCATGCATGCATTCCCACGTGAAAACATGCATAAATGCATCTCACACCTCCTGTTTGAGTTAGTAGATGAAATGATGTGAGTGTGACAGATGAAAGCAGGGCGCATTATAGCCCTCTCTAGCCAGACACTCTGCACATCTTCTGGTCTAGAGCTGAATGTCTTAAGTACCCACTGTGGGATTGGCCTTTTCTCTCCAATTAGGTTTAGTTATTTTAGCCATCCTCCAAAAAGAGTAGTCGCCCAGCACATATTTCACATTGTGTAAGAGCTGGCTTGGTTGCCAAGATAATTTTCTTGTGGAGTATCTGGGTTTATGGTGGCTGTAAAGAATTAAAGTCAGCTAAAAGAGTCAGGGCCTTGTCACAAAGTGGACACTTATATTAGTTGAGTCATGCTGACGATTATGATTTTGGTCTGAGATTTGTAATCTATGGCCTTTTTATTTCCCTGTGATCATGAGATGAACCCAGTCAGGTGTGAGAGACATATTTAGCAAATCTGTCACTTGAGTCAAATTTGGGGACAGTTAATATTCCCAAGGTATGCGTTGCTGTGTAAAAGACATGAACGTGATGGTGTACTTTGAATTGAAACGCACATGCATATGATGGAACATCCTGCCAGTAAGGAGACAGGGATGGTGATGACAGATTTACCCATTTAAACAGCACAACATACACACACACACACACACACACACACACACACACCCCTTTAAAAAGTGTATAGCGATGAGATTTGGCTTCCAGCCAGGAGAAGATATTACAACCATAATTCATTACTCAATGGCCTGGGCTGAACCCAGATTTGATAGCAGAAATGAATAGTAAAAAATAAACAAAGAAATAGTGACTTTCATTTAGCAAAGAGAGAACAGTAGCAAAAGCCTGTGGAAATGTATTGGAAAAAAGTAAAAGGATATGATGGTGGGATGGAGAAAAAAAGTAAAACAAATCACCCAGAAATAAAGAAAAATTGATTGGAAACTAAAAGAAACAAGAAAAGTCCAGTGGAAATGAGAGACTACTCTCCAAACAGAGTACAATGATAGAAACAGAAATAGACACTTGAACTTAAGAGTCAGAAGGCGAAAACATGACGAAAATGAAGATAGGGCAGAAAACTCAGAGTTTAGAAGGTGAATAAAATAGGAAAGTGAGATTTGTTGACAGAAAACATCTTGAAAATTATTCCCTTTTCATCTGTCTCTGCTTCCACACTGCCTGCATCCTCTATTTACAGGGCAAGTGCTAGGTTACTGCTTTTTAAATGAGCTCAGGAAGAGATTTTACATGATTTTTTTTCTCTAGTTCCTTTCATTAGGTGGATTAATCCCACTATTAGCCAACAATGCTGAGTGTCTCCTTCTACTTGAAAGATGGGCAGACCAAAACAAGAAACATGTGGGGTACTTGAACAGTAAATGCACGCACGCACGCCTTTCCTTGATTAGCTTGGGTCTGCATTTACTCTTTAGTCTTTAATAAAAGGGATTATTGTCTCAGGGAACGTTGGTTAAGTCTGAAGGTTTACAGTTTTGTTTTAATGATTTCAATGTTGGAACTAATACTGCTTATACCTACTTACAGGCTTAGGATAACAGCTACTAATGTAAACAGCACATCCCTCTAACTATAATTCGCACCTACTCTACCCCATTTCCATAAGCAGGGCCATAGACACCACATTGACACCAGCAACTACCAATTATACAGTGTTCACACATGGTTGTTCTTTATTACCATAGTGTCACTGCTATATGGGTCTTGACAGACACAGGTCTTTTAAGAGTTAGTGACTATATGTATACAGGCTATGTATCTCATTTAACTGACATTTTCTGTTTTTAGGCAGTCCATTACCCTTATGAATTGGAACATGGATGGCATGAGGAACCAAAAAAAGGTGTCATTTATTAATAACAGACAAAAAGGAACCATGACAACAATATTGATCGTGAATGTAACTGACATTTCTGATTCATTATGTACAGGGAGAGAGCCACAATCTGTTCCTGTTTGTGAAGGTTACAAATGTATTCAGGGCTCATTTTAAACTCAGTATATGAGGGGGTGTCGATCAAAATTCTGACCAAGCCAAGGGGATGTGTTAGTCAGCCTATCTGAGCTCAGCTTTGATTGAGTTCATGCTTTAGTCACATCATTATTTCCCTTAGAGGACCCTTAGATGAATGAAAGTTCTTGGGAAATAAGACAGGTTGGATGACAACCATCGCAGGGATGAGTGGGATAAAGAACAAAGAGGGCTTCTTATAAATACCTGATGATTGAATCCACAAAGCCAATGCTGAGTCACTAGGCAAAATAAAATATGTAAAGTTAGAGAACGTGTGGGTAAGGAGAGTTTTCGTGACAGAGCTGGAGGAGGAGAGAGGGAGAGAAAGTGGCAAACATTTGTATTTTATGTGAACAATGGTTAATGCAGTTACAGCTGCCAAATGGTTATCTACATGGATCCCAAGCTTTTTTTGTCTGATGTGGTGTCATCATATTGACTCCAACCACCATGTTCAAAATATATTCATAGCATTAAATATAAAAACTGGTGACAACACCTTTTTTACCCTCACCCCATGACTTGAGTTAGTTCATACAGTTTTTTTCACATATAGCACACTAAATGCAGAAGTACCCCACCCCCGAGGTAGAAATGTGTGTGAGCGAGAGACAGCAAGAAAGACAAAAACTATGCATGTGTTCTTAGGCTAACAAGAGGGTTTCAAATTATGAAAACAGGATTTTCCAAAGCAGCCAGCTTGAAACCATATAGCAGGTCATCAAATGAAATTAAAATTTCATTACTATGCCAGGTAAGACAAAAAGAGGAAAACAAACTGCCAATATAAGATGGCTTTAGAAAGGGAACACAGCTTTTTAAGTGAGTATACAGTGTGGAATGATATCTCAGAGGGGCCTGAGATGGGTAAGAGTGATAGGAATTGACAGCTATACACAGAGGTGTGTGTGTGAAGACAGACTACGAGCAGAGTCTTTAGATGTTGATAAAAGTGCAAAAAACAAAGACAGCACACATCCCCACTTCCGCTCACACCATGTTGGCCTGCTGGCTGAGTCATGAATAAATGTCTGAGCCCTGTATGTGTGTCTGTGTTTTCAGTCGACTGTGGAGGGACCCACTGTCCCAATGAAACAGTGTGGCTCCTTGCATTTTCCTAAAACTAACAGGACCTGAGCCTGCACACAAAGGCATCAAAACACAGCCACAGAAAGCAGGCAGCAAGACGGTTAAAAAGTGGGGGAAAACAAAGAAACCTGAAAAAGAGAAGCGTGCAGACCGACCCCTCTCTGGTCTCAAAAAACTAACAGTCAGTCTGCATCTCACATGCTAGGCTCCCAGTTAATAATAAGCTTTCCTCCACGCGGAGAGAAAGGAGATATAATCATCTCAGGGAGTGGTGGAAGATTCAATGAACAGAACAAATACAAAGATTAAGTTTCCACAGAAGATGCAAATAAATCTGCACACAGCTTGAAGTGTGGCAGAGGAAAGAATGGGGAACAAAGGGCCGACAACAGATAGGAAAGTACAGAGAAGCGAGAACAGACACTTGTGAGAAATGTGGGCATTTGACAGACAAAACTGGCAGAGGCAAACACTGGAAAATGTATGACATGTTGCTGATTGTTTGTGGGTGCTACAAGACATCTCAATCTGTTCCATTATTGGCCCAGGGAGGTGTTAACGGCGGACGTGAAGGGAAGGCGAGATGAAGGAGTTAACGTCATATCACCAGTGAGTCCAGTAAGCTTAGGTTGGCTTCCGCTAAGCGTGCTACGCTGATGGATCTGCTAACACCTTATTGTGCTGCAGCATGGCAAAGCCCTCTCACTGATCTATCCATCTCACACAGACAAGACAGACCTGGTGGATGTATCGCCTTCCAATCATCCTATCATGGCTAACCGCAGCCAGGAACGAAGGGAAAGAACAGAAAAAGTGTGCAAGAGAGAGAATGGGTATTGATTTGATCAGATATACTGCTGGAAGCAGGTCTCACCGTGTTCAGCAGCTTAGCAACCTGAACTAGAATCCCAGAAGGAGAGAGCTGGTGTGGATGGAGCATTTCTAAGACAATAACAATCACAATGAATTAACAATCGGCTGTAGATAACTCATAGGTTACATTTTTCATTAAAAAAAGCACAGAGACAAAAATTCTATATTGATCTGTCAAATACAATACTATAAAAAGTGGTTAAAATTAGCTCCTTCAACAGTAAAATCCTGCTTAAACACAGAAATGCATTAGTAAAACTGACAGCGGACACTGTGCTGCATAATCAGCTTAAACACATTAAAAATATATTTATCTTATTATCGCGATATAGGGTATCATTTTTTTTTTATATTTTGAAAATATACTATTACTAAGATTTTGAATGCAGGGCTTTCACCCATAATAATTTCTTGCCATATGCATATTATTCATATATGTTCGCAACCTGTCTGTTGGGACAAGTAACATGAGGGATCGAACAAGCCAACACATTAGCAATAAAATATTCCAATTCGAGGTAAAATGGATTGTGTGCACCAGGGGAATCTAACAATAAATGGAGGAATCTCCATCTGTCTTTGTGTATTTTGGTTTTCTTGACAGCTGCTCATGTGATTGACTTCAAACTTCACTGGTGTATTGCTAAGTACCCAAGGAAATGCAGTGTTATTTTTTAAAATCTTTCTCTTTTTTTTTGGATGAGCTGAGAAAGCTAAAAACATCGCTTTTCTACATGAACTCAAAGTGGGCCTCAAATGTGACAGCACTTTCTACTTGAACACACTATGGGAGCAGAGGGGGGGGTGAAAAAATAATGTCGTAGGTGTATCATTAAAAACCAAAGGAATGTAGCATTGAGTGTGGAGCTGTTTGGTGGACACTCTCAAGAAAGATGCAAGCTGGAGGCACATTTGGCACTGCCCTAGTGTTAAATATGAGCAACTTGGTGAATACACTGTTATCACTACCAGTAGGAATTATGGCATAAGATAGTTGTAATACAGTGGAATTATCCTTTAAATAAGGAATCTCATGCTGTGTGTATGCGTCTGTGGGGCTGTGTATGTGTGTCTCCCTCAGGCGATGTGACAGCCATATGACTGGTTGTAATTGCCTGCTCCACTCAACCCAGTGAGGGGTTAATAATGCCAGCAGCCTCTTTTTCCTGCGGTTACCTTCTGCTGTCCAGCTCTGACAGTGGCTCTCACTCCGGACGGCCTTCAGCATGTACAGCACACCCACACTCCTACACACACACACACACACACACACACTTTGTTAAATATAATCCTGTAACTGGGTGAACGGTGAAGATATGGGATACAGGTGAGAATCGAGGCCTATCACTGCACTGGCACACACTTGCATACACAATCATACAGGCAGATCCACAATGAGTCACACATGCGCAATACACACTTACACACTCTAATACAATGATTCAAGTTGTCAGACAATATACTCTCATTCAATAATTATTTACAGTGATTTAACCTTGCCTTATGGGAGAAGGAAGACCACATATTGAGTACACAGTCGGTCCTGAGCAGATTGTTCAGTGTGTTTATACATTAGCAGGGCATGTCTGTGCCTTCCATGTCTACATAGCGTGATGATATCCAGTGGGTTTAGTGCTTTGAATGTTAATCTTCCAGTAGGAGATCCTTAACAGCGTCTCATATTCCTATATTCTCCATATCATAAGTACACTGAAAAGCTGTAATGGCAGCACTAAGCATCAGAATGACCTCATAAATAGATTTAGGCAAGGAAAACAGTGCCATAAGCTACTGTCTCATCATATCCTAAGCTCCATAGGATTTAAACCACAGTTATGTCAGAGTTTAACACACCATCAGTTAGCTGATGTTACTGGACATCAGAGCTCTCAAGACAACTGCAGCTGAGATTATTTTGATATTATTCCTGAAAACAAATATATAACATTGTTTTCCTATCACAGAACGCCTGGATGCACTGTGAACTCTGTTTTACAAGAGGTTTCAATTTTAAATAGCGTCATGTAGTAAATGAGAACAGATCCAACCGGCGTCATTCATCGCAATGGTGACTGTAACAAGATACTTTGGTGTTTAACTCACCGGATTAAAAGTGAGTGCTGCTCTACTTCCGACGGATATGGACATGCAGAAACCGTCTCCATTAAAAGACTCACTAGCCCTTATGTTCCCAAGCGATTGCAAAAGATTGGCAGCATCTAATTACATTCTGAGGCAGTCTATTCCTTCAAGGTACTAGGGTGCTATTCCACCAAGAGTACAGTTCTGAATCTCACGGGTCTCTAGCGTGCTAGATTTAGGATCACCAGCTAAATTGGGTCTGGGAGAAAGGTGCTGATGGTGTGGTGAGAAGAGATTGGGCTGCTATGATACTGGAACCGCAAGGGGAATTAAAATGCTGTCAGGCCGCAAGCAATAAAAACCTATCTAAGCATCACCAGGGATTTTCTTCTTCACTAGAGCACATATAGCTAAAGTCATAAGGTATTTAATGGCTGATTTTAATGTTCATGTGTAGTGACCGCCTGCAAGTGTACTAAAAAGCTCTGCATGTATCTAAGAAGAGATCATGTTTGCAATTGTGCCAGTATATCAGCTGTAAAAATATCCATGTGCACAGATATGGTAAAAACAATGACAAAGTGACAAGTGACTAATTAATTTCTTATTAGATTATGCACTATGCAAATATACCTCTGTGACTCCCAACCAGCAAAAGACACAGCAACAGGGAGTATCTGTGGAGAGAGCTCAGGTAATATTCTCATGTATAAGGACATCTGCTTTGAAGATGTCATATGTATGTAGTGCTGTATGTGTCACAGCTATCCCAGATCTGTGTGTGACAAGCACCTATTAATGTATTACTATTACCTGCAAGTAAAGACATGCGCAACATTACTGAGAAGGTGTGGTGTAAAACAGGATGAATGTCAATGGATGCTGTGATACACATTTGACCATGTGTGGTATATAGACATAGTGCATACATGAGACAATGGCGAAAAGTGAATGTGCACTTACATTAAAGTGATCCTAACATGTGTACAATGGGTAGCCAAGTAATAAGAAATAATGATATGAAATTTCAAAAGGACAGAAAGGACAGCCATTACAATGACCCATGTTTTACTTTTGACTTCTTAAATAGATAAAACAGCATTACAATCCTTCACATACTGTACATGGAATCATTTTAACTAAATGTGCCATATGCTCTTACAGAAGATTGGAACTGCATTGGGGTTACACTGAAAATAATGCATTAATAATGAATTTAAAAAAGAAAAAGATCAGGGTTTGGACACTTGCAATTTTCTTTTCTGACTTCCACAAAGACTAACTCTTTGGACGTATGAGGCTTCTGCAGGACCCCAAGGCTACTCATCATAATTCAGAAGAGAACCACCAACTGATTTACAACTCAAATCGCACTGTACTGCCACGATAGTTTCCAGTAAGCTGTGGCAGAATTTTGCCAAGTGGTATGTCACAAAGCTTTAGCTTCACACTTGGCCAACAAACAATTCAATTAGATCTTTTACAGCCTCTATTTACTGCAAAGCAAACCACCTCCATGTCGGCAGAGCACACTCGTGGGAGTGGTTTCACCACAGACCAGATAATGTGAAACAAATCAGAGCTCCAGCTATCAGTTTTGGTGCTTTTACTGTCTATAAACCACATAAACTGTCAATGGGGATGCTGTTATGGCTGAGTCTATCTATTTGTGAGAACACTGCATGCTTTAATATGGTCAGAGAAAGCATTGCTGCAGTACTACATTGTGTGAGATAAGCCTGTCATTAATACAGCACCTACACATTTGATCAACCTTATAATGATGTTTTTTTTCTGTTTCTGCATGCAGTATTTGATTTGCATTACAGTATGACTATGATTTAAACTATATCTCTAAAAAAAAATGAAGAAAAAATTCAAGTTAGGTTAAAGTACTTTTCATATATATTTCTTGTCCAATTCATAAAAAGTTGACAATAAAATACAATAAGAGCAAATCACTTCCTCTGCTCACTGACTACCAGTGTAGCTTGAGATGCTGCGCACAATCTGTGGGGGCAGATGGAAAAGCTGTTGTTAACTGTTGTAGCTCTGATGTGTAGTTCATCTAAAATAATATTATTGATTGTCTTGCTTGCAATTACATGTCTAACAAATTACCATATTTAATCCATAATTTTGGCCACGTCCAGTAAAATATAGCACAGTACATGGAGCATGTTTGTCTGAATGTATCAGCATCTTTTCAAGGTATTAGATTGTTTAATGGGGCAGTTATGGGGCAGCATGATATGCAGTAGGTCATTATTAGTGGCAGATATTAAAGCCGAGAGTAGTGTGCTGGCTTTGTTGGTTGAATACAAGGTTTCCTATATTGCAGCTGCAAGTGTTTATGTGAACGTGCTTCTGTACATGATTCTTCCTGCCAGCGGGATGCGCACACAGTACGTTGACAGTGCCGATAAAATACATTGATGAAGAGCACACACGTGGGCCATTGTGGCGAAGCCTGGACACAATGTGTGTGCAAGCGGGGTATTACTTCATAGGAGCCCAGTGGCCTCTCACTCCAAGTTTAATTACACTGCATGGCCTCTGCAACACTCTCATTTCATCTACCTGTCTAATTGCTGTGAAGGTAGCAGGAGGGCCACATGATGACACAGCCCCTGGTCATGATGTTTAGAGGGGAGACAGTAAATTACACAACACATCTGTGAACGGAGCAGAGTCTGGCTCCAACCAGACCTGTGTGTCTCTCTGTGGTACTCATTGAAAATCAAGAGTGAAGTTATTAACTTCAGTAACTCATTTTTAGACATTTAAAGCTGCAAGGCTACAGGCAATTTGTTTTGCAGAGCTTGTTTGTTGTTTTTTAACCTTACTGTTTTCCATGTCATTGTATTTCTTTATAATTTCCCCTGTGGTGGTAGATTGCAAACGCTGGAGCCAACCTTTTGAACAATGGTGTCACTTGTTAATTGGTGGGGGCGCTATAATTAAAGTTAAAAGATTTATTTAATTCTAAGTTTTAAAGACAAAACCTCCCATGACCATAAAACTAGCAAACATATTTCAGGGTGTGTGCCTACTGTAGAAAAAATTGAAAATAAATATAAAACCCAAAATTTATATTTTAAAGGTGCACTGATTCAAATCCAAATTTGACTGATAAGGATGCCATGACACCTAAATAAATAAATTCTTCATAAAACTTAATTAAATTCTGCACACATAATCCCATGTTGGTATGTTTGAGGAGAGTGGAATAGCAGTTTCTACTTCCAACACAAATATTCTGTATTCAGAGCTGCTTCCCAGCTTCTGTTGGGTTTTATATTTGCTGCCCCCCCACTTGCTCTCCACTCACGCTGGGGAAAAAACTCCAGTTCTTTCACATAGCAAATGCGATGAATACTACCTCTCCGTTGCATTATTCAACACAAACTGAGATGTAAAGGTGGTATGAATGCATAAAACGTCAATGCAAAGATGCAAACAGATTCATGTTTGCTGAAGACTGCAAAAAATCAAGATGAGTCAAAAGACCAGTCAACTCCAATTGAAAATGTTTCAACTTTGGCAGAATTTTACCACGAGCTCTAGTTTATGACTCCACTTGATGAATGTACTGAGATGGTCTGAAGGGAAATAACTGGAGCTCCTTGTAAAGTCTGAAATCCGTAGTCCGTAATCCGTCAGTCCGAACTGACACACACACATCCCACAAACAGTCGCTTTTTATTGTTTTTAAAAAAAATCTGTATTGCCATTTCGGAAAAACACTTTCGTTGTTAATGTTGATGCCATCGAATGTATTTAGGAGGAGGCATGAAGAACCAACATCACAACTTGCCAAAAAGCTACTCCATAAAAAACATCACATCGTTCCACTCACTGCCGCTTTGCACCACTTACATACCCTGCAAGGTCCAGACCTCTATAAGAGTTGAAAATTGAAGTTCTGGTGAAGTAGATGGAAGTTGGCATGTGCCATTACATATATTTTCTGCATCATTTTGCCCCTGACGTCATCTTTTATGCTGTTCTCCCAGGCTGCAGTGGGCTGTGAAAGTTTGGGTTCAGGTTATGGACATGGTTGGGTAAGTGCCAGTCCTAGCAGTGGCGACATATTTGTACATAGGAAAAGGGGTAGTGCAGCCTAGGGGTATTTTGGGAGACAAAATGCAGGATTTTCTATGTCAGTCAAATGTGCTTCTTTGTCCAATGATGCTCACCCCTTTCAAAAAAGCCAAATTGCTAAATTTAATTATTCATAACTCTTTCAAAATACTCAAATGCGTTAAATATGGCCCTGTTCCCCTTAACATGTTGCTCATTAATATCAGCAGACCTTTAACCGCTGTGGAGGGCCACATTTGCATGCAACAGTAACAGTAACAGTATAACTGAAACATTTCTCTGACTTCATAGTTCATTGTGTCTTTCTTTCTTTCCCATTTTTTTCTGTGTCTTTTACATGGAATCAATATTTGGATACTGAGGGATGTGCATTGTCTAAGCAAACAAGCACTTGGACTCACGCAGAGACAAACATCAGTCTCCATTAGTCTACATTCTTAGATTTTAGCATGTACAGAAAACATGACAACACAAATATGCACCACTGGGATTTGACTAACCGTTTCCATGGCAACTCTGTCATGCCAAATGTCCATACCTGCCAAGTTGTGAGTCCACCCAGCATGCCTCTGGGCTGGAAATCCACCTGTCCACTTTGTTTCCTCCAAATCCTCACAAGCTGCAGCTCTGACAAGTTACTGGACCTGGGGAGGTTGTCCACACACACACACACACACACACGCTAACACATCTCTGGCCTGGCAATCGCACTTGCATGCAAGTACACACACAGAGCACACAGACTCACAAAAACTAAAGAAACATTAAAACTTGCAGAACAGAAAACCACAGCATGTCACACATGAACGTCTGGCAGATTCATTTGTCTCAACCTTTGTTTTAACAGAAAGGCTGAGCACGTTTGAAGAACACACTTCCACTTACAGCAACAGCCTGGGGACATACAGAAGCCCTGAAAGACCCTGAAATAATTTCAGGCTCTTACTTTGTCAAAGACACACCCTGCTTGTCTGAAGGAAAATGTGGAGATATCACGAGGAGTCAGAGGCCTTTCTGTGTTTTACCCAGCAAAGTGTTGAATAAGATGGGTCATCATGGATAATGATAATGGAAGTCAGGACATTCCATTATCACTAATGTAAGTTATACAAGAGGAAGGAGATATTTAGGAAACAGAAAGGCTATACTGCTGTGCCACAAATACATAATGTTGACAATAAATGAATGAAATCCTCATTGCAATGCCTCATTCACATTAACCACCTCGTTGTTGCTATCAGGGTTAGGGCTGGATGCATGTTCCACTTAAGTCAATATTTGATCTTCCCTAGTAAAAGCATGTGGATGCACAAGATTCTGTATTTACCAAGTTCAAACTTGAAACACTGGACACACACACACACACACACACACACACACACACGATACCATTAGATCACACCACAAAGGAACCTGGGTTCCTTCCATCTGCTTGTCCTTGGGCAGTGTACAGCATTATGGCCACTTGTTGGCCTGCAAACACGGAGCATCCTCCATTATAAGGAGCTGTAACAGTGACGGGTGTCACAGCAGGGCACTCTACCGATGGCAAGGCCAATGTGTTAAGCATATATTGAGCATAGGCCCTTTGAACACTGAGTTAAGCAATGGAACAAGTTGCCTTTGATTTTCGTTTTTACATATGAAAAGGTAAGACTTGTCCAGTTTGTCACCGAGAAGCAACCTGAGAAAGAGCAATAATGAAAACCTGTTATATTAGTGCGCCCTCCTGTACTGCACCATAAAGTCATAGTTTCCAAGGGCCCCTCAAGGGCCAAGCATTATGAAAAACATTACATAAAATACAAAGTACCAAGTAACAACCTCAAATTGCGCAGTCATTGCCCAGCAAAGACTCCTTGTTCATCTTTGCACAAAGAGAGTTATTAACATAAAAACTCATTGAGTTAACTGTTCTCTATGGCTGTATTGTGGCACTTTCTTATCCCTCGTGCGATCAATATTAATCAGAGTTGTGAATTATCCCGGCGATTCAAGGCAATTAATTTGTTTTGTCTCTCCCCTCCATCCGCCCAAAACTCCAACCTATCTATTCCCAAGGAGGCCCATCCTTTCACTTTTCATGCCAAAAGGCTTAATTAATTGTGGAGAGTCAGTCTATAGGGCTAGGGCTTTTATTTCCTGTTGATTTTCCTTTAGCCTTAGCCTTGCACAAGCCCAGTCATGCTCATAGAGCACCCCGAAACCAAAATGACACTATCTGCAAATATTGACACAGTCACCCAGGGCCGCGCCAAATGAATGCCGCCCCAGTGACAGAGGCATCTGTGACTCCAAATGGAGCATGGCAGAGCATATGAAGTAGTAGGGCACAATATATGATGCTGAGGGAGGAGAGTAGATATTTGCCTTGCCAAAATATTTGCCCTTTCACCGGATTCCAAAAAAAATCTCCACGCTAGTGGATTCATCTCTCTGACCGATGACTGAACCCAGACATGCTCATATTTTATGATCAGTTTTTAATTATGGCCCTCTATGGTCCTCTCTCTCACACTAAGCAGTGGCCTGGGCTGTGGATGGCTGATGTGCAGAGAGCTGACAGCAGAGTTTCTAGATGTGACGATGAAAAGTCTGAAGACTTGTTGTCCGTGGGTGTTACTCAAGCAGGCTCAGCCAATTACACTGATAGAAGAAGAAAGCCATGCCCAGTTTGAAATAATATATCTAGCTGGGCCATACCAGTGCAGACCAATCACAGGAGGAGTTCATCAGAAATGGTCAATGATTTGACCATTTAAAACAACAAGGCCAAGACTGGAAATCACAGGAAATGATAAGTATTAAGAATGCAACAGAGTAGATGGATGGGAGTGGAATAGAAGGAAAAGAGATAGGAGGAGGAGTTGAGAACGGGAAGCTTATTAGTGAAAGACCAGCACAGGGGAGAAAGTGTGTGTTTGTGTGTGTGGGGGGGTATCAGAGGAACAATAGTGCAGCCAGGGTGCAGTGATCCAGGCAAGACCAAGCTGTCGCCTGGCCCCTGGTCCATATGCACGATTTGAACAACATGCATGTGCATGCACGCACGCGTGCGCACACAAGCCTTTAGGTCCCACCATCACTTTGTGCAATGTATTTCCTTCCTCCTGCTGCCTGTGTGTTGATGTATGCTCTCACACCTTTGCCCATCAGAGTGTCTTCACTGAAAGTGAGATGTAAAACAAGTGAGAGAGAGAGAGAGAGAGAGAGAGGTGAGAGAAAGGTGTGTGCGTGTGTGTGTTGTGTGTGTCTGGGTGCGCGCGTGTGTGACAGAGAGAGAGAGAGAGGGAGGAAGATTTAGCATTGCCAGCATTAGTGCATGACACGTGGGTGGATATGGAAGATGTTATTACTATCACATTTACAGGCCTTATAAAACTGCCACAGAGCTGGGTGGTTTTCATATGTCTTCAGCTGATACGTGTCACGCTTTCAAGTGAGTTACATATCCAGCAGCTGATCATTCAGCGGAAGCACAGTCATTACTTGCAGGCTCATTTCTCTGTCCCATTTAACCTTCCTGTTGTGCTTCGGTCAAAATGAACCAATTTCATAACCTCACGCTGTAATAATTTGTTTGCACACAGCTACAGCTATGTTTCACTTCTTACAGGTTCTCTAACTTCTCCCTTCGCAGGGCCTGATAATTACAACAAACACCTTATACACGACATTAGCTCTTGTGCTTTAGCTTTGGGCATATATGGATTCTCCATCTTACCAACATGCCACTACTGCCCCACGATGAGCAAGCAACTAACGAAATGAAGCACTTGATTTGGATCTTGGCGCTAATGGGGATGAGAATATCCACCCATGAAGAAGCTCCACATAAGGAGGTTCTTTGTAGAAGAGCTCGAGATCCCTCTGGAGAACTTATTGGACACTGGCCTTGGCCAGTTTGGCAAGGGACACAAACTGTGAGTGGAGGGTTTTGTTTCTGGAAGGACTCCACCCAAAACAAAAGAAAACACAGACAAAAAGATGCCAGAGAAGTAAAAATAAAATGCAGCATGTTCTGCTGCAAAGAAAATAATCAGTGAGGAAATCACATTGGTTGGTTACAGTACAAATTAAAATGATAAAAACTTTAAAAGTTAGAACTGTCTTTGTTAGTATGGTCTTTAAAGTTTAATATACACTAGTCACTTACCAGAAGTTTACACCCTCTCCTCACAGTCAAAGACCAGAAAAAAAATAAATTTGGACTTACCTCTGCAGTCGTTACATCTAGCCAGATGCTTTGACCAGGATGCTTTGACCCCCCCCGTTGCTCTAGAATACCCACAAAACACCTCCTCCTCTGCTCATTGAAAGTGATCTGTGCATAAGCCAGAGGAATCAAGATGTTCTGCGAGTTGCAAATGATTTTTTTTATTTAATTTAATTTTGCCACGACCGCAGTCCAGACTGCTGAACCTGGAGTCATTCTGGTGGTCCCTCTGGTATTCAAACCAGCAGAAAGGAATCCCATTGGTACGGATTGACAGCCAACGCTTTACTTCAACTGACCAGCCCTGACGCTAACACGATACTCCCTCCACCCTGGTCAGTTCTGTACTCTAGTTCAGTACTTTTATCTATGACTAGTTCAGTGGGCTTTTGCCTATCTGCTCTGGCAGAGGTCTGTAGTTTCACTTCAACTTGAGCAATAAAGGAAAATTATTGAAACCTGGTCAAATGAAACTGAAGCAGGCTATATAATAGGAGGAGTATGTAAGAAACAAGGTTGGAAAAGTGCAAAGATATATCTTGATGTATAATAATAATAATAACATCTAACTCTAGCATTTAATTATAATCTTTGTATCAGTATGCTGTAATGAGGCTATTTCAGGAACAAAAGTGTAAGGAATATGTATCAAATACAACAGGGAGGTTAACGTGAGTATGAATTCTATGAGTAATTACTGGGTTGGCAGATTGTGGCACTCACTGTAAATCAACCAAAGTGAGCCCATATTTGATCCTGTACTTTTCCTTGTTATAGCCGAGAGGGGAAAAAAAGCCTTGCATCATTATCTGGAAAAAAAACAAAAAAATAAAATAAAATAAAACAAAATAATACCAATTCAAAATTGAGAATGAGGGTTCTTTAAGCTCATTCGTCACTGCTTCACATGTTCTCTGAATGACTATCATATAGATCCACTGAATGGATAAAAGCAGGCTCTGAAGTTTTGGCTGCAAATGCTATTAAAGCTGTAGGGGACGTTGCCACAGCTTCAGTGACCTGCTGCCCCTGACCACCCTTTGTCCTCCACCCAGCAGGGTTGAAAAGGTGCCTTCTCTCACATCCAGCTCCTGAGCCATCATCCGTTTGTCTCTCATCTCTGCTAAAAGGGGACACGGCCCTGCCGGCTCCATTAGTTCCGACAGCAGCCCCGAGGATTAAAACAAACGAGGTTATTCACTGCGTTAAAAAAAAGAGGAGAGGCGAGGTTATAGTTATTCACTGCTCACAGTGGAGGCAGGGATGCAGTGTAGAAAGATGTTGATATGGAAAGTCAGTGAAACGTTCTTTAATATTGTCCTGTGGTCATACTGTATAGTTTTCGGGAAAAAAATCAATTACATGATTACTGAACAATATGAGCAACACTGCAGGCTGACTCCGACCTGATAATCTAAATCCTAAATGGTGCTAAGAACTAAAGAGACGGTCAGTGCTCATGAATCAATGTCCCTGTTGAAAAGCTTACAACAGTTCACCCACAGGCTGCTGTAGAAGAGTTCGGTGCTACTCAGTGGTGAAATAAATGGAATATTACAGGGAATTGTTCAACATGCCACAGACGGCTACGCGGGGAATAAAACACTGCTGCCACGTGTGTTACCATTCCATTATTATGGGGGATTTGATCGTGGCGATTGGAGTTTTCTTTTTAGGTGCGTGCGGAGGGAGCGCGAGCACTGCATGCTCAACAGATGGGTATAGACACACGCATCACACACATACACACAGAGGATGCTCGGAGGCTCCTCTGCACTCCTGTTGTCGCGTCCCGGTTGTCATCCCCGCTCAGCATCACCGGAGCCACCTGCTCGCTGCTGAGGGGGGAAAACGGGGCGAGTGTCCGAGGAACCGTCTCTTCAGACTCGACGAAACCCCGCATAGTCATTATTTTACTGAAAATAACGGGGAATAGTCGGAGAGGAGGTATGGTATCGAGAAGCCGGCACTGCGGCAGACGCACACTACAGTGAGAGGCGTTCACAAATAAATCGGACCTCAGTGCGTGATCAGGTAGCTTTCAAAGAGCTTTCTGTTTTGTAGTGAGATGCCAGTACGGATGTAAGTCAAGCGCCCCCCCCTTCAATCCCCGGTGCACGCTCACTGGCGTCTTTGGTACATCCTGGCTCTTTAGCATTCACCGGGAGAAGGCACCCACTCACCCAGGCGCACAGTGCGCACAGAGGGAGGGAGGAAGCTCTACCTCTACCCTAAATGCTATACATGAAGCCAGCCACGGAGGAGACATCCTCCTGCCAAGAATCATTTCCAACCATTAGGGGCACTGTTAAAGAAGCTTCCGTGCGGGTGGAAGAGCTCACATTTATCAATGTTATTCTAAACTCAAAATGGCATCGCGTAAGACCCCCCCCACACACACACACACACACACACACACAAACACACAGACACCCCGCGCCATAGGAGGCAAGAGAAAACCATCATTGTGTGCGCGCGCGTGCATTTGTATGTGTTGGGAGGGTGTGTGTGTGTGTGTGTGTGTGTGTGTGTGTGTGTGTGTGGGGGGGGGGGGCAGGCGAGCGAGTATGGAAGGTGGAAATAAAAAGTGTCTGTACAGGCTATTTGCGCACGATGTGCTGTGTTGCAAGTGTGTTTCTTCTGGCCACTGCGCAAAGTTACAGGTCTGCCAGCGTCTTCAGAGGCAATCATACAGCTCTCCGTGACTCCCACTGAGGGATTCGGCATTTAGGAGGCTACCGCTCTCCACCTGTGCTGAACTAATGGTCCGAAATACAACTGCTGACATGAATTTGGTGATATTTTTCTGTGACCTGTACTTCCGTTCAGGTTCGCAGATCACACATCCCCGCGGCTAACTGTCTGTAATATACTTCAGTCTTCATCAAAACAGCCCGGACAGGAGAGTATAGTCGGTCCAGTATTTCTATCAGTCTGAGAATGTATGCTCCAGTCGAAAAATTAAAAAATATAAATAAGCTAGATTACACTTATAGCCCGGGATCTTTACACAAGGATGTGAAGCATGAAATAAATAAATAAATAAATAAATAAGTCCACAGACTGTAAAGCAATCTGGAATATACATGGCGCAAAGAAACAGTCCAGCGGTTTTCACATGTTAATCTTATATGTTTGGGTTAATGGATATAAGATTTTACCTGATCGCTGTCAGCAGTTGCCTAGTTATTTGATGCGACGGCTATTCCCCGATCGGTTCCGTGGAAACAAATTAAGTTTCCCATCCATGGCACGTCTCAGATGGAGAGGGAGACGATCATTCATTCACCCTCGCTGCTGCGCGGAATCTTCTCCCCACAAATGTTCTCTGCGAGACATCCCACTTCTGCGGCTCCGAAACGGGCCAAAAAATAAGAAGTGTACAAAATAAATAAATAAATAAATAAATAGATAAATAAATAAAAACAAGGAAGAATCGCTAAGGACAGGAAATCATAAAGTAGCCATAGATCAAACGGGTGAACAGAACAGAAGAATGCAAAAATGCAATGCAAAAAAGAAGAAAGAAGGGTCGTTATTATTGAAGACGTTCAGTTTTGTTCAAAATATAAATCCACGTCAGATAATCTCCATGGTTTTGCGCATATAGGCACGCTGTATATTCCAAAGCAACGTGAGGACGCGCTCACAGGCAGCAGCGCCGCAGCAGCAGGGGCAGAGTGGGATAACGGATTTTTTTTCTAGTGATACCCGGTACTCCAAGTCCAAGGAAGCTCCTGATTTGAAGCAGAGATTGAAACAGAGAGAGCGAGGAGGAGGAGGCGGAAAACATTTAAAAAACCAACAATTTTTACTCCGTTTACTGCCAGAGGGTGAAATGTGTCTGTGGGTCTCGCCTGCTCTGGCATTTGGGATAGGTATCCACAGGCAGCGGCTCACAGTCGGGCATCTGGCTCCCCTGCAGTCGCTTCACAAGCGGAGGACAGAGATGCGCGCCCTCGCTGCCCTCCACCGGGGATCCGTCAGGCGCGTTCACAACGCCCCCCCCCCGCCCAACCCCTCCCTCCCGCTCTTTCTACCTCCACTGCCATCGCCTGTTGTGACGTCAGCACGCGAGTTTCCAAATAGACAACAGCAAGCGCACATACACAGATGCGATGAAATTCGTACCGGCTTTAAAGGACCATTCTGCACATTTTCTAACATTTCCGTTCGTTCACTCACTGATATCAGTCCAGCAGAGCTCAGTAAACAATTATACCCACAAGGCAATAAAACCCATCTTTTAGTTGTAACTGAAAAAAATCACCCCACATCTCAATGCTAATCGAGGTCCTTGTTGGCTATTCCTACCCTCTGCCAAAATATTCTTAAACACAGGAGACATTTGGCAGGCTTTATGCTTTTCGTACCAATCCTGCAACCTTGGATGAAGCTACTAAGCTAAAACTCATGCAATTATCACACCTTAATGATTTAACGGCTTTGGAATAAGATTTTATACTTGCCATATCACATCATTCCCCTATACAGGAGATGATGAGATTGGATTTTGGAGCACCTTGCTGCATATATTTGCATATGGATGAGTAAAAGTGGTGGGACATTAGTCAGCTCAAGTGCTTCTTTTGAAGGCTTGGAGGTGGTGGAGGAGCTACAGTGGTGCAGCTCTTTAAGTGCAGACAGATTACCAGCCATCCATATATTCATCTTTCATGCATTTTCAGACTTCTTACAGTTCTGTAACTAATCATCCACTTCTGGGTAAAATAAAACTTATTAAACTAGTGTTATTCTTCGACTTTTAGACTACGACTCAACAACTAGGGCAGTTAAGTCAGAGAGGATGACACTTTTTGGAAGTTTCTTTTTTGGTCGAAAGTATATTCAACATATACTTTTCATCCCAATATAAAATAAAAAGAAAGACAGAGAAGTGTGTGTGTGAAAATGAATTGTGTCTGTATCTCTGAAGACAAAAGTGGACGGTATTACTTTCACAACCCAGATTTGAAAATTGCTCAGCATTGGTCTCATTGAACACAGTGGCAGATGATACAGAGTAAATAGAAGCTATCATGGGACTGTGTCTGCCAGATTACAGCATGTCAGAGCCTGGATATTAACCACAAAACCCAGAGGTACTGCAAATCCAGTTATAAAACATTTTTCTTTACTCCTACACCTCATGCCAGTCAGTGTGATGCTAGATTTCCTTTGTATCTTCTATCTATTCATTTAAAGTTAAATGCCCTTGCCCTGTCCCGATCAAAAAAATGTAACTATTTTAAGCTTGCAAAAAATGGATGCTACTTAACGCAGGAGCGGTATTCCCTTTGCATAAAGCCCTTTTAAAATTCTCAACTGTTAAATAGCTGATATATCCTATCCTATCCTCCTGTCCTGCCAGAAATTGTTGAAGCAAGTCTATGTCAAAGACAACATACAGTGAAGCAATGCAGCACCACCAAGGATGGACATCGAAAGGCATGTGCATTGCCTTTCTTACACAGGAAAAACATAAAGAAACATAAAATAGACACAGCAAGCAATTAGAGGAAACTTAGTTCACCTCTCTTAGATCCTCTGGTGGTGAGTTCCACAAAGGGCCCGAACAACAAAGGTCCCATCACTTTAAGTGATAAGTCAAGGTTTCGTAACCATTAAAAGGGCCCTTATCAGATCACACATGTATCAGCAGGAGCCTGGCCATTCAAAGCTGCAAAAACAAGCAATAAATAAATAATTTTCAAACACTCAGGTAACCAGTGAAGGGCAGCAAAGATTGGTATGACATGTTAACTTTTCTTAGAGCGTGTTAAAAGCCTGGCAACAGAGTTCTGTATCAGCTGTAGTGTCTGGATGTCTCACCCTTGTGGCACCAGGATAAAAGGTGACGCAGCAGTCCAGTCTGGAGGACATAAAAGCATGGATGACCTTTTCTGATTCTGCAGATGAAAGGAAGGACCTGATCGTGGTTAAATATCTCAGCTGTACAAAGCAGGATTGCAAAACTTTAGTCACCTGACTTTCAAAGGAGAATTCTGAGTTAGAGATAAGAACAGGCCTCTTTTTTTAAAATGACACAGTCAGATAAGACATAGAGACCAGAAATTGTCAGTGCTGCTCGTGCTGGGACCAGGTGGAGTAATTACAATCATTTCTGATTTGGAGTCATTCAAGTGCAGGAAACTATTGGAAATCTTAATTTGGACAACTTAATTTGATCAAGGCAAGAAATGATAGATGATACACTGGTGATAGGAGGCTTTATTGGAATATACAGTCGCCTATTGTCTGCACTGCAATGGAAATCAATATTATTTCAGTGCATGCATAGCACAGATAGCAGGTATTTAGTAAATGGGGGAGGGGGGGGGGGCAAAAGAGAGGAGAAAAAGAGGAGGAGGCATCTCCAACAGAGAAGGACCCAGCTACTTTTTCAGACGGCTGATTAAGACATTATAAGACACTGTAAAAGGCTGAGCTGAGGTCAAGGAGAACTAAAATGGAGTATGGAGTACAGATCTGCATTGGCAAGCAATAAGGCACTTGTGATATTGGTCATGCAGAGTGCAAAAACCATATTGACTTTTTTCAAATTTGACTTTTCTTCATAAAAGAAAGCAGTGGTGTGGGCATATTAAAGACATCGGTCAAAATTTACTAAAAATACTAAAAACAGAAAGAACTAGAGAGGGCTTCTTTGAGAAAGGGTAAACGGTGGTATGTTAAAAACAGGAGGAAAAAATGCAACTAGACAGAGAGAGGTTAACAACTGCAAAAATATCTGAAAACCAAGTGGGAATGCTGGCTGAAGGGCAGGTGGATGAATTTGAAAGCCTGATAGTCTGTTTAAGGGTTGACAGAGAGCTTTCATTAAAGGGAGTAAGTGCTGAAGATGAGCAGCTCTCTGAATCCAGTGTTCATGTGCAGCTGAATATCCACTACTGTGGTTTAAAAGTAATGCAGACATTCTTCTCATAATTTCCTACAAGCCTCCTGTAACTCTAAAAATGAAATATACTGTTGTGAACCAAACATCACAATCATCAAAATTATATAATTAAGAAATGTGAGTCAGATTTATAGATAACTAACAATATCTGTATTACTGTATAAGAACAGCGTAACTTACATGTAAAATTCACAACTGTAAAGGAGTTGACCTCGCATCCGGGCCTCTCCACAAACTCAAAACATAACATCTTGAGCCAAGCGAGTCTACGCTTGTCTGAGACAACACACATTGAAGCCACTTTTTTCAGGCAAGCTGTTTCTGACAGACTAAAAAATAAAACAGGTCACCAGTCATGTTAAATCTTTTCAGCACAGAGGACAGCATGTGGTGCTCTGCGTGCAGCGATTGATGAACAGTTCAACACCAGCACCGATAGACAGCAGCAGACAGGTGCACCGTACCTTTGCAGGAATAACATGAACTGAAATAGACACAGCAGTAGCTATACCACACTATACAAGGTCGATTCACATACAAAGAGGATACACACAGGTGTCAAGATGCACTTATTATGGAGTTAAACCAAAGGTTAATCAAACATTATGATTTATTCAAAGTTAAAACAACTTTAACTTAATAAAGACTAATTATGGATGCTTCCTGTTCAGCCTGCTGTAGGTTAGTGTAGTCTGTTTGTGTATTCCTGCACCCATCATCAATCAAAATAATACAAACAGGTAAGTGAACCTTGTAAATATCAAGGCCCTTTTTTAAAACATCACCCTCCTGCGCTTTGTGGTGGAAACCTGCCAACTGCTTTGTCTTTGTTGATGTTTACATCCTGCTCAACAACACAAAGCAAGGTTGGATAGTCTGACCTCATCCATGCATGAATGCAGAGAGCTCTTAATTAGCATCAGGTTTTTGAAACTTTGTTCGAGATCTGCAAATGGCCACTTTTCCTCCACTCTAAAGATCTTATGAGTGACTTTCTAAAAGCAGTTTGCTATTAGCCCAAGAGGATTCTGCTAAGAATCAAATGTGTGGCCTCCCACATTGGCCTCAATGAAAGCACAAAGCAAATGAAAAGGGAGACTGTATGCAGCTGTGCTAATCCAGCTCATTTATTAGCATTACAACATACTGACATAAGTAATTGTGAAGTTACGTATATTGATGAGAAATTCTTCACTCACATTGTCTAATTCACTTACTGAATGATACAAATCTCTCTGTACAATTTATCATTTCCCATGAGTAATTGGAAAAAGTGGATTCTGATAAGGTGAAATATTCAAGTTGAAGGCACACAACAGATAATGCTGAGACTTTCCTCTCCTCTCCATACCAAATGTCCAGGATGGTATGCAAACATTGCTCAAACACGACATCCTCACATACATCACCCTGCTGGCAGGGCAGTGCCTTGGAATAACAGAATCACTAGAAAGGGAAATTTTTCATCGACTACAGCAGCCTATTTTACAACAGTCTTGGCAGAGACAGAATAATCATTTTCAGGACTATAAATGCTTCCCCTTGCTGTACAATGGGGATGGTTGGCAGGTTGTTTAAGCATGTGCACTGTAGTCTGCAATGTAATAAACCAAATAGATGCCATATGTGGTCTCGCAGGACTACACCACAGTGTCAGAAAGGTTTTTTATTTGATAAATTTACTCAAGTGGGAAACTTTTGAAATATAAGACATAGTAAGAGTGCTCCTCGGGGGCTCATGTCACTAAATCCATTCATTGGGTGTATCAGATTTAGTGTATTGGATTTATTACTGATCTTATTATACACCCATTGCTGGATTGCATAATCTGAGAGCTTGGACTGTTGTTACTGTTGCTGGTCCATATGGCCCACTGAAACACTGTTGGGCTTTAGAAATGAATGACTACACTAGACACTGATACTCAAAAAGTGAAATGGAAGCCAAAATAGGCACATAATGTATGTAAAATGATGGAAAAGCATGCAGAGTATGTTTGTTGCAATTTTAGCACCATGGAGACCTCATTAAAAAAGATCACGCTTTCAGTGGCACACACACTGACACATGCAGACACTGTAAATCACACCTACGCAGGGTAGCGCTCATATATACAAAAACTTGGAAGGTTTCAGCACCACTGACAGCTCCATCAGTATCTCAGAGAGACATGAAAGGTGATTTGGAGCCTGTTTACACACATTTTTGTATAGACACTCACACTCACTCATTCAGTCTCTCACACAAACACACACACACACACACACACACACACACACACACACACACACACACACACACACACACACACACACACAGTAGCTGATGTAGCCAGTTATAAGACAGCACACTCATTTAGAGTGTCTTTATTAATGATATTTATGTGATTCGATTTGACTAAACCACAGGGGAAAACATAAATTCTACACTAGATTTTTTTTTACCTTTGAAAACAAAGTGAATGAGAATGAATGTTTTTTAAATCCTCTACTGAACATCAATATTGTGTACCAAGGTTATCACTGCAATGGAGAAATTAAAACTCTTTTGCACAAACATTGTTTCTCTCAGATCTAATACAAAGACGTCTTCCATGCAACGGAAATGATTTCTGACAGAGAATAAGTGAAATATTGAATAATGTCAAGAATTCATAACTGAATGACTGCCACTCTGTCTCGTCTCACTGTAAATGCCTCCATGGCCTCTCCTTTTTACATTCAGCTATCTCCATTAACCTCAGAAATATTTTCACAGCACCAGAGCTGACCTGCACCTTTAGTGGCCATGCTTCAGGAAGCAGCTAGGTCAAGCTTTGTATTGTCCATGTAACATATATGTTCCATGTACAATATGTGCACATCAGTAGATGATAATGGGGCCCCTTGACCTGATTAGCAGACATCTGCTGTGGCCAGAGGGAGTGCTCCTGTATAGACACCATAGGAAGAACTAGTAAAACTTCAAACACAATTACAAGAGCTAACCAGAGAATCAATGTTTGTAATGTATGTCTAATAAATGTATGCCTCATTTGTTCTTATCATATTGCTGTTGCTTGAATTTTGCTGATATCTTTTAAGAAATTGAATGATAACAATGAACATAAGTATTTTTCTTAATTACAGCTATTAAAACTGTGTGTGTGATTGTGTATATGTCTCAGTTTTGTGTACAACCTTATATCTCATAAAAACAAAGAGATACCCACAACTTCACTGCTGGGCCCCCAATGAAAACAACTGTAATTTTCTATCCTTCCTCTCTGTAATTTTAAAAGGCCTGCTTTGTCAGAAAATTGTATTGCCCCCGTTTGATTAATTTTGTCGAGGCGAAATGGCTGTTAAACAGCGGTGTGTTTTATTTGCTTTCCTTGAATCAGGGAAAGTAATGACAGGGTAAAAAGCTTTAGGGTAGAACCCTTACTGTCACTACTGTTTTTCACCTTCCTGTGTTCACTTCGCTAGTAACCATTTCAAACACAGTCACTTTGACAACTTACTAAACATACAGAGACAGCATTTTCAAACTCTTATTTTACCTGCAGGACCTCCAAGCAGTCTGTGAACCATCAACTGTTTCAGTGTCCATACTTATTACTTGTCTTTAGGATTTATTCTTTCCTTTCTCTGATCCCTGTTTGCAGTAATAGCTTTGAAGGCTGCCAGCTCACCAACTTCGATCAAAAATAACACAGACACCATAATGTTTTCACTCAAGCTCATATCAGCTCACCCTGCCCACAGAAAAGACTTCTGTAATACACTCTTTATGTTAATGCATCCGAAGAAGCACAAAAACATTTGAACAAAAATATTCCCAAAGCCTAAGAACATCCTTTTTATTTGCTCTGTTTTCTCTAAAGATGCATACTTGTATGAGCATATTTCACTGTCCACTTGCATGTGTGTGTGTTCATGTGCAGCCATGTTGAATGGCAACAGAAATTATAGTGTGTATGTCCCTGTTTGTGTGTGTCTAATGCATAGGCTGCTGAGTCCTTGGTGGGGTGGAAGCTTGGTAAAAAGCAGTGGTCCATGAAGCTAACTGAAGTTCCTCCCTGATCAAATGTGACAATAATGATAGTGCTCCGTCAATCAAAACTCCCTTCTGGCCTCCCAACCAACCTTCCTCTTCTTCTATGTCCCTCTGTCCTGATGCCACCTCATCTTCCCATAATCTAGTTTGATGTCCTTTTCTCTCATGCAACCGAACCTGTTGTCCATACTTTGACAAAAAAACACAATATGCCTCCTCATTTTACCTCCCTTCAACAACTTCATTCTCAGACTCTCTACGCTACCTGCATTAATCTTTGATTCAATTTAAATTATTGATCTCTCAAGGGGCACAAGTGCACAAGTCTGACTGCTTCTGGAATAAAGCCACGTAAAACATGCTTAAATTTCTTTTACATTCACAGAGTCTCAAACACACTCCTGACAGCATTAACTTAAAGATGACATGTGTGAAGTAATTGATAATCTTTGATTTTTTTTAAGACCTTTTTAGAAATAAGATGCCACAGTGATCCCTGTGTTTTGCCAGTCATTTTTGAGCTGAGGTTAACCACACAGTGCAACTGGTTCTTGTCTTCTTCACAAAGGGATGTAAAGCAGCAAATAAGACTCCACAGCCCTGCTGGCAACTGTAAGGCTATACATAGCACTGTCACTGTGTGAATGCATGCTTGTTCGTTTGCTCACTTTTTTCTGCCACTACCTATCATGGATCTGACAATGTGGTAGGAGTGCATTAGTAAAATGGAGTACTCATTTAAGAAATCTTTAGAAGTGATTACAATTGCATCCAGCAGGGGAAATGAATGTCTGTACCAAATTTCATGGCAAACCTTTTGATATTTGCTGAGGTTTTTTCAGCCTGGACCAAATCAGTGGACCAACCCACAGATCAATACTGCCATCATTTGATTCAGTTTGAATATTATTATAAAGCAGCAGAGACACTGCTCAGCCCTTTCCGCAATGATGTCTGTATTTACACTAAATCTGACTGACGCAGAGGAGCCATCATAACACTGTCGCCAGCCACTTTTACAGTGTGTTATATTTACTGCAAAAATCCTCTGTATATAAAGACATGAAAGGATGCAATCCTGCAGTGAGACTGTACAAGTACAAAGGGATTCAGATGCTTCAAGGGTACAATATAGAGAAAATTTTATTTGTATATTTTATTCATACAGCGTTTTACTTTACTGTGCCTCTCAATCACTGTCTCCTCATCCAGTTCATGTGAGGCTGGCTGCTCTCATGCTGGTGAGTCCACAAAGTTAGGCTCATCCTGAAGCACCCAGGTTCCATTCCCTTCATGCCATAAATCACTCACATGCTGGGTAACATGTAGCAAGGGGTGCATTTCCACATATCCCCCCACACACAATCATTCTTACTCTCAGCTCCAGTGTTACATTTCAGATTATCAGGGGGAGAAAATCCTTTCCTTCATCTGACAGAGACAGATCACAGGCTGACCGTGCCCCCCCCCCCACCAGACCACCTGCAGTACAACTTCTCTGTGGTCATCCTGGCTCATCTACCCCTTCCTTCTCTCTCTCTTAGACATCTATTACCTCTCCGTGGCCTTCTTCTCATATATCTCCCCTGGTCCTTCCATCTCATCTCTCTGTCTGCTCCAGTCATCCCATCTCTCAAGCCCCCTACCCATACATTTAAGAGCAGCTGAAGCCCACAGCAGACCATGCTTTGTTGCCCCATCCATCATAGCTGACTGTAGGCCAAACAGGTCCAAGAAAAAAGGGGTGGGGGGGTGGGAGAAAAGAAGCTATGATTTAAGTCTGCCTTGCTCTCGGCTGGGCGGGCTGCTCTGCAGTGCCCAGCTGCTCCTCAGTTCTGAACACCTGTGAAAGAATTGATTTAGTTAAGTTTAGTCTCCAACTAACCTTTGATCTGTCCTTCAGCCTCAATCATAACTGTTTGCATAATTCTGATTTCCTCCATTGACTGTAAGGAATAATAATTCATACAATCATTTTCAGGTACCTACTCTAAAAATGTGAGAACCATGAACTGAGAGTCAACTCTGTTTCTTTAGTTTCACCTCTAAACAAACAAGGGCTTGCACATATTTTCCACTATAGTTACAGAGTAGGGCTGATATTGACAGTCGCAACTGCAGCAGTAGATGGAATAACTGAAAGTACTGTTTTGGATTAAAAGGCGTGTTAAGACTGTTTAATCATGAACTGCTAACTATAACATGGCATGGAAGAATCAGTTTTTATTGGCTTGAAGGCACTATCAATGGTTTAAAGCATGAAATGTAGTGATGAAGCCTCATGTGGAACATCAACAATAATTGAACACTAGAAATTTGTGGGAAAAATTTATGTAAGGATCCCTCTTTTTGTATCCCTTGCATCCAAGATTGTATATACAGTCCACAAGGAAAAATGGAATACCACTTGTGAAAAGAAAAACAAAATAATTTCTGCACAACGTGTGGAAAGCAAGCTATTCACTGATTTGCAAGCAGTGACAAACCCACAGCTAGGAGTGAGAAGTGGTAGAGGAAATGACATGCAATTTGTTTCCTTCCAGTGTGTCTCCACCATATTTCTCCCACTATCTTAACCAAAGTGTTTCAGATGTATCCAGCCATTTTCTGCCAAGATGTTACATCTGACTATCACATGAATTTCACAGAACCATAGTTACATAATACTGTACGTAATCATTTCAATGTTTTGCATGCATTATCCTGTTAACCCTCTCACAGAAGAGAAAATTTAAACAGGACCTGCTGTTCGTTGAAGCTCATCAAACTGTTTCTGCATCTTAATAGTGGCATATACCTGTGACTGCTCTCCTTGGCAGACATGATCCTAATTGAGTGTTTACAGCACATGAAATATGGGGCTTTGTTGCACTCCATCACCACAGGGTGGGCAGAGCAAGGCAATGAATAAAACCTGGCCCTGACAGTAGTGATGACGGTTGATCTTGTCCTCCAGGAGATGAGTTAGCAATTTCATGCCAGCAGAAAACACCCATCACCATTAGAGAGCGACGCTCACTGAAGAATTGCTGCCATTTCCATCATTTTGACAATACCAAAAGGGAATCAAGATTAGAGTGAGATTGCTTGGTCTACTGGGGAAGAGAGAGTTGGACTCATGGGAGCTGGTGTGGTTTGGTAGTGCTGAGTATCTAATACTGATAGGACGTGAGGAAGTTTCCATTGTTAAACTTTCATTTCAAGATAAAAACTGGGTTCAAGGACAATGGACACAAAGACTGGCTAAGGTTCCACCAACCAGTGATGATTAGTCTCACCGGTTTGTAAGACTCACTAACAGTAAGTCATCTCTCACTCATTGTCTTCAGTGTACTCTCTTCATCTCGCTCACTCCCTCTCTCTGTTGTGCTTTTCCTTCCCTCTTTGCTACTCTGTATTTAGCCCCAAGACAGGTTTTCTATGGGCTCTTAACTAAATGGGATCTTTGCTGAGGCCATTGTTGAGAGCTGTGCCATGCCATAGACAGTACGCTCCAATAAGCACCGTCAACACTAAAAGGTAAAGGCTGTAGCCCTTAGTCCTAAGTCTGTTTTCCACTGTGTGTGAGCAGGAAAGAAAATATGAGAGGGAACATAGGAGGGCAGAAACCATTATCAGTGTCACATGTGTTGTACAGTTTACTTCTAAGTATTCTGCTGAACAAACAAGAATATAATATGTATATATATATATATATATATATATATATATATATCCTTCCAATCCATCAGTTGTTTCACTGTATTAGATGCAGTTACATAAATAGTACATGGGAGTAATGAGAATGCACTGTGCCAGTGGTTTGTCAGCATAAGGAATACAAACTCTCCAGCAGCATCCGCGGCTCTTCAGAGAAACTTCCACTTTGGCTCAATTTTAGCCTCTAACAGTCCATCCATAATTCATACATGTGGTATCTTTTAATAGACAGGCTCAAAAAGAATCACAGCATGTGCTCAGTGACACAGAAAAATACATGCTGCACACACTGAATGCAGTTCATAATCAGTGTTCAGTGGGTCATGAAATATTTAAAAAAATATGTTGCATGTTTTTGCTGGGCAGACAGATGACTCGGATGAGGAAAACATACTGTTGTCACAGAAGTGGGACTGTCGTGACCTCAAAAGCACAAGGAAAAAGAAGAAGAAACCTGTCCAAACAGCACTGTCACATGGTGGTTGACTGCAGTAAAAATTAAATATTGAAGATGTACTCTTTTTTCTTTTTTTTTTTTTCCTTCCTAAGGAAAGCTGTTTTCGGTCTGAAAGGTTTTGAAGGCCGCTTGATGCCAGTTTTGTTTTTTGGCTATTTCTCTGGCTTTGAGTTACTGATTTTATGATACTACAGTAACAAGATCAGTGGGTCCAGACCATAGCAGAGTATAACATACTGTATGTTGTAGTCAGAGAAGTGCATCAAACTTGTCTATAGTAGTGTGGGTATCATTAGTCGGGTTTCAAATTTAGCACAAATTCTAACTGAAGAAGTTATTTTTCGTCAGTGTCACGATAAAAAAAGTTTTGAAGAGTACATGCTCCCAAATGTGGGAATACTTTTATTTTGAATTTTTAACACAATTTATTAGAACAGTCAACCATGCCATGACTTCCAAAGAACCATCTCATCAGTTTTAACTAGTTTAGGACTAACTTCTGAAGTTGCCATATCTTGAACTTGATGAATTTAAATTCATTCGTATTTTTCATGCACTCCCCTTTTTTGTATGAGCAACAAACCCTGTGATGCTGCTTTTCAGTGAGCAGGGCTCCACCTGTTTTCCTCAGTCACACACATTTTGTTTACTTGTTGATGTGATAAAAGCATCTGTTTTATGACATTAAGTGGAATTTTATGACTTTACATCACCCACTTACGGACCCGTGGAAGTTCGCTGATGCAGCAGTGCAAACTTTTTTTATTCCCTAAAAAAAGGGAGATTCATGTATTTTTAATACCTACAAATGTGAGAAAATAGAAAAGCAAATATGAATTCTGGAATTTTTTTCATTAAAACATGTGCTGCTCTCTATGGCGCTGACTGCAGCTTTTCTGCTGATACATGTGCAACTGCAAAATAAAAGAAACAGCTGAGTAAACTAAAGATATAAAATAAAAAGAAAGGGGAGAGCAGGGCTTCCTGGAAAGGTTTCCTCAACCTCTTAAAGCTTAACTTTAATGGAAGAAATACACACTGTTCTGAACATTATCACTGTGAAGGATACAGTCTTAGCCTCCCAGTAGAGCTGCAATGACTTGACGAGTCTGTGCCAGGCCTGCTGTAGCAGTTTGTGGTTTCCCACTGCTGTAATTCAAGTCTTAATTGTGATATCTTAATGCTTCCTTTTATTTTCCTTTCATTTTTCCATTTAATTGTCCTCATTTTAAGAATCATGATATTTAACCACAACAGATACAGCATACTTGTTCAGTTTGTGTCCCTTATGGCCTGTCTGATGCCTTACAAAATGAATATGATGTTCTTCCCAGCTACTCTGTCTTCTACAGATCAAGAATGCCTTTTCATCTCTGTACAACTGCAAATTTTAGGTAGGCATGGATAAACTGTATGTTTTCTGTGCTGAGCTCCGTTGTTACAGTAGATGCTGTTTAAGCTGTTTAAGGCCGCACTGATGGTGTGTTCACATTATATGGGATAGATGATAGAAATGAGAAAGATTTCCACGTCATGAAGTTGGTCATGTGATTTCAGAGTTGGTCATGTGACGACTAAAACACTGTGAGCTGACAATATAACCTCATATCTGTTAAAATTGGATTTAATTACGCAAAAAACACTCTCTGGCTGATGTGAGGTGTCCGTATTTGTTTGCCTTTTGGTTGGATATATCACAGCTTTCAGAATCTGTGCTTCCCCAATTGTTCGAAAGACAAGTTATTTAATCCTAAAAATACTGTACAAATTGAAAATTTGAGAAAGATGAAAAGCCAAAGGATGACCAAAGTGATCACAGTTTCCACAGTTTATGGGGGTGATCAATGTACAAAATTTCACAATTAAAGGAAGGAGGGCTCAAACTCTGGGAACCATGGACATATATATACACAGCAATATTGATACTCGCAGGTATTACAAGTAGTAAAAATATTCTGTAACTGCAAGACAATTTTACAAGACACAATGTAGATTGACTACTTCAAATTGCTGATATCATGAGCAAGTGTAAATATGTTAGACATTTGTATAAAGTGGAACATTTCTTATAGTGGATAGTATTACAGCAGTGCACAAACCAGCCCAAATCTAAGTGAATAACTCTGATAATTATCTAACTGTAGTCAGCATGCATTTGATGTATTAAAGTAGCAGTGCTCCTACACTGGTGCAGAGAAGCAAAGGGCAAGTAGCAATGAAAAGCAGACAGAGATAGCTATGTCCCTGGGTGGGAAAAACACAACATGAATAAATAAAGAGACGTGTTAATGAAAATCGACCTGAGCAATTCTCCCAGCTGGAGCAGTGAAAGCTACGGCTGTAGTTATTAGTGTTCACACCAAATTATAATAACTTGAATTCAAGTTAAAATATATATTCAATTAATACTTGACCATGGTATTGTTTTGTTATGCCACTAGAAAGAACTGTTGGTACACATGCTGGGGCTACAGTACATCGATCACACCATTTATAAAGTTGATTTTGTAAAAACAGAACATGTGATGAGAATGTGCATTCCCCATGCGCGTGTTACAGCAATCTAAGTGTGATGTAGTGAAGTGGAAGTGAAAAATGACAGATTGCATCAAATAGGAAAGCTTTTTTGGTTGCTAACCAGATACACTGTGCATATACAAATTTGTTGTGGTCTAAACACCTTTCAATAAAGTGTCAATCAAAGGCACAACGATGCCACTCAAATTACTTTATTTCCTTTATGTTGTAATAATTTTATCATATATATTTTCTGTCACTGTTCGCTGAAAACAACAGAGTTGCGGAGGAGACAGATGTATTAATAGCAACACTGCTGATTGTGGCTTACCTACATTAATTCACAGTAAACTGTGGGTGTGGAAATCGGACTTCATTTCCCAGCAGCTTAGACTTCTATGACAGAACCGTGTACTCACATGTGGTCACATATTTATTCACCTGTGTGCATACAGATTATTAGTCTTGAACCTAAAGAGACTTTTATGTGTGGCCACTGATATTAGGCAGCGATGTCCTCCTCCTCGTCTCCCAGTCAGGTTGGCAGCCTGCTCATTTGGATATGCTATCTGGCTAATGTATGATTGATTGTTGGAATAAGAGACACTCCGCTGCCCCCAACTTTCCTCCCTCTGAACATGGTTAATGGGCCAGCTCTGAATCTGCAGGTATGTGTGTGTGTGTGTGTTTGTGGGTGTCACAGACAGAAATCAGTGCAAGCATTTGAGGGCTTTAGCATGATATTGATGGATATTTATGCCATTTGTGCCTATGGGGGCATTCATGTGAACACATGTAAGCGGGGTCTCCCTGTTCAGAATGTGCTTCAGTTTGTGGGGGAGTCACGGCGTCTGGCCTCGGCTGAGCTAAGTGAAGCAGAATGAAACACGTGTTTGACGTGGAACACGATTGAATCAAACGGCCCACTTATCACATTACCCCCCCCCCTCCCCAACACACACACCAAAGCTACCACCCCATAGCCACCAACCCCGACACATAACCTCTCCCTCTCCCCACACATGACCATTCCTCATCCACCTCACTCAGTCCAACCTGTCCTTGAAATGTCGGATGTGCAGCCCATCATAGGTCTTTCCCTCGATGAGTCTGCCTCCACAAATTACTTAAGTATCTGCTTTTCTCCATCCATCTATGCTCCACACCATCTTTCCCGTCCTTCTGCACCCCTTTTATATGTTTTCTATAATCCTACATTCTATACTTACAATAAACACTGAGGTCAGTGTAATGCTAAGTGCTTCCTGGCAATCATCATCGGTTTAGGGGTGGAATGTGCGTGTGTGATTTTGTGTGTATGGACTGGGTGGGAAGGAGGATGGGCAGAGTTCTGTTCAAATGGCCTACTAATCATTTTATCCCTGTTCTACAAAGGAGAATAATAAGTGATTTACAAAGGATTATCTGTGTAATATATACATGAGTTGTTATTTTTTCAGAATCTTGGCTCTCTTCTTTCTTTGCATTTGTGCCCTCCATCTCTCTTCTGTCTCTATTCTGGCACTTATGTAATTCTATTAACAAAAGCAGGCGGCCTCATGTTGGCCATGGAGAGGGAAAGGGTTAGGGAGGACAGCGGGAAAGTGAGGGAGAAAGGAAGGAGATGAGCAGAATTTCAACAAGCTGTCTTTGGTGACTGACTGGAGTATAGCATCATGGAAACACTGCTGTCTTGTTGCAGTTTAATCCAGAGTGTGTATGTTTGATGCGTGGGAAGAAGAGCGCCGGAATGTGAAAATGTTGCATCTAACTTGAGTCTGAAATAGTAAAGTGATGCTTCATGATAAGCATATTTTGCACACACCCATCCCATATTTCTGTTTTTATGACCTAACATTGCACATCAAACAGTTCTCCCCTGACATGTCAATCATATGTTTCTACAACATCATACTTATGCATGTAATTGAAAGAATCATCCTTTGCTGCAGATAATTTAACACCACCTTCTTCATTATGCTCCATAATCTGATTCCACACACTTAAGACCTCCTTGCATCTAATCAAAGACTTTCAGTCAGAGCTGGCAGACTGGCAAACTCAAAAAGTTTATGACATGTCACTTAATTTTCTTTGTAGCAACGTATAAATTAGAGCAAAGATTTACCTTCAGCACCATTTACTAAACAATAACAGGATGCTTTTTATGTTACCATCCTAAATCACTGAAGCAGGGCAAACATTTGACATTGACGTTGACCATCCTGTTCGCCCAGTCTTCCCCCAGATGGGCCCACAGGCAACACCCCTCTGGGAGCGAATAGGAGTTCCAGCTAGTAGATTTATGAGGTCCCATTACCCTTTTATTACTGTAAGTAACAATGAATAATTGTTTGTAATCAGGACATTGGGTTGGTGAGAACAGTATTAGGTTCACCTCATATATCACTGGACAAATACTAGTGGTGGAGACAATGAGGGATGAGGAATATGTTGGGGAGAAACCTCTCTTACTTGTAATTATTTAACCCCCAAGTGAATGTGATCGTATACAATGGTATTGAGGCACAATGGCTTGGCACAGAAATGTGTGTGTGCAGATATACCCCCACTACCAACCCGCACAGATACAGTATGTATACTCAAATTGCTCCAGCAGACAGTCGCTAGTGCAATTGCTTATTAACAAAGTGCAATTAATCATAGCCATGTACTTTTCACCTGGGCACCTAAAACCCATTGGGGAGCAGGGGTGAGTGGGCTCCAGAAGTCTCTCTAAACGGCTCTAATATTAAACACGCTGGCTGTAAACGCTGCCACTTGGTTGTTTGTCAAAAAGAACGCCTGGTGCACGCAAAATACGAGACATTAGATGCGAAACAGACTGTTTTATCATGTTGACGGGACTGCAAGCACAAATAAATAACCTCGCTGCGCTGTTTGGTTCCCTTTTCGTCTATCCCACTTCTGGCCACATTGCTTTGCCGGTGACAAAGCCTCAAATGTGTTCCCAGCTAATATATTTATAACATGTAGCTGTATTCTCTGCGGTGGCACTCCTTTCAATTTTCCTTCACGGCACCAATGTTGGCCAAACCATCACAATTCAGAGGAATAACAATGAGATTTACTGTGCACGATAAAAACTGCAATTCCCACACCAGATGCTCCCCAAGGAGTGTTAGCAGGTTGGATGATGAGGGCTGGTGAAACTACACTTCCCAGGGGGCAGACCTTCATTGCCAGTGCTCCTTCTGGGGGTAATAAACTTCCATTGATCCAGTGTCAACACTGATTAAAATCAATCTTGAGTCCATAGTGTCCCAGTGTGGCAGACAGCAGGGACCATCAAATGAGGAGAGAGGGTGTGTGGGAGGGGACAATCAATTTCAATGAAGAATTGATTGTTTCTTATGAAGTTACATGCACCAATGCAATGCAGACATATTGTTTATTTTGTACCTATCTGCAAATTGTGGGTTACATTTTACAATCACTGTTAGGTGCATTGGCCACACAAACACTGAGCTGTTAAAAAACCAAAGGCAACTGCTCTCATGTAACGTGAAGAAGTCTGAACATCTTCAGAGAGACAAGGATATGAAGCGAAGTGAACTTAACAGAGTTAAAAGAAGTTCTGAATCATGCTTCCTTTCAACAGGTGACCGTATTTACACTGTATTTTCCACTGTAATAGAGCAATGGAAAAATGGTCACCATGGGTGGAAGATTAGCAGTAAAGATGGGCTTGTTTAATGTGTGTTACTGAAAAGGAGACAATCACAGAGTCCTACAGAAATTTGTCCGGTTTAAAGAATGCAAATTAAACCACTTTGGGTTAAGAAGCAATCAAGGTTTTAAAAAAATAAACATGTAATAACTGAATAATGAGATAGGACATGGTGGCATGGATATATATATATATATATATATATTTTTTTTTTTTTAAATTAGTTCCACATAAATATTAATGTCCAACAATCCAGGCACAGAACACATCACATGACTACAACCATGGCCACAGCACAATCTGCAAAAGAAGCCAAACTGCATACGCTTGACTTCAGAAAGTCAGCATGCATGTACAGTATGAATGTATGTATACAAAGTCACTGAAATGACACCTCATGTGCACAAAAGAACCAACTGTATTTTGTCAATGTCTATTACTTTGACATTGAAAAAGAGGAAAATAGATGGGCATAGAAAACTTGAGTACTGTCTATGTGCTCAACAAAGAAAGAATGCAGCATGACTGAACAGGTTGACCTTCTCAATTGCCATTTTCACGTTGGTTTGTCCTCTTCCTTCCCTATGTTCACCAATCAGCCACAACACTGAAACCAACATCAACATTTTAATGTTGTGGCTGATCAATGCATGTACTTTCTTCCCTCCTTCTACTCTCCCTGGTAATGAAGCATTCTGGCCCCACAACATGTGGCCATGTGTGGATTGCATACTAAAGGAAAAGAAGGAAAACAACAAACAGATAGGCATTAACATCCTATACACCTCAAGGTGAAATCAGTGTGTACGCTTAAACAGCAAGTGACACGCACATGACACAAGCAACACAGCCTCATAAAATGTTATTGAATGGAACAAGCTGTGAAAACACACATAAATTATGTGGATGTCACATTTTGCTAACACAAGCTGGGCAATGTGACACCATAAATGGCTCACGATATTTTGATTTGTTCATTGTGGGAAATGATCAGCTTGAAGGACACAAAATCTTTGGTAAGGGAAAAACCATAAAGATGGTTTGATTTCTGCATTATTGCCCTGTGTATTTTTCATGGAAACATGTAGCAATCCCCTGCCAACAGTAGGTAAATAAACCAGATACTGAATCCAGTGAAATGATCTCATAAGGTCCAGGATTCCTCATTATTTTTGTCAGTGGTATTTCATTTAAATTTTACATAATGCATAGGGCTCTATAACCTGGAGGAGTGTTTGGAGCTGCCATGCCTCTTAATGCTTCACTGCTGGTCTAGTGCGGTATCCGTTATTGATTGGACCACACACAAGTAAGCCTGATAAGCTCTCTCACACTGAACGTTGAGCACTGACGATACCACTGTCACAAGTGATGCTGACATGGCAGCATCACAGCAGTGCCATGGTTGTACATACATATACAGCTGACACCTCTTACTCTATGGAGAGCATTTTATATAAGATATCAAAGTTTAAACATTTAGAATCCCTTGACATCTGACCAAGTTCCCATACCACCTCTCTGTGGTATTTAATCAATTATTGATTAAACTATTAATTAGTAGTAAGTAATTATTTCTTAAATTTAAAATCTTCCAAATCTATCATATCACGCTTTTTCAACTTGCTTATTTTTGTTGTCAGCTAAGACTTTAATCTAACTGATGAAAAAGAAAGTTGATTTTAGGGATACAGGAGCATCATAGGGTAACCCATAGTTTCCAGTACTCGCTCAGAGGGGGTCAAACGTATCCAGCATGGATCCAATACTGCTGATTGTCAGCGAAATGCTCAGCATGAACACAGTACATAAAGCAAAGCGCTTCCAATAAGTCTTGCTGAACGGCTTTGCACAAGGCCTCGGGACACCACATTGATTAAAAAGTAAAGTGAATCTCTCTATTATTCCACTGACCCTTATCTTCTAAAGTCCAACCCCGCTGCTTTCCTCATGCAAATTATCCAACCGCAGGACACAACCCGCGTTGGTGCCAGGCCCTTGGCCACTGACTCATCATCAAGACTGGATCCAATATGGCCTCTGAACTGAGGCAGTTGGGCACGGAAACGAGATGATAATTGGCACCAAACTAGTTGTTATCTGATGAGACTGACTGCTGAAAGGGACACAGGAAAGTTCCATGTGAATTGTGAAAGCATTGTAGGTGTTAGCGAGTGGAGGAGAAAAGGAGATGAAGCTGCAGTGTTTTTGGAAATGAGGAGAAGATCAGCAGTGTGTCATGAATAGAGATAACCCTAGCTTCCAGCAATAGTGTTTCTGGGAAACCAGTCCCTGATTGGTTTTTGCGACCACGGTGCTCATCTCCCTTTGAAAATTGGCATGCTGGCCAATTCAGCATGTCTGTAATCAATAGACAAGCACGTTATTTGCTTTTGACAAGGTAGTAGAGCACAAAGTTTCCCAATTGATTGATTTTGCACCTGACAAAATGAGCATGCGAAAAAAGGGGTTTTGGTTTACTTGGGATTCTGCAAGAGCACCTCATCTTGCAAGATCAATATCACTACACAACTTACAATGGCAAACTCTAGCATTATCTTCCTGAGAAAATAAAAATAAATGTTGTCATTAAAACAAATATGCCTGTGACTCACTGGTGGAGCAGGGTGCAGCTTTATGAAGAGACTTTCCTGAGAAATGGCGGAAAGTTGAGTAAAGACATTAAGTTTTCAGGCCTCCTTTCCAACAGATTGGCTGTTTGTCATCCATATTTTGGTGTGTTTGTGGATGATCTGTTGGATGATCTGGGAGATTTCTAGCATGTCCCAAATGGCTCTTATCTTATGTAGTTAGCTTGTGTTAATGTTACTGGAGAGGTATTTTACATGTATCTTTCTAATTTCTCTTATAACAGGAGACAGATAGATGTAATAAAATTAAGTATGTATAATCAAATGTGCAGGGGTGATTAGAGACTGCACTGTTTTAAATGACTGAGTTACTGTACGCATACTACATACTGCATATGCTAATGAAAGCAAAAACAAATTTTTAGATGTGGGCACCTGTGTTGCATTTGTTCTAACAATCTACCACATTAAAGCTCAAACTACAATGCACAGAAATCTCTTCATGCATGTCTTATCCTTACATCCTAATAGGTATGCTGTTCAAATTCACTGTTGTTCAAATCCCACAATGTCCTTGTACATGAGCTCCCATTGTCCTTGTAACATGCGTGTGACACACAGTTGCAGATAAATGAATTTTTTTGCATTTGTCCACCAATCTCATCTGGACCTGCTCTTGCTCATTTACTGTGCGTGATGAAAAACAGGATTGTGATTCCGACCTGAGGCAATGTCTGTGTGTGTGTGTGTGTGTGAACACACAGTATGGAATAAGGAACTGCAACCAGACTTAAGCGAGAAAGAAAATGTGCTATTCTTTGAAACCAACACCGTAGGACATGCTGTCTTATAAACCGGTAGCTAGAAAAGCTGCTGAAACCATGCAGCTGTTGTCAATAGGCTGACACAATGCAAGGTCTGCCGTCAGCATTGTCACTCAGAAATCCCCAGTCACAGTGCTTCTATGTAGTGCTCTAAGGACAACTGATAAGCACACAGACACATTGGAATGGTTGGAGCACTGATATACCACTCTCCCTGCCACTGTGTGTGCATGGATGGAGGCGAGTGAATGAGCCTAAGGGAAAGAGAGACAAGAAACAAACAAATCCCTTTGAGCTCCATCTGCAGTTGGTAACAAAACTATTTTAATCCTATAATACTTAACAGATGACTGGACTCTAATTTAGGACACACAATAAGTAAATGCATGCACCTCTAACTAGGCCTAAACTGCTCATATGTTCACTGCTGATGTGTCGAAGCAGGGAATGCTTCAGTGTACATACATCAGATGTATGTAGAACAACTCATCACATTACCCTGAGGTGACAGAAAAAGAAACCAATTTCTACACCAGCACATGGACATTTTTTCCCTTCTTTTTTTCCCTCTTTGCATTACTTGTTGTTCCATGTGTCACAATGCAAGGTGTCGCCCAGGGCAACAAGCCTGTGAGCCAAGCAGGACTGATGTTTAATGAGGATGACTCTCACTGGCTCCTTATCACAGTCACGTCACCCAACACTGACACTTTTAATACCGCGTGTCACTCAAGGCGCTCCACACAATGCCAGGAGGACTATCTAACAGCCACTTACCTGCACTACTGCACATATTTACACACACACAGTTATGTCGGCAAAGACATGCAAGTGCTCCAGATTGCGCGTGCACACACATACACACCCTGAGGCAAGACACACAGTGTGCAGCTCATCACTGGCGGTTGCATGACAGCAGCAGAGAAGACAGAAGATAAAAAGCAAGATCCTTTCAGAGTTTTAATGGAACGACATGGCTTCAAAGGGGATCAGAGGCCAGACAGACCGATAGAGGAGAGGTATTTAGTTTGAGCCACTCCCTAGGACACTCTGTATTGTTGACATTTTGCTTGGGAAATACAAAGAGAGACAGGGCACCTAAATCCATCTTATCTCAGCTTTGTGTTCAACAGGTGGGAGGATGGTCCGAGTGGTCTTTGGCAAATGGCACAATGAATGGCAGGATGCCTGTTGCTATGTGTGTGCCTGAGTGTATGAGGGCTGGAAACGGTGAGAGAGCTTTTTTTCCCAGAGTGCTGCACTAAAGAGGTAATTGTCTATGGTGCATCAACTTGTGTCACATCAGATCAAAAGCATTATCAGGCGGAGAGGCGTTCATGGCCCCTGCCCTTGCTGCTGACTCATTGCTGTTTCTCTTTCATTCATGTTCCAATGCTTGCTTTTGCCTCTCAGATTTTGCATTGCAAAACAGCTGAACCAAAAGCAAAGAATTACTAGTAACTTCACTTGTGGGTTAACACAGACGAACCAAACCAGTAAAGACACAAAATGCGAATGGCAGCCAGGGGAGCATCATGTTTCCGTAAAGCATCTCAAGAATATGGAAGGTGACATTATTCATAAAACAAAACCCTTTGCGAGTTAAAATGGGATTGTTCTAAAGAAGTTAGAGGGTTCTAGGCAAACAAGATGCTCCAAACACAAGGGCAAAAACATAGTCGCCTGACATTTCCCAAAGTGAGTGGAGGAGAGAAATTGATTGAAAATATATGTGAGGGCATCAAACAGGGCCAAAAGTAAACATACAGAGAACCTCCCATTCCCTGAAGATAGCAGTGAGGACTGTTGGAGGAGCAGCATATTTCAGCTTCCTAAAAAAGGTCTGGCTTCCAGAAATAAAAAGAGAGGAGAGAAAGACAGGAAAGAGAAAAGAAAGAAATGAACCTTTTAGCTCAGTCCAGAGTGAAATAGGCTGCTTTAGCTCCCCTAACCCTACTCACTTTAATATCATCAGAGAAAATTCTGATTGTTTACATTTCAAGCCTCTTTTAGCCGACATTTAATCAGTGCAGCTGCTACCAAGCTGGTCATACTAAATCAGATGTCCCTGCCCCTGCCTGGTGCCAGGCCCAGACGATGTAGCTTCAGGCTCAGCTGCCCTGTCTCCCCATCTCCATCCCCCTACCACCGAGCAAGCGCTGTGCTCTCAATCAAAGGAGGAGGTGAGCAGTTCAATAGAAGACATGAATGTATATGTAGATATGTAAGTTACACATTAATGTTATAAAAAAAGAATATTCCATTGAAATTGTATTTAAAGTGTAAAAGATGACTTTTAGCACATTTCTCACAGTGGGTATCAGTCTTGCACCAAAGAGTGAATTCCACTGTTTGCACATGCATGTCTGCACAGTGTAAGATTTTCAGGTCTGGCATGGTCTGTGGTGGTGGGGCCCCATGTGATATCTTTTCATGGGGCCCGAAAATCCCTGGCAAAGAAAACTATTTTAATTAGCTCGAAGGCAGGTGGCTGCAGGTTTTACAGCATGGTAAAATCTTGCTGCAAAATGTGTAGTATACAACAAATGGCTTTCCCCACATCTTCCTTTTCTATGCCATCGTTTAGGGCTGATTCTGTACTTCCAAAAACGAATGTGAGGTCTCTATTTTAAGCCATTTGATTTAATATTATTGAAGAAAAATAAACAGATTCATTCTTTTATATTTGCTTTCAATCTGGGTCAGACATTCTGAGAGATGTCCGCGAGTTCTTTCAAGTTAAACCACTATGAGGACTTTCAAGGCTTCGCAGTGGTTTGACTGGTACTACTGTTGGATGCCAGAATTTGATTACTCTTTTATGTATGCTAATTAAATTTACTCTATTCTGCTCATAGCTTTATTTTTCTCTTTGATTATTGCCCTATTTTTCTGATATGTGAAGAAGTCCTTACTGAGATGAAATGAGATACAAGTACTTCAAATTATCATTGACTTATACTCTTCTTCGTCTATCTCTTTAAATATTATTTATTGAAATGTTTCAGTCTGTTTGCACATGTTTTGTCACGATGTTGCTGCTACATGAAACAATAAGTTATTTCTATCTAACCATGATTCTGTCATGGTGATATGACATTAAAGTTAAAGTCAGATTTCCCTATTTCTTTTTCCCCCCAGTACTTTCAGCACATTGCCCACCGTGCACCCTCCCTCCTCTCCCACTCTGTTTATAATATGTCTCATCTTAATGAAGCTGCTTTTCCCATTTTCTAAATACACTCTTGATTAGCATCCACACATACCTGCAGGCAGCCAGCTCATGTGTTGCTGGCTCTCTCTTCCACTGATTAAATAAATCTGTCGACAATTTGAATAACTGTTTAACATCCAAAGACTTATAATTCATTGTTCATTTGCTTCCGGGGTGGAGGAGTGGAGGTCGGGGGAAGCCTGGGAGAGAGCAGGGGGATTTTCCCTGATGCAATGCAACAGTAAAGGATGTTTTTAATTGTGATGCACAAATATGCAATGAAGTCCATTTGCAGTATTTCAAATGAAGGTCCTCTTTACATCCCAAACACTTAATGCATGTTAACTTGAAAAAAACAAAAGTTTTTGTATTTCTCGACACAGCTACATTCCTCAGTGGGCCAATTGGAGCTGTGTGGCATTCAGTGACTGACTTAACAGTTGCTAAGTATAGCTAACTGGTCTCTTTACTCTTGTTTGCTCCCAAACATATCGGGCACCAATTAGGCAGCATTATTCAAACACTTTCTGACGGCCTTGGTGTACGGTAGCTCTCACTGCAGTCCCCTGTCACTTTGCTTATTATGCGCACTCCTTCTTGAAATGAAACATCCACAAACGCAAAACTCCCTCTCTAGGCATGCCGAGCGAGGGGGAAGTGTACACACGACTCAGACTTGAGTCAACATCATTACTGTGCTGCACTCCTCTCTGGAGTGCAGCTGATTTTTTTTTTTTTTTAAGTACATGATGGTGGCTTTGATCCCAAGGTCTATAGGATGCCCCCCCCCACCCCACCCCCACCCGCCTGCCCCATCTCTCTCCTCCCTCCTATCCTCACAAACAGTCACAATCTGTAATGAGATGGCTTGGTCAAAAGGAGAGTAAACACTCAGACACAGACATAAACACACATATAATATACACATACATATGTAAGAGACTACTCTCTGACACATGCAAACCACAAACTGTAGCAGGAGACCATGCAATGTCTTCATCTTTTCCTGCCAGAGCACTGAGGAGTCATCAACTTGTCCTATCCTTTCCTCTGATCTCTGACCTATCAGCTGTTGCATATTATTAATATATTTAATTTTTGCAAAAACTCCCCGGGTTTTCCAGTCCCCATCTCGCTGCCCCGTAATCCTGTTCCTTCAGTCCTGCTCCAGCCCTGACCCTGTGCCTGCCTCTCTCCTCTCTCCATCCTTGCACTTTCAGTCATAACATGTTCTCTTCACATTTTCAAAAGCAGGAGAGAGTAAGAGTGTGGAGGAGAGCTTTGGCCAGTTGTAGCTCTCATTGACAATTCATTATTTCTTCTGTTCCCTGAGGAGGGTTTGCATTTCAGCAAGGTTTATACAAAACTATAAATCCCTGTTGTTTATTCCTATGTTTATGCAGCAAAGACAATATGTTGTTTTATTCAAAGGTTTTTTTTTTCATTTTCACTTTGCCTTCAACATTTTCCCAACTGGATCTAAACTAGATATTATTGCTGTAAATCATGATTATTTTCTTGGAGTACGAATCCATCATTGATTTTTAATCTCTTTTGCTGTGCTTTGAGGTAAAAGGCTCACACATAAGCATGTAAACAAGGTGCCAATGACAATACTGGCATGTTGATGTTGAGCAGTTTTAATGCTTATGCTTTTTTCACATCAGATTAATGAGTTGGCCTGCTAACACTTGCTAATTAGCTCTAAACATGAACGACAGCTGAGTCTGAGGGGAATGGCATCAGTTTTGCAGATATTTGAATCATAAAGATGATCAATGTTCAATGTTAGTGACACTAGACGAAAAATCAGGGTGTCATGTTGATTTTCTGAATCATCCTCTGATCATTTGAAAATGAATTATTTTAACTTTATATTTTAATAACACTTGTCACAGGGCCAATGGGGATATTTAGAGTTTAGAGACAAAATGCAATAAATAACTAAATAAATAAATAACTATGTGTCACTGGGTTACAGCTCTCTCAAGGTCTTTTCACTGATGTTCTAACAGTGTGAACAATGTTAGCACCCATTATAGTGATCCATTTGCTGCAGACATTAAGCCAATTTGATGGGAAAACACCGATATGCAACAGTGTCCTGATGTGATCAACTTTATGCACTTATCCCGTTATCCACTTCATCCAGCTAATGTGCTAGACTGAGGGAGTCTGAGCTGAAAGCAGCTTTCTGTTGGCAATAAGGGGAAACTTAATTACTTCTTGTTCCCTTGATTGGAAACACTCAGGACTCAGGACATAACCCAGCACACTACTTGTCTGGGAAAAAAAAACTTATACTCTACTTGCATGTAACTAGCAAGCAATTACTGCTCCATTCATACTCAGTATGTAGTCTGATGTATATGACATCACTATATCAAAGCACATATTCTTAAAGTAAACTTGAGATAATTATATCTCCTTCTTCCCTATGCAACTTGTGGTGCATAATGAAGGCTTCTCAACTTGAAACCATCAAACACGTCACCCCCACCCCCTTTCTCAGCATCTCTGTAATGTCTTCCTCCCCTCTGGTCTCCCTTCCTCTCTCACTCTGCCTTTCTCAGATCTCTCTCTACCACAGTCCAATCAGTCTCATTTGACATTCAAATTGAGTCTCAGTGGGGGCCTATTGGACGAAAGAGCAGGGAAATTAGAGGAGGTCGCAATAGTCGCCCCCTTTTTCTTGAAGCTTCCTCTTGTTTTTGTAATGATAGGTGCCTATGTGTCTGTTTGTGTTCACTAGCATATATATGTGTATATATATATATATATATATATATATGTGTGTGTGTGTGTGTGGGTATATGTGTCTGTTGGTGTGTAATGTGTGTGAGAGGCATGCCTCCAGCACAGTTCAATGACAGGCAGCCTAATGAAAAGCTGGGTTCTGATTGACTGGCTGACAAAGCGGCCCACTGCATAATTATGTCTTAAATAATAGATGCCCATACTTACACTTCCATGACTACACTAGCCTAGCCTGTCTCTCCATCCGGCCAGCAAAGCTAATGCAGCTTAGTTCATCATGGTCAGGCATGGTCCACATGCACAGATTGCACACATTTCCAGATCAGCATTGTCCCCAGACCAGCTGGATATGCACGACCAATAATGGCGCACATGTTGCAATATTACCCTTATTATCTCAGAGCATTAGAGTTCTGTACTGTGGTTGTGTTAGCTGATACACATGTCAATCAGCCTTGTCCCGCACAAAAACTCAATCTCTCGCAGTGCGGCCTTAATAGAAGCAGGTTGCAATGTCAGCCCCAGTTTGACAACTAGCGCTAATTTCATTAGCTGCAGCAGTGTGATAGAGCGCAAACACTAGTCCTTCATTCTTAGTACTCAACTGAGTACTGTTCATGGGCATTTCACATGCTCAAATCTCCCTTTCCATTCCCCTGATGGTATAATGTCATGTTTACCGTGGCTACTTGCTATTGATTCTTGAACAAATTACACATTATTACTGTTTGACCTTGGCAATCTTTCACCATGGCAGACCCTGAAATACTCTTACATTGTGGTGAAAACTGGTGCTTGAATAGTGGTATCCTTAAACACTGCCCTCTCAGTGTAGGTCAAACAAAGAGGTTGGTTCCTAGATGGCTAAAACTTTAGTACACTGAAAGCACTTGTGTGGAAAATAAAATTTGATTAATTCTGTGTGTGGTTTCAATATCTTTGCTGTTTACAGTATTCTGTTGGCAGATGCTTGACAAGAAAAAATGTATGTGGTCTTATTGCAACAAATTCTTTACCAAGCAACCTCCAAACACAAGATGCGGGCCTTTTATGTATCACAGCAATGAAAAAAGAGAACTGTGGGTAGCAGAGGTTTCTGTACACTGTGCTCCATTTTTTTATGAAACCATCTAACTGCACTCAGTAGAGAAGAAATTGCACAGATGGCTTCAAAAACAGGTGAAAAGGTGAAAACTGGGGTGTTATATAGTTCAAGATGTTTCTATTGGGTATATCTCATGTCCCGTTTGGTCTTTTTATGCATTAATATTGCCAACCTTTAGTTGTATCCATGGTGATGGATATTGCACTGACATCACAGGTGTGTGATAATGATGACATTTATCTCAAGAGTGGTGACGTTGACTTGCCTGGCATTAATGTTGACCACATTGTCACACATCAGAATATGCAATAATAACAAAACAATGGCACAAAGTATGGCTGTACAAGTACAACAAATGTCTCAAAAATGGCACCTAGTTTACAAATAACTTTTGGCTTATCTGTTTATAAAACCAGTTTAGCCATTCACTTGACACAAAGGATTGAAAGTAGTCAAAACAAAAATAGCTTTATTTTAGTATCAAAGTGGTAGATCTTATCATCCTGCGTAAGCCTGTCAGACTGGAGATTTGAGCACAGGAAGAACTGCAAGTCTCCCAAAGGGACGTTGCTCACAGGTGGATGCTGGGGTGGCAGTGGCAGAGCAAAAGGAAATTCATGCAGGGCAGAGCAGCTTTGGCAGCATAGTGACATCAGCACAATGGGCAGATACAAGGATGGTGGTAGTCAGACGGTTGACGAATGTGAAAAACATCAAAAGAGGTCTTATGAACTGCAAATCAGTAACTTGAAAGTGGCTCCTATCTATCTATGAGGTAAGTAACTGTGCATTTATAAAAAAAAAAAACCCAAACAATCAATAACCTAACAAAAGCGCAAGCATCGCAAAGTATGAAATACTGCAGCTGTGTGATTGAATGACTGACCTGAATTTGGTTCCTAGGGGGATGCTTTGTGGAACAGCTGTCAGAAAACTGCAATTGTTCGGATACTCCATCAGCAAATTTGAAATTACTCATGGAGCTATTTTTAGATAAATGGGGGAAATGCCAGTGGGTGATGTAACTGCTCCTGCTCCCACTGAAAAAAAAGCTGTCAATTTCTTTTCTACATAAAGACGGTAGTGAAACTGTTGGCACATACACACACGTATCCTGTGAAACTGCTCTGGAAATTTGTCAGAACAACCCACACGATGTGGAACAAGCAAAATCCCTGCAATAAATGTGACCGACAATGACTTGACGACTTGGCATTATGTGACACATGACCTCCTGACCTTTACCAGTGATCACCAGCAAAGGCAACAATGCCAGCAACACTCAACTCTCCCTACACAAGTCTCTGGCACTGCTTCAACCTCCCACCCCCACTGTCAGCTTGCGCTTCACTGACCTGTAACAACCAATAAAGTCACGACACAGACAAGCGAGCAAGCTAATCACAGAACAAAACATCTTCATCCAGACAGAAACTCTCCATCGGTGAAGAAGCAATCACGATGCATAACACTGTTGCTTTGTCATTTGTGGTGAAACAAGGCTTTTTCAGGCAGGTCGCAAAGCCGAAAATGTTGAAATGTCTTGTAGCATCCATTGTTCGCTCGGAGCGCCATTTTCAACTCCTCTGACGGAGAGGAGTCGAAAATGTGAGTGGGTGGGTGTGAGACAGGGATTGTTTTGATCTGTTCCACAGTGGAGGCTGGGGATTGAGTTTTGAAGGCCAGAAATCTGAGCACATGGCACAGTAATTGTTGAGTCATTGCCATGCATCGTTAACCTTTTCAGCCTGATACAGATATGCTGTGGTCATTTTCTGCTACAGGCCACTAAAATGTATTCAGTGGTGGGTGTTTTTCTTTACATCTTCCTATTTCTACCACTCAGCTCGCTGCCTGTCCCTGCCCTGGTGTCACCCTTGTGGCTGCCGAGATGTGACACAAAGGGGCTTGTTTATCCTGGTGTGTTTGGCCACTCATGGGTGACTAAAAGCCAGATGCGAATGTAATTAGGACTTCAGACCTGATTACTCACTGCTATATGATTATTTGTTCCTGCATGCTTCCGTGAGTGCAGTGTTGCAGGGACGCCGATGCGCTCACGTGTGTGTCTGTGTCCATACGCAGTTACATGATGAGTAAACGGCGCTTCCTTTGGGTTTTCCTTCTGTTTGCTCTTTGCCTTTTTGTTTACGCCACACGTTTGCATGAGGATACATCAGTCTGACAGTGTGTCACCATGTGTGAAGATGAAAGACCCAAGAAGACAAATAGAAAGAAAGAGAAAGAGACAGACAAAGAGAGAGAAAAAACGAAGTCTGCCGGTTTGCTTGTATTTGTTTGTCTCTTTCACGTCTGTATGGAGCCCACACAGCAGGCGGAGCACATTAGTGACAATTTTTGGTGATGGAGAAGATAGGAAAAACCAAAATAATGTGCTAAATTTGCATAATAGTTTCACACAACTTGGCCCAAAGGTCCCTGTAAATCATTGCCGCATGACACAAGGTTATTAGTCCTAAGCCCTTTTTCAGGTCTGCCTGATGAACAGTATTGGGTCAGACACTTGTGATGAATGTACCCCAGTTTGAGCGGCCTCTGCACTTTCTTTAGCTTTTTATTTTATTTATTTACTACGGCTGTTCCACTCCGGTTGCCTAAATAAAGTCAGTCTCATTACGCGTGTTTGAATTGAAGTTGTTATTGGCTGGGAAGTGAATCTACCTTCCCTGTAATTCACTACCCGCAGACTCCATTTCCCAGGGCGCACTCACAGGCTGAACTCACTGGCAACGAATCAGCAGGAGATAAATCAACTGGTTTGCTGTCACAATTTTAACAATGCAATATAATTAACTTTCCCTTTCCAATACTCCCAGGTTTATAAAACAACTAAATAAAATATGTGAATTAATACTTTTTGTGCAGAAAATATGCAAATGTATAGATTTATCTACCAGACTCAGGAGCTTGCTTGATGTTTATTTTCACTGGGAGGGTTTTTATAAATGAATCATATTAATTTTTAACATGAAGCGGCTTTGAGATGATTTTTTTTAAATGACAATTTAGCCAAATCTTGGACACCTTCCAAGAACTGTATTTGAACTAAAGATGAACTAATCAAGTGTCAAATCATGTAACTGTATTCAATGAATCAGACTTTTGCATGCGCTTGCGTCTCACCAACCTAATCATGTAATTACAGCTTTTCTATCATTCTGAACACCTAGGATTTGTTGCTACAGAAGCACATGCACACTCCCCTAGAGTTCACACAAACACAAAATTGCAATCGCACCATAATGTGGATTAGTTGGGAGCAATTTATGGCAACATTGTTGTGATTGTTCTAATTGAACGATGATATGCCAATTTTCACACCCTGGTTTGAAAACTGAGCATACTGTACTGTGTCTATGAATGTGCTCTAACGTTTGTGAGGAACAGTGTTGGCTGTGGGCCTGTCATAACAGAGGGATTTCTCCACAAATTAGTTTTATGTGTACGCACGTGTATGTGTGCGTGTGTGCTTGCATGTCACTTCCCTTGAGCTTCAGCCTTACATCATTATGACTGCAGAAGTACCCACACAAAGTTATAAGACACACATGTGCACACATTCAGGCTTTGAGTGTTTTAAGTGCATGCACCGAGACAGGGTATGTGCTGTGTGTGTGTGTGTGTGTGTGTGTGTGTACATGCAGGAAGCTGGATCAGGTCGCTGGGGTTAGTGGCAGAGCTGTACCCAGCATTAAGCGCGCAGTGCCACAATACTTGAACCTCATGAGAGGTGAAAAGGTGAATGGGGAGCAGAGAGTTATTACCGGCTCACTCAGGCGAGTGGATGTGAGGGTTAGCTGGGGGGTTACAGAGAAGTACAATAAAAAAAAAAGTACAGAAAAGAGCTTTCAACAACTGCACCTCATTTCCCACATTTTCCTACCTGGAACTGTTTTTGTTACGGTATGTGATTGTTCAAATGCAAAAGAGCTTAAAGAAGAGATACAGAGAGCCAGAGAGAGACAATATAAGACAGCAGAGTGACCACACTGTTTAAAGAACCAGCAGACTGTTTTCCCCTTTTCCTTTCTGCTCACGAAAAGGCTTTGACTTCCTTCTTTTCCCCTGCCTTAGTCATCCACCGCTCTCAGGCAACATGCTGCGATTCTTTTGGCAAATGGTGCCATGTGTATATTTTCTCCATGTGTGGGCTGTGATCTGGTACGCTATGGCAAAAATGGTGTGTGTGTGTGAATGTGTGTCTATGTGTTCATGTTCCCGCAGTGCAGCCTTATAGGATTGTGTTAATGTGTATAGGAGGGGAGGGGAGAGCAATCTGCCATACCCTCTTTTACCTTTTAGCATTAGAGCTAGATCTTTTTTTTCTGTCTAATCATTCTCCTCATTCATCCATCTTAGGATGTTAGGAAAGTAGAAAGCACTCCAAGAGCACAGACCTCCGCCAAGTCTGAACATTTATGGAGATAATGACTTAAAATGTGATTTTTGCCCTATCTTGCAGTTGGGAAGAGACCTTCAATTTCCTGCATCTGGATACTGATCTGGATCACTCCCAAAATTATAATGGTAATAATAATGGTTTCTAAGAGAGACCAATAGCCACCTCTGGTTGAACCCCCCATATATATATATACATGCGTGTATGAAAATCTCTCCATTACTTTTCACATACTCCTACTAACAAGCAGCTAGCAATGGCTCTATCGGGATGTAACATTGTAGTTTGCTATGTCAGCACCAGCCTGCTATTTAAATTGTCACCATCAGGATCTGGTTGAAGAGGTCAGTGTGTCTTCTACTGAGCAGGACGTACTGTAGTTGCATAATAATAATGTAACACTTTTCTCAAGGACTGCAGGAAGCACTACCTCTGTGTCTAAACATACAGTATCCCGGCTGATATTATGTGCACAGACTGATATATTTCAGACAGAAGACCTCGGTGCCAGAAGGTTGCTAATGTGGCATAACATAGCAACAACCGTGACTGTAGCATTCTTTATGAAATGAAATCACATTATGAACCCACTGAGCTGGGATTTTTTTTTAGGCTCAGAACTCCAAACCTACACACAGCCAGGGTCTGAGTATTAGAAATGATCCATCAGTAGATAGTTTGATATTCTGCATGACAAATGGTCTGGTCATATAAATTGCAGTTAGCCGTGTAGGGGCAATAAAATGTTAAAGTCTGCATAAATTTTAATTCCTTTGGCCTGCCTCTGGAAACTATGACAATGCATTATGGTCTCCGATGAAGAAGTAAAGAAAACAATTGCATGCTGAGAATACATCCATAAAGTCAGAATATTTTGAGAAAGAGAAATTATGTTAGAGGAATAAATTGGTACAAAAAAAATCATATGGAGCAATTTCAAAATAAGTGATTAACAGATTATCACGATTCATGTCAAAATGTGCTATTAAAAATTGTATTTTGTAAATTTTTAATTAAAAATGGATACTATTTGTCCATTCAATCAAAGGCCCACAGTGTAACACACTCAGAACAGCATACTGTAACAAAGCCCATTCAAGGGGCTTTAACTAGGTCAGGTTGCTCTGCATTCTATTAATATCATGAAAAAAATGCATCGTGCTAGCCCGAGACCTACGCTCCTCACACTCCGCCTTGTCTCCCTCATGACTTTGCTGTGCACATAAATGTATAAATAAAATCCATTTTTGTGCTTTCTTAGTTCCCCCAGGATGTCCCCTAATCAGAGGTGGAGAGCAGTTACACAGTCCTTCTTGTATCCTGGGGGGCTTCGAAAACGGGAGAGCAGAGAAGGAAAGTGTCAAACGTTTTATTCTCCTCCCCGACATAACCAGTCCAGGAAGTCGGTTTCTCTTCTCCTTCCTCTGCTTTGCTGAGAGTTTCTGCATCTCGACGTGGGACTTTTGATGTTGGTGAGAGCATCAGATGTGACATGACCCAATGATTAGAACATATGTCATCATCGGAGGAGTGCTCGGGTAGGGGAAGGGATGGTGCTGGATGTTTGAATCAACAGGGAAGCTTTCATCCAAGACTGATGCTCCTTTTTATGATGCTGAAGCCTTTGAAATGCACATGCAGGCAGTTCTTTATTCAGCAAGGATAGGGCCATAGAACGGAACTACTGAGAAATATTGTACCTGGATGCAGATAAGAAAAACTGTCATCATAAAGTGCTGCTGGATTTTATTTGAGCTTTTCAAATGCTGTGGTCATGAGAATCAAGTGATTGAGGAAATGGGACAAATGTGATTACAGCTTGAGCAACATCAAAACAATGTCACCGATCTGCAGCAGTCTGCAAGGCCTGACTACATCTACACCATATAAAATGTCATCATCTGTATGTACAAAGACAAGAGAGAGGCATATCATTATTTTCCATAGAATACTATGGCTGAAATTAAGTCAGCTCATAGAAAAAATGACAGATCAAATCCAAGCCAGGGCCCATGGTTTATGTCATTCCCTAACTATCCCATCTCTCTCTCTCTCTCTCTCTCTCTCTCTCTCTCTCTCCACTCACAATAGAGACAAAAAAATGCCACAGAAAAGTAAAAATTGCTCCCAGTTACAGAAATCAACTGTAATAAATACAGCAGGCATCTATAAATTATGCAGCAAAAATAGGTTGACTAGTTATGAGCTCCAAAAGAACTTGGAACATGGTGACTGCTATATTTATTTTTTCATTAAAATTAAAATGTATATCATAGGGGGGAAACGAGCTCCAGAGCACTCTGAAGTTGGTTTAATAGTTGTTTACATTTCAAAGAATGTTTAATGATGGCACATTGGGGGGGCATTTGCGAGTGTGCTATAATTAATTTGTGGTGTGGGAACTTCAGCGTTTGGACACTAATGATAAAAAGAGGACACAAGCTCAGAAGATTTGTTTAACAGCTTAAACAAACCAAATTAAAAATTAAGTAGCACCAAATTAACATTTTGTACACAACACAGTGACACAGTGTTGCTGCTCCTTGTCTTGGTGCCATTATTGACCTGAATATATAATATTTGAACATGAAAAAAGATGCCAGTCACTGTAGTTTACAGTGTTAACAAATTATAGCCCATCTCTTATTTTACCATCACAGAAGGATTTAACAAGTCGATTCAATTGTTTGGAGACTTCCAAAGCTCCTCCCTTGAAAAATATGTCAAGACATAAACTATAGCCACATGGGGGTTAGGGGTCACACCGTCCATGGAAAGCACTGTAGTTTAATCATGAGTATTGAACTATAATAAAAGAGAAGTGACAACAACGCATTGCAGATCGATACATACACAATAAACTACGGGGACTGCAGCGAATAGGAAAATCCCTTGATCTCAGATGACTGCAGTTGTAAACTATGTTCGTTTACCACCAAACAGCAGCACAGTGTGTAGCCACTGCAAAAAAGGAAAAGCTGCAGACCGTGCACCTTGCCTGTGATTCAGTTGCGATCTATCATGGCCTGACAGTTATTGAATAATCAATTGTCCTTGCCAAATGTCAGCACAGTGCGTCAAGTCCAATCAAACCAGCAAATCTGAGCAATATCTGTCACTGCACTCATGTTCACCTTATTTCTGTGTGTAGGGCAACTTTGCACATCTATGAAAGCTTTACTGTGTTAAGTCATGGCTCACATGTGTAGGTGGACTGGAGCATTTAGACATTTGGATTTCACTAGTGTTTTCATAACACGAAGCTGCAGCAGTTGCAACAGGAGCAGAGATACACTAGGTTTTTGTCAGTCATGTATAACTTAAAATATTCTTATCATTGTGAGATGATCTAATTTTGAAAATAATTATCAGTTATCTAGCCAGCAGCTGGCAGTTGGAGTGATACCAACAGTAGTTCAACTGAAAGCATGTGGCATGAAACTAATTAAAAAACACACGTCTAAACACACTGAAAACCCACTAACTGCTGCCAAATGATTTCACTGCTTTAATTCTCAAAAGCAACAATTGACGGAAAAGTTTTACTTTCGAAAAGAAGAACAACTTTACTATGGTAACTTCCTGAATATTTGTTGACAGATCAGGTCAGCTGGTGCCAATCCATACTAATCATTTGTCTAATTCAAACATGAGTAATGATTACTGCACTTTCCATTCACAGTCTCTGTTCATATGCAAATCAGCATATTACAAAATGTGGCGGCATCGGCTGCCTCAAAAACAATAATAATAGAAATGTGGTAAGAGAGAGGATTCAAATGTAAGCCAAAACAAGCATGTTTAACCTTGTATTGTACAGATGCTGTACAGAAGCTTCAGATGTGATCAATAAATTAGGGACCAAAGAGCCAATACCTTTCTGAAAAGTGTTGACAAAAACCAATTGCCAAACATAGAAGTTACTGTGCTCGCTTACATTAAATTGTACAAGTATGCCCATTAAACGGGTGGGTATACCACCTTACTTTTCTGTAACCAAACAAGCACAAAATTACAACGACATGGCTGGAGCATCACCAGTAAATGCATTCACACATATGTTTCAAACAAATGCATTCAACACAAAAAGGCTTACTTTTGATGGGTAATATGAAAAGCTATGTCTATATCACAAGTGGTGCCACATATCCAGAAAGTCTTTTTCAGCTGAAGCCATGTTCTATAATTCATATTCCGTCAAATTATTTAAGGTAAGACCTGTCAACACTGGACTAGATAGTAACAAAGACTGTCCTCCTACTATAAAAAACAACGAGCACAATCCCAGCAAAACCTAAAACCAAACCTAAACCCATGATTTTTAAGGAGAAGGGGAGGTTTCAGATATTCAGCCAGCATGCTCTAAAAATCCACTTCAAAAAAAAAAAAAAAAAAAAGACAAAAACTGAGGAGGTTCAGTAAAAGCTATTAAACATTAAGAAGAGAGGAAAAACTGGTTTGGAAAAGGTCAAACTCAACACTGGGATTTTCAAACAGCAGGTAGAGAGAAAGCCACAGAGATATACCGTCACCAGCGGAGGTTCATGTTTTTGCCATGTGATTAGTACTTACATATGTCTGCCCCCGCCCCAGACACCACCACTTTGTTTAAAGGAAACAGCTGTCACTGTACTGTATGTGCCTCTGTGGAGCAAGATTCCTCATTTAAAACTAACAAGAAGCCAGTGCTGTTTATTCATCTCAGGTCCTCAAACTAGTAATCAAAGGCACATCTCCCTGATCATATTTATCATAATGCACAGGTATGTCACTCAGTTCAATGATATCACTTTTTACTTATGACAGCTGTGTTTTTTGTGCATTTTGCAAGGTATTGTTATTGTACAGCCAGTGGATAGATTTCTATGAAGGAGATTTTCAATTTCATTGAAATTCTTTGAAATACTTTCTTTTCTTCGAGTGTAAGGGAAATGATCAAATTCTCTTAAGGCAAAGAAAGCATATTCTTTTCAATGCTATTATCAGAATTGCAAATAGGTTGCTTGCAATAAAAAGCACAGAAGGATGCACCTCTGTGACTCCATCTGCCTCGACCTTTCAATCCACTTTCCACAATTCCTCATCAATAATTTATCTAGTTTGAATCAAAGTAACATTTGCATCCAAGACCTATGCTACAGTATTTGTCAAAGAATGCCACTAAATGCACAATATATTGTGTATGTTGAGCAGCAATCCAAATCCGACCAGTGCATCTTATCTGGCATACTACCCCCTACACATATGGTAATACACACAAACACTCATACACCTATTGTGATTTCTATCCTGACTTCCCCCTAATTGGCAATTAAACAGTGCCCACAAAGCAATCAGGCAGTGGCCAGGACAGATGTGACGCACAGAGAAGGAGCTTTGTTTATAATTTTCCCAGCAATAACTTTCAACTCCCTTGTAGAAGAGATGAATCATAATGAGGTGGATTGCACATCAGATGTGTTGTTTGCTGTAGAGAGTTCAGCTTCTGTAGGTGCCATCCTATAGAAGAGATGTTGCAGATTACAAAAAACAATATCAGAATGGTCACAAAAGATTATAAAGTTTATGTTACCTTTCGAGAGAGCGAAATCATTTGGAATCATAGAATAGTAAAAACAGAAGCCTGAAATGCTTATCTTATAAAACGATGCTCATGGATGTGGTGATGCAGCCATATAGAATTTTTTGTGTGTGTGTGTGTGTGTGTGTGTGTTATTACATGGTAAAATGGAGGGATTTATTCCAGTTCCTGCTCTGCTTAGTATTTTTAGAGCTTAAGTTTTTCTTTGAAGTTATTTTTAATTGTGTTGCCCGGATGGGTGTTAA